>CM054060.1:229904059-230507211 GCA_028641055.1 Alopecurus myosuroides | reverse complement strand
GCTAGATGTTATTTTAATTTTATGCTTAGTGGTTGTTATTGTATCATGACTGGTCTCAAATAGCTGAGAGTGCTTAATGTGCCATTGAAAGAATCATGAGTTGTTTTTATCATATTGAAGCATGAATTTGTTGTGTTCTCCTTCGAATGCTTTATTTGGTTGACTTGGTGCATGCTTACACCATGTTTATGACAACAAACCAGTCACTTATAGCCTCTATGACAATTTAGTTTTTGACTTGTAATACCCTTTGTGCTTTGATTAATAATGTTTTGTCGCTATGCATGATTATGGCCATTATTGCTCTCTTGATTTGTCGCTCCCAGTCTTTTCCTAGCCTCCACCTCTACTGAGTATGAGCTCTACTCGTGCATCCAACTCCCAAAAACCAAAGTTTGCCAAATATGTCCACCATACCTACCTACATGTGGTATTTAACCGCCACTCTAAGTAAATTTCTCATGTGCTGCCTTTAAACTTTCAAAATTATTCCTGTTTTGTGCCCCTATTTTAGCTCATGAGGACGTGAATAGAGAATATTTATCTCAATTGTTGATTGGACTTTACACGCCTAGACAAGTGGCACATCCAATTATCCAAAATGATAGAAGAGCTGGCAGCAGGGTGCCCAGCCCCAAAATTGATTACTATAAAATTCTCTTCACTATTTTTTCCCCTGATTTATCAGTCAAAGCATAATTGTGTAAACAAAAGAGAATGGGGATGATCTACTTCACCAGTAGCGTCCTTTAATGGGATCCGCTCTTGTAAGGTCTAGTTGGCTTGTGACGTACTGTATTGTCTGTTACCATTCGTTGACATAAGCATACACCTCTCTAAAAAAATGTTTTCAATACCTCTGTTTAATAAAATAAATAGCTCTAGCACATGAGTTAATCCCTGCTTCCCTCTGCGAAGGGCCTTTCTTTTACTTTTATGTTGAGTCTCCATCTTCTAACTTTATGCACAGTTGAGAGAGCGTAGTTTCCATTCTGGGTTTAATGTGCATCAGTCCCAAAAATTATTATTGATTGATTTATGATGTGTTATTACTTGCTCTCAAATTATTTATTCTAGTCATCCACTTGAACTTTGAAGGTGTCATGGCATTTATGTTTTTCCCCACTCTTAAGGACAAGTGAAATATCGCTTCGATATGTTTTCTTTATGATCGAAACAAACGTACAACTTTCAAGTGCATTATTATTCGTGATCTCTTATTTGTGTTACTTTTCATGATACAAGGTGATTGCTATGTTCCATTGTTAAAATTATATCTATCATGCATGTGTTTAAAGTACTATGATCTCAGCGTACTTATGCTTTTACATTATGATGATCAAGTTTATGTTGGTAGCATGTCACCTAAGAAATTATTTATTTGTTTTTATAGTTTACCTACTCGAGGACGAGTAGGAACTAAGCTTGGGGATGTTGATACGTCAAAAACGTATCCATAATTTCTGATGTTCCATGTTGTTTTCATACTATATGCTACACGTTTCATATACACTTTATGCCATTTTTATCGATTATATGGGACTAACCTATTGACAAGATGCAACAGAGCCAGTTCCTGTTTTCTGTTGTTTTTTATTTCAGAAAAGTTGTTCTAGAAATATGCGTGAGTAGTTCATCCTTGGACTACGGGTCCATAGCAGTAGCTAGATGGTTGTTCTCTCCTTGTTATGCCTCATGTTTAGATCTTGTGAGCTGCCTAACATGATCAGGATCATCTTATTGTAATGCTACATGTTGTGTTTGCTGGGATCCGAATGAATATTGAATGCTATGTCCAATTATTATCAAGATATCATGTTTTATTCATGTGTATGTTATGTATGATCTTGCATGCTCTCCGTTGCTAGTAGATGCTCTGGCTAAGTAGATTCTTGTAACTCCAAGAGGGAGTATTTATGCTCGATAGTGGGTTCATGCCTCCTTTGCATCTGTGCTCGAGTGGCAGAAACGTGACGGATGGAGGATGTGTTGTTGCCATTAGGAAGAAAACAACGATGTTTACATTTTTACATTACCCACTTTTCTTATTGCGACTAGCTGTTGCTTGCAACTTAATACCCAACGTTTGTTAGGATGATATTCGGAGGGTGGATTATTAGTCATAGATGCAGTTGGATGACGGTCTATGAGTCTTGTTGTAATGCCCGCATGAATCACATAGTAATCATCATGTCATGCATGTTTCATTATCTATCAATTTCCAAGCGGTAATTTGTTCACCACGCATGTTAGCTATCTTTTATGGAGAGGCACCTCTAGTGAACTGTGGACCCTGGTCCATTTTATCATACTAATAATACAACCACGACAATTACTGTTTTCACACTGTTTCCACTGTTTTCACACTGCTACTGTTCTTTTCATATTGTTCTAATACTGTTTTCCACACCATACATTTATCCTGTTTGTTATCAGCAAAACTGGTGAGATTGACAACCTCACGGCTTCGTTGGGGCAAAGTGAATTGATTGTGTTGTGTAGGTTCCATGTTGCTGCTGAACTGTTAGTGCACCCTGCCACCTCAGCTGCATCAACCTTCGGAAGTTTCTTATTTCTCCTACTGGTCGATTCAAACTTGGTTTCTTTTCTGAGGAAAAATTGTTGATCTGCTCATCATACCTTCCTCTTGGGGTCTCCCAATGAACGTGTGTCTACACTCCATCAGTGTGTTGGGGACACAAGAGACTTCTTGTATCGTAATTGCAGGGTTGCTTGAGAGGGATATCTTTGACCTCTTCCTCCCTGAGTTCGATAAACCTTGGGTGATCCACTTCAGGGAAATTTGTTGCTGTTCTACAAACCTCTGCACTTGGAGGCCCAACACTGTCTACAAGAATAGAAGTGTGCGTAGACATCAAGCTCTTTTCTGGCGCCATTGCCAAGGAGGTAAGGTAAAAGGTACTCACATCCTCTGTGAGTGCTCAAAGTTATTTCCTTTAGATTCTGCAATTATATCTTTATGTTTCTTGTTTTTATTTTCACTAGTTAGGTTTATTTTTACTTGTTCCTTGTTTTTATCTTTAGGATTAATGGGAAAAGACAAAAATATGAGAGATATTTATAATCTTTATCTTGAATTAGGACATGATGCTTTTGAAAAGAAAATTAAAAAAACCTATGGAATTTTGTTTGCATAATAGTGATAGCAATGTTATTAGCATTAGTTCTTTGAATACCATTATTTCTAATGCTATGGAAAAGTCTAAGCTTGAGGAAGCTAGTTTTTTTGAAAATGATCTTTTTAGTTCCCCAGCTTTAGAGGAGAAAATTTGCTCTGATGATACTTTATCTCCCATATGTGATAAATCTAATGATGCTTGTGATATTTTAAATCCTCCAACTGAAAGTATTCCTTTTAAAATATCTATGAAAATTGTTAAACGTGTCATGAATAACTGCTATTTTGGAAATGGAATTGTCCATCCTAGTGATCATTTACTCTTTATACATGAATTATGTGAATTGTTCAAGTGTGTAGATATTTCAATGGACCAAGTTAAGAGGAGGCTATTCTCTTTGTCACTTGGAGTGGTATGAGCTACATGATGATCCTCATCATTTAGAGTGGAGGAAGCTTGAATCTCTCTTTTACTCTAAATTTTATCATGCTCATGAACTGTATTTACATAGGAATTACATTTATAATTTTTTTGGCCTCGTGATGGAGAAAACATTGCCCAAGCTTGGGGAAGACTGAAAACATTAATACTCAAATGTCCTAACCATGAGATTCCTGAGGAAATAATTGTCACTAATTTTTATGCAAGGCTTTCAGGACATTGGAAGGATTATCTAGATGCCTGTTCAGAGGGTTCTTTCACAAGTAAGAAGGTTGAAGCTAAGTGGAATCTTCTTGAAACAATTCAAAAAAATAGTGAAGATTGGAATAACAACAAAGGTAACAAATCCGATATAAACTATGAGTATGATTGCATTAAGTCTTTTGCTGAAACTGCTGATTTTCAAGATCTTAGTGCTAAATATGGTCTTGATCCTCAAATTATTTTTGATTGGTATTGATCATTTGCTTCTCAAATTAATGTTCCTAAAGAAAATTGGGACATGTATCATGAACCTTTTAAAGACACTTGCATGAAAAATGAAATTGTTATTAATGATTGCAATGAACATGCTCAAACCTCTGAAAGTACAATTTCTTATAAGCATGTTAATTTTTGTGGTGCACTTGGACCTTGTGAAAATAATTGAATCGAAGAAGAATATTGTATCCACCACAAGAATGAAAAAACTAGAATGTGGGAGAATACTCTAAATGATCTCGGTGAAATTTTGTGTGCCCTCTATCCTTTTATTTGTGAACTTTGCTATGAAGTGTGTCATTTCAATTTTCAACGCTCATGCTGTAATAATAGCCTTTTGAATCCAATGAGTTCTGCAAGTTTGTATTATGATGACATGATCACTCCTAGTCAGCATGATGAACTAACATTATTTTTGGGGTGTGAAGAGTTATCAAGAAAAACTTCTTTGGTAGACATGAGTGCTTTTGATATGGATAGCACCCTGCATGGTTGTCATCTTTATTGTGTTAATAATTGGCATGCAAATACCTACATACAAAATATTATAAAAGATGAGACTTTACCAAAATATGACAGGACTAAAATGTGTTTTTCTATTATTAATGAAGAGGAGGAATCCTCCAAAGTTTTTCTATTGTTTCTGACAATAAACAGGGTATGTGGAGAAGCTTCCTTTCAATCCTCTCCCTCCTAAAGAGGGAAAGAAGAAGAAGAAGAAGAAGAAGAAGAAGAAGAAGAAGAGGAGGAGTAAAAGGAGAGAGGCAACAGTATCTCCCCCTGAGCATGTTGCTCCTATTATAGTTGTGTCTGATGAGTCTGAACTCGATGATGTTCCTATGTCTGTTACTTATGAAAGTGATCATGATTGGGAGAAATACACTACTTTTGATATTGAAAATCTCTTTGGTACCAACTCTGAAAATGATGAGGATAATAATTGTTGTACTATTAGAACTATCCATGTTCCTTCCAATGATGATATAGAAAGCTCTAGGATTGTGTATGATGTCACGACCCCGGACCCAGAGATATACATACTGTTATGTGCTCCTAGCCATGGACTCACAAGGGCTTCAGGGTTACCAGCCCCGGCCGCAACAAACAACGGCAGGCAGACTGGATTCATCAGCACGTAGTCCGGATCCCCAATCTACTACTCCTTGTATCCATGCTAGTCATAACCAACTATGCATATCAAAGCGTCCACGAATCGAATGAAACTGAAGGAAACGGGACCAAAGCTATACAGAGATGCTATGTGTCCAGAAAGTGCAACAACAATCGAGGGTTACTGGGGTTACCTCGCCCCAGGCCGAATCACATCGGCAGGCGGGCTCGGACATGGATCATCGGCTCCACAACCCCTCGACTGCGACAACTATGAAGGCATAGCCAAAACTGTATAACGATGAGCTCGAAACCAACAACCGATCAAAGCAGTACTCTAAACATGGAAGCTATATTAAGCAGGTGTTACTAGAGTATAGTTTTACAAACAGAGGTCACATGACCCAACATTACATCAGACAACGAAAGGCAAATTATGTTGCTAATCAACAAGAACCAAAAAGGCCTAAGAGGCCGCAACATAAGGCGAGGTCCCAGCCCATAGATTCCAGGCTGCTACCTGGGAACCCCAAACTACTCGTCGATGTCCATGTTGAACCACCACTGAAGTGACAAACTCCACCTGAACCAAAATTAAGCAAACCTGAGTACGGGAGGTACTCAACAAGACTTAGTTAACCTATTATATATCTGCTATCTTCAGAAAGGGTTTTATGAAGTCTGTTTTGCGTAAAGCAATATTTGTTTTGCAAGTTGAGGAAGGAATAGCACGTCTCATAGAATGTTTTCAAAACAGATGAGAAAGCTACTCAACTACTGAGATCATCATCTTCTTGTATTCCACCAAGTCCTTCTCATTCCCACACTATCTCATGCTACAAGGATCACCCCTCTCGGCATCTCCGAGGAGGCACCCTTCAATCATGGTTAACAAGTTTTAGTCATTCCGTTGAAGTTATCTATGATCACATAATCCGTTGCCAAGTCGTCTGTAACCGTGGACACGGCTTCTCAAGGAGATTTATCCCTGCAAGGGGTACACTTTACCCACACGTACCATCCGACTCTTAACGCCACATGTACGCTCGTCCATGGAGCGCGGCAGAGGGTGGCTGTCCACGACCTTTACCTTGCTCGACCCTATCCATGAGTCAACCCAAACAGGGCCACCCCGTCAACAGGGAGTTGGCCACCTCCTGACGGCACCTGTTCTGTGAGTCGGGATCAAGATCCGAGTACGTCCATCACTTGCCCCGGTCACGCCCTAAGTTTTCTCCAAATCGTTTTCGGACTCACACGCATATGGAAATATCAAACTACGTGACTCATGGACATGGCCAAACAAGTTAGTTGGTCGAGCGCAGTCTGTTAGGCCCCGCGTGTGGTTGCACGCTCAGTCTTGGCTTCGAAGGCGAGAACTCGCTCCTAGGGGCATGAACAGGACAAAACGCCACAACCCATTGTGGGCTCACATCCATGCCGTTATTTAGTCAAGTTATCAAAGATAATACAAATCACCACAACCTGACAAAGTAGATTCACGCATTGACCAGATTCATCAACCGTATGGATCATATCACAACTAGGCATGGCTAAGAAAGACTCACAGGCTTTAACGAGGCGCGCACAAACAAATCTATAGCTGCTCGGAGCAGTGGATCAGGATATTTAGGCGATGCAACAAGTATAGGATAACTCTATCTAAGACCATAAATAATTTGACCGCATGCAATATACGAGATTCCAAAACACTTCGAAAACCATATATGAGCAGATAAGAGGTTATGCTTGCGTTGGTTATAAGAAAATCAGATAAAGACTTCAGGAATAAGTGCTTGACTTGTCGGTTAAGATCAAGTATTCGTCATTGGACTGTTGGCCTTCACTTCGGAGTCGGATTCTACCGAGGGGAAGAACAACACCGAAAAGAGGAACAACAATCAGCAAATGGCATCAATGCAATGCACAACATGTATGCATGAGAAAGTTAATGCACTGAAATAAAGCCCTAGACATGAAGATAGGGTTGCTAGGGTTCATATGTTACTTAAGTATTTTTACTGAAATTTGCCCGAAATAGACCCGAGAGGGGCAATTCGGGTGATTATGAAAGTGAGTACAACTTAAAGTGCTCAAATGGGTTCTAAAACACCATAAACAGGTTGCATTTTTCATTTTGAGAAATTTGGTATATAACTTTTAATTTTCTAATTTTATTGAATAAAAACTTATTTTTCTATTTTAAATGAATTAACAACATTAAAATAAAGGCCAAAAATGAAGTGTGTCAAACATTTATGAAAGTGACATTTTTGGGTAGCTTACATTTTTATGAACATTACCATATTTTTACTTTATTTTTCTGAGTAACATTTTGGAAGATATTAACTATACAAATTTATTCATTTTCTGTAAATAGCAAAAAACAGGAATATGACATCACTGTGATGTCACTGTGACATCACCGTGCTCTGTTCTTCACAGCTCCACTCAAATTCGACGCAACTCGCGCGTAATTCGCGAAACGGAGGTTACCACCACGTAGAGGAGAACGAGTGGAACCTAGGGGTGGTGGCGGGCGGCCGAATGGTGGCCGGATTCCTCGCCCGTGACGAGGTCCGACGGCGGCGGACGGTGGCCCTCGAGGACAACAAACTAGAGGAAGAGAGGGAGCACGGGGAGGGCACCGGGGCGCTCACCCTGGCACGGTGGAGCTAGTGGAGGGGTCGGTGGGGGCAGGGGCGGCCGGACGGCGACGAATCGATGGCCGCATCTCCCGCCGGCCGTGGGGAAGATGAGGATGGCGCGGCCGACTCCGGCCAGTTCCGCTCGATTAACTCCGCGGGGAGGACAGTGAGGCGACTACGGTGAGGATAGGCTGCTCTTTGGAGCACGGGAGCGGCTAGAACGGCGGCGCTCGCCGGCGTGTGTCAAGGTGAGGTCTAGGGTTTGTGTTCGGCCGGTTACAGAGAGCGAGAGGGAGGGTAGTGCAGCGAGCAGGAGGAGGTAAAGGAGGGCACGGAGCTCTCCTGGTGGAGTCACCCGCGCAGGGGGGAGGTGGTAGCAGCACGTGGCGCCGACGGCCACGGAGCTACTCCTACTGGCAGGAGGTAGAAGACAAAAGGAATCTTGCGAAAACCTCCTGCAGTTTCTGGAATTAGCAACGAGGTCCTTTTCTATTTGAAAACAGAACAGAAACAAAAGTTTTGGGGACCTTTTTGCAAACAGAAAATTTGGCAAAAATAATATTTGGAAAGCTTGTATAATTTCCAACCTTGCCATGTTTTTCTTTAGTGAAATTGAATTATTTTCCAATACAAGATTTTGGAAACCAAATTAAGTACTATTTCTGGGATTTTCTCAAACCATTTAAATTCACAATATAAATTGGTTCAAACATGATTTAAATTTTTGTTTTCATGCATGTATGAGATGAACACAGCACCACACACTTTTGTTAGCAAAATTGGGATGTTACAAATCTACCCCCCTTACGAGAATCTCGTCCCGAGATTCCCTAAGGAGAAAGAAAGAAGGAACACCGGTTTTGAACGATCTTCTTGAACCTTACGGTTCTTTTCTCGGAGAGGTTGATCCGTAGCACTTGCGAAGATCTCCAGCGGCTACACCTTAGGTAGAGGAAAAACTTGTAGGAACTGATCTTTACGAAGATCGAGTATCTCATGGCTAACTCATGACAGGAGTGTTCATAAAGAACTGTTGAGTTATCGCGCATGAAACACATCAAGATAACAGAGTGAGTAGAAGATGGTTTCAAGTTTGCGGATGATTGGTCTTGAAAGGATTTAGAATATGAGCTTTGCACAAGACTTTAAATCCTTTTGGAAAAGTAAGGTTGAACAACTTGTGACATCGAGGTTTCTTCAAACAGAATACCAAGATGAGGAGGATGGTCTTGGATACCACAATGTAATATCCGTAGACGAGGTAAAACACGAGAAAACACTGTAATTCGTGCGTCAGAGAGAATTTGATACATGATCATGTTCACTCCTCAGAGTGGACACGGAAGATAACGGAACTTTCAACCATTCCATAACAGTTTCCTTGAAATCCATGTCAAGGATCGGGATGTTACTTCACGACAGGAGATGTGTAACCACGGAATGTTGGAACACCGTAGTTAAGGAGGAAGTCTTGGTCACACCATAAGGATGGTTAACCATCGGGGGTTGGAACACTGAAAGGAATAAGGAATCTCTTTCCTATTGTGGATTGTACGTAGCAATACGCTTACCACATGGTTGAGACTCCATGGCTGAAGTGACTGACAAATTGACACAATGTGTGAGATGAACAGAACTTCAAGTACCAACAACTTGAAAAGGGAACTGATTAATGGCGGTTACAAAACACCACGAGATGTTCTCATGATGAACTTGTTTCCACTGAAGGAATGTTTTTCATGATGAACTTGCTTTCACTAGAACAAAGGTTTTGGAGGTTCAACGGAGAGATATTGGAAAGATCAACTTCCAGGTTCTCCTGGATGTCCTAGATACCGACATTAGGCTCATGAAAAGCCTTTTATAGGTCATCAAGTGGGTGTTAAACTTCGGTCAGAAAAACGGTGAGGAAAATTTGTTAGGATGATCCACACAAGAATTCTCACGGAGAATGGCTGTTCTTACGGATTCAAAGAGGTATGACATTAGGCCTTCCGGCTAATTGTGTCAACCACAACATCAACCATGCCGGATTCTCAAGATATGGACTATGATGTCAAGCTCAAGAACATGAGCAGGATTATGGAACTCATGTATTAGAAACTTGTGAAAGACGGTTGCACCTACATGACTTACTTGCAAAAGAGCACATCGGAGTCTTTGTTGGGAAGACGGTACAAAGATAATGAAGTTCTTAAACTTCTTCTCTTTCACAAACGATCAGTCAGTGGTTTAGTGTTGATGCAACTTCTTCAAATAAATGGAGGTAACAACCTACCATCTCAAGGATAGTCCACACATGCATGACCGACTTGGGATTATTCCCGAAGGAACAAGAAAACTCTTCTCGAATCCACGGCGACAACTTTCACCAAAATCACATGAACCCGAGAAAGTCACTTCGAACAACGAGCGCACAATCTTCGTAATGGAACAAAGATGGTTCTCAAAAGTTTCCAACATTAGTGCCAAGTGTTCAACATTAACCTCTTGCAACTTAGGTAAATAGGAATGTCATCGATGGGCTCGAAAACACGCTTATCATGATACTCCAAGAAGAGGGATTCACATGATATATGAAGGAGGCAAAATATTGGTCAAATTAAAGGACATGAACGTGTACCTAGGCAAAACACCAGGAGTGAAACACCATCAAGATAGTCCTTGAATCTGGACTTGATTTGACGATAACCCAAATCAAATCAAGAGGTATAGTGATAGAATTTCCACGAAGGAACTACTATCCTGCTTCAACACAGAAGAACTAGACATCCTATAACGAAGGATCAAGTTAGGCGGAGCTCTGGTCTTTCAACTCTCCAAGTTGTTGTTTTTAAGCTCAACCAACTAGTTCAGGGTATCCAGCGAATTTTCTTGGAGAAAAGAGTAGTTCAAACTACCCTTTGTTAAGACATCACGGTCAGGTGAGAACCTGGTGATACTTCTAGTAAGACAACCAAAATATCACAACCTACCAGTATGTCTTGGAAGTCGAAAGGAATTTTGATTTTCAAAGCAACTGATATGATCTTGAGAGCTTCGGCATGAACCTGACTCTTTGACCAAAATTTTGTACCGGAATGAACGGATTTAGTAACACAGTCAACTTTAAGTAGAGACCGGGTGACCAATAGTGCTAAGAAGGATACAGATGTTTTCTTAGATTTTCCGAGCAATAAGAATTGCTAGGAATAGATGATACACATGTCGATGAACAGACCCATCATTCTCAAGCATTCAAGCTTGGAGGAAGGGCGAGTGAAGATGTGTGAGAGCATCACTTCATCATTAAGGCCATGAAACTTAACACGACCTCTTGATATAAAGGAGTGTGATACTCGGAGGTAGAACGGAACAAAAGCTAATGAAACTTCTTTAATCTGCGAATTACAAAACTTTGACCTGGTTCTAGATATGAACGAGGTACTAGAGTTTGTTTCTCCTAACATCCCAAGGTGGAATGTTTTAACGGAAAACAAGAGAAAATGCATTGGAAGACTCCAACATACATATGCAACTTGGTGTCCAAAACACCAGACGGAGGTTTGAGAGCAACTGGAAGGTAGGAACATGCTCAGGGAAGATCCTAAGATCATGTTGGTTGCACAGGGTAATACTCATTTGTAAAACCCATGCTGAAAGAGAGGTATAGCTAAATCAAGAACAAAGATGTGTAATTCAAGATGACCACTCTTTTTGTGATCCCTTTTGGTTCCAAAAGAAAACACGTGGCTATGAAAGTTGGAATTGCCTAGCCACCCTGAGGTAAAACAGATTCTTCAGGATCTAAAGAAAACGGAACTTGGGTTAAAGGTCAGCATCCTGTACTGGTAACGTGAGCTTTACATGGTTAAGAAACCACATGATTCAACCCACCACAGCTCAGCACATTCCGGGACCTTCGGTTCAAGTCCAAGGGTAAAAAACACAGAGAAAGGAGTAACTACTATCTTAGTGCCTTGAAGGACACTACGAATAGCAATCACGAAGTATCTTTCAAAAGACAACATAACTCCGGAAGAGTTTGAGCAGAAGATAACGGATACATTCGAGATGTAAAGCAGATCTCGAGGTTCAGGATTTAGAACTTTGGGACATGTAAAAATGTGGAATCCACAAAACTCTGAGAGATTATGATGGAGAGGAAATCTCCCAATTTAAGAGATAACGGAACACGAAACACACACGACTCTAGAAACTTTAACACTAGGTCAACTTGGTTAAAAGACGTCCTTGCCAAAGAAGGCACCTAGGTTTTGAATGACTAGAAGAGATAGAAAAATCTTTTCAAATCAAGACAGGTAAGAAGACCCAGAATTAGAGAGATACCAGATAAGGAGTAAAAAGAATCCGAAGAAGGTTTTTCACAATCCATTTGAGGTTTCAAAATAGTTTTCGCAAACACTAGACTCAACATCGACCAAGCAGTAAGGTTTTCCTACAGGCAGTCCTGCTCTGATACCTTGACTTGTCACGACCCCGGTCCCAGAGATATACATACTGTTATGTGCTCCTAGCCATGGACTCACAAGGGCTTCAGGGTTACCAGCCCCGGCCACAACAAACAACGGCAGGCAGACTGGATTCATCGGCACGTAGTCCGGATCCCTAGTCTACTACTCCTTGTATCCATGCTAGTCATAACCAACTATGCATATCAAAGCGTCCACGAATCGAATGAAACTGAAGGAAACGGGACCAAAGCTATACAGAGCTGCTATGTGTCCAGAAAGTGCAACAACAATCGAGGTTTACTGGGGTTACCTCGCCCCAGGCCGAATCACATCGGCAGGCGGGCTCGGACATGGATCATCGGCTCCACAACCCCTCGACTGTGACAACTATGAAGGCATAGCCAAAACTGTATAACGATGAGCTCGAAACCAACAACCGATCAAAGCAGTACTCTAAACATGGAAGCTATATTAAGCAGGTGTTACTAGAGTATAGTTTTACAAACAGAGGTCACATGACCCAACATTACATCAGACAACGAAAGGCAAATTATGTTGCTAATCAACAAGAACCAAAAAGGCCTAAGAGGCCGCAACATAAGGCGAGGTCCCAGCCCATAGATTCCAGGCTGCTACCTAGGAACCCCAAACTACTCGTCGATGTCCATGTTGAACCACCACTGAAGTGACAAACTCCACCTGAACCAAAATTAAGCAAACCTGAGTACGGGAGGTACTCAACAAGACTTAGTTAACCTATTATATATCTGCTATCTTCAGAAAGGGTTTTATGAAGGCTGTTTTGCGTAAAGCAATATTTTTTTTGCAAGTTGAGGAAGAAATAGCACGTCTCATAGAATGTTTTCAAAACAGATGAGAAAGCTACTCAACTACTGAGATCATCATCTTATTGTATTCCACCAAGTCCTTCTCATTCCCACACTATCTCATGCTACAAGGATCACCCCTCTCGGCATCTCCGAGGAGGCACCCTTCAATCATGGTTAACAAGTTTTAGTCATTCCGTTCAAGTTATCTGTGATCACATAATCCGTTGCCAAGTCGTCCGTAACCGTGGACACGGCTTCTCAAGGAGATTTATCCCTGCAAGGGGTACACTTTACCTACACGTACCATCCGACTCTTAACGCCACATGTACGCTCGTCCATGGAGCGCGGCAGAGGGTGGCTGGCCACGACCTTTACCTTGCTCGACCCTATCCATGAGTCAACCCAAACAGGGCCACCCCGTCAACAGGGAGTTGGCCACCTCCTGACGGCACCTGTTCTGTGAGTCGGGATCAAGATCCGAGTACGTCCATCACTTGCCTCGGTCACGCCCTAAGTTTTCTCCAAATCGTTTTCGAACTCACACGCAGATGGAAAGATCAAACTACGTGACTCATGGACATGGCCAAACAAGTTAGTTGGTCGAGCGCGGTCTGTTAGGCCCCGCGTGTGGTTGCACGCTCAGTCTTTGCTTCGAAGGCGAGAACTCGCTCCTATGGGCATGAAAAGGAAAAAACGCCACAACCCATTGTGGCCTCACATCCATGCCGTTATTTAGTCAAGTTATCAAAGATAATACAAATCACCACAACCTGACAAAGTAGATTCACGCATTGACCAGATTCATCAACCGGATGGATCAGATCACAACTAGGCATGGCTAAGAAAGACTCACAGGCTTTAACGAGGCGCGCACAAACAAACCTATAGCTGCTAGGAGCAGTGGATCAGGGTATTTAGGCGATGCAACAAGTATAGGATAACTCTATCTAAGGCCATAAATACTTTGAACCGCATGCAATATACGAGATTCCAAAACACTTCGAAAACCATATATGAGCAGATAAGAGGTTATGCTTGCCTTGGTTATAAGAAAACCAGATAAAGATTTTAGGAATAAGTTCTTGACTTGTCGGTTAAGATCAAGTATTCGTCATTGGACTGTTGTCCTTCACTTTGGAGTCGGATTCTACCGAGGGGAAGAACAACACCGAAAAGAGGAACAACAATCAGCAAATGGCATCGATGCAATGCACAACATGTATGCATGAGCAAGTTAATGCACTGAAATAAAGCCCTAGACATGAAGATAGGGTTGCTAGGGTTCATATGTTACTTAAGTATTTTTACTGAAATTTGCCCGAAATAGACCCGAGAGAGGCAATTCGGGTGATTATGAAAGTGAGTACAAGTTAAAGTGCTCAAATGGGTTCGAAAACACCATAAACAGGTTGCATTTGTCATTTTGAGCAATTTGGTATATAACTTTTAATTTTCTAATTTTATTGAATAAAAACTTTTTTCTATTTTAAATGAATTAACAGCAGTAAAATAAAGGCCAAAAATGAAGTGTGTCAAACATTTATGAAAGTGACATTTTTGGGTAGCTTACATTTTTATGAACATTACCATATTTTTACTTTATTTTTCTGAGTAACATTTTGGAAGATATTAACTATACAAATTTATTCATTTTCTGTAAATAGCAAAAACAGGAATATGACATCACTGTGATGTCACTGTGACATCACCGTGCTCTGTTCTTCACAACTCCACTCAAATTCGACGCAACGCATGCGTAATTCGCGAAACGGAGGTTACCACCACGTAGAGGAGAACGAGTGGAACCTAGGGGTGGTGGCGGGCGGCCGAATGGTGGCCGGATTCCTAGCCGGTGACGAGGTCCGACGGCGGCGGATGGTGGCCCTCGAGGACAACAAGCTAGAGGAAGAGAGGGAGCACGGGGAGGTCACCGAGCGCTCACCATGGCGCGGTGGAGCTAGTGGAGGGGTCGGTGGGGGCAGGGGCGGCCGGACGGCGACGAATCGATGGCCGCATCTCCCGCCGGCCGTGGGGAAGATGAGGATGGCATGGCCGACTCCGGACAGTTCCGCTCGATTAACTCTGCGGGAAGGACAAGGAGGCGACGACGGTGAGGATAGGCTGCTCTTCGGAGCACGGGAGCGGCTAGAACGGCGGCGCTCGCCGGCGTGTGTCAAGGTGAGGTCTACGATTTGTTTTCGGCCGGTTACAGAGAGCGAGAGGGAGGGTAGTGCAGCGAGCAGGAGGAGGGAAAGGAGGGCACAGAGCTCTCCTGGTGGAGTCAACCGCGCAGGGGGGGAAGGTGGTAGCGGCACGTGGCGCCGACGGCCACGGAGATGCTCCTACTGGCAGGAGGTAGAAGACAAGGGGAATCTTGCAAAAACCTCCTGCAGTTTCTGGAATTAGCAACGAGGTCCTTTTCTATTTGAAAACAGAACAGAAACAGAAGTTTTGGGGACCTTTTTGCAAACAGAAAATTTGGAAAAAATAATATTTGGAAAGCTTGTAAAATTTCCAACCTTGCCATGTTTTTCTTTGTTGAAATTGAATTATTTTCCAATACAAGATTTTGGAAACCAAATTAAGTACTATTTGTGGGATTTTCTCAAACCATTTAAATTCACAATTTAAATTGGTTGAAACATGATTTAAATTTTTGTTTTCATGCATGTATGAGATGAACACAGCACCACACACTTTTGTTAGCAAAATTGGGATGTTACAGATGATGTGTTTGAAAATCCTTTTGCTACTGCTGATTATATGTTTGATACATCTCCTTCTATTAAAAATGATGATATGTTTACAAATGAACACACTTTGGAGGATAACTATTCTATTGCTAATGCTGATACTATGCCCCCAGTCTTTGATAACTATTATGAAGAATACTATAACATAGGCTATAATTACAATTATCCTTATGAAACTTGTCATAGTTATGGAGGGATTACCCAAAACCATATCCCTAACATACAACTTGTCTATGATGTTGGAGTTCTTTATGATGATTACAATGATGAACATGATATTTTCAGTCCACCTACTATTGAGGTGAAAATTAATTATGATCATAATATGACTCCTTGATATGTCTCCAACGTATCTAAAATTTCTGATGTTCCATGTTGATATTATGACAATTGCCACATGTTTTATCCCTTCTTTATAGCATTTTTACACTATTTCCGGGACTAGCCTATTAACAAGATGCCAAGTGCCAGTTCCATGTTTTCTGCTGTTTTTAATTTCAGAAAAGTTGTTCTAGAAATATTCTCGGAATTGGACCCCACGAATCCCGAAGTTCCTATTTTCCCTGGAAGCATCCAGAAGTCCAAAGAGGAGTCAAAGACGGGCACCAGGGGGCCCTCACCATAGCCAGGCGCCCCCCCCTTGGCCGCGCCTGGGGGTGGTGAGGCCACCCTGGTAGCCTACCTACGTTGCTCTTCCGCCTATTTAAGGCCTTCCTCCCGAAAACCCTTACCTAATCGGCGAAATTCCACGAAACCTTCCACAGCTGCGGTCATCGTCAACCCAAGTTTCGGGGGACAGATCTCTGTTCTGGCACCCTGTCGGGACAGGGAAGTGCCCCGGGAAGCCATCTCCATCGACTCCACCGCCATCTCCATCGCTGTTGTTGTCTCCTATGATGAGGAGGAAGTAGTTCTCCCCCGAGGCTAAGGGCTCTACCGGTAGCTATGTGGTTCATCTCTCTCTCCCATGGCGAGATCTATATGTGATCGTGAGATTTGTAATCTAGTTGAATAAGTAGATGTTACTCTTCATCTATTGTGCTACTCAAGTATTTTATTAATATGAACTTTGGAGTCACCTTGTCCTGCGGTGTGAAGGTGACAGTGTGCACATTGTGTGTGTCTCCTCTATGAATTGTGGTGTTTATCTAGTACCTTCTAGGGCTCTCAAGTTGACAGTGTGGGGCTAACTAGACATCGGAATGCTTACTTTAAGGAATGCTTTTTGCATCCCTACACAATCATTAGTGTTCGTTATCCAACCGGAGAGGGTTAAGAGTAGCATAGTGAAGAGAAGATATTTAGTTATTCAATTATGTGATCATTGTTGAGAGTGTCCACTAGTGAAAGTGGGATCCCTAGGCCTTGTTTCCAAGCATTGAAACACCATTTTCCGCCTGTTCTGCTACATGTTTGCTTGCTGCCATATTTATTTCAGATTGCTATTATTACTTATAACCATCCATATTACTCGTATTTCACTATATCTTCGCCGAACTAGTGCACCTATAAACCTGACAAGTATATTGGGTGTGTTGGGGACACAAGAGACTTTTTGTATCTTAATTTCAGGGTTGCTTGAGAGGGATATCTTTGACCTCTACCTCCCTGAGTTCGATAAACCTTGGATGATCCACTTAAGGGAAACTTGCCGCTGTTCTACAAACCTCTGCACTTGGAGGCCCAACACTGTCTACAAGAATAGAAGCATGCGTAGACATCAAGCTCTTTTTTGGCGCCGTTACCGGGGAGGTAAGGTAAAAAGTACTCACATCCTCGGGTGTGAGTGCTCGGAGTTATTTCCTTTAGATTCTGCAATTTTATCTTTTTGTTTCTTGTTTTCACTAGTTAGGCTTATTTTTACTCGCTTCTTGTTTTTATTTTTACTAGTAGTCTTAATGGAAAACAACAAAAATATGATAGAACTTTATAATATTTATATTGAATTAGGACATGATGCTTTTGAAGAGAAAATTAAAAAACTATGGAAGTTTGTTTGCATAATAGTGATATCAATATTATTAACATTAATTCTTTGCACCCCATCATTCCTAATGCGAGGGAAAAGTCTAAGCTTGGGGAAGCTAGTTTTTACGATCTTTTTAGTTTTCCAGCTTTAGGGAAAAGTTAAGAGGAGGCTATTCCCCTTTTCACTTAAGGACAAAGCAAGGGAGTGGTATGAACTACTAGATGATCCTCATCATTTGGAGTGGAAGGAACTTGAATCTCTCTTTTACTCTAAATTTTATCCTTCTCATGAACTATATTTAGATAGGAATTACATTTATAATTTTTGGCCTCGTGATGGAGAAAGCATTTCCCAAGCTTGGGGAAGACTGAAAAAATTAATATTCAAATGTCCTAACCATGAGCTTCCTGAGGAAATAATTGTTACTAATTTTTCTACGAGACTTTCAGGACATTGGAAGGATTATCTAGATTCCTGTTTAGAGGGTTCTTCTTGTAGTAAGAAGGTTGAAGATAAGTGGGATCTTCTTGAGAGAATTCGAATCAATAGTGAAGATTAGAATAACAACAAAGGTAAAGAATCAGGTATAAACTATGAGTATGATTGCATTAAGACTTTTGCTGAAACTGCTGATTTTCATGAGCTTAATGATAAATATGGTCTTGATCCTCCAATGGTTGTAGATTGGTATAGGTCCTTTGCTTCTTATATTAATCTTCCTACAAATAGGGACATATATCATGAACCTTTTAAAGACACTTTCATGCAAAATGAAATTGTTATTGATGATTGCAATAAACATGTTCAAACTTCTGAAAGTACTATTTCTTATAAGAATGTTAATTTCTGTGGAGCACTTAGACCCAAATCGAATAAGAATATTGTATCCATCATAGGAATGAAAAAAACTAGAATGTGGGATAGGGCTCTAAATGGTCTTGGTGAAAAAGTTTGTGCCCTCTATCCTTTTATTTGTGAACTTTGTTGTAAAGTGGGTCATTTTAATTTTCAATGCTCAAGCCATGATAGTAGCCTTTCGAATCCTATGAGTACTGCAAGTTTGTATTGTGATGACATGATCACCCCTAATGAGCATGTTGAACGTAAATTATTTTTGGGGTGTGAAGAGTTATTAAGAAAAACTTCTTTGATTGATATGAGTGCTTTTGATATGAATAGTGTCTTGCATGAATGCCATCTTTATTGTGTTGAAAATTGCCATGAAAATACTTACATACAAAATATTCTAAAATAGGACACTTTACCAAAATATGACGGGACTAATATGAGTATTGTTCTTATTAATGAGGAGGAGGAATCCTCCAAAATTCTTTCTATTGTTTCTGATAGTAAACCAGGGTATGTGGAGAAGCTTCCTTTTAAGCCTCTCCCTCCTAAAGAGGGTAAGAAGAAGAAGAAAAGGAGGAGTAAAAGGAGAGAGGTAACGGTATCTCTCCCTAAGCATGTTGCTCATATTACAGCTTTTTCTGATGAGTCTGAACTCGATGATTTTCCTATGCCTGTTATTTATGAAAGTGATCATGATTGGGAGAAACATACTACTTTTGATATTGAAAATGTGTTTGGTACCAATTCTAAAAACGATGATATTAATAATTGTTGTACTATTAGTACTATCCATGCTCCTTCCAATGATAATATAGAAAGCTCTAAACTTGTGGATGATGTGTTTGAAAACCCCTTTGTTATTAATGATTATATGCTTGATACATCTCCTCCTAGTAAAAATGATGATATGTTTACAAATGAACGCCTTTTGGAAGAAAACTATTTTATTGCTTGTGATGATACTATGCCTTCAATATATGACGATTGCAATGATGAATATGAAATTTTTAGTCCACCCACTTTTGAGGAGAAAATTAATTACGATTTCAATATGCCTCTAGTCTTTGATAATTATTATAAAGAAAGTTATAACATAGGATATAATTACAATCACGCTCATGAAACTTTCCATAATTATGGTGGGATTACCCAAAACCATCTCTTTAATATGCAACTTGTCTATCATGTTCGAGTTCTTTATGATAATCCTACTCCCGTTGTTATTAATAAGAATGACTATGCTTATGTGGAGAGTATTAATTCTTGTATGCATGTGGCTCATGATAAGAATGTTTTATGTAATAGCTATAACGTTAATTTTATTCATTATGCTACTGAAGGTTATTATGAGAGAGGGAAACATGGTTTTATGCATCTCAACAATATTAAGTTTCCCCTCTTTATGTTGAAATTTTTGAAGTTGCACTTATTTTGTCTTCCTATGCTAGTCACTTTGTGCTGCGTTGACTTGTTTTTCTACAAGATTCTTTTTCATAGGGAGTGAGTTAGGCTTAAATGTGTTTTATATTTTTCTTCTTGATGCTCTCTTATTATGCTTCAACTCTTATTCTTATGTGAGCCTCTTTTAAAAATCATCGTGCCTAGCTGAAAGGCATTAAAAGAAAAGCGCTTCCGGGAGACAACATGTTTTATTTTTCCGTTTTCAACCCATTTTCCGTCGTTTATTTTTGTTTTGTTTGCACCTGGGTGTTGTATATTTCCTTAGCAACCCCTCTGTATCTTTTCTTTTGTATCTTTGTTGAGCCAAGTAAAGTCTCTAGTGGAAAGTTGAGATTATATTTCGGATTTCTGCGCACGAAACAGATTTCTGCTGTCCACAGTTAAAATCGTGTAAAATCACAGAAAATTCAAAATGAACTGAGTTTTATTGTGCGTCATCCTGAGATATACACACAACTTTTCTTAGTTGACCATTTTTTTATTTGAGCAACAGAGGATTTTCGAAAAAAAAATCATCTTTGCCTGTTGTTCTATTTTGACAGATTTCTGCTAATAATTGCATTTGCCTCTTAATCTCTTTCTTTTCGTGTTTTTTTGGGAAAAAGAGTTTTAAAATAAGTTGTGACAGTAGCTAATGTGTTTATGAGAGTTAGTATTGTGTTGAAACTGAACCATGTGAATTTATTATTTCGATTTGCACTAACGTTGCTAATGAAGATTGTGAGAAGTTTGGTGTGAAGGAAGTTTTCAAGGGTCAAGAGAAGAGGATGATATGATGTGATCTAGAAGAGTGAAAAGCCTAAGCTTGGGGATGCCCCGGTGGTACATACCAGTAAATTCCAAGAAGACTCAAGCATCTAAGCTTGGGGATGCCCAAGGCATCCCCTTCTTCATCAACAATTTATCAGGTCACTTCTAGTGAAACTATATTTTTATTCAGTCACATCTTATGTGCTTTACTTGGAGCGTATTTTATTTTTGTTTTCAGTTTGTTTGGTTTTATTTGCTGTAATAAATTGTTGTATCCTAGCATATTTGTTTGGGAGAGAGACACGCTCCGCTTTTTCGTTAGAATACTCTTGTGCTTCACTTATATTTGTTGAGTATTCATGCTTAGATATTTTAGTGCTTCCAGCTCTTGTTTTGCATGCATCCTTTGTTCAGAGCTGTTAGATTTTGTAGTTAGGTGGTTCTCATATACGTATTTGCTTGGAAATAGGAATGCTATTGTGATAGTTGGTATAGTGGAAAAGATTGCATGGTCTTGTAGATCATTAAACTGCTTCGCTTGAATCATTGCTGTTGTTTTGAGATATTAATTTGCTTAATGGATAAACGGGAAGGACTAGTAAGTAGAAAATTTTAATGGTTGGTCTAAGAAACTTGAAGCTGTGCCACACTTAAATTACCAGCTGATAGAAACAATGGTATATGATTGCTACAAGTGATACATTTCCGATCGGCCTTTTGTTACGCACTACAATCGGGGTAGCTAACAGTGACTTGTCACTGCCATGGACCCTCTTGGAGTGATTTGCATTGTGACTTGTAAGATGATTTGCTTGCTGTAATCTTTTAACTCATGAGTCTATGTTTAGGTTCCTGGCACTTCCACCATCCATATTTGATAGCCTCTTCGGTACTGTGCATTGCCCTTTCTCATATTGAGAGTTGGTGCAAACTTCGCCAATGCATCCAAATCCCATGGGAGGACTTTGTTCTCCTACGCATAAGCCCATATATTATTCCTCAAAACAGCCACCATACCTACCTATCATGGCATTTCCATAGCCATTCCGAGATATATTGTTGCACAACATCCACCTACATTATGTTACTTGATGATGAGCTTCATGGTTATTTATGCATACTGCTACACTGGCAGGAGCATGCAGTTAGAGACATCAGAGATATTTCTTTGTGAGTTATGAGTACTAAAAGTGTGATGATTCATTGTAATATAGGATGGTTCCCCTACCGGTGAGGATATATAAAAAAATGAAAAAGCCCAAAAAAAGGGCCAAAGAGAGAATAAAGAGAGAGGGGGTGCATCACTATCCTTTATATACCACACTTGTGCTTCATGTTTAGCACCAATATTTCAGTTTGGAGAAAGTTTTCATATTATCATTTATTCATTAACTATGTGGGGAACTTTACATTATAGAACTTGGCTTGTATATTCCAATGATGAGCCTCCTCAAATGAGCTCTAGGTCTTCGTGAGCAAGCAAGTTGGATGCACCCCCACTAGTTCCATTAGAGAGCTTTCATACACTTATAGATCTATGTGCATCCGCTGTGTGGCAATCCCTACTCCTTGCATAGCTTCGGTTGTAATACTTTCTCTTGTCTAATGACCACTTTCAGCTTTGTGAGCCTTTCTTCCATTGACCTTCCAAACCCTCCATAATGTTCTCTTTGCCATAACATCCCGTTGCCAGGGACCAACGGAGAACACTTGCTTGTTTTTAGTGCTCAAATAGTTTAAGATTCAAGCATTGCATCGTGTGGAAAGCTTGCCTTAATCCTAACAGAGGTTGTGAAGATCGTTTGACGTGCATGATATTATTGTTCTTGAAAGCTTAAATCATCTCTAATAAACTTTGCACGGTTGATAGTCTTTTAGTATTGATTCATTAAAAGTTTTGCTTCTTCCTTCTTATTTGTTTATGCATTACTTGTTGATATCAAATATAGATCACAACTTTAGTTCATTTGATCCTAGTTTACATGCTCTACTTTACATATTATGATCAAGATTGTGTGGTAGTATGCCACCTCAGAAATTATTTTGTTTTATCGTTTACCTACTCGAGGACGAGTAGGAACTAAGATTGGGGATGCTTGATACGTCTCCAACGTATCTATAATTTCTGATGTTCTATGTTGATATTATGCCAATTGCTGCATGTTTTCTCCCTTCTTTATAGCATTTTTACACGTTTTCTGGGACTAACCTATTAACAAGATGCCAAGTGCCAGTTCCCTATTTTATATTGTTTTTTATTTCAGAAAAGTTGTTCTAGAAATATTCTTGGACTTGGACCCCACGAATCCCGAAGTTCTTATTTTCCCCGAAAGCATCCAGAAGTCCGAAGAGGAGTCAAAGACGGGCACCAGGGGGCCCTCACCGTAGCCAGGCGTGGGGCCCCCCTTGGCCATGCATGGGGCTGGTGAGGCCACCCTGGTGGCCCACCGGTGTTGCTCTTCTCCCTATTTAAGGCCTTCCTCCCTAAAACCCTTACCTAATCGGCGAAATTCCACAAAACCTTCCACAGCTGCGGTCATCATCAACCCAAGTTTCGAGGGACAGGTCTCTGTTCTGGCACCCTGCCAGGACGGGGAAGTGCCCCTGGAAGCCATCTCCATTGACTCCACCGCCATCTCCATCACCGTTGATGTCTCCTATGATGAGGAGGAAGTAGTTCTCCCCCGAGGCTGAGGGCTCTACCGGTAGCTATGTGGTTCATCTCTCTCTCTCCCATGATGTGATGTATATGTGATCGTGAGCTTTGTAATCTAGTTGAATAAGTAGATGTTACTCTTCATCTATTGTGATACTCAAGTGTTTTATTAATATGAACTTTGGAGTCACCTTGTCCTGCGGTGTGAAGGCGACAGTGTGCACATCGTGTGTGTCTCCTCTATGAATTGTTGTGTTTGTCTAGTACCTTCTAGGACGCTCAAGTTGACAGTGTGGGGCTAACTAGACAAGGTAATGTTTACTTTAAGGAATGCTTTTTGCAGCCCTACGCAATTATTAGTGTTTGTTATCCAACCGGAGAGGGTTAAGAGTAGCATAGTGAAGAGAAGATATTTAGTTATTCAATTATGTGATCATTGTTGAGAGTGTCCACTAGTGAAAGTAGGATTCCTAGGCCTTGTTTCCAAGCATTGAAACACCGTTTTCCCCCTGTTCTGCTACATGTTTGCTTGCTGCCATATTTATTTCCGATTGTATTATTACTTATAACCATCCATATTAGTCGCATTTCACTATCTCTTCGCCGAACTAGTGCACATATATACCTGACAAGTATATTGGGTGTGTTGGGGACACAAGAGACTTCTTGTATCTTAATTGCAAGGTTGCTTGAGAGGGATATCTTTGACCTCTACCTCCCTAAGTTCCATAAACCTTGGGTGATCCACTTAAGGGAAACTTGTTGTTGTTCTACAAACCTCTGCACTTGGAGGCCCAACATTGTCTACAAGAATAGAAGCGTGCACAAACATCACTCCTATATTTGATGATTATGGTGATGATAATAATAATGATAGCTATTTTGTTGAATTTTCTCCCGCTACTATTAATGAGAATGACTATGCTTATGTGGAGAGTATTAATTCTTTTATGCATGTGGCTCATGATAACAATGCTTTATGTGATAGTTATATTGTTAATTTCATTCATGATGCTACTGAAATTTATTATGAAAGAGGGAAATATGGTTTTATGTATCTCAATAATATTGATTTTCCCCTCTTTATGTTGAAATTTTTGAAGTTGCACCTATTTTGTCTTCCTATGCTAGCCACTTGGTGCTTTATTGGCTTGTTTTTCTACAAGATTCTTTTTCATAGGAAGTGGGTTAGACTTAAATTTGTTTTATGTTTGCTTCTTGATGCTCTCTTTTGCTTCAATTCATTTTTTTTATGTGAGCATCTTCTCAAATTAGCATGCCTAGCTAAAAGGCTTTAAAGAAAAGCGCCTATGAGAGAAAACCCATTATATTTTTGTAATGTTTTCTTCTATTTTCTTTGAGTCAAGGTGTTATTTACTTCTGTAGCAACTCCTTTGTATCTTTATTTTGTCGTATTTGGTGTGCCAAGTAAAGTCTTTAGTGAAAAGTTGAAGTTAGATTTGGATTTCTGCACAGGAAACAGATTTCTTCTGTCCACTATTAAAATCGTATAAATTCACAGAAAGATCAAATTGACCTGCAAATTTTGTGCTTAATCCTCGGCTATTTCCGAAACTCTTTTGTAGTTTTGGGTTTTTCGATTTGAGCAACGTAAGTGCCTTGAAAAAATTCGTCTTTCGAAACTATTCTGGTTTTGAAAGATTCTGCCTTTTTACTTGCATTCTCTCTTTTACTATGTTGAGTGGATTTCTTTGCTCCACAAAACATCATTGGTTGTAGATAATGTTTAAAATGTATTAATAATGCTTGTGTCCAAGGAGAACATGTGAGTTTTTGATTGTGCACTAACCCTCTAATGAGGATTACTTTGAGTTTGGTGTGAAGTAAGTTTTCAAGGGTCGAGAGAAGAGGGTGATATAATGTGATCAAGAAGAGTTAAAACCCTAAGCTTGGGGATGCCCCCGTGGTTCATCCCAGCAAATTCCAAGAAGACTCAAGCGTCTAAGCTTGGGGACGCCCAAGGCATCCCCTTCTTCATCAGCAACTTATCAGGTCACTTCTAATGAAATAATATCTTTATTCGGTCACATCATATGCACTTTACTTGGAGCGTTTTGTTTGTTTTGTTTTGTTTTCCTTTCTGCAATAAACTTAGTTGGAACCCAGCATTCTTGTGTGGGAGAGAGACACGCTCCGCTTTTTCATATGAATACTCGTTTTCTTAGTTTTTCTTCTAGTTGTTGGAAATCCTTTTCACTCCTGTTTTTCATGCATATCTTATTCAGAGTTGTTAGTTCTAGTAGAGTAGTATTAGTACTCTCTTGTTTCATTTCTATATCTTTTGGAGCATTTTTTGTTTGAAATGATTGGTGTTGGAAAGCAGTAGTAAAATATTCTGTGCTGATAACAGTGCAAAAAGAAGCTTGTTTAGACTGTGGGTAGACTTTATCATGTCATGTTGGATGTTATTTTAATTCTATGGTTAGTAGTTATTATTTTAGCATGACTTATCTCAAATATCTGAGAGTCCTTAATGTGCCATTGAAAGAATCATGAGTTGTTTTTATCACATTGAAGCATAATATTCTGGTATTCTCCTTTGAATACTTTATTTGGTTGACTTGGCGCATGCTTACACCATGTTTATGACTACAAACTAGTAACCTATATCCTCTTGATACGTCTCCAACGTATCTATAATTTCTGATGCTCCATGATCATATTATGTCAATTGCTACTTGTTTTCTCCCTTATTTATAGCATTTTTATACGTTTTCCGGGACTAACCTATTAACAAGATGCCAAGTGCCAGTTCCCTGTTTTCTTCTTTTTTGGTTTCATAAAAGTTGTTCTGGAAACATTCTCGCAATTGGACCCCACAAAGCCCGAAGTGCCTATTTTCCCTGGAAGCATCCAGAACACCGAAGAAGAGTCGAAGACGGGCACCAGGGAGCCACACCATATGGTGGAACGGGTCCCTCCTGGCCGCGCCAGCTATGGGTGTGGGGCCCCTGGAGCTTCACCGCCTTAGCCCTTTCGCCTATTTAATCCCCCCCGGATGAAAAACCCTAGGCACCTGATCAAAAATCCCCGAAGAGTTCCGCAGCCGCCGTCACCGTCAACCCTAGATCAAGGGGGTTATGAAGCTGTTTCCGGCACCCGGCCGGAGAGGAGATCATCACCGGAGGATTCTACATCACCATGACTGCCTCCGGAGTGATGCGTGAGTAGTTCATCCTTGGACTACGGGTTCTTAGCTGTAGCTAGATGGTTGTCTTCTCCTCGTATGCCTCCATGTTTAGATCTCGTGAGATGCCTATCATGATCGAGATTGACCTTATGTAATTCTATATGTTGTGTTTGCTGGGATGCGATGAATATTGAACTTATGACAAGTTGATTATAGTCTTTATTTGCATATGCTATTTGTGATCTTGCATGCTTTCCGTTGCTAGTGGTTGCTCTGGCCAAGTAGTTGCTAGTGACTCCAAGAGGGAGTATTTATGCTCGATGGTGGGTTCATGCCTCCTCACCACCTTGCTCGAGTGACAGAAACGTGAAGGGGGAGGATGTGTTGTTGCCATTAGGGAGAAAACAACGGTGAGAGTGCCCGCGTGCATAATCATTGCTTACATTACACACTTTGTTTAATGCAGTTATCTGTTGCTTGCAACTTAATACCTAAGGGGGTTCGGATGATAACCTGAGGGTGGATTATTAGTCATAGATGCAGATGGATGTCGGTCTATGTATATTGTTGTAATGCCTGCACTAAATATCATAGTAATCATCATGTTATATTGTGCATTATGGTGCAACCTCTATTTTTCAATTGCCCGGCTGTAATTTGTTCACTCAGCATGCTATATTTTATGGAGAGACACCACTAGTGAACCTATGAACCCCGGTCCATTTTCCTATACAGTTAAACAAACCACAACAATTTCCTTCTTTCTTTACTTACTGCAAGCATACATCATTTTCCACACTATACGTCTAATCTTTGTTTTTAGCAAGACCGGTGAGATTGACAACTTCACTGTACTGTTGGGACAAAGTATTTTGGTTGTGTTGTGTGCAGGTTCCACGTTGTTGCTGACACCGGTGAAGCGTCAGCACCACCGTCAGTGGCATCAACCTTCCTGAGATTCTCTTCCTCCCACTGGATTGATAACCTTGGTTCTTAACTAAGGGGAATTTCCTACCGCTGTGATCATCACACCCTCCTCTTGGGGCATCCCAACACACAACATCACAACATTTCTGTTTACCATTCGTTGACATAAGCATACACCTCTCTAAAAAATGTTTTCAATACCTCTGTTTAAAAAATAAAAAGCTCTAGAACATGAGTTAATTCCTGCTTCCCTCTACGAAGGGCCTTTCTTTTACTTTTATGTTGAGTCTCCATCTTCTAACTTTATGCACACTTAAGAGAGCATAGTTTCCATTCTGAGTTTAATGTGCATCGGTCCCAAAGATTATTGTTGATTGATTCATGATGTGTTATTACTTGCTGATATGCCATAAACTTATCCTTAATTTTTTATGTTCCATGTTGTTTTCTTATTGTTTCCCACATGTTTGCTATACACTTTATGTCATTTTTATCGATTTTACGACCAAACCTATTGACAAGATGCCACAGAGCCAGTTCCCTGTTTTCTATTGTTTTTAGTTTCAGAAAAGTTGTTCTCGAAATATTCTCAGAATTGGAAATTTCGAAGCCCGGAAGTCTTCGAATTCCTGAAGGTTCCACGTAGTCCCGAAGAGACCCGGAGGGGGGGTCTCAGGGGGAACACCATAGGGCGACGCCCCCTGGCCGTGCCATGGGGTGATGTGGGGCCCTCCGGCCTCCACCACCTTTGCCCTTTCGCCTATTTATACCCCCCGAGACGTAAACCCTAAAGATATACCATTTCGTCCCAAAAAATACCCGAGGCCGCCGTCATCGTCATCCCGAAACCAGGAGGGTTCTGGAGCTCTCCCCGGCACCCTTTCGGGAGGGGAATTCATCACGAGAGGGGTCTACACCACCATGCCCTCCTCCGAAGTGATGCGTGAGTAGTTCATCCCTGGACTACGGGTCCATAGCAGTAGCTAGATGGTTGTTCTCTCCACTTTGAACCTCATGTTTAGATCCCATGAGCTGCCTCACATGATCGAGATCGTCTTTATGTAATGATACATGTTGTGTTTGTTGGGATCTGATGAATGTTGAATGTTATGTCTTCTTATTATCAATCTATCATGTTATCTTCATGCTTATGTTATTTATGATCTTGCATGCTCTCCGTTATTAGTAGATGCTCTCGCCAAGTAGATGCTAGTAACTCCAAGAGGGAGTATTTATGCTCGATAGTGGGTTCATGCCTCCTTTGGATCCGTGCTCGAGTGACAGAAATGTGACGGATGGAGGATGTGTTGTTGCTATTAGAGAGAAAACAACGGTGTTTACTTAGTTTACATTGTTTGCATTACACACTTTGCTTACGGCGATAATATGTTGCTTGCAACTTAATACCCAACGTTTGTTCGAATGATATTCGGCGGGTGGATTATTAGACATAGATGCAGTTGGATGACGGTCTATGTATTTTGTTGTAATGCCCACATGAATCACATAGTAATCTTTATGTCTTGCATATGCACTATGGTGCAGCCTTCATTTCTGTCAATTGCCCAGCTGTAATTTGTTCACCACACATGTTATTTATCTTTCACGAAGAGACATCACTAGTTGTGACGCCCCGAGATCGGGCACTATGCAGATTTCAGCATTCCCGCCAAAATCCACATAATAACCAATTCCAGGTTGCCACTTGTGATAACATTACAATAGTTCACGAATAATCCACAATTACAACAGAAACAGATAGATACAAGATGACTCAAACGAGCCAGGGTTACAACTGATACATTACAAAGATCCAAATAACAGCGGAAGAAACAGCATATCGTCCGTCTACGGACAAGATCCAAATTGGACTAAGAGTCCTGAAGATAACCGAGAGCGTCCAATTCCTGCCCAGGCCAAGCCGGAGGGATTCCCAAGCTAACGTCGTCAGACTTCAAACCTGTTGACTGCAATATTGAATATGCAGCCACGAAAAAGATTCGTGGGTCAGTACGGTTAAGTACTGGCAAGTGGATAGACCCATACTCACAAGATACCGGCGTAGCCAGTCATCACAAGGTACAAATACTTTGGGATCAACGGAAAGGAAGGGGTTATTGCAAATAAGCGACAGCAGGCTGCACTAACCAACTACAGAGAGGTACTACAACTTCCGGCTAACAGAAAGAAGATAAGATCGGGTATTGTAACGAACTGAAAGATAACTTCAAACAAACCCATCCTAGATCTCGCCCCTTATCCAAAGAAGCAATCCGAGGATAACTCACACAGTTGGATTAGTGATAGTTCAGATTATTGTGTCAATAAGCCTATTACTAGTCAAGTTGTTAATCATTGGGTGAAAGGTTGGTAATCATTAGGTTTAAGTTGTCCTGAGTACTTGTTAGCCAGTACTTTCACCAAGTAATCCATAACCGTGGAAAACACGGCTTCTCGAGAAGATTATCCCTGCAGGGTTGCACCAATTTGGCCGTACACGCAAGAATAACCTGCCAGATGGGATGCCTCCCACCAAGCGGGGTACTCTACACAACTCAACTCTTCTTCACATCAAGCCCAAAGCACCATGTGCTGTGCGTGCGCGGCTAATCGAGCCCCCGAAGAAAGGGGGACCCTCATAGCACTGGAAGACCCCGCCGCCCTAAATGCCGACTACAAAAGTTCCACCCTGGCGCCAAGGGTTCGTACCTGCATATGCGTGCAGCAAATGGAAAGCCCGAACTAAATGTGGCGATTTGGACGAGATGCGAATCGAGTCAAGTTGAGGGGGGCGCCCATACTCGCTTCCCACATGCGGTTAGTGCGCTCATCATGGATCAGTAGACAAGACCCTTTTCCTATTAGGGTCGACACTAGCAGGCCTCAAAACCACAAAGGGCCTCCTGCCGGTGCCTTATCATCAAATTTATTATTAAACAATAACAGTAGCATGATTGATTGATTAAACATCGAACCCCCAGAACATAATAGAATAGTAACAGGAAATAACGGGTAACAGACTCGAGCAAAACAACCCTAAGCATGATAGTAAGACACGGGCAACAAGCAATGGTTATAGGTTGGGAGGTGAGGCAATATAAAGGTTAAGGGATTCATGTGATGGGTTCGTAACAGAAACAACTACTACTAAGGATAGCAGAAAGAAACAACGGAAAGAATCGGTAACAAGTGATGAAAGGCAGCCATATGGCAGCAAGTGATTATACTTGCGTGAGATCCCGCAAGGTAGCAGAACTTGTCGTTGCTCACATCATCTCAACGTCCTATCCGGGAAGAAGCAACGAACCTCGAACAAACACCGGATGCAACAATTACTACTACGGCAAAATATCCAGCATGATCAAGATATGGATGCATGACAGGTTTAAAGATGCATCAAAGTAAACTAGTTGACAAGATAAACAAATTTAAATGGACCCATATGCAATTTGAGTTGCATATGAACAGCCCATGAATTATGGTTGAAACAATTGTTTTCCCACTAATCAACAGATGAAGGTGGATTAGCATGATGCATGGATGAGGAAAACAACAAAATAACAACAATAGAACCAATTGAAATAAGGTTTAACAATTTTAGAAATTTATCTATTAAGTTAGAAAATTTTGGTTCCTTAAGGGTGTCACACAAACAATTGTTGTTTTTAGCAAGTTAAATTGTTCAAAACAGATAACAAAGTTCATATTTGAAAAGAACACCAAATTTTAGGTGGATTACATGTTTCACTTGTTGAAAAAGGATTTCAAATAAATTATTTATGAATTAAACAAGGTTAAACAAGAATTAAATGAATTTAATTCAAACATGAACTTATTTGAATTTTTTATTTGTTAAAAGCATTAAACCAAATTCATATTTGAAAAGTTTATACTTTTAGGGTTGGAAAACATATTTTATATGTCCCAAAAGAATTTGATTAGATCAAGTTATGAATTTAACAATATTAAATGATTTAAACAAGGTTTAAATCATTTAACCAATTTTAATTATTCAAAACATGAAACAAATTTTATATTTGGAAAGAGGGTTTAATTTTGCATGGAAAACATATTTCATTTGTTGAAATTGGATTTAAAATGAGCAAGTTATTAATTTGGCAATTTTAAATGCAATAAACAAGAAACAGTTGTTGTCAGCAATTTAAATTATTCAAAACAGCAAACAAAATTTATATTTGGAAAGTACATCAAATTTTAGTTGGATTACATGTTTTAAATTTTGTAATAGGAGTTAGGATGAATTTATTATGACTTAAACAATACTTAAACAAGTTTTAATTGAATTTGAAACAAGTTTGAATATTATTTAAATTTTATTTAGTCAAAACATAATTTCAAATTCACATTTGCAAAGTTCACACTTTGATGGCTTGAAAACATATTTTGCATGTTCAAAAATATTTTATTTTGAGCAAGTTATGATTTTTATCAAATTTAAATGAATTAAACAAGTATTAAATTATTTAGACAATTTAAATTGCTCAAACCAGGAAACAAATTTTATATTTGAATAGGGTATTCAAAATGGTATGAAAAACATATTTTATTTGCCTTATTTGGAATTAGTATGAATTATTTATGATTTGTTGCAAATTACATTTGAATTACTCAAATTTGAATTTTAAATGTATTTGGAAAATTCAAAACAGTGAACAAATGGCATAGTTGGATAGACAATTTAATTTTGAGCAATAAACATATTTAACTTGTATTGTTTGGAGTTTTAGATTAAAAGTTATTAAGGTTTTGGTTTGGGGTTTATTTCTGCCATTTTAAAAGAATTTAATTTTTGAAACAGAAACGTTGGAAATTTTTGTTACAGCACCGTGGCTTAGCCACAGTCACTGTCCCGTGGGCCACTGGCCAGCGTGGCGTGCACGTGGCCACTGTGGCTTACAGGTGGGGCTCTGTGCGGGGGGGGGGGGGGGAATTCCCAAAAAGGGTTGGGGTCGCGGGGGATCGAACCGTGGGCGTGGGTGTGCGCGCAGCGTGGCGTGGCCACTGCGCTGTGCTTGGTCGTTTGACAGTAAGCTACGCGCGGCCAAGGTAAGTTAAGTTTCGTTTCTGAAACTTAACTGACGAACAGGAAATACTGAACACGGACAGAGGCTCACGGTGGTTCACTGCGGCTATCACCGTGGCGTGGATGTGCATCGATGCGGTGCGTTGGGGTGGTGGTGATGCGCGCGGGCTTGCGAACGAGGTGGAGCAGGCAGGGAGAAGGAGGCAGTGGGCTCACCCTCGATGCAGGTGAGGCAGAGGGGCGATGCAGAGGTGGTCGTCGGCGATGGCGAGGACGGCGGCGTCAATCCCGTCGGTGCTGAGCTCAACGGCGGTGTTGTCGAGGAAGGAGGAGGTGCGACGGGCTGGTTCCAGCGGGCAGCGAGGGACGAGGGAGATCGCAGCGGCGGGGAACTCCTCGGGTTCAGGTTCGTGGCAGAAGTTGCCGGCGGCGTCGGCGTGGATGGCGGCGGGGAAGGAGATGCTCGACGGCTCCGTGCACGTGTCGGTGTGGACGAGTAGGCGACGGCAACTCGATTCCCGCGGTCAGAAAGCACCGCGAGGCACCGTAGACGGCGATCGCCGGAAAGATTCAGGGTGGGGTTTTTCGGGGAGGAGTTCAGAGAGGGGACAGGCCGCGAGGGAGAGGAAAATGCGGCGGATCCCGAGGGAGGATGGAGTGGACAGGCTAGGGCTAGGTGTCTAGGGTTCGTAGGGTTCTTATAGAGCTCGGGAACCCAGGATGGCCGTCCACGGATTGCTGCCGGCGACGTGGAGGCACCGATCCGCTGCCGTACGTGATGACGACGAGGAAAAGAGGTCGAACCGGTACGCAGGCCGGGGGAAGGTAAGTGGGCTGGCTGCGCGCGCGGGGAATAGAAGAATTAGGTGGGCTGGGCCAAGATAGGTTTAGCTGCTGTGCGTTTTCTTTCTATTATTTCTGTTTCTTTTATTTATTTATTTTTGCTGAAACCAAAAATGGAAGAAAAGAAGGCTTTTAGGGTTAGGAAAAATCCTATAAAATTAGGGTGAGTTTATTAGGTTAATTTCAAACAGTCCATAAGTTTGGATTTCAAAAAGGTTTAAATTGTGGTGCTGTTTGGAAAATAAACCAATTTAGATGATTTTTGGATATTTGGAATGATTAATAAAATAAACCTTTTAATAAGGTGACCCAAAGATTCAATTGGATACAAGGAAATAAAAGAATGTTTTGGTTATTATTTTGATAGTTTCAAATTGGTTCTGTTTTGAAATACATTTGGTTTGAATTTGAGTAATTTGGAAATTAATAGATTAATATTGAAAACAAGGATTTTTAATAGGGTGAACCCTATTGATTAAAGTGATTAAAATGAGTTTGATTAGTTTGGAGATTTGCTATAAACTCAAGTTGATGTTTTGAAGATTTGATTTGAATTTGAAATGATTTGGAATTATTTGATTGAATTAATTGTTTGATTAAAACCAACAATTTAATGAGTGATTTGATTTAAATTTTTGAGTTAGCCATTAGGGTTTAAATAACAGGGACAATTTTATTTAGCAGGCAATTTGTTTAAAACAATTTCAAACTATTGAAAACAAATGAGTGATTTAGTTTGCAAGTTTGAAATTGGAAATTTGAGCAAGGGTGAAAGTTTAAATTGTTTTGAAATTTTCAGTTGTGATGCAAACATGGTGCAATGCAATGTGATGCATATGATGCAAGCAAAACAAACAGGTAACACCCCAGGTGTTACAGTAGTGAACTGTGGACCCCGGTCCATTTTCCTCATACTGATAAAACACCTACTGCCTTCATACTGCTTTCATAATGCTTTCATACTGTTTTCCACACCATGCGTTTAACCTCTTTGTGTTCAGCAAAACCGGTGAGATTCACAACCTCACTGCTACGTTGGGGCTAAGTGATTTGATTGTGTTGTGTAGGTTCCACGTTGCTGCTGAACCGGTAGTGCGCCCTGCCTCACTTGTATTTGGGGTTTACCAACGTTTTCAGCAAGAGTTTTCTGGCGCCGTTGCCATGGAGGAAGAGAATTTTTGCAAGGGGAGTCTGTCACTTCCGATATCTTTTCTTTGTTTTAGTTTTGCTTAATTTATTTTATTTTTTCTTGTTTGCTTCTCTTTATCAAAAACGCAAAAAAAAAATAGTTCTTATTCTAGTTGTAGTTTTATTCCTGTTTTTAGTCTTGCTAAAATGAGTGTTCCTGAGGTTGAAGGTCGTTCTTTTAAGCAACGAGGTGGAGAAAGTCTGAAAGATGCTTGGTATAGGATAAGTGATGCTCATCATAGATGCACTAAGAAATATTCCACCTTAATCCTTCTTAGGAATTTTCATGTTGGTATTACTAGTTGGTATAGATATGTTCTAGACACTCTTACAGGTGGTAATTTTCTGGGAACACCTGCTTTGGAAGCCTGTAATTTAATTGAAAGTTTAGTTGGAACACCACCTACTAAAGTTGTTAAAACTGAGATCACTTTGGATGATGTTATTAAAAAGCTAAACTCTATGGAGAATTTTTTTCCAAAGTTCCTTGATAATGCTAGAAAAGTTAATGAATCTATAGTAGGTATCAACAAGAAAATCACTGTCTTAGAAGCTAGCAATATCCATGATAGTCAAAATATGAGGATTGGTAAATTAGAGGAGGCTATGGAAACTTTAAGCTCAACCTTTTCCGCTCTTAAGTTTAAAAGAGAGAAGCCTTCTGTGGGAAAAGATAAAAAAATTATGTATGTCCCCAAGGCACCTAAACCAAAATCCCCTAATGTGCTTAAAATTAATAAAACTTTTAGTGAACCTAAAAGTGATTTGCATGTTGAATCATCTTCAGGGGTATCTAAGGTACCCATTGCTACAATTGGGGTTTTGGAGTAAATTATTGATTTGGATGCTTCTTCACTTGAAAATACTTGATTCCACTTTTCTCGGCCTAGCTAAAAGGCGTTAAAGAAAAGCACTTCTTGGGAGATAACCCATGATTTTATTTTTGCTTTGTTTTTCTCAATTTTCTTTGAGTCAAGGGGTTTTATACTTCTGTAGAAACTCCTTTGTATATTTCTTTTCATTTTTTTGTAGTGCCAAGTAAGGTTTCTGACGAGAGTTGGAGTTGGTTTTTGGATTTCTGCTGTCCATCGTAAAAAAAATTATAAATAATAGAAAAATCAGAATGACCTGATATTTCTTGTGCTTATTCCTAGGCTAGTTCTGCAACTTTTTCGTTCTTTAAGTTTTTCGAACTGAGCAACTTAAGTGCCTCGAAAAAATTCTTCTTTACAGACTGTTCTCGTTTTGACACATTCTGGCATTTTTCTTGCATTTGCTCTTTTGCGATGTCAAGTGGATTTCTTTGCTTCACGAAACATCAGTGGATGTAGCTAATTTTTAAAAGTATCAATAGCACTTTTTCCATACATAACCAATGTATTTTTAATTGTTGCACTAACCCTCTAATGCGAATTACTGTTTGAGTGTGGTGTGAAGGAAGTTTTCAAGGGTCAAGAGAAGAGGTGATATATGTGATCAAGAAGAGTGCAAGGTCAAAGCTTGGGGATTCCCCCGTGGTTCATCCAAGCATATTTTAAAAAGACTCAAGAATCTAAGCTTGGGGATGCCCAAGGCATCCCCTTTTTCATCAACTATCTATCGGGTCACTTCTCGTGAAACTATATTTTTATTCGGTCACATCATATGAAGTTTACTTGGAGCGTCTGTTTGTTTTTCTATTGTTTTCTTTTGCTTTCCTTTGTTTTATTTTGTTTTACTTGCTGAAATAATATAGTTGGACCCTATCATTCTTTGTTTGGGAGAGAGACATGCTCCGCTTTTTCGTTTGAATACTTGCTATGCTAATATTCGTAGTTTTTCTTCTAGTTGCTGCAAAAATTCTTGTTTAGCTCTTGTTTTCATTGCATCTCTTGTTCAGAGCTGTTAGTTTTAGTAGTATTATGTGAGTACTCTCATGTTTTCTTGTTGTAGCATTTAGAGAGTTTTTGTTAAAGCATTTTTTGTATGCTGCTTGTTGGGAAAAGAAGTTTTTGTTAAAGCATTTTTTGTATGCTGCTTGTTGGGAAAAGAAATTGATGCTTGAGGTAGAATTTTTAACGGTGCAAGTAGAAGCTTGTATAGACTATGGCTAGACTTTTTCATATCATGCTAGATGTTATTTTAGTTCTAAATCCTTGTGGTTATTTAGTAGCATGATTAGCCTAAAATAGCTGAGAGTGTTTAATGTGCCATTGAAACAATCATGAGTTGTTCTTGTCATATTGAAGCATAAATTTGTGGTGTTCTCCTTTGAATGTTTTATTTGGTTGACTTGGCGCATAATCACACCATGTTTATGACTATGAACCAGTCACTAATAGCCTCCATAATCATTTAGTTTTTGAACTGGTGGTACCACTTATGCTTTGATTAATGATGTTTATGTCACTATGCATAATTATGGCTCTTATGCCCTCTTGATTTTTCGCTCCCAGTCTTTTGCTAGCCTCCACATGTACTAAGTATGATATGTACTCGTGCATCCAGCTCCCAAAAAAAACAAGATTTTTCCCATTGTGTCCACCATACCTACCGACATGTGGTAATTAACCGCCACTCTGAAGTAAATAGCTCATGAGGACGTAAATAGAGAATCTTTATATCACTTGTTGATTGGACTTTCAGACCCTCGACTAGTGGCTTTATCCGCTTATCCAATGACAGAAGAGCTAGCAGCAGGGTGCCCAGCCCCAAATTAATAACACAAATTCTCTTCACTGTTCCCCCCCCCCCCCCCGACCCCCTGATTTATCAGTCAAAGCATAATTGTGTAAACAAAAGAGAAACAGGGATGACCTTCTACCCAGATGCGTCCTTCTATGGGAGCCGCTCTTGTGAAGTCTAGTTGGCTTGTGACATACTGTATTTTCTGTTTACCATTCGTTGACATAAGCATACACCTCTCTTAAAATATAGATACTCCTCCACGTTATGTGATTGTTGGCAGGCACCCGAGGATTCTGTTATCCATGGTTTGTGTAAGATGGTTGGGAGGAGTGTCAAGCTTTTATACCTCTGTTTAATAGAATAAAAGCTCTAGCACATGAGTGATCCATGCTTCCCTCTACGAAGGGCCTTTCTTTTTCTTTCATGTTGAGTCTCCATCTTATAACTTTATGCACAGTCGATAGAGCATAGTTGCCATTTCTGAGTTTTATGTGCATTTGTCCCAGAAACATTATTAATTTATTCATGATGTGTTATTGCTTGTTCTCTAATTATTTGTTCTAGTTTTCCTCGTGAACTTTGAAGGTGTCCTAGCATTTATGTTTTGCCCCACTCTTAAGGACTAGCGAAATATCACTTTGACATGTTTTCTCTATACTTGAAACAAATGTATCTTTCGTTGCATTGTTATTCATGATCTTTTATTTGTGTTACTTCTCATGGTGCAAGGTGATTGCTATGCTTTATTATTAAAATTCTATTTATCATGCTTGTGTTTAAGTTCTATGATCTCAGCTTACTTATGATTTTTGCATTATTAATGATCAAGTTTATGTTGGTAGCATGTCACCTCATAAATTATGTCTTTTTATCGTTTACGTACTCGAGGACGAGTAGGAACTAAGCTTGGGCATGTTGATATGTCATAAACGTATCCTTAATTTCTGATGTTCCATGTTGTTCTTATTGTATCCCACATGTTGTTGCCACAGAGCCATTTACTGGACTAACCTATTGACAAGATGCCACAGAGCCAGTTCCCTGTTTTCTGTTGTTTTTAGTTTCATAAAAGTTGTTCTCGAAATATTCTTGGAATTGGAAAATTCGAAGCCCGGAAGTCCTAGAATTCCCGAAGGTTCCACGGGGTCCCGAAGAGACCCGAAGGGGGGGCTCAGGGGGGCCCACACCATAGGGTGGCGCGCCCCTGGCCGCGCCATGGGGTGGTGTGGGGCCCCCTGGCCTCCACGGCCCTCGCCCTTTCACCTATTTATACCCCCCCCCCCCCGGAGACGTAAACCCTAAAGATATACCACTTCGTCCCCAAAAACACCCGAGGCCGCCATCATCGGCATCCCGAGATCGGGAGGGTTCTTGAGCTCTCCCCGGCACCCTGTCGGGAGGGGAATTCATCACCGGAGGGGTCTACACCACCATGCCCTCCTCCTAAGTGATGTGTGAGTAGTTCATCCCTGGACTACGGGTCCATAGCGGTAGCTAGATGGTTGTTCTCTCCACTTTGTACCTCGTGTTTAGATCTCGTGAGCTGCCTCACATGATCGAGATCATCTTTATGTAACGCTACATGTTGTGTTTGCTGGGATCTGATGAATGTTGAATGCTATGTATTCTGATTATCAATCTATCATGTTATCTTCATGCTTATGTTATTTATGATCTTGCATGCTCTCTGTTATTAGTAGATGCTCTGGCCAAGTAGATGCTAGTAACTCCAAGATGGAGTATTTATGCTCGATAGTGGGTTCATGTCTTCTTTGCATCTATGCTCGAGTGACAGAAACGTGACGAATGGAGGATGTGTTGTTGCCATTAGGGAGAAAACAACGGCGTTTACTTAGTTTACATTGTTTACATTACACACTTTGCTTACGGCGATAATCTGTTGCTTGCACTTAATACCCAACGTTTGTTCGGATGATATTCGGAGGGTGGATTATTAGACATAGATACAGTTGGATGACGGTCTATGTATTGTAATGCCCGCATGAATCACATAGTAATCTTTATGTCTTGCATATGCACTACGATGCAGCCTTCATTTCTGTAAATTGTCCAGTTGTAATTTGTTCACTACACATGTCATTTATCTTTCACAGAGAGACACGACTAGTGAACTGTGGACCCCCGGTCCATTTTCCTCATACTGATAAAACACCTACTGCCTTCATACTGCTTTCATACTATTCCTACTGTTTTCCTACTATTTTCCACACCATACGTTTAACCTCTTTGTGTTCAGCAAAACTGGTGATATTAACAACCTCACTGCTACGTTGGGGCAAAGTGGTTTAATAGGTTCCACGTTGCTGCTGAACCGGTAGTGTGCCCTGCCACCTCAGCTGCATCAACCTTCAAATATTTCTTGTCCTCCTACTGGTCGATTCAACCTTGGTTTCTTTTCTGAAGGAAAACTTGTCGCTGCACTCTTCATAACCTTCCACTTGGGGTTTACCAAAGTTTGCATCACTTGCTCTCAAATTATTTGTTTCTAGTCATCCACTTGAACTTTGAAGGTGTCCTAGCATTTATGTTTTTTCTACACTTTTAAGGACAAGCGAAATACCACTTTGCTATGTTTTCTTTATGCTCAAAACAAACCTATAACTTTCAAGTGCATTATTATTCATGATTTTTATTTGTGTTAGTTTTCATGATGCAACATGATTGCTAAGTTTCATTGTTAGAATTATATCTACCATGTCTGTGTTTAGAGTACTATGGTATCATCTTACAATTTCTTTTACAAATATGATGATCAAGATTATGTTGGTAGCTTGTCACCTCAAAAATTATTTTGTTATCACTTACCTACTCGAGGACGAGCATGAGTTAAGCTTGGGGATTCTTGATATGTCTCAAATGTATCTATAATTTTTGATGCTCCATGCTTATTTTCTATCCAATACCTTTATGTTTTCACATGTTTTCCTTCGTTTTCCGGATGTTTTCTGGACTAACCTATTGACAAGATGCCACACAGCCAGTTCCTGTTTTCTGATGTTTTTAGTTTCAGAAAAGTTGTTCTGGAAATATTCTCAGAATTGGGCGAAATAAAATCCCAAGGTCTTAGAATTCCCGGCACGTCATCGGAGTCCAAAGGAGACCCGAAGGAGGGCAATGAGGTGGCCACACCACATGGTGCCCCCCTCTGGCCGCGCCACCACATGGTGGGGGACCCTCGGGCGCCCACCGACATCACCATTTCCCCTATTTATTCCCCTCGAGGCATAAACCCTAAAATATCCAGCCTCCATCCACGAAAAGTTCCGTAGCTCCGCCGTCATCGCCGACAAGTTTCAGGGGACATAAATCTCTGTTTCGGCGCCTTACCGGGACGGGGAAGTGCCCCCGGAGCCATCTACATCTACTCCACTGCTATCTCCCTCGTCGTTGTTGTCTCCCATGATGAGGAGGGAGTAGTTCTCCCCTAGGGCTGAGGGATCTACCGGTAGGTATGTGGTTCATCTCTCTCTCCCATGGTGTGATCTTTATGTGATCATGAGCTTCATAATCTAGTTGAATAAGTAGATGTTGCTCTTCATCTGTTATGCTACTCAAGTGGTTTATTTATGGGTTCTCCGTAGACACTATGAACGGTGTAAAGATGACGGTGTGTGCATTGTGTGTATGATTTATATATTTTGTGTTGGATGACCCTATGAAATTGTGGTGTTTGTCTAGAAACATCTAGTGTACTCATGGTGACAGTGCAGGGTACCTGGTGGGGAATGCAACTTTAAGGTGTGCTTTCATAGCCCTACACAATGATTGGTGTTTGTATCCAACCGGATAGTGGTTCGGAGTAGCATAGTGAAGAGATGATATTTATGTATTCAATTATGTTATCATTGTTGAGAGTGTCCACTAGTGAAAGTATGATCCCTAGGCCTTGTTTCTAAGCATTGAAACACCGTTTACAATTAGTTCTGCTACTTGTTTTCTTGCTGCCATTTTTTATTTCAGATTGCTACTATCACTTATAATCATCCATATTACTTGTATTTCACTAGAGTCCTGCTCTGGCACCCTGCCGGAGAGGGGATGTTCACTAGAGGCCTCTACATTTCCATGATTGCCTCCGGACAGATGCGTGAGTAGTTCATCCCGGGACAACGGGTCCATAGCAATAGCTAGATGGTGTTCTCTCCACTTTGTGCCACCATGTTTAGATCTTGTGACCTGCCCTACATGATCAGGATCACTATTATGTCATTACTGCATGTTGTGTTTGGTGGGATACGATGAACCATGAGATTGTGATTATTTTGTTCATGTCATATTGATATGCTTCACTTATATCTTTAGAGATTTTTATTCTTGTCTTGCACTGCTCTCTGGTGTGTATGATTTTCTTGTCCAAGTTATTGTATGCACCTCCAAGAGAGGGTTTATATACTACATAGTGGGTTCATGCCTCCTTTACATCCGTGCTCGAGTGACAGAAACGTGACAGGTGGAGGATGTGTTGTTGCCACTAGGGAGAAAACAATGGTGCTCTTGTTTGCGGATGGTAATTATTTCTCACATTATGTATTGTTCTTAATGCATTTATCTCTTGCATACAAATCAATCACTTTGTTGTTGCAACTTAATACCATCGAGATTTGCTGGATTGTTGTCTCAAGGTGAAATGTTAGTAATAGATGTTGTCGGTTGGCGGTCTATTTATATTGACGTAATGCCTACAATGTTAGAACCCGTGAACTATATCTCTTCATAATAGTATTGTTATATGTTCATGAATTGTAAATTGCCCAACTGTAATTTGTTTACCCAACATGTTTATTGTTCTTAGAAGAGACACCACTAGTGAAACTATGGCCCCCGGTCCTATTTTTCTCATTGTTTACAACCTCGTTTACTTGCTTTTCATCATCACTTGTTTGTTATTCTGTTTTCATTTAATATTCTCCAACCATTCGATACAATTAATTCTCTAGTTTTCAGCAATTTGGCAAGATTGACAACCTTCTCAGAAAGTTGGGAGCAAGAGAGAGTTTGTGTTTTGTGCAGGTCCACGCTTGTTGACGTGTCAAACAACAAGCAACCTACTCAGAGACTTTGAGTTCCTACTGGATTGATAACCTTGGTTCCATAACTAGGGGAAAATACTGCTACGCTGCATCATACCTTCTTCTTGGGGTATCCCAACGAACGTGTGGTCCACGTCAACAAGCAGGGAGGGATCCAGCGCCAAGGATGGCGGAGCGGGCCCCAACGGCCCTCCTGGAGATCTGCCAATATGTTGATGCCCTGGTGAGCAGCGCTCAAGCTAGCAGCGCCGAGTAACATCCTTGCTAAGTCTAGAGCATTGAGGCCCGCCAGGCGTAGCAGCGAGCCCGGGGCAGAGTTCTCCAGCGCACCAGCTGATGATGAGTCGGGTAATGTCCCAGAACGACGCCAAAGCGCCCGGGGAAGGGAAAATGGCTCGAGACGGACTAGGGGTTGGGAGCCCGAGACGGGGGCACAGGAAGGCCCAGGCCCGCTGATGGCTCTGTTTTATACACATTTTTTCCTTGCCATTCCCCCATTCTTTATTTGGTTTTATTGGTTTTTTCCCTAACACTAACCCAAACACCTGCTATCTTTGGAAAATTTTTATTTCTTGATGAGAGTTTCAGGATTTATCTAAACAAAGAAGGAAATAAATCATATCGATGATGACGGGAGTAAAACAAGCAATTCTAGGAAAAAGAAATGAGAAAAATTTATTAGAGAGCTTTAACGGCCAGTGGTGCGGTCGCAAGCGACCGTACCCGCCACCATACCAAGCGTCGTTGCCTTCAGCACATTAAAAGGTGGAACTTTTGTGAAGGCGAGGGGGCATAAAACATACGCAACACACACTAGAGAGACCGGAAGAGAGAAATAAGAGATCTGGAGAGGTGGCCGTCCGCCAGATCCTACCGGTGATCGTCTTCTTCAACAAGATCCATTCATCACCATTCCACCGCATAGAGAGAAAGAGAGATCCATTTCAATAAGATTAGGGTTGTGAAAACATTCATCTAGATTGAACTTCTGGTTTGGAACTTGTCGATTCAGGAATTATTGTGGCTTGCTACGTTAATATTGAGTTGAAAGTTTCCCTTTTAATCATTGAGTTCATATATGTTATGTGTCTCATGGGCGAGTAAATCCCAAACGCGTGGGAGATATAAGAGATTGGTAAGATGTGTTTGTGCCTATGTATTCCATCATATTCATGAAAGTTTTTTTTTATGTTGATTATAGCATTATTTATCTATGGCTTGCATAATAGTTATTATCTGGGCCCGGGTAATATGGTTCACAATACCTGAATAGAATTGTACTTATTTTTGAACGAATCTGCGACCTCCAAAGTGGCAGTAAGAGATATCAACAAATAGTGAACATGACAAGAGGATTACGGGAAGCCAAAAAACTTGGTCCAACCTAACGGTATTAATTTTTGAACTGACCATGGCATATGGAGCAGGAACGCAAGACAATAGTGATAAACGCCATGCATGGAGACGCTTAACTACTCAAGGGTGATGTCTACCAACTATTCAATAGACAGAATATGTATCACGTATCCGCAACCATCCATCCGGCACATTCACACGAACCATGAACTGATATCTCTCCGCGCCTACTTCATCCATAAGCAGTAAAACACCACTTTGCAGTATTTTATTTTTTGCTATTTATTTCGAGTATTAGTCTCCCTTATTTTCATACAACCAACCACTGTTTTCTACAGGTTTGAGTGAGTCAATTCATATAAGTCTGACACCTTTTGTGCGACAAAGACAACTTTATAAAAATCTTTGTCAGATCACCTCTCCGTGGGAACGGTATAAATCGGGAGATCATACTTCCATGAATTGTGCAATAACGAACATCAAGCTATTTACTGGCGTCATTGCCGGGAGCTAAGCGCCGAGGGTTTTGCCTTTTGACATATTGCAGGTTTGACCTATTTTAGATGTTATCTGTTGAAAACAGAAGATCAACACACTCGGATACAACTTATGTACCAAACTGCACAGCGAGGTTTCCGAGGAAATTAATTCCAGAACTTATTGATAACATTAAGAAATAGTAGAATATTGATATAGCTACCATGTTTGGTAACATGACTATTTCACCTTCTGAGAGAGTATAGTGCCCCATCGAGAAGTTATATAAGGATCCTATTATTAATCCAGGATCTTCCAGTTCAAAGCTTTGGATTGCAACCCAACTTGAGGTTTTTGTAAGTTCGAACTTTCCGGTTAGAAAAGGACAAGTCTTTTGTTCACCGTCTCGAATATGCAGTAGTTCACTTTGCTGGTGCGGAAACTTTCAACAAGATTCTCATTGTTTGAGTGCCGTTCCCTACATTGACCATGACAACTCCAGCCTTTAGATTAGTCCTTGCGAGACCTTCCTATTCACCTGCTAGCTTAGGTACCTGCAACGCATCTGATTTTAAATTTCAACTTGTTAGATCATGACTATTGACCATGAAGCACAGAAATAGTGAGGCAGATGAATCAAGCAGTGTGAAACCAAGAAGCCTTCAAAGCAGCTAGAACAGTGGAGTAACATTTGACGCATTGTTTACGGACTTCCATACCTCCAAGTACCAATAGTCAAACTGGCTGCAAGTTAAGAAATAGGGTACCTTAAAGAAATATCGTTAGTTAATTTCAAAAAAAAAAATCGTTAGTTGGCGGTGCCGTATTTTCCAACTAGTGATCTTTGCGATATCGCCAGAAAAAAAAGGCAATCGGCCGTCATGATAAAAGCTCAACCACACTAACAACATCTATTGCAAGAGGACCACTGCTTTGCCGACAAGGCGGCAAGTGTAGCTTTTATTCTCCCATTATAGATTTATAGGATCGTTCGATCCTTCGCCTCACATCGCACATGCCTAATCCATCATCCCTGGTCAGCTCGTCCCTGGAAGAATATAAACAATCACACAGCAACGTTCACTGCTCAGGGAGACAAATACTGAGAATGAATAAGCACCTGGCTCCAGATTTCAGACAAATACTGAGAATGAATAAGCACCTGGCTCCAGATTTCACAGCTACATAGGCCAAGCTAATACATGTTTAATGTATAGGGAGGACAGAAAGTTTTGAGCAAGAGCATCATGACTGGGAAATTCTATCAGGAACATTTACACGACTACATTCACGGTAGGACATGTGAAACACTTACAGGCGCGCTACACCATTAAACATGGAGAAATTACAATACATTGTTTTTCTCTGGTCCCACCAATTGCTTGACAATACACCATCCGAATTCTCTCCAGCCATGCGCACAGTTCTTGGCTAATGCTGAGCTCGTGCCATGCCAACCACTGCCTCCTCGTAATGGAGTTGGAGCAGTAAAGGTTACATCAGGGGCTAGCTGGACAAACACATACCCCCTCACATAAACACAATGGTGCCAGCTCGTCTTCGGCTTTCCAATGATGGTCATCGGATTCTAAATGTGAGAACATGCAGGTTGCCATTTGGCATAAACAAGCATAGGTAACCGTACAGCCTTCGCTACTGTCCCGTTGAAGGCAAGAAATTGAACCCAGAATGTCGCCTAGCATGTTCTGGTATCAACCTGCTGATGAGCTCTGGTGAAGCATTTGCTACCTGCAGACGGATAACCAAACAAAATTATATTAGTCTCTTCACCTCTAATGAAGGCCTGGCTTCCATAGTTGCATGCCTAAAATAGCTTTCCAGGAAGGACAAGAATATGAGTAACAACCGGCACATGTTAGATAGATAGGAGTAACAATGTATATCTAGCTTTAAGTAACTTACTTCCTGTTTGAAGTTGAACAGTGGAGGGAATGGGCGCCCATTTGGCAACTTTGCATGGGGCTCTCGTAATTCATCAAAGAATGGATGCGTACATGCTTCGAGCTGCAATAACGATCAAGTCAGTAAGAGCAGAGGGCACTGACAATACAGGAATCACAACACATAGTATACATGCCAAGGCAACAACTGACCAACAGTTATTTAATTTCTTTTCTTTTGTCGATGGTTCGAAGAGAAGCTCATAGGGCTGTTATTCTTTTATGGGCTGTAGGGCCAAATATTATCTACCCTTTGCGAGGATATAACATGAAACATTGTACGCTCTTAAGTAAATATCAACCTAAAATAATAATGGTGCTATATAATTCAAAGGCAATCATCAGCACTTGCTTTATGCAATAGAACATGTGTGGTTGAATAAAATAATAACAGAACATGCTGGCTAACAAAACTAGAAAGCAACACATAGAACATGACTTATCAAGTTGGAGGAATAATCAATGCAATTATTAGACTGGACAATCATTAATGGGTAGCTGGCTTCTTTAGTTGACTTGAACAAGTCAAACTCAAGATTTTCGCCAACAAAAATCAAACTCGAGATGAGAAACTCACAGCAGTGCATCGTAGATTGGGTGAATACTGAAGAAGACGTGACGCTAGGTCTATTGCTTCTGGCGGCATTCGTTTGTGGAAAATCTGCAGAAAGATGTTACAAGTTAGTTGTGATGTGTCATAACATAAATTAACGAAGTGATGTGGTAAATGAAGAAAACATACCTTGTGCCATGGATGGGCTTTTATCTGAGGAAATCTAAATTCTGTGTAGTTGGGATTCATACAGCGGATTTCCTCACGTGTTGGAGTACCAAGAACCTGCAAGCAAAGCAATCTCAATCAGCTCATGAAAATGCAGCGACAGTAAGAATATATTTTTCATAATGGAAGTGCTGCAGAATAGATAAAATAAAGTACCTTAATTATCTCAACAAGTTGGTCCACTGCACTTTCACCAGGAAATAAAGGCTGGTAAATTGGATGAAATAAGTTTAGTCCTAAGTTCACCACTCAAGTAGATATATAACCAGAAAGCGCAGAATGAAATCCAACAAAACAGAAGCTAACCTGGCCAAGAAGCAACTCAGCAAGAACACATCCAGCTGACCATATATCAATTGATGTTGTGTACTCGGTTGCCCCAAATATCAGCTCAGGAGCACGGTAATAACGTGAGCATATGTACGATATGTTTGCTTCGCCTTTAACCTGATGGGCAGATGAAGAAATTAGAATTGCATTACACATTGAAAAACTCCAGAACACAATGCCCTTTTCTCTAAATAAAGTAACTACAACTCGAAATCAAAAAAATCTGAAAACAAACAAAACGTACAATGATAAAAACCGCCTAAAATTGCTGATAATTTTTCATGCAATACATTGAACCACAGGCCCCAGAAAGGAGAAGTACCACAGCAAAACGAGGATTATCATGAACTGCATTATAGCAAGTTCTAAGTAGTAAACAACAAAGCAGAAAAAGAAAATGCAGCTTCCTTAATCTTAGCCACTTAGCTTTTTCTTTACAACTTTCAAACTACATCATCTTGCAATCCATAAAGAACCACTCTTAACATACACAAAAATGCTACGGGATCAACCAGTGTGTTCACTTACCAACATTTTGGCACTCCCAAAATCACATATTTTGACTTGGTGAGTCAGAGGATCCACCTATCAACACCAATTACATGAGAGTCAGCACATTTTCAGATAATGGAAAACCAAAAGTGATTCAAAAGGTCAAGCATAGAAAATATACCAAAAGATTTTGAGGCTTGACATCCCTGTGGCAAACTCCAGGCACGCTGTGAATGTAAGCTAAACCTCGAAATATCTGCATAAGAAGACCAAAATATCAGTATCACAGCATGAAAGTATGGCAACTCTATCGGAAAACTAGCATCGACAACTTTTTACCTGGTACACATACAGTTTGACATATATAAGTGGCATCCTTTGGTTCATATTGCTATAATGCTTCAGAACACGATACAATGACTCGGGCACGAACTCCATAACCAAGTTGAGGAAAAGTTCATCTCTGCTTGTTGTAGAGAAGAAGCAATGCTTTAAACAAACAACATTGCAATGGTCCATTGATCTCATTATTTGCAGCTCTCTGTTCTTGTAACGCTTGTCCTGTAAAACCTTCTTGATAGCAACAGTCTCGCCTGTCTCCAGACATTTTGCCTAAATGCGTACACAAAACATAAATTTAAAATAAGGGGCAAAATTAACTAGGGAAAACTTACAATGAAGCAACTAGATTGTACCTGGAAGACAATTCCAAAAGATCCGGTTCCGACAACTCGCTCTGCCATGTAGCTAATTGTCTAAGAAGCACAAAATAACAATCCCAGTTAGGAAAATTATCACATAATTCAACAATGCATCGTGTCTTGTGTGTCTCTGCAAAATTACCCTTTTAGGCTCTCCATTTTTCCCTCCAATCGTTGTGGAGATTATGTGACCAGTGACTGGATCGCTCCCTTGGATAATAGAAGCACCATGCTGTCATGTGGTGACAATACATAAGTAAAAGTCAGCACATGAACGAGGCAAACAAAACTCGCCAAAATAAACATGAATCAACAACCCAATGATGCAAATGTCTTACGATGGCTGCAACATGGTAGGAGAAGTACTAAAAATAAGTGCAATACTGTGGTTAACCCTCATATTTCATAAAACAGACTTGCCCGAATTGGATTTCTTGACCTGTGATTACTACAATAACTGTATACAACATACTGGCATTACACTGCAATTCAGGATACCCTTATCCATACAAGTACGTCGGAGTCCCATCTAAGACTACAGGATGACTACTTAGTAACCCTGCTAACCAATCGAACACCAAGGTTTTATTCAACGGACACAGGAAGCCGTAAATAACTGATTTAATCGCCTCCATGTATAACACATCTAAGCCACTAATAATTAACTAGTGCTGCTAGAAGAAACTTCGAAAGAAGCACAGAGTCGACTCCAATCAGGCAAGAGAAGCTTAGCAGCAGGAAATGGGATGCTTGCATAGCGCACACGCAAAGACCAGCCCCAGAGCAAAGTAGCACATTTCCTCCCAGCCAAGCAAAGCTACGCACCGCCACTAATCAGGTGCCAAGCCACTCCCAAACACGGAGCAAAAGCTTGGGGAAAATCCCGCAGATCTACGAGCGGATCAAACGCGGAACTACCAAACTAGAAACAGAAAAGAGACAACGAGACGGCTGAAGCAACAGGGGGGAGATCTGGGGCCTCGGAAACGCTCCGGCTGGCCGCTGGGAACCCCCAGGCCGCCGAGGATCCGGCCGGGGACGGGTCGCTCACCTTCTCGACCACGGGCGCCGCGGTGGCGTGCGGCTCATCGACCTGCATCAGGTCAGCTCCCGCGCCGGCGGGGTGGGCCCCGCCCGGCAGCGTCGCCATGTGAGGGAGGGGGCCGGACGGGGTGCCGAAATGGAGCTCCTCTCTCTCTCTCTCTCTCCTTGCTTCTGCTCTGGCTTCCTCCTCCTCCCTTCTTCTCTTGTGTTCTCTCTCCTCGGTGTGAGGGGGAATCGGGTGGGGGCTGGCTAGGCTAGGGAACCGTGAGTCAGCCTCCTTGCTTTTTTTCCGCTTGTAGTTTATTCCCTTCTACTTCCACCCACTACCGGGGAGAAGCGTTGGTCTTTATTCGGAAAAGGACGCGGTGGTTTCGTATATAGCCGGCGGGTCGTGCCGTCTGGCTGTCTCCGTTGGATTCTTACAGCCGGCTCCCATGGAGCGTCTGGCTCTGATTTAGAGGAATGGTCGGGGTGATTCTGTGATTATGTTCGGGGGTGGACATGGTCAATTTGTCAGTCTGGCGCTCGCAAGTCTGGAATGGGAATCTCCTTTGTCGAATGCGTTTTCAACTTTTTGCATTTTTCTCTGCTATATCTTCTTCATCTCTAATTGGGGAGGAATTCCCGTGCTGTCGTGCGTCCTCGGGTGGGCCCGCTTGTTGGTCACCGAATTTGCTGTGCGCTGCTGTCCCGTGCTGTCGCGCGTCCTGGGGTGGGCCAGCTTGTCGGTCACCGAAATTGCTGCGCTCTCCTTCGTCCTCGGCTGGGGCCCGCGTGTTTGCTGTCGATTTTGTTCTCTCGTGCGCTTTGGTCGGTTCGTTGGTCGCGTAGGGCCCGTCTGTCGGCGAACGGGCTATCTCAGTCGGTTTCCTTCTTCTGGGAGGCTTGGGTCACGCCGTCATCCCTTTTCTTCCCCCTTTTCCTCTCTTGGGTGCTTCTGCCGGCGCTCTGCTCTTCTCTCTTGTGTCTTGCTTTCCGTCGGCGGTGGTCTGTCCGGTGACCGTGCGTCTGTGGGGATCTCTTCCGTTGGGTTTCCCCTGCTTTTCTCATTCTTACTCTGCTGTGCAGATTCGTTGTCGTGGATTGCCGGGGGTGGCGGCGCTCTGGGAGCGAGGTTGGTGCCGCGCTGCCGCCCGGGGCTGCTGTGATTCGCAGGTTCTCCTTGCCTCCTTGTATTTTGATTTGTGTATGCTTTGCTGTTGTAGGTGTGTGTGGTCGGTTGCGCCTTCCGTCTGTGTGGGGATTGCTTGATTTTTTCTTTGTTTGCTGCTTTGTGGCTGTGAATCTGGTTTTCTACTTCCGTTTGCTGGTGGTTTGGTGCTGTTCTGTCAGCATCGCTTTTGATCTAGGATATGTGGGGTGCGTGGGGCTCCTGGCCGTCGTTTCCGCTTGGGAGTTGTTGTTCTGTACGAATTCGTTGTTGGATCCTGTCGATAGATGTCGTCGTTTTCAGGTAGTGTTTAGGGCGCGCTGTTGGATTTATGTGTCTGCCATTATATTTAGGTCGATATCGCTAGCCGCCGGCGTTCTGGTTAGTGTTCAGGGTGCGTTGATGGATTTGTATGCCCATCACTGTATCGTGCTTTAGGAGACGTATGGAAGTTTGCAGGGTTGGTTTTTTTTTGTAGCCGCTGGTCGTCAGGATCTTTGCCTCAGGTTTGAGGTGCATTGGGGATTCCGGATGCGCGCTGGGTTGCAGAATCGATCTTCGATCTTTTTCTTTGTATGGTTCAGAGAAAGTTATCGAGTGGGTGTGCAGACGGTAGTGCTGTGACGGGCCTTGCGTTCGGTGGATAGTCTTGTTTTGTGGTTGTCGGGGAGTGTAATTGAGTTGATGTGAAGCTGGTGTTGCCATCATGGATCTTGCGTTCATATCATGTTCTTCTTCTGTGGCCGAGTAGAGTCTCTTCATTGGGAAGTTTGCCGACACTTTTCGTATGAACGCAAGATCCACGATGACAGACCTCTGCACCTGCACCTGCATGGAAGAGAATCCGACACCTTTCATAGTACACTGCTCTGCTCAGCCATTGGGAAGTACTCTGCTCTCCATTGGGAAGTAATCAACAGTACACTGTACTCTCTCCATTGGGAAGTAATCAAATTTTATGTAATAAATAGTCAAAGTTTATGCTAAAATTTCAAGTTGTAAAATCTGATAAAAAAATTATAAGATTCAACCATGCAAAGATGTCTTACCAAAAGGTACTAGCTTAACCAGCTGTTTGTTTCTTGCTCGGAAATACTTTGAGATCTTACTTTCCTCATCACATTTATACATGAAAATGTTATGGTACCTCTTTTCGGAGTATCCAAGCTGTGATTTGAGAAGGTATATGATATTCTGAAGATTTAACATTTTTTTCCTGTTATATGATAGGGTGCAGGGACTGTCGCTAAAATATAATGAATGAGCAAAAAGTTGCAGAAAGAGGAACAAAAACAGAGGCTCTCAAGTCCAGAGTGAAAGAGCCCTCCAGCGGCAGAAGCAGAGTCTGGAAGACAAGAGCTTCAGAGATAGTCGTGTGAAACAGACATCAGACTCTCCTTTGTAAGGACCATTTGAGATAGTTGATTGCTAGGTTCGTACCGTGGCTTACTCTTGGTTCAGTTCATGTTTTGTATGTGAGTGTACCAAAAAACTTTGGTGCTCGTTTTGATCATGAACGCAACTCCAGTCTACACTTTGCATACATGCCTTGAGGGCCATATTTATAGCTACTTATCATTAACTTCTTCATCTGCATAAGGTATATTTTGCACTGATAAGTGTCTGTAGGATGAAAGATCTTTAGTGATTTGGTTCAGTCTAGAGTATAGGGAGAAACCTCTTAATGGTAATTTTTTTTCTCGGTATAATAGTGTAGTAGATTGTCTCTTTGGCATTCGTTCTTCTTCTATTTAGCCGTGGCTGACCTTGTTTCTTTTACATTAATATTTCCAGTGAAACTATATATGACAATTTTGTCATTAGCTAGATTTCTTGGGAGCAGGGAAGAATGCCCTGGAGTTGGGATTCCTAATGTTCATGGCACATTTTTGTTTCTCGTGGCATACTGGCATTTGCACATCAAGGGTGAGGAATTTATGGTTTTAAGTTATGAAAAATTCTTAAGCACCAGACCTCCCTGTAAGTTCCTCGGCGTGCGACTATAACTTAAATTTACCAGAATGGCTTATGTGGAAGCCTTGCGACTGGAAATGTTATATATGCTTCATCAGCTTCCACACTATTTGGTAAGCGATTCTCATTATTGGACCAAAGAGGTAAAGTTCCAGAGATTTTTGTAAGATATGTTGATCTTGAATGTATTTTTTATTCTTCTGCTTTAGTATATTGGACCAGTGAATTATTGACACAAGGACTGCAAATGCTGTGAACAGTTAGAAAGGATTTGGTTTATTGATGTCTCTTGATCCGATGATATTTTTTTTTTGAAATAACTACTACTAGCTTTTTTTTGGTAATGAGAGATCTTTCGTCCAGTTCGGTTGAAGTTCCAGATTTCACAATTTGTTAGTAGTTACCTACTTTGCAAATGCAAAGCTAGAACATCGTTTATAATTTAGTTTAGAGTTCCTGATTCCATTTTGATGGGACCATCTGATGATTATATAACAACTTGGCTTGCACTCACTATTCGTTTGCCATTTGATTTCTTTTTCCAGTATATTCTCATGAACTGACCTGCATATCTTATTATTTAGCATAAGTATGATCCACTATTTGCAAAAAAAAATGATCCACTATTAGCAACATCTTTCAAGTTCTGAATATCTCATGTCTAAGATACGATGCCAATCTCATTTACTTATTGTTTTTACTGATATTTCCCTTACATGGCTGAGTTTGGGTAATTTACACTGAATGGGCTTCATTTTAGGGGTAGTAGTCTTCCTAAGGACATCCTATACTGCTGTTAGGTGTAGTAATTGCATATGTGAAGCCGTATATCAATGTATGAATTATGTGACTTTTTTTTTACTAATCGAAATGTAGGATACAAGCCATAGATGCCTATGAGTTTGCTGGTTTGACATAACTAGAAAACAAAACATTAGTTGTTGTACTATGAGTTTGGGTCGCAACTCATCTGATATATGTCACTGTATACCTTGCTAGGCTACATTTCCTTTGATATTCTTCTTTACGTCACAAAAAAAAGTTGAGATTTTCTTACATTTAGAGTGGATATTGTTTGTCTGTTCAAAACTCAGCGGTAGAAGCAATTAGCTAGGTAAAAGTGGCACATATCAAATCGTGGTGATTGATTATGTATTGGTTATAACCAGCAATCAAGAGAGCATCGCTTCAAAACTATTTTAAACGGTTGTGAATTTCTTGAACCTTTTTTTAACGATTTGCAAGTTCAATTTGATTGGGAGAAAGCTAACTATTTATTACATACCCCTCATGACTCAATTTAATTAGATACAATATGTATTTCTCATTATCTACAGGGCCTTTGCATCTCTGTAAATATATATTGGGATTCTACATCAAATGTACAATAGACTAGAAGTTTTCATGCTCAAATTATTTGTTGTGAAAGAATATCTTTAAACCTAGCTGATTCTTGGTCATACTAAGGCCAATGGTGGTTTCTTTCAGGTGAAAAGGGATTGGCCGAACGGTATCCTGGCATGTTACTTTTACGTAAAAAATTATACCACTGCCTTCAGGGCTTGGTATGATTGTTTTACTACAGTATGATGAATCTATCCTTTTCGAATCCCTCCTTTCGTACCGTACAGATAAATCGATGCAATGTACTGATGGGCAAGGAGATTGTGGTGTAATAACGTGTTTTGGGTCACCAAAGTGTTTTCACTCAATCCCCTTGGAAAAAGAGTCTAAACTATTCGCTAACACACTATTGGCAAATCGAGGCCAAAAGAGAGTACGACATAGGATTATAGTATTCAAGAATGTGAATATAGCCGTGAGGGAAAAAAGAGGGTTCCTTTCTCATCTGTGTAACAAAAAGTCTATCCAGTACTGGTAAACCGACATATAATCATGCAAAAAGTTTTCAGCGCAACTTTTTCACTTCAAAAACACCTGTTAAGTCGTCACCGCAAAACATAATCATGGTAGTGGTGGTTGTGCTGAAACTGGCTTTGTTTTAAGTCGTCACCGCAAGACCATGGAAGATGGAACCGAACTGCAGGGGATAGGTTTCACCATAGCATAAAATCAGTGGTCCGGAGGAATAGCATCGGCGAGAAATTAGTGTTTCTACCAATGGAGAGCACACAAGCGTGGTACGCTGTGGCAACAAAGTCGGGATATGGGACAGAGTTGCTTGAATAACGAGGATATCAAAGGAAGAATTAGGTTAACACAAACAGCCAAACCGGGCGCAGCAAAGCGCGCCCTCTCCTTCTAGTACGGAACCATACCTCGGCGACATGCTACTACTCCCTCTCTCTCCATAGACACGAAATAGGAGTTGATAAAATGATTATAAATTCAGTAAAAAAACCTAAAAGATCCAACTCCAGCGTCGCCAAGGCGAACGCTGGGACGTCGAGCCTCCACCATTGCAAGATCCGAGAAAAACACCATCACCAACGAGGCTTTATGAGTCGATGAACAGACCCGCTGCACGTAGCAGGCCACATGTCGTTGTGGCACGTCGACCGGGGGACGTCTCCGTGTTGTGTTGGACCAAGATTTGTCGCCTCCCATCGACAAAGTCGGAGAGGAACAACAGATCCACCACCTCCGGACCAACATCCTCGCTCTAGAAAAACCATCTCGCCCCGGCCGCCAACGTCGTCTCGAACCACGAGCGCCAGCGACGTACCGAGAAACAGATCTCGCAAGATCTGAAGAACGGCGAGAAGACCAAGCCGCCGATCTAAAGGACCGAGCAACACACGTTGTCATCAACTCCGAGACGTCGTCGTAAAGATCGCCACCGGTGTGGGAGTGGAGTTGAGACAGATTTATTCGCCGAGACGCCGCTCCCACCGCCCCAACGGTGCCCCAAGAAAACATTAGACAAATCCTGACTACAGACCGGCGCTGAAACGCCATGGTCCCCACCTCCTCTCGTCGCCGGAGTGGCCAACGGAGGAGCAGGGACCGGTGGCGGCCGATGTAGTTCGGCGCAGATGCGTCCGCCTCCCGATCGCCTCTCCTGGCGTGAAAGAGGAGTATTTAGGAACTCCTAAAATGTGTTATAGGAGTAGTATTTAGGAAACAGAGTCAGTACTCCATAGATTTGCTTTTAACTTGATCGTGGCTATTAAAAAAACTTTATTCAATGAGAAATTACACTGATATTGATCTATTATGGCATGTGATGAATTTTTTCTCCGTAAATTTTATATGACTTAACATAAAATTTGTAAAAGTGAGAGTATTTCTGGAGACGTTATTTCATGTTTGGTTTTCGGTACCTGTAGGCTGTAGCCTTGTGCAATACTCCATGGGTTTTCTAATATTTTATTATTCATAACATTTTTCCAATTGTCTGTCTTTTTGGACTAGAGATTGTTGATACTTATTTATAGTTAGACTGAGTGTGATTGACGCTGATTTTCGCTTTATCTAGAGTAGAGTTGAAACTCGGGATGAGACATATCTAACACGCAACTTGAAACCGGAACTTGTAAAACGCGGACGAACCCAGTTGCAAACCTGTTTCACAATGTGAGGATTTGCTCCGTGCAGAAACCATAAATAGACCTTAAAACGCGGATAATTTAAATTTGAAATTCACGGGAGATGGACTACATACTAGTTGTTCGAGTTCATCAACTCCGAGACGCCGCTGTAAAGATCGCCACCGGTGTGGGAGTGGAGTTGAGGCAGATTTATTCGCCGAGACGCCGCTCCCACCGTCCCACCGCTGCCCCAAGAAAACATTAGACAAATCCTGACTACAGACCGGCGCTGAAGCGCCATGGTCCCCACCTCCTCGCGTCGCCGGAGTGACCAATGGAGGAGCAGGGACCGGTGGCGGCCGATGTAGTTCGGCGCAGATGCGTCCGCCTCCCGATCGCCTCTCCTGGCGTGAAAGAGGAGTATTTAGGAACTCCTAAAATGTGTTATAGGAGTAGTATTTAGGAAACAGAGTCAGTACTCCATAAATTTGCTTTTAACTTGATCGTGGCTATTAAAAAAACTTTATTCGATGAGAAATTACACTGATATTGATCTATTATGGCATGTGATGAATTTTTTCTCCGTAAATTTTATATGACTTAAAAAAATGACTTAACATAAAATTTGTAAAAGTGAGAGTATTTCTGGAGACGTTATTTCATGTTTGGTTTTCGGTACCTGTAGCCTTGTGCAATACTCCATGGGTTTTCTAATATTTTATTATTCATAACATTTTTTCAATTGTCTGTCTTTTTGGACTAGAGATTGTTGATACTTATTTATAGTTAGACTGAGTGTGATTGTCGCTGATTTTCGCTTTATCTAGAGTAGAGTTGGAACTCAGGATGAGACATATCTAACACGCACCTTGAAACCGGAACTTGTAAAACGTGGACGAACCCCGTTGCAAACCTGTTTCACAATGTGAGGATTTGCTCCGTGCAGAAACCATAAATAGACCTTAAAACACGGATAATTTAAATTTGAAATTCGCGGGAGATGGACTACAAACTAGTTGTTCGAGTTCATCAACGATTTGCAAGCCATAGACGAGATTTGCGATAAGTCTAAGTACGATAAGCTAAATGGTGACGTCCTAAACCCTAAACTGGGCCCAAAATCGGCTCACTCGGGTCCTAGGGTGTGGCGATGCCATCGTTGGAGCTCGCTTCAATCCTAGTCGGAGCAGAGGTTGACGAAGAGGCGGTCATGTTCGGCCTTCACGCACTCCTAGTCTGCCATCTTCTCTCGGTGCGAGGGCTCGTCGAGCTCTGTTAAGGTCGTCCAGATCCGCGGCCTCGCGGCGCCGGTTTTTTCTCCTCTTCTGCCTCCCGCGCGTTGTGCGCCAATAACATGGCGGTGATGGTGTCGTAGGCATCGTCGGGGACAAAGTCGTCCGGACCGATGGCACGAGAGAACAACGTTGGGTCGTAGCCCTCGAATTCGTCCTCCTCCTCTCGCTTCGGCGCCGGCAGCGGCGTGCGTGGGGTGGAGGAGTTGCCTGCCTCGTAGTGGCGCACGGAGGAGGAGCTCCCCGAGCCGGAGAAGCTGCCCGCCTTGAGAAAGATTTTGTGGCAACTGTTGAACTCCTCGACCTCGCGGCGGAGGAGTGACGCTGGCAGCGGCGGTCCACGGTTGGTCCACCTTCTCCCATCTGCTTCCGCGTGCCGTCGGCGAGGAGGTAGCGCTTCCGCTGGTCCTCCGGGTGGGTGATGGGAGACTTCTTGCTCTCGTTGGTAAACCCCAAGAGAAAGGTTGTAAAGAGTGCAGCAGTAAGTTTTCCCTCAGAAAAGAAACCAAGGTTGAATCGACCAGTAGGAAGACAAGCAATCTCTGAAGGTTGATGCAGCTGAGGTGGCAGGACGCACTACCGGTTCAGCAACAACGTGGAACCTACACAACACAATCAAATCACTTTGCCCCAACGAAGCAGTGAGGTTGCCAATCTCACCGGTTTTGCTGAACACAAAGAGGTTAAACATATGGTGTGGAAAACAGTAAGAAAACAGTATGAAAGCAGTAGTAACAGTATGAAAGGAGTATGAAAGCAGTAGGTGTTTTATAAGTATGAGAAAATGGATCGGGGTCCACAGTTCACTAGTGGTGTCCCTCTGTGAAAGATAAATAACATGTGTGGTGAAATAATTACAGCTGGGCAATTGACAGAAATGAAGGCTGCACCATAGTGCATATGCAAGACATAAAGATTACTATATGATTCATGCGGGCATTGCAACAAAATACATAGACCGTCATCCAACTGCGTCTATGACTAATAATCCACCCTCTTAATATCATCCGAACAAACGATAGGTATTAAGTTGCTAGCAACAGATTATCGAGTAAGCAGAGTGTGTAATTTAAACAATGTAAACTAGGCAAACACCATTGTTTTCTCCCTAATGGCAACACCACATCCTCCATCCGTCACGTTTCAGTCACTCGAGCACAGATGCAAAGGAGGCATGAACCCACTATCGAGCATAAATACTCCCTCTTGGAGTTACTAGCATCTACTTGGCCAGAGCATCTACTAATAACGAAGATCATGCAAGATCATAAATAACATAAACATGAAGATAACATGATAGATTGGTAACCAGAATACATAGCATTCAACATTCATCAGATCCCAGCAAACACAACATGTAGCATTACATAAAGATGGTCTCGATCATGTGAGGCAGCTCACGAGATCTAAACATGAGGTACAAAGTGGACCCATAGTCCAGGGATGAACTACTCACGCATCACTTCGAAAGAGGGCATGGTGGTGTAGACCCCTCCGGTGATTAATTCCCCTCCTGGTAGGGTGCTGGGGAGAGCTCCAGAATCCTCCCGATCTCGGGATGACGATGACGGCGGCCTCAGGTGTTTCTCGGGACGAAGTGGTATACTTTTAGGGTTGATGTATCGGGGGGTATAAATAGGCCAAAGGGCAATGGCGGTGGATGCCCGAGGGGCCCACACCACCCCCAGGCGCGGCCAGGGGCGCGCCGCCCTATGGTGTGGCCCCCTCCGGGCCTCTTCGGGACTCTGTGGAACCTTCGGGAATTCTAAGACTTCCGGGCTTCGAATTTTCCAATTCCGAGAATATTTCCAGAACAACTTTTCTGAAACTAAAAACAGCAAAAAACAGTGAACTGGCTCTGTGGCATCTTGTCAATAGGTTAGTCCGGAAAATCGATAAAAATGACATAAAGTGTATAGAAAACATGTAGGAAACAACATGGAACATCAGAAATTAAAGATAAAGTTTATGACGTATCAACATCCCCAAGCTTAGTTCATACTCGTCCTTGAGTAGGTAAACTATAAAAACACATAATTTCTGAGGTGACATGCTACCAACATAAACTTGATCATCAATAATGTAAAAGAATATGTAAGCTGAGATCATAGAACTTCAACACAAGCATGATAAATAAAATTTTAACAATACAACATAGCAATCACCTTGCATCATGAGAAGTAACACAAATAAAAAAATCATGAATAATAATGCACTGAAAGATATACGTTTGTTTCAAGCATATAGATAACATGGCAAAGTGATATTTCGCTGGTCCTTAAGAGTGGGGCAAAACATAAATGCCAGGACACTTTGAAAGTTCATGAGGAAGACTAGAACAAATAATTAGAGAACAAACAATAACACATCATGAATCAATTAATAATATTTCTGGGACAAATGCACATTAAACTCAGAATGACAACTATGCTCCCTCAACTGTGCATAAAGTTAGAAGATGGAGACTCAACATAAAAGTAAAAGAAAGGCACTTCGCGGAGGAAAGCAGGGATCAACTCATGTGATAGAGCTTTTTATTTTATTAACAGAGGTATTGAAAACATTTTTAAGAGAGGTGTATGCTTATGTCAACGAATGGTAAACAGAAAATACAGTACGTCACAAGCCAACTAGACTTCACAAGAGCGGGTCCCATAGAAGGACGCATCTGGGTAGAAGGTCATCCCTCTTTCTCTTTTGTTTACACAATTATGCTTTGACTGATAAATCAGGGGCAAAATAGTGAAGAGAATTTGTTGTATTACTTTTGGGCTGGACACCCCGCTGCCAGCTCTTCTATCAATTGGATAAGAAGATGAAGCCACTAGTCTAGGGTGTGAAAGTCCAATCAACAAGTGAGATAAAGATTCTCTATTTGCGTCCTCATGAGTTAAAGTAGGAGCACAAAACAAGAGTAATTTTGAAAGTTATAAAGGTAACACATGAGCAATTTACTTTGGAGTGGCGGTTAAATACCACATGTAGGTAGGTATGGTGGACACATTTTGCAAACTTTGGTTTTGGGGAGTTGGATGCACGAGTAGAGATCATACTCAGCTCAGGTGGAAGCTAGCAAAAGACTAGGAGCGACACATCAAGAGAGCATAAGAGCCATAATCATGCATAGCGACATAAACATCATTAATCAAAGCATAAGTGGTACCATAAGTTTAAAAACTAAATGATCATAGAGGCTATAAGTGACTGGTTCATAGTCATAAACATGGTGTGAGCCTGCGCCAAATCAACCAAATAAAACATTCAAAGGAGAACACCACAAATTTATGCTTCAAAATGACAAGAACAACTCATGATTCTTTCAACGACACATTAAACACTCTCAGCTATTCGAGACTAATCATGCTACTGAATAACCATTAGGCTTTAGAGTTAAAATAACATCTAGCATGATACGAAAAAGTCTAGCCACAGTCTATACAAGCTTCTACTTGCACCGTTATAAATTCTACTACAAGCAGCAGTTTCTTTTCCCAACAAGCACCATACAAAATATGTTTTAACAAAAACTCTTTAAATGATACAGCAAGAAAACATGAGAGTACTCACATAACTCTACTAAAACTAACAACTCTGAATAAGATATGCAATGAAAACAAGAGATAAACTGGAATTTTTGCAGGAGCTAGAAGAAAAACTAAGAATACGAGCATAACGAGTATTCAAACGAAAAAGCGGAGCGTGTCTCTCTCCCAAACAAGGAATGCTAGAGTCCAAATATATAATTTCATCAAGGAAAACAAAACAAAACAAAGGAAAACAAAATAAAACCAAACAAACGCTCCAAGTAAACTTCATATGATGTGACCGAATAAAAATATAATTTCACTAGAAGTGACCTGATAAATTATTGATGAAGAAGGGGATGCCTTGGGCATCCCCAAGATTAGATGCTTGAGTATTCTTAAAATTTCCTTGGATTAACCACGGGGTCATCCCCAAGCTTTTCCTTTGCACTCTTCTTGATCACATTATATCATCCTCTTCTCTTGACCCTTGAAAACTTCCTTCACACCACACTCAAAGAGTAATTCGCATTAGAGGGTTAGTGCAACAATAACAAATCCATGAGTTCTGTATGGGCACAAGTTCTATTGATACTTTTAAACATTATCTACAGCCATTGATGTTTCGTTAAGCAAAGAAATTCACTTGACATCCTAAAAGAGCAAATGCAAGAAAAATGGCAGAATCTATCAAAATCAGAACAATCTGTAAAGACGATTTTTTTGGGGCACTTACGTTACTCAGATCGAAAAACTTAAAGAATAAAAACGTTGCGGAATTAGCTTAGGAATAAGCACAAAAAAATTCAGGTTATTTTGATCTTTCTGTGAATTATGCGATTTTTTACGGTGGACAGCGGAAATCTGTTTCCCGCGCAGAAATCCAAAACCAACTCCAACTCTCGTCAGAAACTTTACTTGGCACAAGTAAAACATGAAAATAAAGATACAAAGGATTTTCTACAGAAGTAGAAAACCCCTTAACTCAAAGAAAACAGAGAAAATAAAGCAAAAATAAAAACATGCGTTATCTCCCAAGAAGTGCTTTTCTTTAACGCCTTTTAGCTAGGCCCACAAAAGTGGAATCAAATGTTTTGAAGTGAAGAAGAATCCAAATTAAGATGAGGAATTTCGTTAATAATACATTGTATTTTATCTAAGTGAGTTTTAGAGGCTCCTTTCTTATAACTCTTAGGCTTACTATTCTCATCAAATAAATTTTCAGGAACAATCCAATCAAAATTCTTTTCATGGGCTTCATGCAGTGCTACCAATTTAAAGGGGATTGGTATTTTCTCCTCCTTTTAATTTTTAGATTCAGTTTCAATGTCTACACATGAGCCTAGCATATTGAAACGATCAAAGACTTTTCTAGCTTCTATAGCAACATCTCCAAATTCTTTAAACATGGTTTCTAAGATGAAATTCCTTTTCTCAATATCTTCAATGTTATTCAAGTCGAGCAACATATGTTGCAGTATGGAATGGAGGTTAACAAACCTAGCTTCTAACATTTGAATTAAAGAAGTTGCAGCAGTTTCATAATTTGGAGCAGGTTCTACTATGGATTTTTCCTCAAAATTATCATGCTTACTAACATGATTAAAGAATTCTTTAATGGTATCCTTTCCAAGTATAGAACCACTACCAACTGGAAGGTCTTTCAGGGTAAACTTAGGGAACAACATGATGAAAAAGAACAACGAGGTAACAAAGGTAACAACTAGAATAGGAACAATTTTTTTTGTTTTTCATGCAGATAAGCAAACAAGACAAAATAAAATAAACTAAGCAAAACAAAAACAAAGTAAAGAGATTGGAAGTGAGAGACTCCTCTTGCAGAAATTCTCTTCCTCCCCGGCAACGGCGCCAGAAAATTTCTTGATGCGTGTGAACACACGTTCGTTGGGAGACCCCAAGAGGAAGGTATGAAGAGTGCAGCAGCAATTTTCCCTCAGGAAGAAACCAAGGTTGAATCGACCAGTAGGAGGAAGAAGTAACTTCAGAAGGTTGATGCAGCTGAGATGGCAGGGCGCACTATCGGTGCAGCAACAACGTGGAACCTACACAACACAAACAATTCACTTTTCCCCAATGGTGTGTGTTGTTGGGAACCCCAAGAGGAGGGTGTGATGAGCACAGCGGTAGGAGTTTTCCCCTTAGTTAAGAACCAGGGTTATCAATCCAGTAGGAGAAAGAGAATCTTCAGAAGGTTGATGCCACTCACGGTGGTGCTAGCGCTTCACCGGTGTTAGCAACAACGTGGAACCTGCACACAACACAACCAAAATACTTTGCCCCAACGGTACAGTGAGGTTGTCAATCTCACCGGTCCTGCTGAAAACAAAGATTAGACGTATAGTGTGGAAAACAATGTATGCTTGCAGTGAGTAAAGAAAGCTGGAAAATGTTGTGGTTTGTTTAACAATGTGGAAAATGGACCGGGGTTCATAGTTTCACTAGTGGTGTCTCTCCATAAAAGATAGCATGATGGGTGAACAAATTACAACTGGGCAATTGACAAATAGAGGTTGCACCGTAGTGCACAATATGACATGAAGATTACTATGGTATTTAGTGCGGGCATTACAACAAGATACATAGACCGACATCCATCTGTATCTATGACTAATAATCCACCCTCAGGTTATCATCCGAACCCCCTTAGGTATTAAGTTGCAAGCAACAGATAATTGCATTAAACAAAGTGTGTAACGTAAGCAATGATTATGCACGCGGACACTCTCACCGTTGTTTTCTCCCTAATGGCAACAACACATCCTCCTCCTTCACGTTTCTGCCACTCGAGCAAGGCAACAAGTAGGCATGAACCCACTATCAAGCATAAATACTCCCTCTTGGAGTCACTAGCAACTACTTGGCCAGAGTAACCACTAGCAACGGAAAGCATGCAAGATCACAAATAACATATGCAATAAAGACTATAATAAACTTGGCATAAGGTCAACATTCATCGGATCCGAGCAAACACAGCATATAGAATTACATAAGACCAATCTCGATCATGATAGGCAGCTCACGAAATCTAAACATGGAGGCATATCAGGAGAAGAAACCATCTAGCTACAGCTACGAACCCATAGTCCAAGGATGAACTACTCACGCATCACTCCAAAGGAAGGCATGGTGATGTAGAAGCCTCCGGTGATGATCTCCTCTCCGGCAGGGTGCCGGAAACAGCTTCAGAACCCTCCTGATCTAGGGTTGACGGTGACGGCGGCTGCGGAACTTTTTCGGGGATTTTGATCAGGTGCTTTGGGTTTTCCATCCGGGGGGGCTTAAATAGGCGAAAGGGCAATGGCGGTGGAGCTCCAGGGGCCCCACACCTATAGGTGGCACGGCCAAGGGGGGTCGTGCCACCCTATGGTGTGGCCCCCATGTTGCCCCTCTTAGACTCCTCTTCGGTCTTCTGGATGCTTCTACGGAAAATAGGACTTCCGGGCTTCGAACTTTCCAATTTCGAGAATATTTCCAAAAAAACTTTTCTGAAACTAAAAACAACAGAAAACAGGGAACTGGCTCTGTGGCATCTTGTCAATAGGTTAGTCCGGAAAATCGATAAAAATGACATAAAGAAGGGAGAAAACATGTAGCAATTGGCATAATATCATCATGGAAATTAGGGATACGTTTATGACGTATCAAGCATCCCCAAGCTTAGTTCCTACTCGTCCTCGAGTAGGTAAACGATAAAACAATAATGTCTGAGGTGACATGCTACTAACATACACTTGATCAGTCTAATGTAAAAGCATATGCACGCAGAGATCATAAAACTTTAAACACAAGCATGATAAATAAAACTTTAATAATAAAGCATAGCAATTACTTTGCATCACGAAGAGTAACTCAAATAAAGGATCATGAATAATACTGCAAAGAAGGTTAAACATTTGTTTCAAGTATAGAGAAATCATGGCAAAGTGATATTTCGATAGTCCTTAAGAGTGGGGCAAAACATAAATGCCAGGACACCTTCAAAGTTCAAGAGGAAGACTAGAACAAATAATTTAAGAACAAATAAAATCACATCATGAAGTAATTATTGATGCTTATGGGACAAATGCACATAGAACTCAGAATGGCAAAAATGATCTCTCAACTGTGCATAAAGTTAGAAAATGGAGACTCAACATAAAAGTAAAAGAAAGGCCCTTCGCCGAGGGAAGCAGGGATCACTCATGTGCTAGAGCTTTTATTTTATTAAACAAAGGTATTAAAAGTTTGACACTTCTCACATCCATCTTTCACAAACCACGGCTAACCGAATCCTCGGGTGTCTGCCAACAATCACATACCGTGGAGGAGTGTCTATATTTTGGGAGATGTATGCTAATGTCAACAAATGGTAAACAGAAAATACAGTACGTCACAAGCCAACTGGATTCACAAGAGTGTCTCCCATGGTGAAGGACGCAACTGGTGTAGAAGGTCATCCCTCTTTCTCTTTTGTTTACACAATTATGCTTTGACTGATTAATCAGGGGCAAAAATAGTGAAGAGAATTTGTTTGTATTAATTTGGGGCTGGGCACCTGATGGCTCCCAAGTGCAAGAGATCAATTGTAGTACTTTTCGAATTATAAAGGTTGTCGAACCCACGAGGAGAAGAAGTAACTGGTAAGTAGAATAGCAAAGGAATAATAAAAGCAACATGTGTTTTTGTGTTTTAATTGTGTAGTGCAAGTAAAGTAAAATGCGGAAAGTAAATTGCAGCAAGTAGTAGGTCTCAATGAGAGACAAAGCCCAATCCTCTAATGCGCAAGAGGACAAGCTCAAGTGTGTGTTTGTGTCTTATATGTGGAAAACGTTCACGAGGGCTGCACGGATTTAGCTGGCATAGTGATTCATTGCATAACATGTTTGTATATCTTGTCTAGTTTTAATCTTCTTCGGACGGAGCCACAAATAGTAATTGATAAATAAATAAACTATCAACCCTTATGATGGATCACGTGGCCAATTAAATGACAGCACGAGAATTATTAAGACATGATGTCCCACCATAGCCTTATGCTCTAAGATCCCCGATACAAGTACCCTCATAATGCAATTCAACGACTCTGTCTCAAGTTCCTGTCACCTAAAGACATCATCACGTCACTACACTACGGTGTTCTCCTATGAGCCCATGTAGGTAAAGTGTTGTACAGTCGACGTTCATACAACACCATCATAGAATCACATAAAAGATAAATACTAGACCAAATAACAACTCATCTTATGTAACAAATCATTGCCAATTCATCCTATGCCCTCAGGAACATGCGAGAACTACTCACAATGTGCAAACATGATCATGTATGGTGACATATGTGGTACAACACAATCTGAAACAATGGATCCACCACCAAATAATGACAAGTACTCAATCCCAAACATGCAACGAAGTACAATAACACGTATCTAGGGTGTAGCAATGTCGGGGGGTTACCCCCGAGTAGGGTAAAGGCAAGTGCTAAAGGCAAGATCAGAAGGGGTGTTTGGCCGAGTAGCCGGCTACCTGGTACTCGCTACCCGGTCGACTGCTACCCGGTCTCACACCTAGACAGCCAGAAGAATGAATCAAGAGAGTTATGCTCCTCTGGATAGAAGAACTGGTCCGAGTAGAAATGGCGGGAACCTACTCGGGCCAGAAGTCAAAGGAGCCGTTCTGACACCGAATCCCGCGTATCCCGGGTTCGTACTTGGCGCTGTTCACAACACTGTTCATCTGGGGACGGCGTGCCTGACAACGATAGTGTGTCAGCAGGGCGTCGCAGGATAGGGGGGACCTACTCTGTGTTCGCCACAGTGATAACAGACTGAACACTTGGTTTTGCCCAACGACTTTCCGCACCGGGACAAATCTAGAAGCCAAAGCTGTCAGCGGGAACTCGGAAGAAGGACGGTGTGTACACAATGTCGACACTTGTTTGTATTTGGCTGTATCCGGCTGGGCACCGAGTATATAAGGTGCCCCGCCGCCTCCTGCGCGAGGGATCCTGCGGATGCTGACCGAGAGCGATCACTACGTAGAGATTCTTGACCTAGTTCTTCCCGTAGAGAGAAGGGTGGCTACTCGGTAGCAAGAGCCATTGTACTGTGGCTACTCGGTGAGACATCAGAATACAGAGAGAAAGGCAGGAGTAGGGGTTTTACCTCCTCACGAGGGCCCTGAACCTGGGTAGATCGTGTTGTTTGCAGTGCTAGTTTCATCCTCCACGCGTCTACTCGTCGCGTGATTCCTCCCCGAGCGCCTCCAGCGTCCTTCGTCCCCACATCTTTAGCCATCCTATGGCATCTGCCGTGACACCACCACGACAGTTGGCGCCCACCGTGGGGCAACCAGCGGCGCTGGCTGGAGTTCCCGTTCGGACGGGATCGATTTCTGCTACCGGAGAGCGCGTGGTCTGTGGCCTTGTCCACAGATTTGGCTCCTTCGACTTCGTCACCGACAACGCCGGCGATTTCGGCGGCAGGGCCATGCCGGAGGGCGGCACATTGCTCTCTTTCGGCGCGCACCTCGTCTACGTCGCCACCGTCATCGACCGCGACTACCCCGAGCTGGTGCATGACGCGGAGGATCCACCTGCCGTTATCGCCGCGCGCGGGAGGCCGCTGGGCCGCTCCGCGGACGTTGCGGAGGTGATGGTAGCTGGCCTGGCTGCGGACGCCGGGAAGGGCGCAGCTGCTACCGCTGCGGCTGTCGTCGAGGATCTTGCTGGCTCCAGTGCAGGCGGGAAGACGCACAAGCCTTACGAGAAGGAGTGCAACCTTCCGCTCTCCACTACTCCGACGATCCCTGCGTCTGCTGCGCGGACGGGCATGCCGCCTCCCACTGACCTCGAGCTCCTGACCATGAAGGCGCAGCTTGACCGGCAGCGCCAGGAGCTGCTCGCTGAGCAGGCGGAGTTGGAGAAGATCAGGCTAGAGCTTAGCTTAGATCAGCTTGAGTACAACAAGGCTCACGGTTTCACGCCAGTTGTTAGGAGAGCTAGCAAAGTAGGTGCTACGCGTCGTAACCTAGGTGCCGAGATGGCAACGGTTGTAGAGGCTCCCAGTCAGTCCGCCACCGCAAACACCTCCACTAGACCCAGATACAGCACACCCGCCAAGACACTTAGAGCTGCTGAGGCCGTAGCTGCCGAGTTGCCGCACCTAGTTGGCGACGCGCGCGTTAGGCAACAGGAAAGGCTGAACGAGTTGGTGCTAGAAGCGTCTAGGCAGAACGAGGAGTTCCGGAAAGCCAACCCGGGTGCTGGAGCTTCTCAGGTGGTGTACTCGCATGTGGCCAGATCTAACGATCAGGCTTCATCTCCGCATCCTAGCCGTGAGAAAAGCCGGAGTGGGCATTCCGGCAAGGATAGGCAAATGCAGGTGTACGACCCGTCTGTCGCCGCGAAACAGCTCGCTGTGCCGCGACAGTCCGGTCAGAAACACAACGCTGCAGGAGCAGGCTTTCAAGCCCATAAAGCTCAAAGCCAGGCCCGAGATGGAGAGCGCCCAGATCCTTCTCAGCATCCCGCCGCTCAGCCCGCTCGGCAGAGGCAGCAGCCGCGTGCAGTGGCGCCAGTCGCCAACCCGGTGGAGCAGCCTGCAGCTGTGCAGGTGGACAAATATGATGATGGCTACTCGGCCATGGGAATGGCTGGCTATGACATCCTGGATCGTGTGGGCGAGCGCGTGTTGGCGCCTGGAGACGCAAGGCACCAGCTGGACCGGATCAGCTTGTCGGCGCGGCTTGAGAACACGGGTCCTCCTGGCCCCGAGTGCTTTGGCCCGCGCATCATGAACGAGCCGTCCGTGAAGAATTTCCAGCTCGCAAGGGGCACCAAGAGCTACAACGGCAGCACCAAGCCAGAGGATTGGCTCAATGACTATGTCACCGCAGTCCACATCGCGGGCGGCAACAGGAGATGGGTAGTGCGGTACGTTCCGCAGATGCTAGAGGGTCCAGCTCGCACTTGGCTCAACAACTTGCCCAAGCACAGCATAAATTGCTGGCTGGACTTCTCGGACGCCTTCGTCAGCAACTTCACCAGCACCTACAAGAGGCCGAATAGGCCGCAGCAGCTGTCCGCTTGCAGGCAGCGGGAAGACGAGACGGACCGCGAGTATCTTACTCGGTGGAGCACGTTGCGAAACACCTGTGAAGGTGTGAATGAAGCCCAGGCCATCACTTGGTTTGCGCAGGGTTGCAGACATGTCAGTATGCTGTGGCAAAGGTTGCAGAGGGAGATGCCAAACACTCTGGTGGAGACCATCAAGATTGCAGATCGGTACACACTCGGTGATCCTACTCAGCCTCTGATGGATTCCTCCGAGCCGAGAAGAAACTTCAACAGCAACAAGCGCAACGAGTTCCGCAACAAACGCAGGGGTGACCGAATAGATGTTCGGTACGACCCTGAGGAGGTGAACGCAGTGGCTGTCGGAGCTGGGGGTAGCCAAAGGCAAAAACCTGCTGGAGCCTACGGGCAGAACCAGAACCAGGGCCAAGGCAACAAGAAACCATTCCGTGCTCCTCAGTCGGGTAGCGGCAACTCGGAGCAGACGAGGAAGTTCGTCTTTGACGACATGAAGGATGGCCGATGCAGTTTCCACACTCAGCACCCCTCAAGGCCCGCTAATCACACTACCCGACAGTGCGAGTGGTGGGATCTGATCCGGAATGAAGGCTTGCCGCCTCCTCCTCCTCTGCCAGCTGCAAATGCCAACGTGCAGCCTGCTCGCGCACCCGCAGCTCGGCCGCCAGTGTTTCCGAGAAGAGAAAACGTGAATCAAGTGGCTTTAGGAGCCAACCGTCACTTCAACAATGAGGGCTACCGCAACAACAACAACAACTTCAACCGCAACAACAACAGAGGCAACAACAACTATCAGAGCAACAACAACGGCAACAATGAGGGCGGAGGCCGCAACCAGTACCAAGAGCACCATGAGAGCTACATGATCTTCACTTCAGAGCCCGTCGACAAGCAGTCACAGCACAGGCGTTCCATGGAGGTCAATGCCGTGATCCCTGCAGTTCCTCACTATATGCATTGGTGCAACCAAGAGATCAAGTGGTCCCGAGTAGATCATCCCAAGGTGATGCCCAACCCGGGTAGCTACGCTTTGGTGGTGGATCCTACCCTCTTGGGTCCCAAGAAGAACGTGAGGTTCAGCAAGGTACTGATCGACAACGGCAGCAACATCAACATTGTGTACAAAGACACACTCGAGAAGCTTGGGCTGGCCGAGAACATGCTGCTACCTAGCAAGACCACTTTCCATGGCATTGTGCCGGGAGTCTCGTGCAACCCGATCGGCCGAGTGTGGATAGATGTGCTATTCGGCACAAGGGAGAACTGCCGCACAGAGCGCCTGCAGTTCGAGGTGGTTGATCATCAGAGCCCCTATCACGCTCTACTCGGCAGGCCTGCTCTGAGAAAGTTCATGGCCTCTACTCACACGGCATATCTGAAGATGAAGATCCCTGGTCCCAATGGCGTGATTACCATCTCTGGTGATTACAAGAAGTCCATGGAGTGTGCCTCTGCTGGTTCTCAGCTGGCGGAGTCCATGGTGATTGCTGCCGAGAAGAAAAAGATGTACGAAGTGGTGGCTATGGCGCAATCCGCGCAAGCTGGTGCGCAGGGCGTGCCGAGTACGCAACACGGGACCACGTTCCAGGCGTCCCAAGAGACCAAGAAGGTCCAGGTCGACCCCGAGTTCCCCGACCGCGTAGCCATCATTGGCTCCGGGTTGGCGGAGAAATAGGAAAGCGAGCTCATCCACTTCCTCCGTGAGAATCGGGACGTATTCGCCTGGTCCAATGAAGATTTACCAGGAGTCCCGAGGGAGTTGGTTGAGCACTCGTTACATGTGCGTCCTGACGCCAAGCCAGTGAAGCAGGCTATGCGCCGCTTCGGAGATGAGAGAAGGAAGACCATTGGTGACCAGATCACCAAGTTGCTGATAAGCAATTTCATCATGGAGGTGCTGCATCCGGATTGGCTAGCCAACCCGGTCATGTTCGAGAAGAAGAAGGAAGATCCCAAGGCTGCTACCGCATGGCGCATGTGTGTCGACTACACCGACTTGAACAAAGCATGCCCCAAGGATCCTTTTCCGCTACCTCGCATCGATCAGGTGATCGATTCCACTGCTGGTTGTGAACTGATGTCTTTCATAGATGCCTACTCTGGTTTCCACCAGATAGCTCTCAATCCTGCTGATCAAATAAAGACTGCTTTCATTACCCCGTACGGGGCTTATTGCTATCGTGTCATGTGTTTCGGGTTGCGGAATGCGGGTGCTACTTATCAGCGGTGCATGCAGAAATGCCTGCACGATCAGCTCGGCAAGAATGTGCAGGTGTACGTAGATGACATTGTCATCAAAACGAATAAAACACATACTCTGCTTGCCGACCTGGAGGAAACCTTTGCCAACCTGCGCAAGTATAAAATGAAGCTGAACCCGAGTAAATGCACCTTTGGTGTCCCGGCTGGCAAGCTACTCGGCTTCCTGGTGTCTAGTCGGGGCATTGAAGCCAATCCTTCAAAGATAAAAGCTATTGAGAGCATGTCTTTGCCGAGATCCCTGAAGGATGTGCAAAAATTCACTGGTTGCTTGGCATCTCTGAGCCATTTCCTGGGCCGAATGGGCGAGAAGGCCCTGCCTCTATACCAGCTGATGAAGAAAAGTGACAAGTTTGTCTGGACTCCGCAAGCGGATGTGGCATTCAACGAGCTGAAGGCAATGCTGGCTAGCACTCCCATCTTGGCTAGTCCGCTACCCAAGGAGCCAATGCTGCTGTACATAGCTGCTACTAACCGAGTAGTCAGTGTGGTAATCATGGTGGAGCGAGAAGAAGAAGGCAAGAGTGTGCAGCGCCCAGTATACTATCTCAGTGAAGTGTTGTCTAGCTCCAAGCAAAACTACCCGTATTACCAGAAGATGACCTACGGCGTGTACCTGGGTGCCAAGAAACTGAAGCATTATTTCCAAGAGCATCCCATCACGGTGGTGAGCTCTGCTCCCATCTCGGATATCATGGGCAAAAAGGAGGCGAGTGGCAGAGTAGCCAAGTGGGCGATTGAGCTGGCCGCGTACGCTCCCGCGTATGCGAGAAGAGAAGCCATCAAGTCTCAGATTCTGGCGGAGTTTCTGGTGGATTGGGCTGAGGTGCAGTATGAACCTCCTGCTCCAGTTTCCAATTACTGGCAGATGCACTTTGATGGCTCGAAGGTGAAGGAAGGCCTTGGTGCTGGCGTAGTGCTTACGTCACCCAAGCGAGATCAACTCAAGTACGTGCTGCAAATTTATTTCAAGGCGTCCAACAACGTAGCAGAGTACGAGGCAGTGGTGCACGGCTTCCGAGTAGCCAAGGAGGTTGGCGTGCAACGCATTATATGCTATGGCGATTCAGATCTGGTGGTGCAGCAAGTCTCTGGCACTTGGGATGCTCTAGATGCCAACATGGCATCATATCGCTTCCTGGTACAGTCTATGACTGGATTCTTCGAAGGCTGCGAGTTCCAGCACATTCACCGAGCAGAGAACGAAGCGGCAGACGAGCTGTCCAAGTTGGGATCTTCTCGGCAATCCATCCCGGCGGGGGTTGCCTTGGAGCACTTGAGGAAGCCATCCATCAAGCCATCTCCCAACTCGGAATCCATATTTGTTCCTTCTCTGCCAAGTGAAGAATCTGTTCCAATGGAGATTGACTGGGAGAATGCAACAGGGAACCCGGGGACTGCCGCTCCCTACTCGGGGACTGCCGCTCCCTACTCGGGGACTGCCGCTCCCTACTCAGGGACTGCCACTCCATACTCGGGGACTGATGTCCTTAACCCGGGGACTGTCGCATTCATTGAGGAGGTCCTTGCCAATCGTTCAGGGCTCCAGAGAAGTGCTCCCAACCCTAAAGAGCAGCCAGAGATGCCTGTCCCAATGGAAGTGGACGAACCAGTGTTTCCCACACGGGAGACACCGAGTTGGGCCATGCCCATATTATCCTTCCTAAAGGACGGTACTCTGCCAGAAGATGAGGTGATCGCAAGGCAGATTCAGAGGAGATCCAAGGGCTACACTATATTCAGAGATGTGCTGCACAAAAGAAGTGCCACCGGCGTGCTGCAACGTTGTGTGGACCCAGAAGAAGGAGGGGAAATTCTGTTGGAAATACACCAAGGAGAATGCGGGCACCACGCCTCTTCTCGGGCATTGGTCAAGAAAGCTTTTCGGCATGGCTTCTACTGGCTCACAGCTCTGCAGCAAGCTGAAGACATCGTGAGGAAGTGCAATGGCTGCCAGATGTTCGCGAGTAAGATTCACATGCCTGCTTCCGAGTTGAAGACAATTCCTATCACATGGCCGTTTGCCGTATGGTGCCTGGATATGGTTGCCCCTTCAAGCCGGCTAAAGGCAACATGACACACATCTTGGTCATGGTGGACAAGTTCACCAAGTGGATTGAAGTGAAGCCTATTCGGAAGTGCGATGGAGCTACAGCCGTGAGATTCTTAAAGGATGTGATCCTGAGATACGGCTACCCGCACAGCATCATCACCGACAACGGCACAAATTTCGCAGAAGGGGCAATGGTGCGGTTCTGCAGAGATAAGCACATCCGACTAGATGTTGCATCTGTTGCGCACCCCGCTTCCAATGGGCAAGTGGAAAGAGCAAACGACATGGTACTGGCAGGCATAAAGCCAAGACTGATTGAGCCGCTGCTGAAAACACCTGGGTGTTGGCTAGACGGGTTGCCAGCGGTGTTGTGGAGTCTAAGGACTACCCCTAACCGGTCAACCGGCTACACGCCATTCTTCTTGGTATACGGGGCTGAGGCCGTGTTGCCAATAGACTTAGAGCATGACTCCCCCCGAGTAACCCTCTACACTGAGGTGGAGGCGAGAGAAGCTCGAGAAGACGACGTTGACCTGCTCGAAGAAGCAAGAGAGCTCACTCTGTCACGTTCGGCTATCTACCAGCAAAACCTGCGGCGTTATCATAGCCGAAAGGTGAACCCAAGGGTTTTCCGAGAAGGAGACATGGTCCTCAGGCTTGTGTAGCGCACAGCCGGGATGCACAAATTGTCTCCTGCATGGGAAGGGCCCTTCATTGTGAGCAAAGCGCTGCACAATGATGCCTATTATCTCGTGGACATGCGTCCATCACAGGAGAACATGGCAGATAAAGCTGGAGAGGAATCCAAGCGCCCTTGGAATGTAGCCCTACTTCGTCGCTTTCATTCGTGAGCAAAGATGTGTATGTACCCTCTTATCCGAGTTGAAATTCTACTCTGCAATCTAAAATTCAGCTCGGGGACTGCCCTCGCCTAAACTTGCTCTGTGTGTTTCAACCCAGCTATACTTTTGTCCACTCGGTTTCTTTGCTTAGAATTTCACGAGTACATCTAGTATTGTGTTTAAACCTACATGCCAACTCTTTGACTTTGCTGCTGTCCGAAACCCGGCTTCATGGCAAGCAAGAGAACAAGCAAAAGGTCAATGAGCACAAGAAAAATTACTAAGGAAAGAAAAGGTGCAGGAACCGAGTAGGATGTTTTTTTACTGTTGTTCCTTGTTAAACTTCTTCTCGGCTAAGTGGTGGGCTGCGTTGCTATGAGTATTTCTAAGTGGCTAAGTATTTGCAACTCCAACTTTGAATTCTTGTGACTCGAATACCAAAAAAGCAACAAGTTGCGGGTAAGAGCTGAGATAAAAAGGAAGAGCGAATAAGAAATGCAACTCGGGGACTCGCATGATAACGCAACCCGGCATTCGAGCCAAAGTTGCTCAAATTGACTAAGTTAAATATCAAACATGAATAAAACTGAGTAGCAAACGACAAGGATAATTGTTTCGATACATCTGCACCCGGCATCCCGGGGATCTGATAAGAGTTTCGAGAATAAGTTGCAGGAAGTGATCAAGTAGAAGCAGCAGTGTTCTCGGTGCTGGCCTTGGCGGCCTCAGTGTCAGTGTTGGCCTTGGCGGCTTCAGCTTCAGCGCTGGTCTTAGCAGCATCGGCCTCCGAGTTGGCGGCGTCAGTCTTCGCGGCATCAGCATCCGGCTCAGTAGCAGCCTGCTCGGAAGTGGCAGTGGCCACCGAGGTGGAGGCCGCAGTCTGAGCGAGGAGTCGCGCCGTGTCGTCGAGAGCCGCACCTGAGGAGGTGCCGAACTCGAGGGCCGCGGTGTCGATCACCATATCCACGCTCTCGGCCTCCTCCTCGCTGTCCGCGACGACCGCGGCCTTCCCCCTCCCGGCCTTGTAGCGATCACTCTCGAAGCTGCCCAGGTCAGACTCGGTGGAGTCCTCGTCTTCATCACCGTCGTCATCATCGCCTTCGTCCACCTCGGTGTCAGGCTCGGTGAGACCGTCGATGAAGCGCGCGGTGCTTGCGTACTGGGCGACCTCGTACGCGACGGCCTGGCGGAGAGCCACGCAATCGGAATCCGTCTCCCACTTGGAGTCCTCACGCATCTCGCGGACAACTTGCAAGTTGAGGTTCTCATACCAGCTGGTGATGAATAGCAGCATAATGTCAGCGCCTGCCCGAGCACCGGACGCCCTCCATTTCTTCAGCTCGGCCTTCACGCCATTAATCTTCGCGGCAAGTCCGCGGATAGTTTTTGGCGCGGGGTCTTTAGGCCAGAACACGTCATGGAGCTTGAAGGCAGTGCGCACCAGATCAGTGCCCACACCACTTAAGCGCTGAAGCTGCCCCTGCATGACCGTGATGCTATCTTCGACCTCTGCCTTGGTGTCCATGGGTTCGCCCTTCTCAATGCGAGCTGCTCGGGCCTTCGCCAAGGCAGGCTTACAAGATGACTCGAGGTCGGGGAAGATTTCTGAAAAAGCTATTGAGAAGATCAGAAACAGAAGCCGAGTAGAAAAATAAACCGAGCAGCGGAGAAGCGCAAGAAACAAGAGAAGGGCGGAGAAGCAAGCACTTATTGTTCAGGTCGAAGAGTAGCGCTTGCAGCTTTTTCTTCCATGATTCTTCGTCAGCAACATGCTTCTCCTCTATCTTCCGGAACTGCGCCAGCTGGAGCATAAGATCCGAGTTGCTCTCCTTCAGCGTCTTGCATTCCAGCTCGAGAGCCCTTTGCTTGGCCGCAGCTGCTGCTTCGGTCTTCTTCTTCTCGGCCACTGCTTTATCTCTCTCGCCAGCTAGATCAATGGATTTTTGGAGAGCAGTTCGCAGCTGGACCTGCAATGGTTCCATCTCGGAGAGGTGCCTGTTCTTGAATTCTACCTCAAGACTTGCAATCTGCGCCTGCACCTCAGCAGGCTTGAGGCAGTCGAGATGCTCTTCGACAAACTTCTTATGATCTTCTGTGAAAAGCGAAGCACGGTCAGCAGAGTAGCAAAGATGAAAGCAAGAAAACAAGCCGAGAAGAACACCAACTCACCTTCCAACCTCTTGATTGTGGTTTGGCCGCTCTCGACGAAGGCGCGGCAGTTGGAGTGCTCCTCGGCCAGGGTCTTAAACTTGCCTGCAGACAGGAGTTGGTCAGAGCAGAAAGCAACAGCGGGCGTAAACATAAAACGCGGGAACCACGTAGCTAAAAGCTCACTCTCGATCTCGGAAAGCTTGAGGGCGCTGTCCATGACCTCCTTATCCGATGCCTCAGCAGACTTGAGATCCGATTCCAGGGCCTCAAGACGCCTCCTAGCGATGCTGTGGTTCCATAGCAGCCGCCGGTACAGGTTGGTTCTTTTCAGAAGGCAATTCTGAGAAGAAGAAAGAAAAAGAATCAGAAAAAGTCGTGAAGATTCAACCCGAGAAGGCGGCAACTCGGTTGAGTACCCGTCTACTCGGCCAGAATCTCGGGGACTGGGGGATGGATAAGAAGAAGCAGTAGAATAGAAGAGAAGGAAAATGCAACTCGGAACGGATGAGCAAATCTCACCGCGTAAGTCTGTTCAATATCCTCCGCGGCCTTGCGATGGACGAATAGCTTGGCGGCGAGTGTGCTGGAGTTGGACGCAATAGTCATGGGTTTATAACCCATGTCTGCCTTGTTCCAGTCGACGCGCATGTGGTCCAGATCGCCCAAAGATGTGCCGTGCCAGTTCGTGTTGCCGAGGACGTCGCTGTCCCACTCAGCATCGATAAATCCAACCCGGTCGAATATCTGCTCGAGGCCCGTGGATGTTACCTCAGTTTCCGCAACCTCGCGCGAGTGGATCGAGACGGATCGGTCCTTGTGTAACAGCCCAAGTATGAAAACCTACCATTTAGAATGTTTGATTTCTTGTTATTAAGGTATTGCATCATGTCATCATATTGTTTCCATGTTGTTTGCTTTTGTTTCTAAATTGTTGCATTTCTTTTCCACTGTTTTCACAACTCAAATTCAAACCTTACTCAAACAATATTTTCATACTTGTTCTGTTACAACTTTTGGAATAAAAATAACAAGTGAAAACCACCAAATTGTTCCATTTTATTCCATGTTGATCAACTAATAAAATGGTGCTTTTATTTCAATCAATTAATTCAATTTCAATCCAATTTCAAATCAAATGTATTTCAAATCAGTACCTAATTGAAACCATGAAATTCACCTCAAAATTGTAATCCTTAAAAACATTAATTCATAGGGGTAACCCTATTTAAATTGTTGTTTCAATATTGTGTTTTTAATAATGAAAATTGTTTCTATTTGGATTCAAATACAAATGTCATTTTAAAACTCAACTTTTTGAAATCAAATCTTGGAATATGGTTTCTAATCACCTAACCAACCTAATCTAATTTTTCCATAATTTTTACTGATTTAAAAACCCTCTTTTTCTTCCAAAAGCAAACCTACAAAAAAAAAGAAGAAAAAGGAAAAATAAAAACAAAGAGAAGAGGAGGCAGCAGCTAAACCCCCAGCCCATCCCCTAAGCCCACCTAATTTTTTCCCCACTCGAGCCCACGGTTCTTCCCTGTCGCTGTCGTCCTCCTCGAGGTGATGTCACCTCTGTACGAACAGAGGAACACCACCCGATCAGCCCCCTCCTCGCTACGATTGCTGTCGTACTAGGCCTCCTTCCCCTATATCTACCTACCCTCTACCCTAGACCCCCTGCCCTAGCTAGCTTCCTCCTGCGCCGCCATTCTTTCCTTCGCTTCCACCCCTCCCTCTGTTCTCTGAAGCAATCGATCACCACGCCACCGTCAGAGAACCACCAAGCACCACCTAGTCGCCGTCGCCATGGGTGCTCCCACGTCGAGCTGGACAGAGGAACGGAACCGCGACGCCCCGCGCTCCCTCCTCGTCGAATTTTCCGGGCCGGAGATGGCCTAGGGGAGGCGCCCGCTTCCCCGACGTTCCCGCCGGCCACCACCGCTGCGGCGGCATCGGCGCCCCCTCTGTTGCCTCGTCACGCCCTCCTGCGACCCCGTCGTCCTCTCCAGTTCGCCAAGATCCGCGGTGAGCCCCTTGTTTCCCCCTGCCAGCTCGTCTCCCTTCGGGCTCCAGAGCAACAACCACAGCAGCGATCGCCGGTTTCAGTCCCGCCTCTGTTCTGCACGCACAAGCACGATTCAGAAAGTTCAGTTAAGAAATTTACCTGACGAAGTTACACTACAACCTGTTTCGCTACCGCTAACTGACAACGAACTCGAGCAGGCGCAGTGGTAGCGATCCGCGGTGTGCAGCGCAGCGGCCACGGGTCGAATCCCGCGGGCGCAATTTCCCCCCACCTTTTTGCAATTCCACCGCGCGCGCGCAGGCCCACCGCTCGGTGACCCATGTGGCCACCTCACAGCGCACACGCCTGCGTGGCTGCCACGCTGGCTCCTCTGGCCCACGTGGCAGTGGGCTCGTGTAAGTACCAGTGCGGTACAAAAAGTTTTACTGCGAATTCCAAAAGTACAAATTCATTTTAATTATCAGAAATAAAACCAAACTTTAAAATTAAATAACTTTCATTCTATAATTCCAACAAATACAAACTTTATATGAATTCTGACCCAAATTTTCTAATGTTTCCAAATATCCAAGTTGTGTACTGTTTTGAAAACTTCAAATACATTTAAACTTCAAATTTAACTAATTCAAATGCTAATTTGTAAATTCCATAACTAATTCTTTACTAATCCAATAAATGCAAATAAAATATGTTTTCCACACCATTTCACCTCACCTTTTCAAATATAATTTTTGTTTTCTGTTTTGAATAATTAAAATTGCCTAAACAATTCAAATCTTGTTTAATTCAATTAAAAATTGTTTAATATTGTTTAATTCATAATTAATTAATCCTAAGTCCAATTTCAATATGTGAAACATGTAATCCAACTAAAATTTGATGTTCTTTTCAAATATAAATTTTGTTAATGGTTTTGCACACTTTAACTTGGTTGAAAACAACAATTACTTGTGTGACATGTTTTAAGTAACCAAACTTGCCAAACTTAATCAATGATTTCCAAAAATTGTTCTAATCCTTTTTCACTTGCATCTATCATTGTTATTTGTTGTTATTTTGTTGTTACCATCATGCATGCATCATGCTAACCACTCTCACATAATAATTACTTGTAGATCATTTGTTTCCACTTATTTCAATGGAGCTTTTCCATATGCAATCCAATTGCATATGGGTCCAATTAAATTGTGTTATCTTGTCAAGTAGTTTATTCTGATGCATCTATTAACATGACATGCATCATCCCATGTTTGTGCACCTATGCCATGATATTGATTGTTTATCTTTCTGCATTGTTTGTTTGCTTCTTCCCGGATAAACGACGACGTTGAGACCGACGATACTTACGGCACCCCTTCTAAGGAGTTAGCTCAGTACCAGGCTACTGGGTTTTGCAGGCAAGTTATCACTCACATGAATCATTGTGTTCCTTTCAACCCTGGTTACCGATACTTTCCGTTGTCTAACTCTTGCTAGCCTTAGTGGTAGATGTTTCTGTTACGAACCTATCACATGAATCCTGCAACCCATGATATTGCCTCATCACCCCTCCTACAACCCATTGATTGAGCCAGTGTCTTACTAGCATGCTTAGGTTGTTTTGCTCGAGTCTGTTACCCGTTACTATCAGTTACTATATCTTTATTATGTTCTGGGGGCTCGATGTTTAACCAATCAATCAATCATGCTAATGTTATTACTGTTAACAATAATTTGATGATAAGGCACCGGCAGGAGGCCCATGAGAGGTTTTGAAGCCTGCTAGTGTCGACCCTAATAGGAAAAGGGTCTTGTCTACTGATCCATGATGAGCGCACTACCCGCATTTGGGAAGCGAGTATGGGCGCCCCCCTCAACTTGACCTGATTCGCATCTCGTCCAAATCGCCTCATTTAGTTCGTGTTTTCCATTTGCCGCATGCATGTTTTTGCGAGCCCAGGCCAGGGTGGAACTTTCGTAGTCGGCATATAGGGAGACACGGTCTTAGAGTGCTATGAGGGTCCCTTTTCTTCGGGGCTTGATTAGCCGTGCGCCCAAGGTTCTTTGGGCTTGATGCGAAGAATGGTTGGTTGTGTTGAGTGCCCCGCTTGGTGGGAGGCATCCCATCTGGCGGGATATTCATGAGTGTACGGCCAAATTGGTGCAACCCTGCAGGGATAATCTTCTCGAGAAGCCGTGTTTTCCGCGGTTATGGATTACTTGGTGAAAGTACTGGCTAACAAGTACTCAGGACAACTTAAACATAATAAACGAACATGTTACACCTGATGATTAATAACTTGACTAGTAATCGGTTGATGACACAATAACTTGATTCACCTTTAATACAACTGTGTGAGTTACCCTCGGATTGCTTCTTTGGATAAGGGGCGAGATCCAGGATGGGTTTGTATGAAGTTATCTTCCAGTTGGTTACAACCCTCGATCTTATCCCCTTTCTGATAGTTGGAAGTGATAGAATCTCTGTAGATGGTTAGCGCAGCCAGTTGCAGCATCTTTTATATCCCCTCTCTTCCGTTGAACCCAAGGCATCTGTGCTTGGTGTTGACGGGTTACATTTTGGTGAACTGTGAGTCTTGCTTGCCAGTATGTTTATGTACTGACCCCTTTGGGGCTGTGGTTTCCGCAGACGACGTTTCCGAGGATCTACATGGTGGCAACTACGTGGAGTTTGACGAGACTGCTGACGAGTAGATAGCGGACCCGGGCAGGATCCGAGACTTCGTGGATGGGCTCCGTATTTTCGTTTCCGGCCTCTTAGGCCTATTTGGTTCTTGTCTGTACTCAGACATGTTGAATGCTTCCGCTGTATTGTAATGATGTATTGTTGGGACGTGTGTCCTCTGAATGATTGTATTTGCTATCTCTGCTCTAATGAGAGCCATTTGCAACTTATTTCAATCTTTTGTGTCGTAGAGATCTGTTGTGATATCAGTTGTTCAACGCCGTTGACGTACCATGTGTGTATGGTTTGAAGTACGTCGACGGAAGTGCCTTTGATCTCTAGTGGATAGTTTACATCGACGATGGAATAGCAGGGCTTGTGTTGTCGCGCATAAGCGCAGGCCTACCAGGAAGGTGGGACGTGGGAGCAGTTATGCCCCATAATCCAAGCATCTGCTATCCAGTTCGTACGGTGAGTATCCCCTAGAAATCAGGGTGCGACAAATGGTATCAGAGCCTGTCTGCCTGTAGGATCCCTTTTTTTACTGGTCGCAGTTGAGTCTAGAAACTATTTTGTAGCTATATAGGAAAAATGAAACGTGAGAGTAGGAATTCTGTCATTTTTCTTCTTTCCCCACCCACCCTCCCTTTTCTGGTAAGGAAGTGCAACGTTGTTTTCTGATCTCACCTAAACTTTCAAGTTAGGATTTCACGAATCCTAGTTTCTCTAGGATGGTTATATCTACTAGACCATAGGAATGGAGGTGGTTGTGACAGGATTTATCATGTTGCCTACTCATGATTGAGAACGGAGGCGTGTAAGCCCCGGAAGCAGATCCTCTATTCCTTAAGCAGTAGATATTGATCCTTTAGAAGCCCGGATGGGTTTTCCATAGTACCTCAGGAGTTTTGTTCTCGTTTTCCCCGGTGTTGCTTCGTTATCCTGTTCTTTTAAAGAACCTTTCGTCCGTTGAAATCTTGTTGTTCTTTTCCACTTCAAATCTTCTACCGGCGTCTAATCAAAACTTCCTCGTAAACTCTTATCCAGTTAAAGTGTTATTTGATACCGGAGCATCACATTCCTTTGTGTCAACAATCTTTTCCACAACATACAACCCAAATTCTGGTTCCACTAAGCAATCAAAACTCTGTTCACTCCCCGGGATCTCAAGTGTTGACTCCAACATAAGTGAGAACAATCCAATTCTAAGGGGAGGCCACATATTCCTCGTTACTCTCATGTTGCTGATTCTGACATTGATATCATTCTTGGTGTTGCATTGATGTCAATAACTCTATTCCACCCTTATTACAGATAGTCTATTCTCCAAATGAATCAAGTTCCATTCAGCTATACACCCTTGGTGCAAAATCTCTCCCCTTTACTTGAAAATGTTCCGGTGGTTTCCAAATTCCCTGACGTCTACCCAAGAAGTTTCCGGATCTTTTCTTTTCTCAGTAGGAATCTCGGGGCGCGATTCCTTCAAGGGGGGCGTTTTGTAACAGCCCAAGTATGAAAACCTACCATTTAGAATGTTTGATTTCTTGTTATTAAGGTATTGCATCATGTCATCATATTGTTTCCATGTTGTTTGCTTTTGTTTCTAAATTGTTGCATTTCTTTTCCACTGTTTTCACAACTCAAATTCAAACCTTACTCAAACAATGTTTTCATACTTGTTCTGTTACAACTTTTGGAATAAAAATAACAAGTGAAAACCACCAAATTGTTCCATTTTATTCCATGTTGATCAACTAATAAAATGGTGCTTTTATTTCAATCAATTAATTCTATTTCAATCCAATTTCAAATCAAATGTATTTCAAATCAGTACCTAATTGAAACCATGAAATTCACCTCAAAATTGTAATCCTTAAACACATTAATTCATAGGGGTAACCCTATTTAAATTGTTGTTTCAATATTGTGTTTTTAATAATGAAAATTGTTTCTATTTGGATTCAAATACAAATGTCATTTTAAAACTCAACTTTTTGAAATCAAATCTTGGAATATGGTTTCTAATCACCTAACCAACCTAATCTAATTTTTCCATAATTTTTACTGATTTAAAAACCCTCTTTTTCTTCCAAAAGCAAACCTACAAAAAAAAAGAAGAAAAAGGAAAAATAAAAACAAAGAGAAGAGGAGGCAGCAGCTAAACCCCCAGCCCATCCCCTAAGCCCACCTAATTTTTTCCCCACTCGAGCCCACGGTTCTTCCCTGTCGCTGTCGTCCTCCTCGAGGTGATGTCACCTCTGTACGAACAGAGGAACACCACCCGATCAGCCCCCTCCTCGCTACGATTGCTGCCGTACTAGGCCTCCTTCCCCTATATCTACCTACCCTCTACCCTAGACCCCCTGCCCTAGCTAGCTTCCTCCTGCGCCGCCATTCTTTCCTTCGCTTCCACCCCTCCCTCTGTTCTCTGAAGCAATCGATCACCACGCCACCGTCAGAGAACCACCAAGCACCACCTAGTCGCCGTCGCCATGGGTGCTCCCACGTCGAGCTGGACAGAGGAACGGAACCGCGACGCCCCGCGCTCCCTCCTCGTCGAATTTTCCGGGCCGGAGATGGCCTAGGGGAGGCGCCCGCTTCCCCGACGTTCCCGCCGGCCACCACCGCTGCGGCGGCATCGGCGCCCCCTCTGTTGCCTCGTCACGCCCTCCTGCGACCCCGTCGTCCTCTCCAGTTCGCCAAGATCCGCGGTGAGCCCCTTGTTTCCCCCTGCCAGCTCGTCTCCCTTCGGGCTCCAGAGCAACAACCACAGCAGCGATCGCCGGTTTCAGTCCCGCCTCTGTTCTGCACGCACAAGCACGATTCAGAAAGTTCAGTTAAGAAATTTACCTGACGAAGTTACACTACAACCTGTTTCGCTACCGCTAACTGACAACGAACTCGAGCAGGCGCAGTGGTAGCGATCCGCGGTGTGCAGCGCAGCGGCCACGGGTCGAATCCCGCGGGCGCAATTTTCCCCCACCTTTTTGCAATTCCACCGCGCGCGCGCAGGCCCACCGCTCGGTGACCCATGTGGCCACCTCACAGCGCACACGCCTGCGTGGCTGCCACGCTGGCTCCTCTGGCCCACGCGGCAGTGGGCTCGTGTAAGTACCAGTGCGGTACAAAAAGTTTTACTGCGAATTCCAAAAGTACAAATTCATTTTAATTATCAGAAATAAAACCAAACTTTAAAATTAAATAACTTTCATTCTATAATTCCAACAAATACAAACTTTATATGAATTCTGACCCAAATTTTCTAATGTTTCCAAATATCCAAGTTGTGTACTGTTTTGAAAACTTCAAATACATTTAAACTTCAAATTTAACTAATTCAAATGCTAATTTGTAAATTCCATAACTAATTCTTTACTAATCCAATAAATGCAAATAAAATATGTTTTCCACACCATTTCACCTCACCTTTTCAAATATAATTTTTGTTTTCTGTTTTGAATAATTAAAATTGCCTAAACAATTCAAATCTTGTTTAATTCAATTAAAAATTGTTTAATATTGTTTAATTCATAATTAATTAATCCTAAGCCCAATTTCAATATGTGAAACATGTAATCCAACTAAAATTTGATGTTCTTTTCAAATATAAATTTTGTTAATGGTTTTGCACACTTTAACTTGGTTGAAAACAACAATTACTTGTGTGACATGTTTTAAGTAACCAAACTTGCCAAACTTAATCAATGATTTCCAAAACTTGTTCTAATCCTTTTTCACTTGCATCTATCATTGTTATTTGTTGTTATTTTGTTGTTACCATCATGCATGCATCATGCTAACCACTCTCACATAATAATTACTTGTAGATCATTTGTTTCCACTTATTTCAATGGAGCTTTTCCATATGCAATCCAATTGCATATGGGTCCAATTAAATTGTGTTATCTTGTCAAGTAGTTTATTCTGATGCATCTATTAACATGACATGCATCATCCCATGTTTGTGCACCTATGCCATGATATTGATTGTTTATCTTTCTGCATTGTTTGTTTGCTTCTTCCCGGATAAACGACGACGTTGAGACCGACGATACTTACGGCACCCCTTCTAAGGAGTTAGCTCAGTACCAGGCTACTGGGTTTTGCAGGCAAGTTATCACTCACATGAACCATTGTGTTCCTTTCAACCCTGGTTACCGATACTTTCCGTTGTCTAACTCTTGCTAGCCTTAGTGGTAGATGTTTCTGTTACGAACCTATCACATGAATCCTGCAACCCATGATATTGCCTCATCACCCCTCCTACAACCCATTGATTGAGCCAGTGTCTTACTAGCATGCTTAGGTTGTTTTGCTCGAGTCTGTTACCCGTTACTATCAGTTACTATATCTTTATTATGTTCTGGGGGCTCGATGTTTAACCAATCAATCAATCATGCTAATGTTATTACTGTTAACAATAATTTGATGATAAGGCACCGGCAGGAGGCCCATGAGAGGTTTTGAAGCCTGCTAGTGTCGACCCTAATAGGAAAAGGGTCTTGTCTACTGATCCATGATGAGCGCACTACCCGCATTTGGGAAGCGAGTATGGGCGCCCCCCTCAACTTGACCTGATTCGCATCTCGTCCAAATCGCCTCATTTAGTTCGTGTTTTCCATTTGCCGCATGCATGTTTTTGCGAGCCCAGGCCAGGGTGGAACTTTCGTAGTCGGCATATAGGGAGACACGGTCTTAGAGTGCTATGAGGGTCCCTTTTCTTCGGGGCTTGATTAGCCGTGCGCCCAAGGTTCTTTGGGCTTGATGCGAAGAATGGTTGGTTGTGTTGAGTGCCCCGCTTGGTGGGAGGCATCCCATCTGGCGGGATATTCATGAGTGTACGGCCAAATTGGTGCAACCCTGCAGGGATAATCTTCTCGAGAAGCCGTGTTTTCCGCGGTTATGGATTACTTGGTGAAAGTACTGGCTAACAAGTACTCAGGACAACTTAAACATAATAAACGAACATGTTACACCTGATGATTAATAACTTGACTAGTAATCGGTTGATGACACAATAACTTGATTCACCTTTAATACAACTGTGTGAGTTACCCTCGGATTGCTTCTTTGGATAAGGGGCGAGATCCAGGATGGGTTTGTATGAAGTTATCTTCCAGTTGGTTACAACCCTCGATCTTATCCCCTTTCTGATAGTTGGAAGTGATAGAATCTCTGTAGATGGTTAGCGCAGCCAGTTGCAGCATCTTTTATATCCCCTCTCTTCCGTTGAACCCAAGGCATCTGTGCTTGGTGTTGACGGGTTACATTTTGGTGAACTGTGAGTCTTGCTTGCCAGTACGTTTATGTACTGACCCCTTTGGGGCCGTGGTTTCCGCAGACGACGTTTCCGAGGATCTACATGGTGGCAACTACGTGGAGTTTGACGAGACTGCTGACGAGTAGATAGCGGACCCGGGCAGGATCCGAGACTTCGTGGATGGGCTCCGTCTTTTCGTTTCCGGCCTCTTAGGCCTATTTGGTTCTTGTCTGTACTCAGACATGTTGAATGCTTCCGCTGTATTGTAATGATGTATTGTTGGGACGTGTGTCCTCTGAATGATTGTATTTGCTATCTCTGCTCTAATGAGAGCCATTTGCAACTTATTTCAATCTTTTGTGTCGTAGAGATCTGTTGTGATATCAGTTGTTCAACGCCGTTGACGTACCATGTGTGTATGGTTTGAAGTACGTCGACGGAAGTGCCTTTGATCTCTAGTGGATAGTTTACATCGACGATGGAATAGCAGGGCTTGTGTTGTCGCGCATAAGCGCAGGCCTACCAGGAAGCTGGGACGTGGGAGCAGTTATGCCCCATAATCCAAGCATCTGCTATCCAGTTCGTACGGTGAGTATCCCCTAGAAATCAGGGTGCGACACCTTGTTCCTGGCTGGAGGCTTGGAGTCCACCGGTGCGGCCTGTTTTCCCCTCCTGATAGCAAGCTTCTTCTCGACTGGGGTCAATGGGATGCTGTGTTGCTGGCTCACCTTCACCATATAAGGTGGGAAGGTGGGTGGATCCGGGAAGTTGGACCCTGCGGCGGTATCAGCAGCCGCGTCAGGTTCACGGATGGTAAGCTGGCCGGGCTTGGCAGTTGGTCTTGGCGGCGGCATCGTGGCAGCACCACGCGTACCGCTACGCGAGGGATTCCTGCGAACAGCGCCCTCTGACTGGCCAGCTGGCTTCTCGGCGGCCTGGGTCCCAGAGGTCTGCTTCTCGGCAGCCTTCTTCTCGGCGGCATCCTTGTCAACGGCTTCTTGTTTGATCTTCTTGATAAGCTGCTTGGCCGGAGGGCTGGATGTTGTCTTGGTTTTCTTTGCTGGTGGAGAGTTTGGCGCGGTGGAGGAAGTACCCTGCTGGGTAGGCGGCGCCAAGGGCGCGCTATCCGGCGCAGCATCCGGCTGAGCGCTACCCTGCGCGGCGTCTGGTTGCGCGTCGCTCAGAGGATATTGCTCCGTCTCACCAATTGTCTCAACCTGCTGCCCGGCAGCGGGGTCTTGCTGTGTGGCGTCTTGTCCTTCTACCCGCGGCTGGGCCGCGGGGTCGTCTTGCTCAGCAGCCCTTGTCGCTGGCTGCTCTTGGTCCTCTTCTCGCCGCTCAAGGGCGGCATCATCATCATGCTTCTCGGGGTCTTGATCTAGGTTCTCCTCGGCCGTGGCGGCGGGAGGAGAAGGTGGCCTTGCGACGCGATCAGTGTCCCGCGCTTCTTGATCTGCGCGGGCCTGCTGCTCCTGCTCGGCGTCGTGGGCGTCGTTGTCCATGTATCGAGCATCGTCGGAGTCGTCCCCTTTCGCGGGAGAGGACGCACGCGCTCCGGCCTGCGCTGCGGCTTCAGTCTCGTCGTCGAGGCCGATGAGATTATCGACGTCAATGGCGGATTTCTTCTTAGTCTTGGTGGGTGCGAGAGCGGCGTCAGCGTTCAAGGGGGCTCTAAAGAAAGAAACATGTTCAGAAAAAAGAGAAGGACAGAGGAAATGGAGAAGAAGGAACGAAGTAAGAGAATTGGGAATTCGCGGCAGCAGAGGCGCATAACTAAGGAGAAAGTGCTTACCCTTTACGGGTAGGGATTGTCCGTCCTCCTCTCGTCACGGTTTCTTGGTCGTCTTCCCGGCCGTCTTCTTCTTCTTGGCGGGGGGCTCCTGAGCACCGCTACCCGTCCGTTTGCGGGTAAGAGGAGCAGCGATCGAGAGCGGCTTGACGACAAGGGCTTCCTCGTTTTCCTCCTCGTCCCCCTCTTCAGCATCAGCGCCGCCTGTGAAGTTCGGAAGAAGAAAAACGACTCAGAAACAAGAGGAAATTGGGTAGCGCGGCTTGCGACCAGACAGGATGAGCTCAATTACCTTCGTCGTCATCCTCGGACCAATCACGGACAGACGCATCCACGTGATGCTTCTCTGTCTGAGCGGCATGAGGGAGGTTGAGCCTGTCCGCGGTCTCGAAGGAGACCTCGTCGTCTTCCTCTCGGCCCTCCGACCAGTTGTCCTCGAAGCGTTCCATGCTCTCAGCGAGCTGGCGAGCAAGGACCTGAAGAATAGAGAAACATCACAAGTCAGTCGAGTAGCATAGAGGCATCATACTCGGCAAGGCGTGCAAACACAAAGCACATTTAGCCTAAGCAGTGCTACTCTGTGTCCTACTCGGCAAGGCGTGCAAACACAAAGCACATTAAGCCTAAGCAGTGCTACTCTGTGTCCTACTCGGCAAGGCGTGCAATCATAAAGCATATTAAGCCTAAGCAGTGCTACTCTGTGTGCTACTCGGCAAGGCGTGCAAACATAAAGCACATTAAGCCTAAGCAGTTCTGCTAAGTGCCCTACTCGACGCAGAGTGCAAATACTAGTCGCTGCAAGATAAGAAGGCAATCTACTCGGGACAGGCGTACAAGGAATAGGATAAGAAGTACATACCCGCTCGATTGGCTTCGTGCGGCTGTATGGGATGAAACCATACTGCCAGTTGTCCCTGAGGCCCGTGGTCATGATGGACCGCGCATGAGCGGCGACATCCGCGTTGCTGAGATCGAACGTGGTCGTCCGAGTACAGTCGCGGGGGCCGCCCATGTAGCACACGGGGTGGACGCGGCGCTGGAGCGGCATCACCCGCTTGGAGATCCAGCAAGCGATTGGGTCGTCGCTCTTGAGCCCTTCTTCGGCCAGATAGGCGAGGCGCTCGTCCATCTGCTTCAGATTGCTGTCGATGGATGGCTTGGTCCGCCAGTTCTGCCCGGTGGGAGCTCGATTGCTCCAAGGGGCAGATTGATTCGGTCTTCTACCTTGGCTCCCTTCGTGGCGGGGACGTTCCGCACATACAGGAACGTCCTCTGCCACTTGCGGACAGAATCCAGTCCCTTGATGCACGGATGGTTGGTTCTAGGGCGCTGCACCATCATGGCGCTGCCGGTCTCGGTTATCCGGCTGCTGGTATCCGCGTTGTCCTTCTTTCCCTTGCTCTGTTGGCGAAATAAGAAATACCTCGACCAGGTCTCCGTTGTGGGGCGAACGCCCAGGAAGGCCTCGCATACCACGGCATGGTACGAGAGGAAGACGACGGTGTTCGGAGGAAGATGGTGCATCTGGAGGCCGTAATGGTCGAGGAAGGAGCGGAGGAAGTTGGATGCTGGGAGCCCGAAACCTCGCGCGAAGTGCGCGAGGAAGACGACGTGCTCGCCTTCCTGCGGGGCAGGGACGAGCTCATCGCCAGGTTGCCGGCAGCGAACACCGGGAGGAACTCGCCGAGTGTTCACCAGCCATTGGCAGTCCTCGGCGGTGACCTCGGACCCCGCCTAGCCGGCGCGAGCGTTGTCGTCGCGAGCCATGGCGGTGAGGAAGAAATTGGGGAAAAAGATCGAGAATTTGGTGTGTGGAGAAGCTCGCGGCGGTGCAGTGAGTTGCGCGGCGGCGAGGAGCTCTGCGGCGGCGGAGAAATGAGAAGGCAGAAGGGGAAATTGCGAGCGGAAGAAGAAGGAGTTACCGAGGGGGTATTTATACCGCTCCTCGAGTTACCGTTACGAGTTGAGGAAGTGGGATCGATCGTGGCAGTAATCGTGTGGCGTGGGGTCTGTGGGCCGGTTAGAAACGCACACAGCGCAGAACGCGCGCGTAACGGCCGCATTAGATCCCACGACGAGATCGTGGGCGATTACTGCGCGTGATGGGACGTTACGAGCTGGTGGGCCCACCCCGTGAAAACTGGGCGCGTGGCCTGTCAGTTACCGGGCACCGAGGCGTCGAAATCGTGTCAGTACGACACGTGCCCAGTTGCAGCGCGGAAAGACGGATTGTGCTCTGTCCCACAGAGATTCTGTTTCGAGATTTCACCAAGTCATTTTACTCGGCACAGAGAAGAGAAGTGGCTCTACTCGGAAGAGAGGAAACAAGACCAAGGGCTACTCGGAGGTTTTCACTCGGTATCTCAAAGTTCAAGGGCAAGACTGTCAAGGTTGGTTTTTAAGCTGGCAGGGCCTAGTGAACGAATTCGCAGGGCTCTACCAGCTTCGGGGACTGCTGTCGTGGGGTTACCCCCGAGTAGGGTAAAGGCAAGTCCTAAAGGCAAGATCAGAAGGGGTGTTTGGCCGAGTAGCCGGCTACCTGGTACTCGCTACCCGGTCGACTGCTACCCGGTCTCACACCTAGACAGCCAGAAGAATGAATCAAGAGAGTTATGCTCCTCTGAATAGAAGAGCTGGTCCGAGTAGAAATGGCGGGAACCTACTCGGGCCAGAAGTCAAAGGAGCCATTCTGACACCGAATCCCGCGTATCCCGGGTCCGTACTTGGCACTGTTCACAGCACTGTTCATCTGGGGACGGCGTGCCTGACAGCGACAGTGTGTCAGCAGGGCATCGCAGGATAGGGGGGACCTACTCTGTGTTCGCCAAAGTGATAACAGACTGAACACTTGGTTTTGCCCAACGACTTTCCGCACCGGGACAAATCTAGAAGCCAAAGCTGTCAGCGGGAAGTCGGAAGAAGGACGGTGTGTACACAATGTCGACACTTGTTTGTATTTGGCTGTATCCGGCTGGGCACCGAGTATATAAGGTGCCCCGCCGCCTCCTGCGCGAGGGATCCTGCGGCTGCTGACCGAGAGCGATCACTACGTAGAGATTCTTGACCTAGTTCTTCCCGTAGAGAGAAGTGTGGCTACTCGGTAGCAAGAGCCATTGTACTGTGGCTACTCGGTGAGACATCAGAATACAGAGAGAAAGGCAGGAGTAGGGGTTTTACCTCCTCACGAGGGCCCTGAACCTGGGTAGATCGTGTTGTTTGCAGTGCTAGTTTCATCCTCCACGCGTCTACTCGTCACGTGATCCCTCCCCGAGCGCCTCCAGCGTCCTTCGTCCCCACATCTTTAGCCATCCTATGGCATCTGCCGTGACACCACCACGACAAGCAATGATCAAACTATGAGGGGAACGGAGTGGATCACGGTGATGGTGATGGTGGAGATGCAGGTGCTGGTGAGGATGGTGATGGAGATGCCTCCTCCCACGCCAAGGAGGAGATGGGGATGAAGATGGGGATGATTTCCCCCTTCTCCGGAGCTCCGGAGCAGCAGGATCTGTCTCCCCCACGGAGAGTTTCGAGAGTTTCGCCGCCCTGGCGGCTCCGTCTCGTCTCGGGAAAATTAGGGTGTTCCTTTTCGGGGAAGACGGAGTCGTCAGCAAAAAGACCTCGGGGAGGAGGTGCTGTGGGCCCATTTGGGGGCCCCACAAGTGGCCAGGGAATCTGGCCGCGTGGGCTACCCCCTTTTGGGCCTCCTGGCCCTCCTCCTTTGTGTCTTGTGCCCACGGCCTTTCTCCCGAAGAAAAACTGATAGGGTTTCTTTCCTTTCGCAATTTGGATACCTGTAGCTCCTGAAACATCAAAAACATGAAAACAGGTGTTTTCTGACACCCAGAAATTAAATACCAACAATAGGGACTTTGTAGGAAAGTCCCATAAAATCATCTAAAACATGCAAAACAATGACATAACATTGATAAAACATCCCAATAATGCCTATATGGAGGGTATAAATGATGATATAAAATGCACGTATCAACTCCCCCAAGCTTAAACCTTTGCTCGTCCTCGAGTAAATAAGGACATAGATCATTACATGCATCAATGGACTTATGGTTGATAAATAAATACGGGCATTGTATCATCATCATGTTCAGTTATAATGCAAGATGAATGAATAGAACTCATACTAACATATTCGAAGCTCTAGCAAACACCCCATACTTTTGAAAGCAAATAACTATTGTATGTTGGACAATCGAATTATACTCTTTAATTTGGAGAAATATAAATGAGTAGAGGTAAAACATGATCAAGTCTCATTTAGTTTCCAAACTATTCAGCTTAAATTACTAATTGTAATGTGGCATCCATTGGGCTAAGACTCTCATTGCCCCTTTATCATTACCATCTTAATTTATGAATGTTGAAGTAATGTGGTTGACAAGGTGTTGGTTGAATGTCTCATGCCCCGTGAGTGTGAAAACCTACTCCATGATTACTCAACTTAAGATTCCTAATAAACTTTGTACAATCATAATAAGTATTAATGACATCATAGAGAATTGCAAAGAGGTACCTATTGCCCCATGACATAGAAACCAGCCCATGTCACAATAACAAGATGAACAAACGGAGTAGACTCATCATCCTTTTCTATTTCATTCACTATATGCATAGATTCTTATTTTATTGTAGGATGTGTTTGTAGAGTCCACTCTAGCTGTAAGTAAATTTCCACCATGATCAAGCATGGCTTGGGTTAGCGGCCCAATGCAATTTCTCTAGTCATATATACTTACTCATCAAAACTTACTATTCATCTATTTCATTTCGGCATGGCAGGAGTCCAAAAACAAAAGAACATGACATCAACTAAATATAAATTTCTTTGTGCAATGTTGAAAGCTTTTCACGTGATGCACGTGTTAGCCAACTCCCAACCAAAATCCTTGTCAAGCACAAAATTTTTAGCTCCCATTAATGGGTCATATTTGTTAAGTGCAATAGAAATAAATGTGTGCATTCAAAAGTTCGTGAGAGTCTTATCCCAAATTCAGCCCATGCCAATTAATAACATAAGCATCTTAATTTAGAGCATAAATGAAACTATAACATGGTGAACATGCTCGAAATAGCCATTAAGCTAATAGATAGATAGTGGATTTATGTCATATTGAGACAATTCTACAATTGTCCAACACACTCAAGTTAATTAATTTCAAGGCAAGATGTGATTGAAACCTCTAAATATGCCATGCTCATTTGCATGAGTGTTACCCATAAATCCCCAAAACAAGAGAATCATGGATGACACCATACTTTATTATTCATTGATAAACCATAAGACGGGGACGCATGATAATGCTCAATGAGCTCACTCAAGCCTAAACGAAAACGATACTAGATAATAAAAGCAAGACACACCAAAACTAGATAGACATGATAAAGCTGATAAAAGACGGGGGATAGGGTAAACTCCCCCAAGCTTAGATGGTTGCGATAATTTCTTCATTCTCCCTTCTTCTCGTACTCATCCCACCACTCTTTCTTCTTCTTGTCGTAATCTTCCTTCCACTCTTCCTGCTTCCATGGAAAATGCCTTCCAGTATGGAAGGACATGGGTGGATCATTGTACCTGAGAGTGGCAGCTTCTGCAATCTTCTTGAAACGTTCTTCATACTCACAGTTCTGGTTCTCCATGTCCCACATCAGAGCTTGGTACCTATCCATCTCTGATATGACACGCAGATACCTAGTCCCCAGGTCCTTGATCCTCTCCTCGTACTCCTCTATCTTCTTCTCCAGCTCCAGATTCATGAAGTGGTGGGCATCAAGGCTGCATTCAACAATAGAGTTATACCTGAAAACTGTTTGTTCCAGAGCCTCCAGCCTCTCCTCCAGCGTGCCTTCGGTCTTGGGAGCCTTCACATCCTCCATGAGCAACACACCATCCTTCAAGGTCAGGGTTTTCATGGGGGTCATCACGGAGTTGAGGTAATGGTTCACAATGCCTCCCTTGGGTGGATCTTCCCCCCCCTAGGTTGGATCCGGAGCTTGACATGGCTAAACCCTGGCAGACAGAAACAGCAGAAACAAAGATCGCGCGAGAACTCTCGGTGCGGGATTAGATCGACAAAAGGGGGTATATATTGACGGGTTTTAGGGTAAGACGAAGTGTCGGAGTCGAAAACGAGACGGAACGGGACTCCGAGGTGGAAAAAGGGTACCTCCACGCGGCCAAGGAATCTGGCCGCGTGTGGGGTCCTCTTTTCCCCCTCGAGGTCCAATTCCTTCCAATTTTCTTGTCCCACACGTTAATTTCCATAAAAAATGAGTTCCGTAAGTTTTCACGCAATTTCGAGAAACTTACAAACACAATAATTGTAAATTATTTAATTTGGGTTTCTGAAACTGCAGGATCCCTTACAATTACCTCCTCCGGTGTCATTAACTTTATCTCCTCGATGGTTCCTATGAAGCTCTTTCCTGCAATATAATGTTTTAGGCGTTGTCCATTGACCACATGAGGTTTACCTTTCATATCACCGTGAAGACGGATGGCCCCCGAACGGTATACCTCCTGTACTACCAATGGACCCTGCCATTTTGAAGCTAATTTCCCTGCGGAAAACTTAAAACGAGAGTTGTACAATAGGACTTGATCACCTACTTTAAATTCCTTTCTTTTAATTTTCTTGTCATGCCAAATTTTAACTTTCTCTTTAAACAATTTTGCACTTTCATATGCTTCATTCCTCCATTCATCTAATAGATTTAGGTCAAGCAATCTCTTCTCCCCCGCTGTTTTTAAATCAAAATTTAATTTCTTAATAGCCCATCTAGCTTTATGTTCTAATTCAACGGGTAAATGACATGCTTTTCCATAAACCATTTTATAAGGAGACATACCCATAGGATTTTTATAAGCAGTTCTATAAGCCCACAATGCATCATTAATTTTAAGTGGCCAATTAGATCTAGCTCTGTTTACTGTTTTCTCTAAAATAAGTTTAATTTCCCTATTACTTAATTCAACTTGTCCACTAGTTTGAGAATGATAGGGTGATGCGATTCTATGATTAACATTATATTTTGCCAGTGTTTTTCTAAGAACACCATGCATAAAATGAGATCCACCATCAGTAATTAAAAATCTAGGAACACCAAATCTAGGGAAAATAATTTCTTTAAGCATTTGCATGGCTGTGGCATGGTCTGCACTCTTAGTAGGAATTGCTTCTACCCATTTTGTAACATAATCAACAGCAACCAAAATGTGAATATGTTTTGTACTAGATGCAGGAAATGGTCCCATAAAGTCAAAACCCCACACATCAAATGGTTCAAGTGGTAATGTATAGTTCATAGGCATTTCATTCCTTCTACCAATGTTTCCTACTCTTTGACATTTATCACAAGTTTTAATATATTCAACACAATCCTTGAATAGAGTAGGCCAATAAAACCCACATTGTAATACCTTTGCTGCAGTACGATCTCCTGCATGATGTCCTCCATAGGGACTGTCATGACAATCTCTTATAATAGCCTGCTATTCATGCTCAGGTACACAACGTCTAATAATGCCATCAACACTTTTCTTATACAAGAATGGATCATCCCAAAAATAATGTCTAAGATCATAAAAGAATTTCTTTCTTTGCTGGTAAGTAAATTGTGGTGGCATAACTTTCCCAACAATAAAATTTGCATAATTAGCAAACCAAGGAGATGCAACTTTAGCACTAGAAACACTAACAAGGGCAAGTTGTTCATTAGCAAAACTATCATTAATAGGAATAGAATCATCAGGTATATTTTCCATTCTAGAAAGATGACCAGCTACGGGATTATCTTCTCCTTTCCTATCTACTATGTGTAAATCAAATTCTTGCAACAAAAGTACCCATCTTATTAGCCTAGGCTTAGCATCTTTCTTATTCATCAAATATTTAATATCAGAATGATCAGAGTGCACAGTGACTTTTGAATCAATTATGTAAGATCTAAATTTATCACATGCAAATATTACCGCTAAAAATTCTTTTTCAATTGTAGCATAATTTATTTTAGCACCATCTAGTGTTTTACTAGCATAGTAAATAACATTCAATTTCTTATCAACCCTTTGGCCTAAAACAGCTCCAACTGCATAATCACTAGCATCACACATAATTTCAAAGGGCAAGTTCCAATCAGGATGTTGAATAATAGGTGCAGTTATTAAGGCTTTCTTTAAAACATTAAAGGATTCTATGCAATCATCATTAAAATAAAACGGAACATCCTTTTGCAAAAGATTGGTTAGAGGCTTTGATATTTTAGAGAAATCTTTAATGAACCTACTATAAAAACCTGCATGACTGAGAAAACTTCTTATACCTTTGATGTCTCTTGGATATGGTAATTTCTCAATAGCTTCAATTTTTGCTGGGTCAACTTCTATTCCTCTTCCAGAAATACGATGCCCAAGAACAATTCCCTCTGTTACCATAAAGTGACACTTCTCCCAATTAAGAACAAGGTGTTGGTCTTCACAACGCTGCAAAACTTTGTTAAGGTTGAACAAGCAATTATCGAAAGAAGTACCATACACCGAAAAATCATCCATAAAGACTTCCACTATATTTTCAATATAATCAGCAAATATAGCATTCATGCATCTCTGAAAAGTAGCAGGCGCATTACATAAACCAAAAGGCATTCTCCTATAAGCAAATGTACCATACTAGACAGACACGCGCGCTCCGCCGCGCCGCCTACTAAGCGTTGTAACACAGTGTGTCTGTTGTGCCGCATCTACCGGCGGCTTGATCGGAGTATTAGCGATCTTGTTAAGAACACCAAGTAACTGCAAAACAGCGAGGGTGTCGGTCGTTGTTGTCCATTAGAGAAATGCCCGTGGTATGGCAGGTGTTTGCACGCATTTTTATTTATTTTCATGCGCACTCAGCATTGGCATGCCTCAATGTATCTCTTGTAGTATGAGCAAAACGAATAGTACAAAAGAATTTATACAAAAAATTATCAGCAAGTAATTGCGCTTTGGCAGTTTCATGCTACAATGAGAAGACTCATCTCACTATAACAAGCTGATGTGCTGCTGACTTCCTGTAGTGTCTTGGCCAGGAAGCATTTCAGCATATTTTTCTTTCTGGCATGGACACGATGTCATCCTGGTCACTGGAGGTGTACTTGATTCATTATAAATACTGCCTAAATTAGTTTCTCTTATAAATATTTCTTGGCCGAAGCAAGTTCATGATGTGTGCTGCTCTAAATTCCCACCAATATAGATTATGAGTGTGTCTTACATTTAATTCTACTACTCCTTCCGATCCGATATAAGTGTCGAAGGGTTAGCTGAAATTTTGCCTAGACCTTGTGTGATGTTCCGACACTTAAATTGGATCGGAGGTAGTACTATTAATGCATATTGCATTCTGCCACAAACCTCTCCCCATTAGTCATATACTTTGTCCGAAAGCTCTTATAATCTTTTATTCCCAAATCAAGCCAAGATTTCCATGAAAACATTGCAGTCTAGAGTAGGCGCCTTCTCTATATAGATATGGCTAATTCCATAATTACATCCAAGACCTGATTGAACCCATGAATCGTTCAAAGGATATATCAGGTTTTGAAAGGCATATGAATTTGTGGTGATGTAGTTTTGTTTCTAGTAGAAAGTAAGAGGAAAGCAAGCTAGTACCACACACCCCGGCCTTGCAGTTCAATTACACTAAGACCAAAAAACCACACACGTCAATCCGTGGTGAAATATAATTATGTTCCTCTATGTAACCTTTAAACTGAGCTAATCTAACTCGATAGAACTATACAACACCTATCACTTTATCTTCTATCTTGAAATTCCAGAGAGATGACAAGTCTTTCTAGACAACAATACAATCATCTAGAGCAACAACTCTATTTAAGTTAGAAAGAAGATCAGGCAAGAGGAAATATAACTGGCCAACATGCTCCATGGTGCCCATGCTCCTGTACGAAATACTGTTCAATTTGTACATGTGTTCATTGTATACCTTGAATACCTATATATTGGGTTTGTATGACATATATATACACTTGGGTATACATACACCTAGGAGCATGGGCATCGGTATCAAATACCGTACATTTTAGTTATGTAGACAACATGAATACCTCGGGTATGTATACCTTGGGTATGTAGTACATATATATTCCCCTAGGTATGCACATAGTAGGGTATACATACGTAAAAAGCATACATATACTTATACATATATATACATACCTGACAGGTATGTGTACACGTGTGTATACATATTCTAGTTATGTAAGGTATGTGTATACCTTAGGTATGTATACCCAAGTGTATATATATGTCATACAAACTCAAGGTATATGTATTCAAGGTATACACAATGTACACCTGTACAAATTGAACAATATTTCATACAGGAGCATGGGCGAAACATGACACAAAATCCCTTCATAGGCCTTAACTCTTGCTTCTCAATAGATTCGACAATATCAGATATAAGGTGGTGTTCATCAATGTTAACCACATGAACATTAGACTCTAAACATGAATTTATGTCAAACTAATGCTTCATTGCATATCGGTGAATACATGAGAAATAGTGCTGCCAAAATCCCATAAGAATGACATAGAGCATTAGCATCTGAGATGAACACACGCTCCTTCCAACAGCTCCACGTGACAAACTGCACACACACAAAAATCGCAAATAAACAACATTTCAGCAGAAAGAAAGAACCCCAAAAGGAAAGGGGGAAGAAATAGAGAAACGTACCTCCAGATCCTAGGACCAAACTCCGGCCAGTAGCGGCGCCAGCAGCAGACCGAACCGGCCCGGCCGACACGTTCCAGAGCAGCACCCACCCCCCCAGCCCGAAAGAGTGGCACGACCACGACCAGTTCCTGCCGCCGGCGTCCCTTCTTCCCCAGCGCACATCTTCCATGTCCACCTTCCTCCCCTATGTTCTTCCTGCGATGCTCAATGCCGCCACCAGTAGCTAGCGCCCCGACGACAGCGAGACGCTCGCGCCTCCACACCTGTTTCCTGGCCAACATGCAGCAGTCACCACCTCCACCAGGTGTTGTCCGCCAAGGCATCTCTAGTGGAACAACGTCGACAACCCGCACTTCCTCCTTGCTGAGCCAAAAAGGACAACGCCAAGAATCCACTGTCTCCAAACACCACAGATCCACATCGATCCCCAACAGGCAGCCGCACGGAAATAACCGGGAAGAGGATCCTCACCCGGTGAAAAATAGAATAACTGTGATGGCAATCTATAGGCAATGACATCCGGGTTCCGTAGAACAGACCCCCACCAACAAAGAGACATCAATCTATTGAATGTACCCACTTACCCAGACAACCAATCGGCCAATGCGTGGAGAAGCAGCCTCGCGCGGCCGGCCAGCTAGGGGTGGACACAAAGCTCGAGGCTCGGCTCGGGCTCGACAAGGCTTGCCTCGGCCCAAAGGTTGGACAAGCCAAGCCTAAGCCTTCCGCCCAATCTCGAAGCCCGACAAGCCGACTCGATGAAGCTCGCAAGCCGGCTCGAAGGAATAAAAAATCACCGTGATCCTCCCAGTGCACAAGCATATTACAAAAAATAATAATCTTGTTTAACACGTTATGCAATGCTTTGTTATGAGGCAATATATCAATACATACAGAATTTTAAAAGGATACCCCACAAAATTCCATTTGATAAAACATTCCATCAATACATGGACTTGGTCCAAAAAGAAATTAAAAATACAAACGTCAAGTACATTTGATAAAACAATCCAACAATATACATGGACCTAGTCCATTTTTTTTTGAAAATACAATCGTCAAGTATCTCCAACCGTCCAGCACAATCGTATTTTTCCTCCCAAGACAAACTACAATATGATGAGTAGATAGTTTCATATAATAGTCGGATAACAATTAACATAAAACTGGAGAGGAATAATATGGCTGGCATGCCAACATATCCAGAATATATAGCTAGTGTCAAACCTCTCAGCCACATGTCATGCATACAAAACATGAAAGTCTACTACTAAGTGCTAACACAAACATGAAAGAGAGCCGAATGCAAATAAAATTGTAGCCTGAAGCTGAAGCACAATAATCAGCAAGCGTCATCTTTACATGGCACAAGCAAGAAGCAAATGCATATTCTCCAAGTCACAAGCGAGCTGAACCTGAAGCAAAGGAACCTCATGTGCCCTGATGAGTTCTTCAAGAGTTAAAGCATTGGTTGATTGGTTCAACGCACGTTTTATCTTAGTGCTAGCTCTCGCACACTTACTTGCATCGTACCGACGAGCAATACAACAAGAAAAAAATTAATTTACGTATGTCCTATTGAGGTGAGGCCATTGAGAGCAGCTACCTTGGAGACGGAAGAACGCACCACGACAGGACTTGACGATGCAATCCGGAGCTAGTCCCGTGACACACTGCAGGCATCATAATGTCTGCCCTGCTGGTCGCCTGGACGCCGTCGGATGGACAGAATGCAGAGGGGCGGCGGGCCACGGCTGCCGGAACCCTAATGACCAGTCCCCGCGCGATGGTGGCCGGGAGGATGAGCAGACGTAGGGGGCCATGGGAGGAAGAGATGGTGGGGCGTTGGCGGTGACCGTGCGGCGGCCGTCGTTGGAAGCCAACGAATCGGAGCGCAGGCGACCGAGTTCGGGAATGGGGAATCGCGATTCGCGAAGGTCAAAGGTAGGGGATGGTAGCGCTCGGGCCCTCGTCGCTCCGTTTTGGATTTCTGGTGCCTGGCTTGCGAGCCTATCGACCGAGCCGCGAGCTGTTTCACAAATATTGTAGTACAGAACTAAGCCAAGCCAGAATCAGCTCAGGTTTTTGTCGAGCCTGCCCGAGCCGAGCTGGCCAGCCAGCTGCCCATGCCCAGCTACATCACATGCACAAAAAGGAGTGTGATCCAGGCCCACATTCAGCCAGAGAAAAGGACGTGGATGGCCTCAAATCAGCCACAATCCACCGAGATTATAGCTTAAAGTAATGGGCAAGTAAAAGTGGTCTTTTCCTGATCATCACTATGAACTGGAATTTGAGAGAAGTCTGAATACCCATCTAAATAACAAAAGTGAGAATGTTTAGATAATCTCTCTAGCATTTGATCAATAAAGGGCAATGTATAATGGTCCTTACGAGTTGCTTTATTTAATTTTCTATAATCAATGCACATTCTATAACCAACAACAGTACGTTGAGCAACAAGTTCATCATTTTTATTAGGAACCACAGTAATTTCACCTTTCTTAGGAACACAATGAACAGGACTAACCCATTTACTATCATCTATAGGATAAATAATACCAGCCTCTATGAGTCGAATTACCTCCTTTCTTACCACTTCCTTCATTTTTGGATGTAGACGGCGCTGGAAATCAACAACAGGTTTTGCATCTTCTTCCAAATTAATTTTATGCATACATAGAGCTGGACTTATGCCCTTAAGATCATCAAGAGAATAACCAATAGCCTTACGGTGAGCTTTAAGCACATCAAGTAATTTCTCTTCTTCCTCAGCTGAAAGGTTAGCACTAATAATAACAGGATATATATTTTTCTTATCCAAGTATGCATATTTCAGATTTTCAGGCAAAGGCTTTAATTCAAAACTATGATATCCTTTAGGAGGTGGGAGTACTCCTAGATTATCAGGTGGGATATGCAATTGTAATTGTGGAGGTTGCTGCCATAATATTTGTTCTAAAGCTTCTTTTTCTGCATCATTAAATGGCTCTTCCTGATTAAGCATATAACGTTCCACCACGTCTGATGAAGTTACAGCTATATGAGCAAGAGTTTCAATTATATCTTTAGATTTTGGTTCTTTCTTAGCAGGTTTATCAGCAAATTTAGAAAAATTAAATTCAAGTTTCTCTCCAGCACATTCAATAAACACCCTTTCTCTAGGCAAATCAATTTCAACACCAACAGTATGTAAGAAAGGTCTACCAAATATAATAGGACAGAAAGAATCTTGTGGACAACCAAGCACAATAAAATCAGTAGGATATTTTATTTTCCCTACCAATACTTCAACATCTCTAACAATTCCAAAGGGACTAATATAATCTTTATTAGCAAGCTGAATGGTCATACCTGTTTCTTCCATGGTGATAGGATCAATATCAGGCTTAATTTCTTGATAGAGAGAATATGGAATGACACTAATGCTTGCTCCAATATCACATAAACCATGATAACAAGAAGTCCCAATAGAGCATGATATAATTGGCTTACCAACTTTGGATGAATTCCCTTTAATAACTTTGGTAGCATCTTCACATAAATAAACATCAACAAGATCTTCTTCATTTAATTGCTTAATAATAGAGACTTTGTTCTTGACTTCCACCTGTTCTTTAGGTTGAGAACATCTCTTTCTACTTTTGTCAGCAACAGCAATAAGCAAATTCTCTTTAACTTTTTCAGGATAGGGAGGTGGTTCAATATATTCTTCTATTACTACAGATGACACTGGTGTTTCTTTAATAAATTTAGGGACAACAATAGAAGATTTAACAGGTTCAACATAATAATCAAAGCCACTTTTAGGAATTAGAATGTGCTCAGCAAATTTCTTAGCTATTTCAATTGCAACATATGGATCAAGACCAAAATCTTTAATAACATTCTTGAACAAAATAGAACTAGAGAAACTTTCTACACATGAATATCCATAATCAAAATAAGCTTCATTACCTTTGTCTAGGTCCCAATATTCAGAGTTCTTCGAAATAATTTCCAATAAATTCCAAGCTTCTTCTGCAGTATTATTTGTAAAGCTTCCACCAGATGAACCATCCAAATATTGCTTTAGCCTATCAGGTAGTCTCACATAAAAGTTTATCAATATAAGTTTATTTGTGAGATCATGACAAGGATTATTACGAAGGAGGTCCTTAAGCCTCCCCCAAGCTTGAGTAATACTCTCTCCAAGGTGTGACCAAAAATTAAATATAAAGCAACGGTTCTCATAAGCCTCTTTAGGAGTAAAATATTTAAGAAAGAAAACCTTCATAAAAGTATCCCAATTATGTGTAATTTCTTCATCCAGGGACATATACCATTTTCGTGCATCACCAGTTAAGGACTGGTACAATAACTTGCATTTTACCTCCTCCTAAGAAATAGCCTTGAGCCTAATTAGCCCACATATATCCTCAATAGCCCGTATGTGATCACTTGCAGCCTTTGTTCCATCCCCTGCAAAATACTCATTCCTGACAGCTTTAACAAATTCAAGGGGAATAATATAACCATCATCATGAGGTGCTTTTTCAACAACTTTAGGTTTAATAGCATAAGCACTCTCATATAAAGCAAGTTTCAGCGAAGCATCTCTCATAAAAGCCATAATAATAACAGGATGCAACAGCAAGTAAAATTCAGCTTTCAAGTTTCCTTACCAAACTTCTTACCAATAGCGCTACGCTCCCCGGCAACGGCGCCAGAAAAGTGTCTTGATGGCTCCCAAGTGCAGGAGATCAATCGTAGTACTTTTCGAATTAGAAAGGTTGTCGAATCCACGAGGAGCAGAAGGAACTGGTAAGTAGAATAGCAAAGTAATAATAAAAGCAACATGTGTTTTTGTGTTTTAATTGTGTAGTGCAAGTAAAGTAAAATGCGGAAAGTAAATTGCAGCAAGTAGTAGGTCTCAATGAGAGACAAAGCCCAATCCTCTAATGCGCAAGAGGACAAGCTCAAGTGTGTGTTTGTGTCTTATATGTGGAAAATGTTCCCGAGGGCTGCACGGATTTAGCTGGCATAGTGATTCATTGCATAACATGTTTGTATATCTTGTCTAGTTTTAATCTTCTTCGGACGAAGCCACAAATAGGAATAGCTAAATAAATAAACTATCACCCCTTATGATGGATCACGTGGCCAATTAAATGACAGCACGAGAATTATTAAGACATGATGTCCCACCATAGCCTTATGCTCTAAGGTCCCCGATACAAGTACCCTCATAATGCAATTCAACGACTCTGTCTCAAGTTCCTGTCACCTAAAGACATCATCACGTCACTACACTACGGTGTTCTCCTATGAGCCCATGTAGGTGAAGTGTTGTACAGTCGACGTTCGTACAACACCATCATAGTGTCGTGGGATAATCACGGCAGACGTTACCGGGGGTAACTTATCTTGGGGCAAGACGACACTGGTGTTTGGGAGAGGGTTTAGCTTAGAGGAAAACATGATGATATGCGATCTGGTAGCCGGCAAGCAAGTCGCCGAGTCTCCGATCTCGATATATTAATCTCAACTCTCGTGTTACACTGGATACTCGATACCTAGCGATATTGCTCGAACTCTTGGATCCCTCTAAACTAGACCTAGGGGCCGGCTTATAAAGCACCCGGACCCCCTGGCGTGCCCTCCAAGGCGCACCCTAAATCCTACCCAGACACCGCACACAAAACCCTAACTTTCCTTACCGTAACCCACAATCCGGGTTACCAGGCCTACAAACTTGGGCCTTCTAAAAGTTCCTTTATCCTTAGCCGGATCTCACGCAGTGTCCTTTGGGCCGAGTTACACCTTGGCGTTGGCCTACCGGGTTATCATCCCTCCATCAGTAGTCCCCAGAATAGCCTGGGCTTCACGGGATCCTCCTTGAAGCGCTTGCTATTCCCTGTAAAAATATCAGACGTACAAATCCAAAGAGGCCGGGTTAAGGTGCTTTGATAAACAGCTAGGCCTAACTCCAAGGTGGCCATATAGTAACCCGGCTTTCCCTAGGTCCTTCTTTTCTCCGGGTCAACGCCCTGATAAGAATGTCAAAGATCCGGCTTACTTTACTCGATAATTGAACCCGATATTGCGGAGATCTCCTTCTTATCTCTGTCCGGATATCTCGTCCAGAACTTAAAGCATATCTCACAAAATCCGGGCAGATAGCCGTTATTCCGAAATTTTCGGTTCCCGCCCGTTGGACTAGGTTTATCGGCCCGCACCCTTATAAATAGGTACTTAGGGGTTAACCTAACCCCAACGGCTCATTGATCCCTTTTCCTCCTTCTCTTCACTTCCGCGCTCAAGCTCGCAGAGCACCGCCACGGAGACCTCGCGCGCGTCACCGGAGCCAATCCGCCGCCGGCTACGCTCCGCCACGGCTCGCCCCACGCCGCCGCCAAGATACGCCACCGCGCCCTTGTCCTGCCCGCCGGGAATCGCTAGGGGGCACCAGGATTGTGCTATTTGCCTCCGCCGGGCTTCACTTCAATCTCCTCCAGTAAGTTCCTTGTATCCATCAATTCAACCTCGCAATTTTTCGATTTACTCTAGATTGAATCTAGGTCAACCCGCGGGCCATTTTTCTTGTCGCGCCGGATTAGGTCGCTTAGATGCTTGCTAATTCCTCCAATAACTTGATTGATGGTCACACACCACTCTCCTCTCATCACCAATCATCAATTTCTCCGTAGAATTGTCCGCAACTTTTCCAATCTAGATCCATTTCGCCAAAATTCTCCGCGCCTGTCATTGACACCCGGAAAATCCTCTTCTTCCGGTTCTTTTGCTTGCAGTAGATACATGGGCAATCATCCGTCTTCCTCAAACACCTTTCAATACGTAAGTACCCAGTAGTTTCTATAATGATACCTGATACCCGGATAATTTGTAGTCTTTGCTCCGTAGAATGATACCCGGATAATTCTTAGCTTCCATGTTTTCTCGATATCGCTTGCAAATACTCGGATAGCTCATGGTTTCCGGGTCTTACTCCTTGTACCTTTTTATCTTGTGCTTTGCAGGTTAATCCCATGGCTCCCAAGAAGCAGGGGAAACAACCAGCCAAGGCTAAGACCACCAACTCCATATCCGCCAACTGGGCGCGATCCACTGTTACGAAGGCCAAGTTAGAAGAGCTGGCCGAGTTAGGGATTCTCCCTTCTCAAAATGATATCCATTGGAGGGTGCCGGGTGATGAGACCCGGCCCACGCCTGCCGACGACGAGGTAATCTGCTTCGTCGAACACGTGACCCGGGGGTTCCGTCCTCCGGGTCACCCCTTCTTTCGAGATGTTCTGAGCCACTATGGCCTCCGGGTATTTGACATAGGGCCTAACTCTATGTTGAATATTACCCATTTCATTGTTTTATCCGAGTCATACTTGTGCACTCCGCCAAGTTTGGCTCTCTTTATTGAACTTTTCCAGTGCAAGCCGTGCCGCGAAAGCGGTGACGGAGCACTTCTTGCTTGCGGCGGGGTCTCCATCCAGCATCGAAAAAATTCTCCCATGCCACCTCTCACACTCAATTCCCACGTCAAACACTGGCAACTCTCATACTTTTACTGCCGAGACACCTCCCCACCCGGCGAAAAGAAGCTGCCGGGTTACTCGGAGGGCCTCCTCGATATCTCCGAGACCTTCAACGCTTTTGCCCCTGACTCGGACAGGGAGGCAATCCAACCTTTGTTGGCTAAAATTGCTATTCTTTCGGCCCAATGTCTCATTGGGCTTAACCTGGTGAAAACTTGGGTTGATTTCCGGATCCAACCCAATTCCATCCGCAAAAAGTTAATGTGCGAATACTCGGGGCACACCACGGACGCGCTCCGATACTCCACCAACAGCTTTGCAGCTGGTGACACCAACAAGACTATCAAGGGCTTCTTGACAGATAAGTTGGAGGTAATCCGGAATATAGCCGGGTTAGAGCCCTTTACGCGCGAGAACCCGGCCCCTGAGGTAAAGATCCGGCTTCCATATTTTTACCTTCACACTTTCCACTTGATACAGCTGTTAACCCTTATTCTTATATCTTCATCTCAGGCCGATGATGTTTTTTGGAAGATTGAAACTCCCCCTAACTCTGAAAGCCCAGAGGAGAAAGAAGACGTCGTTAACTCGGATGAAGGTACATTCCGAGTTTCACTTAGTTTCTTTGAGCTCGTTGTTGCTCTTTTTTCATTTTCTGACTGTAAACCTTGATAACTTTCAGAACAAGAGGACAAGGACGAAGAAGAAGGAACTGAAGGCAAGGTAGAATCCGCAAGCGGCGAAGATGAAGCTGAGCCGACGATCAAGGTCGGAACAAAAAGAAAACCCCGAGGGGTCGTCTTCAAGGTTCCATACCGTTTCCTCGCCTCTAAACCATATTCATTTGATAACATGCGCGAGCTAAACCTGGAGTTATCCCGCTGGCCGTACCTAAAGGAACCGCCCATGACCAAGCGCAGAATGACTCGGAATTTTCCGGGTGATGGCGCTCTTAATCCGGGTATTTCGTCGTCTCCGGCTCGACGCGCTGGTACTCACCTAATCCTTTCTTTGAATATCAAAGTCTTTCCGAACCATCCCCTTACGGGATAATTCAGTGTCTTGCTTGATGTTTTTCAGTTTCGTCCGGGTCCAGCAGCGAGTTCCCCTCGGACTACATGGTGAATCCCGGGTAAAGTTCCTTTCCTGATGCTTTATCACCTTTCCGTCACTTTTTCCCAGTTATACGCTAACTGCTTACTTATACTGTCCATAGAGCCGCGGTCACTATCAGCGACCAAGAAAATATGGAAACTGATGACCAGGGTAAGGAGAACCCGATTGATGATATGACTACCGCAGCTGGCGGAGAAGAACAAGTGCCACCAATAAACCCGGCCGATCGAGAAGCCGAGTATCCAATAGCCTCGCACGCACACGAGGAGGATGAAACTGCAGCCTTGGGCACGGGAGGAGGATCACCAGACTCCGATACTCGGACGACCCGGATACCTTCTCCCACCAAGACGAGAGCTCCTTCTCCGAGTCTCCAAGATCCCGGGTCTTCCAAATTGGGCAACAATACTTTCGATCATATGATGAGCGCTCTCCTTGCTATGAAGGCCTCGGAGAACGATGTGCTAGAGCGTATGGCAGCGGAGCACCAGGTAATGTTACCTGGTATCTCCTCGTATCCATCTAGTCCCCAAGTTCCGAGTATAACTTGTTGAAGTTGTGCTCGGTAGTCTGTGCGATACTCGGCTTGCCATGATACCTGACTAATTCTCATACTTTGGTCTCTTACAGGCACAAGCCACCCGGTCTGATGAAATTTTGCTCAAAACCGAACAACTTCTACTTGCCGAGGTAAAGCGGAGAGAGGCCCTTGAGGCTGAAGTGGAAACCTTGAAGAAAGATGTTTCCAAATACAAGAAAAGGTGCACCACTGCTCAAACCGCACTGAAAAAGTTATCGGACCAAATTACCGATACTTATTGTATCTTGCTTAGTAAGTTTCTTGCTGCTGACTGCTTTCATGCCTCTACTTTGTTACTTGATTCATGATACTTGGAATTACTGATGTGGCCTTTCTTGTTTCAACTGCAGGTGCTAACCTTGCGGCCCCAGAAGAAGATGATGTTAAAAAAGCTAAAACTTTAAAGACTGTGCTCCGGACCTTCTTCGCCGGCACCAAGTGGATATTGGACACCGTGCAATGGCCAACTGAGGCATATCCGGGTGAAGAAAATCTTATCCAAGCATGCTCCACCGTGCCTGCGTGGATCGAGCTCTGGAAACGCTCGGCATGCCGGGTTGGTATGACCCGGGCCTTTATGCTAGCTAAGGCTTACTTTCCTAAGCTTGAGCCGGCAAAGGTGATATCCGGGTTTCCAGAATTCAAAGCGGATGGCTCCAAGTTTGGGCCCAAGGATTTCAAGGCCGTACAATCCGCAGTGCGTCACTCGGCAACCACTTTGGCCGATAGTATGGACCTGCGCACGTTTATGAGTGCGTACGATGCTGAAAACAAGATCGTGCAGGAAGAAGCACCCCCGCCCTTCGATATTTTGGAGAAATGGAATGCTGATTCGGCCAGGAAAAGGGAAGAAACCGCGAAGAGGGAAGCCGAGTTAGGATCAGGGCCAACCACCTCTACGCCGGCTGTCCGCCCGCCTGTCCGTCCTGATGCAAATAATCCGAGTGACGATGCTGGGAAAGCTGAAGAGCAAGCCCAGGACCAAGACCCGGAGGGCAAGGGCAAAGATGTGGACCCGACTCAGGAAGCCGAGTAAACAGATGCCATTATGATACCTTGGTCTTTCGATGCTTTTGTTGGAAACGGATATTCTTTTGACGGTGCGCCTGTGCGCCTTTGATACTACTAACGAGATTTGTAATGCGCTTTATTTCCTTGATATACCTCGTGCCTCTCCTGGCCTTTGGATGGATTTGATACTTGTCTGTTTTTGAACTTATTCTTGATATCCGACTTTCTTTATGGTTCCCTTTTGTGAGACTCGGTTTCCGAGTATCGTGGGTTTTGACAAGTGGACTTCTCTCTAAGTCCCCAAGTCCCCAAGACTCGGATGTTAGGGTTTTTTGAGCTTAGTAACGAAGCAACTTGTTTCTGTTTCGAGATCCCCAGTCCCCAAGACTCGAAATCCGAGTCTGGGATGTGTGGTCTTTCCAGGAGAACTAATTGTTTTCTACTAAGCCCAAAACCTAGAGCCGTTTCACATGGGTATGAAGTTATGCTTAATAAACGGTGAGTTTCCGGCTATTAGCCCTGTACTCTGCATAACTTGTGGTTTAGATGACCCTTTTGACTATCTTGTACTATAAGCCGGCTTTCGCGTGGATATCATGTTGTTACATCTGTACGAAAACAGGGTCAGGCAAGTCCCTATTGGGCTTCATGGCTGATTGTAATCGTAAGCGAGCAAATCATGCCACTTTAGTGCGAGTCACATCGAGCTTAAGTAAGAAAAGTCAAGAAAATTTGGCTCCTTTGTCCGGTTATAAGATTGCAGTCGTACTCGTTTGCGAGTAATCGGCCCTTATAACTCATAGGCATCAAGGCCGGGTCTTTGAGTTTGTAACTGTGCTATTCAAGCAATCAGCCCCCAAGACCTAGATATATGCAGCATACTTAAGGAAACTGATGTACTGATAACGATAAATAATAGTTACCTGTAACCGAAGTAAACATCATAACAAAATAAGACTTGATAACGCATGTGAAGAAGATATATTGCTTAACCATCTCTTTATTGATACGAGAAAGTTTGGGTCAGCAGGCCGCCTCATTAAAAACCTTCCAGTCCCCTTAGGTGCCCTGGATAGGAAAAGAGTGCGTCTGAAACCTGCTGCCCATTACATTGTTTAGTTCTTCTTGGGAGCCTGTCCGGAACTGACGTAATCAATACACATTCTCCACTTGTTGGTCTTTTTTATTATGAGTACCGGATTTGCTAGCCAATCCGGGTGAGGCATTTTCATGACGTGGCTGACTGTAAACGGTCGTGTTATTTCTTCTCCTATGGCAGATTGTTTGGAGGGATCATGCTCGATGAAAGCCACCATCTTGGTGTCTTGTGCTGCCTTGAACTTTGCCCTTTCATCTTCAGTACTCGGTCTTTTCAATGTTGTTCTGTCATCTGGGTCTGCTTGAGACCGGTAATGCTTGAGTTCCTCTTTTCTGCAAGCTTGCTCAGCCATTGCTGCGTCTCCTTCATCGCACTCAGCCGCTATAACCCGGCTTCCATGTATGGTGATGGTCTGCTTAGGACCCGGGATTTTTAGCTGTAGATACACATAACACGGCCTAGCCATGAATTTAGCATAAGCCGGCCTTCCGAACAGCGCGTGATAAGGACTGCGCAACTTGACCACCTCGAAAGTGAGCCACTCAACTCAATAATTATCCTTTGATTCTCCGAAAGCTACCTCCAATGCGATTTTTCCCTCGGGGCACGCTGAGTGACCCGGCACTATCCCATGAAAAATTGTTGAACTTTTCTGTAGCTGAGACTCCTTGAGACCCATGCGTAGAAAGGTCTCCCAATACAGGATATTGATGCTACTTCCACCATCCATCAGGACCTTTTTCAGCTCATAACCATTAACTTGTGGTGCGACTACCAATGCTAAGACTCCCGGGTGTTCTATCCTTTCCGGGTGATCTCTTCTGCTCCATGTTACATCCTGCTCTGACCATCTCAGGTATCTCGGAAGAGCCGAAGAAACCGAGTTTACCGCTTGTTTCAGTATCTTTTTGTCCTTATTAGAAGTTCCTGTAGTATGCACGTGGTATTGACCCAACTGCTTGGGGTTAGCCTAGAAACCTCCAGCTCCCCCTTGGTTGTTACCCGGATTTCCGACTGCCGGGTTGCCGGCTGGGGGTGGGCCGTTGCCTGGGTTTCCACCCGGACCCGGTCCTCCTCCCCGACCTGCACCTCGCATGGCTCTGTTCACTTCCTCATTCTTCCATCTCTGTAGGTCCGCGCACTGCTCCAATGAGTGGTTAGCCGGCCTACCATTTCTGCTATGCTTTGGACATGCCATTCTGAAGATGTCCCAATTGTTACTCGGCCTTGGTGGCCCTTGATAATTTCCTCCACTGTTATTTCCAGTATTGAAATTTCCTTCTGCCCTAGGTCTCGAAGACCCGGCTTCTGTGCTAGCAACAAACTCGGAGCCTCCCTCAAACGGACGCTTGTTCTGGTTGTTCCCATTGTTGCCTCCGTTGTGACTCGGCGCTGATCCATTGCCGGTTCTTCCACTGTTATTTGTGTTCGCTTTTGCTTTCTTGTCATCGACTTCCTCTTCTGTAGTATCCGTCGCGGCGTGCTTGTTGCAGGCGTCCATCAGCTCTCCCATCGTAACCTCCGAAGCATTCCGACTAGATTTCATGCGAGTTAACTTTTGTACTAAAGGTGTGTACTTGCACGTCTTTGCCATAGCTTGCAACGCATCTTTGGGCTGGATATCCGTAGACGAGTGAAGTATCTCCATAACTCGGTGCACCCAGCTGCGCGCTGATTCTCCTTTCTTTTGGACGCATCGTTCTAAGTCGTCAATAGTAAACAGCTTTCTGCACGTCCCATGAAAGTGCTTGATAAACGCAGTTTTCAACTCCTCCCACGACTTGATAGATCCCTCTGGTAGAGTATTGAACCATAATTTTGCTGCTCCTTCTGACATCATTAGGTACATAAACTTGGCTTGAAGATTTTCCGTTGCGTTGCGAATCGACATTGCCATCTCATAACTGCCAAACCATGTTTCCGGATCCATAGTCGGCTCATAATTCACTACTTTACCCGGTTCCTTGAATTTATCCGGGTAAGGCTCAGGCCTGATGTTGTCCGACAGGCACTTAGGCCCAGCAAGATTAGTCGGGACCGGTCTTACTCGAGAAACGTGTGATCCTGCAGGGGGTGTGGCCGGACGCGGGACTGCTGGTGGCCCATGCACTACAGACCCGGCTGCGGCTCTCCTGGCTCTGGAACTGTCCACGATAGCTTGTGCTGCTGATGCTGCTGGTACTGCCTGAACGCGGGGAGGAGGCGGCATTTGCTGCTGCTCTTCCCTCCGCCGCGCTGAACTTGTCTGGATATTGCCGGTATTGCCTCGTTGCTGACTGACATATGGCGTTCCATGCATTCCACTTCTGTGATCCGGGTAATTAGCTTGCTGCGCCACCGCGGTGTGCAAGAAATCTATCGCCCGCCGGGTCTCCTCTGCATGGGGTGACTCTCTCACGGGTATTCGATTTAATGCGAGCGTTGCCGCGTACACGTTATCCATGGGGTTGTTGTAATGACCCGGTTGTGTGCGAAATCGTGAAGGTGGTGGTGGTGGTAATGTATTGCCGACAGTGACTCCAGTCTGCAATGTGGGTAACCCAGCCTGTGTGTTTGCCGGCTGTGCTCCTCCAGTTGCAGGTTGCTATACAGTTCCTTGGTTTGCCGCAGGGATCAGTTGATCCTGGGGCGTGATGAATAGGTTGGTCGGATTTATGACTCCACCCGTTGCTGGTAACATGGTCTGATGCCTTTGACGCACCCTGGTTGTCTCTTCTCGGAGCCGGGTTTCCAATGCGTCCAGCTCACGTTGGCTGGTGGCCATCCCCTGCTTTTCTGCTTCTACTTGTCTTCTCTGTTGCTCCAATGCACGGCGGGCTACGTCCAGGTCTCTGACGCGTTCCGCCGTGTTTTCCGGAGTAATAACTGTGGCTAAAACGGTTGGATCCAGAATCAAGTTGTTGTTGAACAGGGCCGGGTGTTGCGGATTGGAAGGACCCGCCCCTGGCGTCCGGTTTGCTAGAAATCCGAACGTGTTCACGTGCAACTCGTTCTCCGCTGCTTGACTGGTAACCGATGCCGATTCTCCTTCAATCCGGACCAGGACCGGGTTTCCGTCAACCGGACCTTGCTGCTGGGCCACAGTTTGTGCTGCTCCAACTGCGGCCGCGGTCATGTCCCCCTGGTTAAGATTGGTCGCTGGAGCCGTGTAAACCGCAACCCGGCGCACAATGCTTGGCGCCAATTCATACTGTTCCTCTTCGCTGCTATTCTCCTCATACCGGTTCTCCAGCAGATGCAGGATAGACTCGGTATCATCTTCTTTCTCGACCCAGCCACGCGGGGTCCATGCCGGCTCCTCCGGCTGTTCCCTCTTCGTGGTGGGTTCTTCTGTTGGATCTGTCGTCCCAACTGATTCTTCTCCATCTGATTGAATGTAGGTGGACTCCCCTGACACAGAATCAAATCCAAAGTCGTCAGGGATCGAACCGGAAGTACGTACCATACCGATGAAGACGTTGATCCGGCCGATTGTCACGATAGATCCGGATTCGAGGTGATCTGACTCTGGCCCCCAGCCGGAATCGTCCACCATCTTCTCTCCTTCGCGGTCGGTGTAGATCTCGCCGATGACAAGATTCTCCATGTTCTTCCGAGCTTCTCCCGTGATGTAAACACCTTTGGACGCTCGCCCCACGGTGGGCGCCAACTGTCGTGGGATAATCACGGCAGACGTTACCGGGGGTAACTTATCTTGGGGCAAGACGACACTGGTGTTTGGGAGAGGGTTTAGCTCAGAGGAAAACATGATGATATGCGATCTGGTAGCCGGCAAGCAAGTCGCCGAGTCTCCGATCTCGATATATTAATCTCAACTCTCGTGTTACACTGGATACTCGATACCTAGCGATATTGCTCGAACTCTTGGATCCCTCTAAACTAGACCTAGGGGCCGGCTTATAAAGCACCCGGACCCCCTGGCGTGCCCTCCAAGGCGCACCCTGAATCCTACCCAGACACCGCACACAAAACCCTAACTTTCCTTACCGTAACCCACAATCCGGGTTACCAGGCCTACAAACTTGGGCCTTCTAAAAGTTCCTTTATCCTTAGCCGGATCTCACGCAGTGTCCTTTGGGCCGATTTACACCTTGGCGTTGGCCTACCGGGTTATCATCCCTCCATCACATAGAATCACATAAAAGATAAATACTAGACCAAATAACAACTCATCTTATGTAACAAATCATTGCCAATTCATCCTATGCCCTCAAGAACATGCGGGAACTACTCACAACGTGCAAACATGATCATGTATGGTGACATATGTGGTACAACACAATCTGAAACAAGGGATCCACCACCAAATAATGACAAGTACTCAATCCCAAACATGCAACAGAGTACAATAACACGTATCTAGGGTGTAGCAATGATCAAACTATGAGGGGAACGGAGTGGGTCACGGTGATGGTGATGGTGGAGATGCAGGTGCTGGTGAGGATGGTGATGGAGATGCCTCCTCCCACGCCAAGGAGGATATGGGGATGAAGATGGGGATGATTTCCCCCTTCTCCGGAGCTCCGGAGCAGCAGGATCTGTCTCCCCCACGGAGAGTTTCGAGAGTTTCGCCGCCCTGGAGGCTCCGTCTCGTCTCGGGAAAATTAGGGTGTTCCTTTTTGGGGAAGACGGAGTCGTCAGCAAAAAGACCTCGGGGAGGAGGTGCTGTGGGCCCATTTGGGGGCCCCACACGCGGCCAGGGAATCTGGCCGCGTGGGCTACCCCCTTTTGGGCCTCCTGGCCCTCCTCCTTTGTGTCTTGTGCCCACGGCCTTTCTCCCGAAGAAAAACTGACACGGTTTCTTTCCTTTCGCAATTTGGATACCTGTAGCTCCTGAAACATCAAAAACATGAAAACGGGTGTTTTCTGACACCCAGAAATTAAATACCAACAATAGGGACTTTGTAGGAAAGTCCCATAAAATCATCTAAAACATGCAAAACAATGACATAACATTGATAAAACATCCCAATAATGCCTATATGGAGGGTATAAATGATGATATAAAATGCACGTATCAGCACCCCGCTGCCAACTATTCTATCATTTGTATAAGAGGATGAAGCCACTAGTCCAGGGTGTGAAATCCAATCAACAAGTGAGATAAAGATTCTTTATTTACGTCCTCATGAGCAAAAATAGGAACATAAAGCAGAAGTAATTTTGAAGGTTTTAAAGGTAACACATGAGCAATTTACTTTGGAATGGCAGTTAAATACCACATGTAGGTAGGTATGGTGTACAAAATGGGAAAAACTTTGGTTTAAAGGAGTTTGGATGCACGAGTAGAGCTCATACTCAGTACATGTGGAGGCTAGCAAAAGACTGGGAGCGACAAATCAAGAGAGCATAAGAGCCATTATCATGCATAGCGACATGAGCATCATTGATTAAAAAATAAGAAATATCACAAGTTCAAAAACTAAGTGGTCATGGAGGCTATTCATGACTGGATTGTAGTCATAAACATGGCGTGAGCATGCGCCAAGTCAAACAAATAAAACATTCGAAAGAGAATACCATATATTGATGTTTTACTATGACAAGAACAACTCATGAATCTTTCAATACATATTAAACACTCTAAGTTATTTGAGTATAATCATGCTACTCAATAATCACAAGGCTTTATAACTAAAATAACATTTAGCATGGCATGAAAAAGTTCTAGCCACAGTCTATACAAGCTTCTACTAGTACTGTTATAAATTCTACTTCAAGCAGCAGTTTTCTTTCTCCCAACAAGCACCATACAAAACATGCTTTAACAAAAATACTCTTTATGATACAGAAAGAAAACATGAGAGTACTCAAATAAAACTACTAAAACTAACAACTCTGATAAGAGATGCATGCAAAACAGGAGCTGAAAAATGCAGCAGCTAGACAGAGACTAACAACTCTGATAAGAGATGCATACAACGTATTCTCAAGAAAAAGCGGAGCGTGTCACTCTCCAATAAAAGAATGCTGGGGTACAACCAATCTTATTGAAAAAGTAAAAACAAACTGAAAGCAAAAGCAAAAGAAAACTGAAAACAAAAATAAAAGACGCTCCAAGTAAAGCACATAGGATGCGACCGAATAAAAATATAGTTTCACTAGAAGTGACCTGATAATTTGTTGATGAAGAAGGGGATGCCCAAGGCATCCCCAAGCTTAGACACTTGAGTCTTCTTGGAATTTTATTTGATGTACCACCGGGGCATCCCCAAGCTTAGGCTTTTCACTCTTCTTGATCACATCATATCATCCTCTTCTCTTGACCCTTGAAAACTTCCTTCACATCAAAATTCTCACAATCTTCATTAGCAACGTTAGTGCAATTGAAATAATAAATTCACATGGTTCTTTTTCAACACAAGTATAACACTAAAAAACACATTATATACTGTCACAACTTCTTTCAAAACTCTTTTTCTGAAAAGAACACAAAAAGAAATAGATTAAGATGCAAATGCGATAAATGGCAGAAATCTGTCAAAACAGAACAGCAGGTAAAGATAGATTTTTTCAAAAATCTTATGTTGCTCAAATAAAAAAGTGGTCTTCTAAGAAAAGTTGCATATATAACCCAGGATTAAGAACAAAAAATCTCAGGTCATTTTGATTGTTCTGTGATTTTTAACGGAATTAACAGTGGACAACAGAAATCTGTTTTCTGCGCAGAAATCCGAAATATAGTGTCAACTTTCCACTAGAGGCTTTACTTGGCTCAACAAAAACTCGAAAGAAAAGATACAAAGGGGTTGCTAAGGAAATATAAAACACCCAGGTTCAAAGCACACCAAAGAAAACAAAGTAAAACTGAATGAAAACAGAGAAATAAAACGGGTTGTCTCCCGGTAGCGCTTTTCTTTAACGCCTTTCAGCTAGGCATAAAAGGGAAACTCAAGTATTTTCAAGAAAAGAAGCATCAACATCATTAAAGGGCTTACATTTACCTTTCTTACCCTTATTCTTTTTAGGGAACTCATGGTCCACGCATGATTTGGGAGTGGAAGTCATGTTACCTTTTCCCATATCAATAGTTGCTCCTAAGAGCTTCAGCAGAGATCTTCCAAGGGTAATTTATCCTCCTTCTGCACATTCAATAACAAGATAATCGGTGGAGAATGTTTTTCCTAGGAGTTTCGTAAACACTCCCTCAGCTATCCCAATGGGAAATATAGTGGTGTTATTAATGAGAGGATTTTCTTCTCCTCCATCAGCTAGCCCCCAAAGGTTCAAAGATACATAAATTTCCTTAGGCATAAGACAAGATGCAGACATGATATCACAACGAGCAAGAAAAGTGTCACCATTTATAACAACTTTAACCAAAGGGATCATATTTGTTGACTCAAAATTTATTGGGACATGATCAAGATGTTTAGGAATTTGGCTATATCCCTCTCTTAAGATAGAAATATGTGATTCAAGAGTATTTAATCTAGCATAAATATCTGCAAGGTTTTATGAGAACTACTTGGTAAGCTGTAGGTTGCAATTAATTTTCTTATAGCATTGAAAGCTTGATCTCTATCACAATTAAGGAAATCACCTCCTACCACAGTATCCAAACCATATCTATAACAAAGAACAAGACCAAAGTAAAAGCTACGAAGAAACAGATTTAGAGTCACTTTAGGTTCAACTTTGCAATAGGAATCAAAAGCTCTAGACCAAGCTTCTTTGAAGTTCTCATCATTCCCTTGTTTGAAAGTAAAGATTTTTTCTTCTGGTGACATAATGACAGGAACAAAACTAGACATAAAAGCAAGCAAATAAATAACAGATATAAAGTAAACTATTTTTTTGTGTTTTCAATATAGAGAAGCAAAACAAAACAAAAATGAAAACAAGACAATAAACAAAATAAAGAGATTGAGAGTGAGATACTCCCTTTGCCCGAAGACTTCCTTCTCCCCGGCAATGCCGCCAGAAAAATCCTCGGTGTGTGTTGTTGGGAACCCCAAGAAGAGGGTGTGATGAGCACAGCTGTAGGAGTTTTCCCCTCAGTTAAGAACCAGGGTTATCAATCCAGTAGGAGAAACAGAATCTTCGGAAGGTTGATGCCACTGACGGTGGTGCTGGCGCTTCACCGGTGTCAGCAACAATGTGGAACCTGCACACAACACAACCAAAATACTTTGCCCCAACGGTACAGTGAGGTTGTCAATCTCACCGGTCTTGCTGAAAACAAAGATTAGACATATAGTGTGGAAAATAGTGTATGCTTGCAGTGAGTAAAGAAAGCAGGAAAATGTTGTGGTTTGTTTAACAGTGTGGAAAATGGACCAGGGTTCATAGTTTCACTAGTGGTGTCTCTCCATAAAGATAGCATGTTGGATGAACAAATTACAGCTGGGCAATTGACAAATAGAGGTTGCACCGTAGTGCAGAATATGACATGAAGATTACTATGGTATTTAGTGCGGGCATTACAACAAGATACATAGACCGACATCCATTTGCATCTATGACTAATAATCCACCCTCAGGTTATTATCCGAAACCCCTTAGGTATTAAGTTGCAAGCAACAGATAATTGCACTAAACAAAGTGTGTAATGTAAGCAATGATTATGCACGCGGGCACTCTCACCGCTGTTTTCTCCCTAATGGCAACAACACATCCTCCCCCTTCATGTTTCTGTCACTCGAGCAATGCAACAAGGAGGCATGAACCCACTATCAAGCATAAATACTCACTCTTGGAGTCACTAGCAACTACTTGGCCAGAGTAACCACTAGCAACGAAAAGTATGCAAGATCACAAATAACATATGCAATAAAGACTATAATCAACTTGGCATAAGGTCAATATTCATCGGATCCCAGCAAACACAACATATAGAATTACATAAGATCAATCTTGATCATGATAGGAAGATGACGAGATCTAAATATGGAGGCATATGAGGAGAAGACAACCATCTAGCTATAGCTACGAACCCGTAGTCCAAGGATGAACTACTCACTCATCACTCCGGAGGCAGGCATGGTGATGTAGAAGCCTCCGGTGATGGTCTCCTCTCCGGCAGGGTGCCGGAAACAGCTTCAGAACCCCCTGATCTGGGGTTGATGGTGACGGTGGCTGCGGAACTTTTTCGGGGATTTTGTTCAGGTGCTTAGGGTTTTCCATCCGGGGGGCTTAAATAGGCAAAAGGGCAAAGGCGGTGGAGCTCCAGGGTCCCCACACCTATAGGTGGTGCGGCCAAGGGGGGCGCCACCCTATGGTGTGCCCCCCTGTTGCCCCTCTTCGACTCCTCTTCAGTCTTCTGGATGCTTCTGGGGAAAATAGGACTTCCGGGCTTCGAACTTTCCAATTCCGAGAATATTTCCAGAACAACTTTTCTGAAACTAAAAACGGCAGACAACAGGGAACTGGCTCTGTGGCATCTTGTCAATAGGTTAGTCCGGAAAATCGATAAAAATGACATAAAAAGGGAGAAAACATGTAGCAATTGGCATAATATCATCATGGAGCATCAGAAATTAGGGATACGTTTATGACGTATCACCGAACGAAGCAGTGAGGTTGTCAATCTCATCGGTTTCGCCGAACACAAAGAGGTTAAACGTATGGTGTGGAAAACAATATGAGAACAGTATGAAAGCAGTAGCAGCAGTATGAAAACAGTGGAAGGAGTGTGAAAGTAGTGGAAACAGTGTGTGTATTAGCAGTATGAGAAAATGGAGCGGGGTCCACAGTTCACTAGTGGTGTCTCTCCGTGAAAGATAAATGACATGTGTGGTGAACAAATTACAACTGGGCAATTGACAGAAATGAAGGCTGCACCGTAGTGCATATGCAAGACATAAAGATTACTATGTGATTCATGCGGGTATTACAAAAAAATGCATAGACTGTCATCCAACTGCATCTATGACTAATAATCCACCCTCCAAATATCATCCAAACAAACACTTGGTATTAAGTTGCAAGCAACACATTATCGCAGTAAGCAAAGTGTGTAATGTAAACAATGCAAACTAAGTAAACACCTTTGTTTTCTCCCTAATGACAACAACACATCCTCCATTCATCACGTTTCTGTCACTCGAGCATAGATGCAAAGGAGGCATGAACCCACTATCGACCATAAATACTCCCTCTTGGAGTTACTAGCATCTACTTGGCCAGAGCATCTACTAATAACGGAGAGCATGCAAGATCATAACTAACATATATATGCATGAAGATAGCATGATAGATAGATAATCAGAAGACATAGCATTCAACATTCATCAGATCCCAGCAAACACAACATGTAGCATTACATAAAGATGATCTCGATCATGTAGGGAAGCTCACGAGATCTAAACATGAGGTAGTGGACAAGACAACCATCTAGCTACTGCTATGGACCCGTAGTCCAAGGATGAACTACTCACGCATCACTTCGGAGGAGGTCATGGTGGTGTAGACCCCTCCGTTGATGAATGATGTCTACGCACGCTTCTATTCTTGTAGACAGTGTTGGGCCTCCAAGTGCAGAGGTTTGTAGAATAGTGTTGGGCTTCTATTTCCATGTCTAGTTAACCCCACGGTGTCACTATGAGCGCCCTAGAAGGTACTAAGCAAACTCCACAATTTTATAGAGGAGACACACACGGCGGGCACACTGTCACCTTCACACCGTGATCAAAGTGACTCCAAAGTTCATATTAATAAAGCACTTGAGTAGCAACAGATGAAGAGTAACATCTACGAATTCAAATAGATTACAAAGGTCATGATCACATATATATCACACCATGGGGGAGAGAGAGATGAACCACATAGCTACCGGTAGAGCCCTCAGCCCTCGGGGAGAACTACTCCCTCCTCATCATAGGAGACAACAACGGCGATGGAGATGGCTTCCGGGGGCACTTCCCCGTCCCGACAGGGTGCCAGAACAGAGATTTATCCCCCGAAACTTGTCGGTGGCGGCGGCGGAGCTAGGGATGTATTTTATGGAAAAGGTTGATTGTTTTAGGGTTTATTCCTCGGGGAGTATATATGGGCAAAAGGGCGATGTCGGGGGTGGCCAGGGGGGCCACACCCCTAGGTGGCACGACCAGGGGGACCCGTGCCACCCCATGGTGTGGCCACCTTGTGGCCCCCCTCCAGGACTCTTCAGGACTTCTGGATGCTTCCGGGACTTCTAAGACTTCTGGTTTTCGAATCGTCCAATTCCGAGAATATTTCCAGAATAACTTTTCTGAAACTGAAAACAACAGAAAATAGGAACTGGCTCCGAGGCATCTTGTCAATAGGTTAGTCCCGGGAAATCGATAAAAATGACATAAAGTGTAAGGAAAACATGTGGGAAACAACATGGAACATCAGAAATTAAGCATAAGTTTATGACATATTAAGCATCCCCAAGCTTAGTTCCTACTCGTCCTCGAGTAGGTAAATGATAAAATAATAATTTCTGAGGTGACATGCTACTAACATAATCTTGATCATAAAAATGTAAAGGCATATGCAAGCTGAGATCATAGAACTTCAAACACAAACATGATAAATAGAACTTTAATAATAAGGCAAAGCAATCACTTTTCATCATGAAGAGTATCTCAAATAAAGGATCACGAATAATAATGCAAAGAAAGATAATCGTTTATTTCAGGTATAGAGAAAACACGGCAAAGTGATATTTCGCTAGTCCTTAAGAGTGGAGCAAAACATAAATGCCAGGACACCTTCAAAGTTCATAAGGAAGACTAGAGCAAATAATTTAAGAACAAATGATATCACATCATGAAGTAATTATTGATGTTAATGGGACAGTGCACACGGAACTAAGAATGGCGAAAATGCTCTCTCAACTGTGCATAAAGTTAGAAGATCGAGACTCAACATAAAATTAAAAGAAAGGTCATTCGCGGAGGGAAGCAGGGATCACTCATGTGCTAGAGCTTTTATTTTATTAAACAGAGGTATTAAAAGTTTGAAACTCCTCCCATCCATCTTTCACAAACCACGGCTAACCGAATCCTTGGGTGCCTGCCAACAATCACATACCGTGGAGGAGTGTCTATATTTTGGGAGATGTATGCTAATGTCAACGAATGGTAAACGGAAAATACAGTACGTCACAAGCCAACTGGATTCATAAGAGCGGCTCCCATGTGAAGGACGCATCTGGGTAGAAGGTCATCCCTCTTTCTCTTTTGTTTACACAATTATTCTTTGACTGATAAATCAGGGGCAAAAATAGTGAAGAGATTTTGTGTGTATTAATTTGGGGCTGGGAACCCCGCTGCCAGCTCTTCTATCATTTGGATAAGCGGATGAAGCCACTAGTCCAGGGTGTGAAATCCAATCAACAAGTGAGATAAAGATTCTCTATTTACGTCCTCATGAGCAAAAACAAGAACATAAAGTAGGAGTAATTTTGAAGGTTTTAAAGGTAACACATGAGCAATTTACTTGGAGTGGCAGTTAAATACCACATGTAGGTAGGTATGGTGGACACAATGGGAAAAACTTTGTTTTAAGGGAGTTGGATGCACGAGTAGAGCTCATACTCAGTTCAGGTGGAGGCTAGCAAAAGACTGGGAGCGACAAATCAAGAGAGCATAAGAGCCATAATCATGCAGAGCGACATAAACATCATTGATTAAAGCATAAGCGGTATCATAGTTCAAAAACTAAGTGGTCATGGAGGCTATTCGTGACTGGTTCATAGTCATAAACATGGTGTGAGCATGCGCCAAGCCAACCAAATAAAACATTCGAAAGAGAATACCAAAAATTTATGCTTCCTTATGACAAGAACAACTCATGAATCTTTCAATGACATATTAAACACTCTCAGCTATTTGAGGATATTCATGCTACTCAACATCACAAAGATTTAGAACTAAAATAACATTTAACATGGCATGAAAAAGTTCTAGCCACAGTCTATACAAGCTTCTACTTGCACCATTAAAAATTCTACTTCAAGCAGCAGTTTCTTTTCCCAACAAGCACCATACAAGATATGTTTTAAGAAAACTACTCTACATGATACATCTATAAAACATGAAATTACTCACATAATACTACTAAAACTAACAGCTCTGAATAAGAGATGCATGAAAACAAAGGCTAAACGCAGTACTAGCAAAAAGTGAACACTCACAGAACAATAAGAATGAAAACTAGAGTGTTCTAAGCAATGAAAACGGAGCGTGTCTCTCTCCCACACAAGTATGATAAGATCCAACCATAAACTACAGAAAAGAAAACTAAACAAACTGAAAACAAAAATAAAAGACGCTCCAAGTAAAGCACATAAGATGTGACTGAATAAAAATATAGTTTCACTAAAAGTGACCTGATAATTTGTCGATGAAGAAGGGGATGCCTTGGGCATCCCCAAGCTTAGACGCTTGAGTCTTCTTGGAATTTGCTGGGATGTACTACCAGGGCATCCCCAAGCTTAGGCCTTTCACTCTTCTTGATCACATGATATCATCCTCTTCTCTTGGCCCTTGAAAACTTCCTTCACACCAAACTTCTCACAATCTTCATTAGCAACGTTAGTGCAATCGAAATAATAAATTCACATGTTTAAGTTTAAACACAAGACTAACACTCATAAACACATTAGATACTTTCACAACTTATTTTAAAACTCTTTTTTTCAAAAGAACACCAAAAGAAAGAGATTAAGATGCAAATGCAATTATTGGCAGAAATCTGTCAAAAGAGGACAGCAGGTAAAGATGATTTTTTCGAAAATATTCTGTTTCTCAAATCAAAAAGTTGTCAACTAAGAAAAGTTGCGGAATTATCTGAGAAATAAGAACAACAAATTTCAGATCATTCTGATCTTTCAGGATTTTATACGATGTTTTACAGTGTACAGCAGAAATCTCTTTTCTGCGCAGAAATCCGAAAACCAACTCCAACTTTCGTCAGAAACTTTACTTGGCACTACAAAAACATGAAAAGAAAGATACAAAAGAGTTGATACATAAGTATAAAACCCCTTGACTCAAATAAAACAGAGAAAAACAAAGCAAAAATAAAAACATGGGTTATGTCCCAAGAAGTGCTTTTCTTTAAAGCCTTTTAGCTAGACATGATAATTTGAGAAGATGCTCACATAAGAAATATTAATTGAAGCAAAAGAGAGCATCAAGATGAAAAAAAATTAAGTCTAACCCAATTCCTATGAAAAATAATCTTGTAGAAAAACAAGTCATGAAAGCACAAAGCAACGAGCATAGGAAAGCAAAACAAGTGCAACTTCATAATTTTAACCATAAAGAGGGGAAACTTGATATTGTTGAGATACATGAAACTATGTTTCCCTCTCTCATAATAACTTTCAATAGCATCATGAATAAAATTAACAATATAACTATCACATAAAACATTCTTATCATGAGCCACATGCATAAAAGAATTAATACTCTCCACATAAGCATAGTCATTCTTATTAATAGTAGTGGGAGCAAATTCAACAAAATAACTATCATTATTATTCTAATCACCATAATCATCAAATATAGGAGGCATATTGCAATAATAATTAATTTTATCCTCAATAGTAGGTGGAATGAAAATATCATAATCATTATAATCGTCATAAAGAACTCCAACATGATAGAGAAGTTGTATATTAGGGAGATGGTTTTGGGTAATCCCTACATGACTATGACAAGTTTCGTAAGGATAATTGTAATCATAGCCTATGTTATAGCATCTTTTATAATAGTTATCAAAGACTTGAGGCATAGTATCATCATAGGCAATAGAATAGTTATCTTTCAAAGTGCATTCATTTGTAAACATATCATCATTTTTACTAGAAAGAGATGTATCAAGCATATCGTCAATAGCAAAAGGATTTTCAAACACATCATCCACAAGCTCAGAGCTTTCTATATCATCATTGTAAGGGACATGGATGGTACTAATAGTACAGAAATTATCATCATTTTCAGAATTGGTACCAAAGAGATTTTTAATATCAAAAGTAGTGTGTTTCTCCCAATCATGATCACTTTCATAAATAACAGGCATAGGAAGATCATCGAGTTCAGACTCATCAAAAACTAAAATAGGAGCCACATGCTTAGGAGGAGATACCATTACCTCTCTCCTTTTAATCCTCCTCCTCCTCTTCTTCTTCTTCTTCTTCTTCTTCTTCTTCTTCTTAATCTCTATAGGAGGGAGAGGCTTGAAAGGAAGCTTCTCCACATACCCTGGTTTATTGTCAGAAAAAATAGAACAAACCTTGGGGGATTCCACCTCTTCATTAATAAGAGAAAACAAATATTAGCCCTGTCATATTTTGGTAAAGTGTCCTATTTTAGAATATTTTGTATGTAAGTATTTGCATGGAAATTTTCAACACAATAAAGATGGCATTCATTCAAGACATTATTCATATCAAAAGCACTCATATCAATCAAAGAAGTTTTTCTTAATAACTATTCACACCCCACAAATAATGTAAGTTCATCATGCTCATTAGGGGTGATCATGTCATCACAATACAAACTTGCAGTACTCATAGGATTCCAAAGGCTACTATCATGGCTTGAGCATTGAAAATTAAAATGACCCACTTTACAGCAAAGTTCACAAATAAAAGAATAGAGGGCACAAACTTTTTCACCAAGATCATTTAGAGCCCTATCCCACTTTCTAGTTTTTTCATTCCTATGATGGATGCAATATTCTTCTTCGATTTGATTATTTTCACAAGGTCTAAGTGCTCCACAGAAATTAACATGCTCATAAGAAATAGTACTTTCAGAAGTTTGAGCATGTTTATCGCAATCATCAATAACAATTTCATTTTTCATGCAAGTGTCTTTAAAAGGTTCATGATATATGTCCACATTTTTAGGAAGATTAATATAAGAAGCAAAGGATCTATACCAACCGACAGCCATATGAGGATCAAGACCATATTTAGCATTAAGCTCATGAAAATCAGCAGTTTCAGCAAAAGTCTTAATGCAACCATACTCATAGTTTATACCTGATTCTTTACCTTTGTTGTTATTCCAATCTTCATTATTGGTTTCAATTGTTTCAAGAAGATCCCATTTAGCTTCAACCTTCTTACTTGATGTAACACCTGGGGTGTTACCTTTGGTAGAAAGTGTTTGTTTCCTTTTGCTTTGCATCACATGCATCACATAAGCATTGCATCATGTTTTCCAAACCACTACAAAATTCAAACCAATTAAAACTTTTCAAACATGTCCAAAAATTTATAATTAAAAATGGCAACCTAAACAACTCCAATTGTTTTTCAATAGTTTGAAGTTGAATTGCTTGTTAATAAAATTTTCCCTCTTGTTGAAAACCCTAATGGTAAATTTCCAATTCAACTCAAATTTCAAATCATTTCAATCATATTTGACATGATCCAATTGTGGTTTGGCAATTAAAATCTTGCAAACAAATTAAGTCAATAAGCTTTCATCATTGTTTGAGTTAGTGGAATAAAATTGTTTAAAATTCAATCTTTATGAAATGCTATGGAAAATTCAAATAACAACTTTAAAACTCAAATAAAGATTTCAAATCTTGGGACTTAATGTTCACAATTGCATTGATTTGTTGTTTGCAAATTAATAAAACATTTCATGTAAAATAGAACCCCAAACTCTATTTGAAATTCAAATACCAATTTAAAAATCAAACTAATAGTTCAAAAAAATTTGAAATTTATGCTAGCATTGCTTTTATTTTCTGTTTTGAAAATTAATAAAAATATTGCCTAAAATAAACCCCCCCAAATCCTATTTCTACCTCTCTCTCTCCCTTTCATTCATTTACAAAAAAAAAAAAGCACAAGGGAAAAAAAATGGGAGAAAAGGGGCAGCCCACCCTTTCTTTCTTTCTCCCCTAGCCCATCTAGTCTTTCTGGCCCACCCCACTCCCTGTCGCTGTCTTCAACCTGATGTCACCTGTACGAACATCTAACAAGCCATCCGATCAAGCTCTCCCCCTGGATGCCATGCCGTACTGGCATCCCCCCTCCTTAAGTATCCCCCTCTACCCTAGACCCCCTAGAAACCCTAGCTCCCCTCCCCATCGCCGCCGTCCTCTCTAGTTCCCCCTCCTCTCTGCTAGTTCGTTGCCTGAAACCCACTGAACCACCGTCAGACCGCACGCCCACCTCGGCCTCCTCATCGCGGCCACGCCCTGGCCACCTCGAGGAGCCTCCGAGGAGGAAAATGGAGCCGCGGCACCCTCCTGCGCCTCCCCGTGCCCACGCCGTCTGCTGGGATGGACCACGGCGGCCGCGCCGTCGCCGGAGAGAGGCCCTCTGCCACTGCCGACAGGCAGTCGTCGTCGACAGAACAGCGAGGTGAGCGCGTCTCCCCTGCCCTCTCCCCTCGCTCTCTGCTCGCCTCCACACCCCCACACGTCCACGCACACCACAGCGAGTCGCCAGCACCCCCCCAGCCGTGGCCACCAGAGAACCCCCATCGATCTCTGCTCTGCTCGTAGGGTTCAGAAAGGCACAACCTGTTCGAGTTTCAGTTAACTCGGGCGGGTAACTATTTCCTCTGTCAGTCCCTCTTCGTATCACAAACAACCGAACACCGCAGCGGTTCAGTCCGCTTCCGCGCAGCGGGCGCTCCCGGGATCGATCCCCCGCGGAGGCGCTGCCTCGCCCCTTTTTGCGATTTAATCGCGCCCGCATCGGACCCACATGTCAGCGGCCCTGGATGCCACTGTGGCAACGCCCGCGCCAGTCAGCGCCTGCGTGGCCCTCTGGCCCGCAAGTCAGCCGCTGTAGCTGGCGGCCGCCCCGGTGAGAAGAACCCGATCCAGATCTGGATCTGGAAAATTGCACCGAGGCCCCTGTCTTTCCGCTGATCTAGCACAAAGCCCCTGTTCTAACAATTCTCTCACATTCCAGCCCCTGCCTTTTACAATTTGAACCCTAAAAAATCAAACAACTATAACTTTTAATCTACAAATCCAAATAATACAAACTTTATATGTATCCCACTCCAAATTTCCTGTACTTTTCAAATATGCCATTTGTTTTCTGTTTTGGATTTTCAAAATGCAATTTAAATTTGAATTCAAATAATTCAATTGTAATTTGCAACAATTCATAAATAATTCATACTATTTCCAAATAAGGCAAATAAAATATGTTTTTCATACCATTTTGAATACCCTATTCAGATATAAAATTTGTTTCCTGGTTTGAATAATTTAAATTGCCTAAATAATTTAATACTTGTTTAATTCATTTAAATTTGATAAAATCATAACTTGCTCAATATAAAATATTTTTGAACATGCAAAATATGTTTTCAAACCATCAAAGTGTGAACTTTTCAAATGTGCATTTGAATTTATGATTTGAACAAATAAAATTCAAATAATATTCAAACTTGTTCTAAATTCAATTAAAACTTGTTTAATATTGTTTAATTCATAATTAAATTATCCTAATTCCAAATTCAATATTTGAAACATGTAGTCCAACTAAAATTTGATGTTCTTTTCAAATATGAACTTTGTTATCTGTTTTGAACAATTTAACTTGCTGAAAACAACAATTGTTTGTGTGACACCCTTAAGGAACCAAAATTTTCTAACTTCATACATAAATTTCTAAAATTGGTAAACCTTATTTCCAACTAGTTCTAATGTTGTTATTTTGCTATTTTCCTTTCCCATGCATCATGCTAATCCACCTTCACCTGTTGAATAGTTGGAAAACAAATAATTTAACCATAATTCATGGGCTTTTCATATGCAACTCAAATTGCATATGGGTCCCTTTAAATCTGTTTATCTTGTCAACTAGTTTATTTCTATGCATCAATTAAATTGTCATGCATCCATGTCTTGATCATGTTGGATCTTTTGCCGTAGTAGTAATTGTTGCATCCGGTGTTTGTTCGAGGTTCGTTGCTTCTTCCCGGATAGGACGTTGAGATGATGTGAGCAACGACAAGTTCTGCTACCTTGCGGGATCTCAGGCAAGTATACTCACTTGCTGCCATAAGGCTGCCTTTCATCACTTGTTACCGATTCTTTCCGTTGATTCTTTTCTGCTAGCCTTAGTGGTAGTTGTTTCTGTTACGAACCCATCACATGAATCCCTTAACCTTGATATTGCCTCACCTCCATACCTATAACCATTGCTTGTTGCCCGTGTCTTACTATCATGCTTAGGGTTGTTCTGCTCGAGTCTGTTACCCGTTACTTTCTGTTACTACTCTGTTATGTTCTGGGGGGCTCGTTGTTTAATCAATCAATCAATCATGCTAATGCCACTATTAATAATAAATTTGATGATAAGGCACCGGCAGGAGGCCCCTTGTGGTTTTGAGGCCTGCTAGTGTCGACCCTAATAGGAAAAGGGTCTTGTCTACTGATCCATGATGAGCGCACTAACCGCATGTGGGAAGCGTGTATGGGCGCCCCCCTCAATTTGACTCGATTCGCATCTCGTCCAAATCGCCTCATTTAGTTCGGGTTTTCCATTTGCTGCATGCATGATCTTGCGAGCCCTTGGTACCCGGGTGGAACTTTCGTAGTCGGCATATAGGGGGACACGTTCTTAGAGTGCTATGAGGGTCCATTTTCTTCTGGGCTCGATTAGCCATGCGCCCAAGGTTCTTTGGGCTTGATGCGAAGAAGAGTTGAGTTGTGTAGAGTACCTCGGTTGGTGGGTTAGCTCCCCATCTGGCGGGTTATTCTTGCGTGTACGGCTAAATTGGTGCAACCCTGCAGGGATAATCTTCTCGAGAAGCCGTGTTTTCCGCGGTTATGGATTACTTGGTGAAAGTACTGGCTAACAAGTACTCAGGACAACTTAAACATAATGATCAAACATGTTACACCCAATGATTAATAACTTGACTAGTAATAGGTTTATTCACACAATAACTTGATTCACCTCTAATACCACTGTGTGAGTTATCCTCGGATTGCTTGTTCGGATAAGGGGCGAGATCCAGGATGGGTTTGCTTGGAGTTACTTCCAGTTGGTTACAATACTCGATCTTATCTCCTTTCTGATAGCCGGAAGTTGTAGTATCTCTCTGTAGTTGGTTAGTGCAGCCTGCTGTCGCTTATTTGCAATAACCCCTTCCTTTCCATTGATCCTAAAGTATTTGTATCTTGTGATGACTGGCTACGCCGGTATCTGGTGAGTATGGGTTTTATCCCCCTTGCCAGTACTTAACCGTACTGACCCACGAATCTCTTTCGTGGCTGCAAATTCCAACTTGCAGTCAACAGGTTTGAAGTCTGACGACGTTAGCTTGGGAATCCCTCCGGCTTGGCCTGGGCAGGGATTGGACGCTCTCGGTTATCTTCAGGACTCTTAGTCCAATTTGGATCTGGTCCGTAGCCGGACGATAGTTTGTTTCTTCCGCTTTTATTTGGATCTTTGTAATGTATCAGTTGTATCCCTGGCTCGTCTGAGTCATCTTGTATCTATCTGTTTCTGTTGTAATTGTGGATTATTCGTGAACTATTGTAATGTTATCATAAATGGCAACCTGGAATCGGTTATTATGCGGATTTGGCGGGAATGCTGAAATCTGCATAGTGCCCGATCTCGGGGCGTCACACTTGAGAAAGAACCCTCTGAACATGCATCTAGATAATCCCTGTAATGTCCTGAAAGCCTTGCATAAAAATTAGTAACAATTATTTCCTTAGGAAGATCATGGTTAGGACATTTAAGTATTAATGTTTTCAGTCTTCCCCAAGCTTGAGCAATGCTTTCTCCATCACGAGGCAAAAAATTATAAATGTAATTCCTATCTAAATACAGTTGATGAGAGTAATAAAATTTAGAGTAAAATAGAGATTCAAGATCCTTCCATTCCAAATGATGAGGATCATCTAGCAGCTCATACCACTCCCTTGCTTTGTACTTAAGAGACAAAGAGAATAACCTCCTCTTAACTTGGTCCATTGAAATACCTGCACACTTGAACAACCCGCATAATTCATGTATAAAGAGTAAATGATCACGAGGATGGACAGTTCCATCTCCAAAATAACGTATATCCATGACAAGTTCAACAATTTTATTGGGTATTTTAAAAGTAATGCTTTCAGTAGGAGGATTTAAAATGTCACAAGAATCAGGTTTATCACATATGGGAGATAAAGTATCATCAGAGCAAATTTTCTCTAAAGCTGGGGAAATAAAAAGTTTATAGAAACTAGCTTCCCCAAGCTTATACTTTTCTATAGTACTAGAAATAATGGTATCCAAATAATTAATGCTAATAACATTGCTACTAGAATGCAAATAAACCGCTCTCATATTTTTGTTGTTTTCCATTAAGACTAACTAATAAAAATAAAAACAAGCAACAAGTAAAAATAAGCCTAACTAGTGAAAACAAGAAACAAAAATATTTAATTGCAGAATCTAAAGGAAATAACTTTGAGCACTCACACCTGAGGACGTGAGTACCTTTTACCTTACCTCCCCGGTAACGGCGCCAGAAAAGAGATTGATGTCTACGCACGCTTCTATTCTTGTAGACAGCGTTGGGCCTCCAAGTGCAGAGGTTTGTAGAACAACAACAAGTTTCCCTTAAGTGGATCACCCAAGGTTTATCGAACTCAGGGAGGTGGAGGTCAAAGATATCCCTCTCAAGCAACCCTGCAATTATGATAAAGAAGTCTCTTGTGTCCCCAACACACCTAATACAATTGTCAGTTGTATAGGTGCACTAGTTCAGCGAAGAGAGAGTAAAATGCAAGTAATATGGATGATAATAAGTGATAATAGCAATCTAAAATAAAAATGGCAGCAAGCAAACATGTAGCATAATAGGCGGAAAACGGTGTTTCAATGCTTATAAATAAGGCCTAGGGATCCTACTTTCACTAGTGGACACTCTCAGCTTCTCTCACTATGCTACTCTTAACCCTCTCCGGTTGGATAACGAACACTAATCATTGCGTAGGGCTGTAGAAACACTCCTCAAGTTTGTATTACCATGTCTAGTTAACCCCACGCTGTCACTATGAGCGCCCTAGAAGGTACTAAGCAAACTCCACAATTTCATAGAGGAGACACACACGGCGTGCACACTATCACCTTCACACCGTGATCAAAGTGACTCCAAAGTTCATATTAATAAAGCACTTGAGTAGCAACAGATGAAGAGTAATATCTACGAATTCAAATAGATTACAAAGCTCATGATCACATATGGATCACACCATGGGAGAGAGAGATGAACCACATAGCTACCGGTAGAGCCCTCAGCCCCGGGGGAGAACTACTCCCTCCTCATCATAGGAGACCGCAACAGCGATGGAGATGGCGGTGGAGTCGATGGAGATTGCTTCCGGGGGAACTTCTCCGTCCCGGCAGGGTGCCAGAACAGAGATCTGTCCCCCGAAACTTGTCGGCAGCGGAGGCGGAGCTACGGATGTATTTTGTGAAAAAGGTCGATTGTTTTAGGGTTTATGCCTCGGGGAGTATATATGGGCGAAAGGGCGATGCCTGGGCGTGGCCAGGGGGCCCACACCCCTAGGTGGCGCAACCAGGGGGACCCGCGCCACCCCATGGTGTGGCCACCCTGTGGCCCCCCTCCGGGGCTCTTCGGGACTTCTGGATGCTTCCGGGACTTCTAAGACTTCTGGTTTTCGAATCGTCCAATTCCGAGAACAACTTTTCTGAAACTAAAAACAACTGAAAACAAGAACGGTCTCTATGGCATCTTGTCAATAAGTTAGTCCCGGGAAATCGATAAATATGACATAAAGTGTAAGGAAAACATGTGGGAAACAACATGGAACATCATAAATTAAGGATACGTTTATGACGTATCAATGAATTCCCCTCTCGGCAGGGTGCCGGGGAGAGTTCCAGAACCCTCCCGATCTCAGGATAACGATGACGGCGGCCTCGGGTGTTTCTCGGGACAGAGTGGTATATTTTTAGGATTGATGTATCGGGGGTATAAATAGGCAAAAGGGCGATGGCGGTGGACGCCCGAGGGGCCCACACCACCCCCAGGCGCGGCCAGGGGACGCGCCGCCCTATGGTGTGCCCCCCTGTGGGCCCCCTCCGGGCCTCTTTGGGACTCTGTGGAACCTTCGGGAATTCTAAGACTTCCGAGCTTCGAATTTTCCAATTCCGAGAATATTTTTAGACAAACTCTTCTTAAACTAAAAATAGCAGAAAACAGGGAACTGGTTAGTCTGGAAAATCAATAAAAATGACATAAAGTGTATAGCAAACATGTAGGAAACAACATGAAAACAACATGTAACATCAGAAATTAAGGATACGTTTATGACGTATCAGCACACCCCCTGGCCGCGCCTGGGGGTGGTGTGGGACCCTCGAGCGCCCACCGCCATTGTAATTTTGCCCACATAATCCCCCCGATGCGTGAACCCTAAAAATATACCACTTTTCCACGAAAAATTCCTTCGGTTGACTCGCACCCACGGGTCTTTGACCGGGTCTTGATAGACGGGTTTGGGTACCTCTGTATCCATTACCTCGACACCTTAATCATTGCATTGAAATATAATTCAACGAAACCTTTTTACTATGCCAACAATATTTGCAGTTAACAATACGTTGATCACATAAAGTATTAGAAATATTCTTTAGTGTTCCCACTGAATTTTTTGAGTCCTCAAGCCTCTTCACCGTCCTTGATGATGTCAAACACTTTGATCATTTCATCTAGGTGAAGATCCCAACTCCTTAATGCCTTGTTTTAGTTCCATGAATGGATAACTAAAACTTGCATCCCCTTCTAGCATATTCTTGATTCAATATTCTCACTTGCAATATATTGGAGACAAGTTATGTCGTGTTTGCTAGGATAATCCGTGTAAACTTAAAACCCATGCTACGAGATATTAAATTTCATCGTAGTCATTTCTTTGAACTTGTAAACAAGTCAAGATCATGGATGTTTCCATCCATTTTTTTACAGATCTATTAACGAAAGGTAGGTCTTATGCCCCTGTTAAAGAGCATAAAACTTTATACCAAGTTCCAAACTTAATCGTCATTTATGGAGTCTATCCAGAATTTATGGCGTCTAGCCATCTCTTTGGAGTTAGGGTCCATCATGCTTCCCTTAGATCATATTCTCATTATTGTGAAACAATGATATTATAATCTAGTTGGTTCAGTTACTATGTTCGATCGAAGTTTTACAACATATTTAAACACTTCTGCATCATTCATGATGGCAATCACCAAAATTACTCTTGGTGCTGTGCCACTCTAACATGATTACGAAGATCTAATCTCGTTGAACTGTACTGTCCTCCCACCAAATTTCTAAAAAAATAATTTCTCCATGACATCCCTAACAAAAGCTTTGTCTTTGGTGATGGGAAGAATTTCCTATTCTTGGGATGATCATAGAATCAAACATTCATTTTGTGATTTCTTGTAAACACTTTACATCACAAATGAAATTTAGATGACTTTATTTTTCATTGTAAAGCACCAGTCTCTAAAGCACGACTTATAGAAGATGCAATTAGCATTTTAACATCCTAAATACATCCTATCAAACAAGGTTGGATTATGTCAATTGGACACTCCATAAGCTCATGTTGTTCCTTGTGACCAAAGTTGTAGAATAATTCTACAACTTTCTATATGCTAGCTAAACCTTGTAACTCAATTCCATGACAAGGTCCAAAAAATTATTGTTACTAATCATTTACCTTTTAGCATTTTTAATATTATTGATGTGTTTTTGCACGATTCATTGTATCCTATCCACATGGTCATAAGTCCAACTTATGTCCTTAGTGAGGCAACAAGTGCCAATGCTCACAATAAATCCCTAAGGATAATATGGTGAATGTAGTAATCTTACTGCATTACCCATTATTACCTTTTATTTTGTTAGTTCCTTTTAGGCCATAATACTTATTGTATCATGTCGAGACATCATACTAAGGATCATAGACGGGGGTGCCATGAGCCTACGGGTAGAGACGTGGGGGACGTGACAGTACGACAAACGAGAACACCAGGTTTTACACAGGTTCGGTACGACGCAACTAGGCGGCGTTCCTACTCCTGCAATCTCACTAAATTAGGGCTGAAGCCTGAAGTATACAAAGTACAATGTGAGTATGGTTTCGCTAACTCGGCGAGGATTCACTTCTCGGCGAGTTCTCTTCTAGCTAATTGTTGTCTATGTTTCGTCTCTCCCGTTCGGCTTTATATAGTTAGCCGGGTTAGGGCTTAGAGAAAGGAAACCTAGAAGACTACGGAAAGTATCTAACTTGGAAAGTAAAAAATCCATAATCTTCTCCAAGCCGCACCAATTTGGGCCGTGGTCTGGGTTTTTCTAGAATCCGGCTTCCTGCGCATCAGCTTACTGGGCCACCCAATGGACCGTGATCCATTACCAACATGCCGCCCTGGTAATCCGGCTCTTTAGGCCAATGCCGGACATACCCCTAATCGGTATATATCCGATAGTAGCCCCAAGAAGGATTTAGACTTCATTCTGCCGCCTTTTGTTTATTAGCAATCTTTTCCGAGAAATGTCAGCGTTTTGTCTTGATTCTTCTTTTTCCAAAAATCTCTTAACTCAAAACTTGGATTTGACCAAAGTCCGGATTTTCTTCCACGAGCTTTCGCGGAGAAGGAACTTCGTGACGCTAGCGATGAAATCCCGCTGACATCACGGACGTTTGGGTTCAGTCAAAACCCTAAAACGTATCCTCTGACAGATTCTCGCGGGAAACGAGGAGATAGCAATTATCACCCTGTCCCCTCATTTCCCGAAAATTTCGGGCGTAACACGCGTCGATCATCCAACAGTCAAAATAGCCATTGGAGATAATCTCCACGCATCCAGCTATAAATACCACCTCGAGGGCTCCGTTTCTTTTTCTGCTTCTTCTTCCTCCTCGCGCCCCAGTGTCCAGCCTTAGCTTCTAGAGCACGAGCACGAGAGAACGCAGAGCACTTAGCCCCCGAGCCCTTCCCCGGAACAGCCATCGTAGGGTCCAGCTCACGACTGCGCCGCCCGAACATGGTCGACGGAGAATCCTCCCGCGCCTCGAACGTGGCAAGCGCCATCACGAACCTCGATGACAACATCAATGGCCTTGACCCCCTCATCGACTCTCTCGTTCGCGCCGCTGCAAACACGCCGGAGGGGACCGCCAGCGACCCGGCCCGCGGGGATCTTCCTCCCATGTCCGGGGTTGTGCCGCCGTCATCATCCACCGCTCCTCCTCAACCTCGCTTCACCGAGCCCGCGGAAGAAAACGTCGCTCTTGATGGCGAGGAGGTCGCCGCTTCCGGCGCCACTGGAGGTGAAGAAGAAGGAGAAGAAAACGTCGGGAACTGGAGCCAGTGTAACCTGGTTCCGTCCCTTCTTCCGGCTTTGGAGAAGGAAGAGTTTGTCGTAAAGGACAAATGGCGGTATGACGAAGAAGACACCGAGTCGTCTCCGGCACCCGGCGAACGGGTTCTCATCGCCTCCCACATAAATCGAGGTATGGGGTTTCCGCCATCCGCCTTCTTCCTTCAGATCCTATACCGCTATACGATCCAGCCACACAATCTTCCCCCCAATTCCATTCTTTATCTAGACGGGTTTCAGGCTCTATTCGAGGGCTATCTAGGAATAGAACCTAGACTAGATTTCTGGCAGTATTGCTTCGGAGTGAAACGCAATCCCTCCAAAGGCGCCCTTTCGACACGCGGGACCATCTCCTTTACCCTCCATAGGTTTAGAGAGGACTGGTTTCCGAAAATCAAAACCTTGGAGTCCGTCAAATATTGTACGGGATCCTTCTTCTATCACGCGGATGTCCCGTTTCCTGGAAAGGAAACGGGCATTCCACCTTTCGTCAATTCTGCAGCCACTCCCCAAGACAATTGGGCAGTGGACGCGGTCCAGACTCTGCCTTCAGATCTGATGAGGATCAAGAGGCAAATCGCCAAACTTGTTTCCGCCACTCCTCCTCTTGCCGACACAGATACCGTTCTGTGCTGGCTCGAAAGACGGATTCAGCCATTGGCTTTCCGCGGAAACCGGCTCATGTGCGAATACTCGGGCCTGGACGACGCGATGAGGGCGACAGACAAAGCTCTATCAAAAAAGGACTTCAAGAAGTGTCTCAACTAGCTGGTTTCTACTCGTGATCAGTACGAGGAGAGCCGGCCAATGTACAACGTTGGAACCCCATCTCCAAAGGTATAGTTTTTATCTCTTTGGGAATTTTCTTGAGTTTCTTTTTTTCTCGGATTTTTTCCTTACTCGAACTTTGTTTCTTTTCACAGCTTCTCGAACTTCATGAGGCTGAGCTTGCCTCCGACGCCGAGTTGGACGCGCTTCGTGCCAACTTCCAGGCGGGAGGACGGTAACGCAAGAAGCCGTCCACCACTCAGGAGGTTATCGATCTTGACGGCGTTGCTGTCGCAACTTCCAGGTAAAAATCCCAGGTTTTTTCATTTCTATGCTTTTTATCGCATGTTTCTTACTTCTCGGAATCTCATTTCTCGGAATTTTCCTTCTCTTTTCTTTTCTAGCATTGCCCCTACAACTTTGAAGGGAAAAGGCCGGAAGAAACACAAGGCCGTTGCGCACAGGGGATTGAAGCCATCTCCCGCCACTGCGCCGGATACCCCGACCGCGGCTAGGGAAGAAAACTCGGCTGCCAGGGATGCAGAATATCCCTTGCGGTCTAGCCAACCCATTGCGTCCGAGTCGGACGCGAGGGAAAGGGCGGTGCCAGAAGAGGGTGGACCTTCTAACATTCCGAAGGAGGAGCCCATCCTGAACTTTGACTCTGAGTTCAAGGTAAAGCAAGAAAATTGTTTCGACAAACACGGATATATTCATCCGTGGGCGAAGAAACACTTCGGTCGTGCTCCCTTAATCCGTCCCTGGCCGCAAGACAGACTTATAGTTAGGAATAATTACGTGTTCTCGCCTCGCCAGGTCATACAAGACGACCTTTGCCATGTCGGAATTACCTTCGCAGAGTATGAGAAGGAATTTACGGAGAACTTGGCGAGTTTGCAGAAAATGAGCCAGGTAACTACCTCTAGCCCCCAAGAATTCAGCCAAATGTATTCTTTTTTACTTAATGCTTTTATCTTATTCCTGCTTATTTTATAACTTAAGCGACTTCTCCATTTCCTGTGTTTCAGCAAACTGCCGAAACAATAAACATGGAAGTTTTCAACAAGCTTACCATCAAGAACAAGGAGGTTAAAACTCTCGTTAACATTCTTGAAGAGAAAGACTCGGAGTTGGCCTCGGTTCAGCGGTAGCTGAAGGAATCAGCAGGTAAATTTATTTTTCTATTCGCTCTGCTGTTTGATGAAATTTCTCTAAGTCATTTTCCGAGTTTTAAACTCTTCATTTTCCCTGCTTTCCAGATTCTTTGGCGAAAGCCAAACAAATCGCTAAAGATGCTAGCAACTCCGAGAACCTCCGCAAAGAGAACTCGGAGCTTTACAAGATGACTGTAAAGCTCCAGAATGATTTGGAGGCCAGCCAATTGGCTGTTGGGATTGCCGAGTCCCGCGCATCTTCTCAAGCTGAGAAAGATGCAACAACTATCCGGGACCTCTTGAACGCCCTCAACCAACGCCTTGAAGAAGGCGTTGAGATGGACAAGATTCTCGGTAAAGCTTAATTCCTTTTACGGGGTTTTTTCCTTATACTTTTTACAGTATGTTTCTTTTTTTTCTCCTTCTGCAAGTTTCTAACTTTTTCTTGTTATGTTTGAACAGAAGGGAACCCCTTGCTTACCCGGATTGACAGAATCTAGACTTTCGGGAAGATCTTCTCCGCCCTGAAGACTGCGGGGATGTTACTTGTGAACAAGTACATTCCCGACAAAGCGGAAGAAATCTTGGAAGTAAGCAAGCTTCCGGAGGCAATAGAGGAGGTGGCGAACCAGTAGGAGTCTTGGTTCCGCTCCGCTCCTCGCGGTGGTGCGCGCATGGCCCTTGAGCTAATGCGTATGCACTATACCACCGCGAAGCCCTGGCGTGTTGCGACTGGTATCCCTCAAGCGTACACGGAAGCACAGAGAGCCGACATTTCGAGTCTATCAAGGGGCATGCTATCAAGATAGCTCAAATGGTGTCAATCTCAACCTTCTACCCAGAGGAAGAGATTCCGACAAGTCCCGAAAACCCCAGCGACAACGACGAGGAGGACTCGGATTCTGAGGAGGCCGCCTGATTCCTGAGTAGCTGGCAGGAACAAATAGAAGCATTACTTATTCTTTCAATGTAACATCAATTGTAATGCTATTTATCTTTTGTATACACAAGTATTCCCCCTTTTGCAGTAAAATTTAAGTCTTTGCAAGTTTTCTGGGGTTTAATTCCTTTTCCTTCTAAGTTCTCTGGCTTATATTTTTTGACTGTCCTTAATGTTGAAATGGCTTAGTACTTAATCTTCATGCCGAGTGACTGGGTTCAAACCTATCACTCGAAACTCGGAAACATGGATTGTACTTAGGCATTTTTACTTACTAATTCCAGTGACCCAAAATACAAACTATCAGATAATACTTAGGAAAAAGTAAGGAATTTTGAAAAGATATTAAACTCAGGCACGCAAGCACAATCTGGGTTTCCTTAAGCCTCCTTAGGCTAGAAAAGCATTCAGTTTTATAACTCCGAGCACGCAGGCAAAGTTCGGGTTAACATTGAAGCAATTTGAAAGATCATTGGAAAATAGATAAGACGGTACTATGATTTGAACAATAACAACAAGGAAGACAAAAAATGCATGAATTCCGAAAACTTTATTTCATGGTCTCAAAGATGTTTACATAGAATTTGAACTAAGTGTAAAAGGGACGTAACTGCTGGATGCTCCATGGTCTCTTTGTTTCTCCCAGTTCTACATCTATCTTTCTCTTTCTCTTGCGATTATGTTTGTTAGGACCATCTTCTGTATCCCGAATATCTACAAGATAGTAAGATCCATTTTTCATAGTCTTGCTAATGACAAATGGTCCCTCCCAAATCGGGGCTAATTTGTGCTTCTTTTTCTGCACCAACCTTAGCACTTAGTCACCTTCTTTGAAAGAACGGTGTCTGATTTTCCGACTATGATAGCGTCGCAATCCTTGCTGATAAATGGCGGATCTTTGCAGCACAAGCTCTGGTTCTTCTTATAAGAGATCGACGACATCCTGTCGTGCGTTTTCGACATCCGAGTCTTTGTATGCTAGCACTCTTGGGTTGTCATGGAGCATGTGCGTAGGAAGCACTACTTCTGCACCATAAACCAGGAAAAACGGGGTTTGCCCTGTTGATCTATTTGGCATCGTTCGAATACTCCAAAGCACAGAAGGTAATTCTTCTACCCATGCTCCAGCTGCTCTATGAAGAGGAGATTCGGGTCTTGGACGTATTGCCTGCAGGATACAACTATTCATTCGTTCAACCTGTCCATTGGATTGTGGGTGTGCCACAGATACAAGATCTAGGCGAATTCCCGTTTGTCGGCAATATTTTGCCAACTCTCCAATGGAGAAATTTGTCCCGTTATCCGTGATCATGCTGTGTGGAATGTTGTATCTCATGACTATGTCAATGATGAAATTTCTGGCAGTCGCATTGTCAAGTTTTTCGATGGGTTTCGCCTCCACCCATTTGGTGTACTTATCTACTGCAACGAGTAAATGTGTAAGTCCGCCTCTTGCAGTTTTGAATGGTCTCATCATATCTAGCCCCCAGACCGCAAATGGCCATGTTATAGGCATAGTTTCGAGTGCTTGAGTTGGCATATTCGTCTGCTTGGCGTAATACTGACATCCGACGCATGTGTTTACTATGTTTTTTGATTGAGCATGATGTCCTCAATATCCTGCATGGATTTCCTGCAGAATTTCTCGTCCTTCTTCTCGCGAAATACACCGCTGAAAAATTCCGATAGTACTGCGTTTATACAGGCAACCATTAATTACCGTGTATCCTTTGCATCGATGTTGTATCTGCCTTTGCAAGACTTTGTCTGCTCCATCCGGGAACTTCTGATCGACTAAGAAGTTTAAGTATGGAATTGTCCAATCCGGGTTAACAAGCAGGACTTCAATTGACTCGGAAACGAGAGGATAATCAACATCTCCGCCTTTTATTGATGGTTCGTGCAAATGTTGGACAAACACACCAGGTGGTAGGGTTTTCACTCTTTCCGAGCCCATGCGGACTAATGCATCTGTGTTCCAATTATCTTCCCTTTTGATATGAAGTACCTCAAATCCTAGGAAGCAAATGACAAACTCGTCCGCAGTTCTCCGATATTCGGCCATAATGGGGATTTTTTGCATCCCATGTTTGGTTTAGCTGATGCTGCACCAAGTCCGAGTCACCATAACAAAGTATACGCTTGACATCTATCTCCTTTGCAATATGCAAGCCATGAAGCAAAGCTTCGTATTCTGCCACATTATTGCTGGCGTTAAAATGTATTTGTAATACATATTCCATTATGTCACCTTTTGGAGATTTAAGCACTACACCAGCTCCTTCTTTCATTTTGGATCCATCAAAATGCATGATCCAATATTCCGACTCCGGTATTGGTGTGTTTTTAATTGCTTCTGTCCAATCAGCAACAAAATCTGCCAACACCTGAAATTTAATTGTTGTCTGGAGTTGGTACTTAATGTCGAACGCAGCTAGCTTGATGCCCCCATTTGGTGACTCGGCCTGTTGCGTCCGCATTATTGATGATATCCCCTAGTGGTGCTTTGCTTACCATTGTTATGAAATGTCTTTGGAAATAACGGCGGAGTTTTCGAGATGCAAAAAACACGCCATATGCCAGTTTTTGATAATGTGGATACCTTTGTTTTGACTCGGAGAACACCTCGCTGACATAATACACTGGATGTTGATCTGGTACGCTTTATTCATCTTTCCGTATTTCCACGATTATTACCGCGCTAATAACTCTGTTTGTTGCTGTAATATACAGTAACATGGGTTCTTCGTCTTTTGGGGATGCAAAAATCGGAGCTTTCATCAAGGTTTCTTTAGTTGGATTAATGCTTTGTCCGTCTCTTCTGTCCATTCAAATTTGTCAGATTTCTTCAACAATTTGTATAATGGCAGAGCTTTGTCACCTAGCCGGCTTATAAACCTTCTTACAGCGGCTGCAGAACCCGTCAGTCTTTGGACATCTTTTAGGCACGTAGGCCTTGTGATGTTCAAGATTGCCTTGATTTTTTCCGGGTTTACTTCTATTCCTCTGTGAGAAACGATAAAACCCAGTAGTTTTCCTGAGGGAACCCCGAATACGCACTTTAATGGATTCAACTTCATCTTATAAGTGCGCACATTTTCGAAAGTTTCTCATAGATCTTCAAGGAGTGTATCTTTTTCCTTGGAAACTACGACAATATGATCCACGTAAACATGGACGTTTTTTCTGATTTGATTATGCCAACATCTTTGCATGCAACGCTGGTAAGTTGCGCCGACGTTCTTAAAGCCAAAATGCATGGTTATGTAATAGCATGTTCCATACGGGGTTATGAAGGAAGTTTTTATTTGGTCCTCCTCCTTCATACGTATTTGATGGTACCCGGAATAAGCATCCAAAAACCATAAAAGCTCAGAGCCAGCAGTGACATCTATTATTTGATCGATTTGCGGTAACGCAAACCTATCTTTTGGACACAGTTTGTTCAATCCGATGTAATCTATATACATCATAAGAACAATACTGTCTTTCTTCGGGACTAATACTGGGTTCGCAGACCAATCAGTATGTATAACTTCCCGGATAAAATCAGCTGCTAAAAGCCGGATAATTTCCTTGCCTATAGCCTTCCGTCTTCTTCCATCGAAACAACGGAGACCTTGTTTGACGGGTTTTGACCCTGGAATTACTTTGAGTTGGTGCTCAGCAAGTTCCTTGGGTACATGTGGCATATCAGCGAGACACCAGGCGAAAATATCCCAGTTCTCACGTAGGAACTTGATGAGCGCGTCTTCCTATTTGTCAGTCATCCCAGTTCCCACTACGACAAACTTTGTCATATCCTTGGGATCTAGGATCACCTGTCTTGTATTCTCTAAGGCCTTGAAACTATTTGCCGGCTTTTGGCTTTCTTTTTATGCCGACATTTCCATTGGCGAAACTTCTTTAGCTAGCTCCTTCAATTCCTCCTTCAGAATCACCTGTTCGACGCAAAGGGCATTTCCTTTCTCCAGCTCGTTTGCCAATTTGTAATCTCCCGTTATGGTGATTACTCCTCCTTTTGGCCCTGGCATTTTCAGCTTGTTATATATATAACATGATCTTGCCATGAATTTGGCGAAAGTTGGACGTCCGAGTATTGCATGATAAACACTCTCGAAAGGCACCACCTCGAATGAGATCTTTTCCTGGCGGAAGTGTTCTCTTTTTCCAAAGGTTACATCTAGGGAAATTTCTCCTAGGGATTGTGCTTGTCTGCCAGGAACAATACCATGAAAACGTATGTTACTGTGCCCGAGCTGGGTCTCGGAAATGTGTAGCTGCTTCAATGTACTCAAGTACATGATGTTGATACTGGATCCTCCATCCATCAACACTCTTTTGAGCCTAGTGTTTTGAACAACAGGGCTTACGACCAAAGCATGCGTTCCGGGTTCTGGGATGTTTCCGGGATGGTTTGACTGATCCCAGGTAATTGGCGTATTTGAATACTTCAAGTACTTTGGTGTTGGAGGAACAACCGCGTTGGTTTCTCAAAGTGTTCTTTTCGCCTGTTTTGCTGAGGGAATTTCCAGGAAAGTTAGGTTACATTCTCCTTCAACTCTCAGGAATTTTGGCTCGCCTTTTCGCTGTTGTTTCTGGATTTTATCGTCAGTGTCCGATTCACTTTCTTCTTTCTCAGCTTCTGGCTTTTGCTTTTTGAATTTCCGCTTGGAATTCTTTCCTTTATTCCCGGATCTTGCAGTGCCCTTCATGTGTTTATTGAGGCGACACTACGCGTTGGTATGGTTAGGCTTCCCAAATTGCGAATGGTGGAGACAGTTTTCCGACTTTATATTTTCCCACTCTTCCTTAGAATAGAAGGTTGGTTCTGTGCTTCTTCCTTTCCATTTGCTGCCACTATCCTTTCTAAAGGTTGTGTTTACTTCTTTGGGTTTTCGCCGTGCCTCTGGAGTAGCCTTTTTTCAGAACGGAGTGTCTTTTTGGCCTGAGCCAAAGCATCAATATTTCCACCTCTTGCTCTGATATCATCTTCAGCCGATGCGTGCTCATTGGCGGTGGTAAGCATAGATCCGAGATCTTTGTGCTCTTTCGAACCAATCCATGAACGGTACGAGGCCGGGTTTCAGGCCGTTGATGAAAGCATGCATTGCTTGTACATCACTTACTCTAGAGCAACTATTCTTCATCGCTGTCCATCTTGAGATAAAGTCGACATACGACTCGTCCTCATATTGGATGCAAAGGTTCAGCTGGTTTATACTCTTAGGACGTTTGTACTATACTCTTAGGACGTTTGTACGTGCCCCGAAAGTGCTGAGCGAATACTTTCGCCATATCTTCCCAGCTGTCGACAGTTCTTGATGGTAACCCATTGATACAATCTCTAGCTCCATCTAATAACATAAGGGGAAGAAACTTCACAGCCTCCAAATCTGTCCCTTTGTTAATCTGGACGGCAGTATAGTAATCTGAAAACCAAGTATCTGGGTTAGTACTTCCGGTATACTTTTGATAAGTTGGACCAACTTTGGCGAACCCAGAATGTAGACTAATACTTCGGATCCTGTCAGTGAAGCACTTAGGTTCAAAGTATAGATCGTCCCTTTCCGCCTTATCGACATGAGCGGAATATCTGCCAGCTGAATGGACAGAAGGGGATCTGTTCCTTTCTTGTCCATTGTTGCGCGAGTGCGCTCTTCCGGGATTATCCCTATTTCGTTCGTTGTCGTGTCCTTTGGATTAAGGTGGAGTTCTACTCCTTGGCATTTCTTTTTTCCTAGGAGGAGTACGGGATCTCTCACGCCTGTGAGGATTGTCATATCTTCTATCTTTTTCAGCTAGGCGTCTTGGAGGCGGCATTATTTTTCCGTCTTTCCGGTTGTGTTCTTTCCGTTCCTTGTGATCACGGGGATTATTTCCACCTTTCGGCAGATGGGATCCTGCCCTGGACGCTTCATCCTTATTGTCGGGATTCTCTTGTCCTCCTTGGGATCTCCCTTCTTTTCCTTAGAATCGCCTGAATCTCCAGGTTCGCCAGGTCCAGGTGCTCCAGCGGCGCATGTGGCATTTTTGCATAGGTCTGAGTCGTCATGAAACATCCCTCATCTTGCATGTCCTCGCTGTTGCCATTGTAATGCTTTTCCTAGGAAAGCATACACTCCCTGAAGCTTTTCCTCGTTGGAGTACAGATCATCATTATGGATGGCGAACGCGACTTCCGCGTTTTCAGCTGCGGTTTTGTAGATGCGTTCGCCCTTAGCGTTTACGTTGTTAACCTGTCTTTGCCAACAAGGGTTTTGCAACCGTTCTTTTGCTGGCAGTACATCCGGCTTTGCAATTCTGGGTAATCTCGTGGGTTTTATCCCGGACATATTCCGTCGTTCGAATTCTTCAATTTCCTCCTGCTTTTCTTTTACAGTAGCTTGTGCTTTTAGGAGCTTTTCTTGACATCGGAATAGGTGCTGCTGCTGTCGCATAATTGCTTGCCTTCTGTCTTCGCACCTCCGGTGGTTCGTGAGGTCCAACCGGAGTTTTGATCAGATCGATCTCGTCCTGTTCCGACATCCGGGGAAAAGAGATTTCTTTCTTTTTCTTCTCCGCAGGTGTGACTCCGCTTCCTCCTCCTACTTCCAGGTTTTGGTTGGCGATATCTACCAACTTTTTCTTCTGGAGTTTATACTGGAGTTTCTTGGCAGTCTTCTTTTTCTTTTTGGAAGAAGGCGGCTTTTTTCCAGGTTCTTCCTCTGTCAATTCCTTGACATCGGGGTAAGTTGAACTACTTTCGCCATCCTCTCTTTCCTCATCTGGCGGTGGTGTTTTGGGGTCTTCATCTTCTTCGGCACTTGAGTTTTCAGTCGGTTTTGCCATAAGTACTTCATTGAAGCTCCCCTGCATAGATTTGACCTTTCTCTCGAATGTGTCTTCATCTTCATCTTCGGAATCTATGTCTTCAGATCCGGGTTCCTACTCCAATCTTGATTCTATAGCACCTAACACAGAGTCGGCTTCCGAGTTCGTCGTTGCACTGACGGGTGTAGGATCTTCCACTTGTTCTGTGGGATTATTGTTTTCTGCTTCTTCCACAGGATTAGTTTCTTCCGTTTTGTCCGTGACCTCGGATTGCACCATGCCAATGAAGTGAGATCTGATTGCAGACATCTCCAGAGAGGCGGCAATTTCAACATTGTTTTGGCGATTTGAGCATAATCCGGTATCATAGTTTTCCTCAATTGCATATTGGGAGGGGGGGATAAATTTGCTTCCACCACAGAATCCCATAGCCTCTGTAGTTAATCCGATAAAAATATTCGCAGATCCGATTGGTAAAACGCAGGCACTTACCAGGTGATTCCGTGCTGGCATGTACGATCCTTTGTCGAGGAAGCGCTCGACGTCGCCGTCGAAATCCAAGCTTCCAACAGTTATTGTACTGCCGATTCCGCGGAGTATTCCCGATCGAAACGTAACTCATGACGTCGTTGGCCCCATGTTGGGCGCCAACTGTCGAGACATCGTAGTAAGGATCATAGACGGGGGTGCCATGAGCCTACGAGTAGAGACGTCAAACGAGAACACCAGGTTTTACCCAGGTTTGGTACGACACAAAAAGGCGGCGTTCCTACTCCTGCAATCTCACTAAATCAGGAGTGTAGCCCGAAGTATATAAAGTATAATGTGAGTATGGTTTCGCTAACTCGGCGAGGATTAACTTCTCAGCGAGTTGGCTTCTAGCTAATTGTTGTCTATGTTTCGTCTCTCCTGTCCGACTTTATATAGATAGCCGGGTTAGGGCTTACAGAAAGGAAACCTAGAAGACTACGAAAAATATCTAACTTGGAAAGTAAGGAATCCGTCTTCTTCTCCAAGCCGAACCACTTTGGGCCGTGGTCCGGGTTCTTCTAGAATCCGGCTTCCTGCGCATAAGTTTACTGGGCCGGCCAATGGACCGTGATCCATTACCAACATGACACCCTAGTAATCTAGCTCTTTAGGCCAATGCCGGACATACCCCTAATCGGTATATATCCGACATATCATGTTGCACATAAGAGCAACTGATCCGGCATTCTTATGATTAAATCACTATACCCAAGAACTACACTGACTAGCAATTTTGAACATTAATAACACTTATGCCCGATCTGGTTTTACCAAACTCTATGCCATAAACCTTCGATAGTCCCTATTTCGGTGCTTCCTCTCAAAGAGAAGAAACATTCAACATTAAGAATGCCACTAATTGTACTGGGATACTTTGTGTCAATCATGACACTCTTGTCTTCTTAAGTTGAACCCTTTACTTATTATTAACTTATGATAAGTTTTCTCTGAGATTCCAAAGTGTAATGAATAAATTCATTCACAATGCTTATTCCTCTTAGTCATTAATAATGACAAAGCTCCTAGATCCTTTACCGGAAAAGAAAACAAGATTAATCTTGGTGCCCAATTTCTTGGGAGACTCGGACATCTAGTCTTCGTATGTACCAAACTTAATACACATACGTTTTCTTCACCAAATTTAACCTTTTGTTGCTCTTGCATACAAACTAGTTCTTGATATATCCCATACCTTGTTTGTACCTGAAATAACTTTTCCAGCTCCTTGTCTATCAGTAGACAAATCTCTCTTAGTTGCCCGTCCTTATGTCAACAAGTGCATGTCACACTTCAAAACGTTGAGAATTTTACGGTGAGTCAATTGGTATATTCTTATGGAGACAAGCTTAATAGGAGTCAATGCTCTTCGGATTACATCCATGCATGTCATGAATCCAACAATTCTACTGAAATATTGCAATAGGACTTTACCACGATATTTTAAGGGAAATCGTCAAATTATGAAACAAGTCCTTGAAGTTTTCTTAAACAGGTATCTAACTCAGTCAATTAACTAAATGTGTAGGTGGGATACAGATGCCAACTCTATGACAATCTATGAAAATTACACTAATTGTTATCGTGATTAATTGGACTTGGTTAAAACTAAATATTTAACCAATAGTGCACTGCCACTGAAATTGATATTCCTCATAATTATTATTTAGTTACTCGAGATCCACATTAGAATTATGATTAGAAGGATGGATACATATCGACGAATAATCATATTCCAAAGGGTAGGTCAAGAAGCCAATCACATCTCATCTGATTCCTGTTCATCTTTCGATATTTGTGCTCCGAGCTCATGCCTATTGTCTGGGGGGGATGATCCTCGGGTGCCTCAAGCAGGCAGAAGTAACCGTAGGATCAAGCTTTGTACGAACACGTGGCTAGGAGTGTAAGGACAAGTCTCGAGCCTCCACCCGCCTGCCGGATGGAAACTGTCGCCCGTCTACCGGCTGACCAGCCGGCCAAAGGTCCCAACCGGTTGGGCGCAAAGTCAACCAGCATGGGGGAGGTATAGCGAAGCACGCCAACTCCCTAGGCTCACGCAAGCCATAGTGCCTCTCTACATCGCGCGGTACACCTACTCCCCGGTTGCTCGGGGTACTCAGGAATGGGCTCGGTCGTACCGCGTACGGCCGGCGGTACTTCTATTCGAGCTAGCCGGTACCAGCCTACCCCTCCAGTACCCGCCACATGGGCTCGGGGTACCCGGCGTACAGATCGGGTACGATCACATGGGCGCTGGGGCAGCCGGGAGTGGCTGCCGGGTACACAGGGATGGACTCGACTCTGCTGCAGTACGGCGCCGAGTACGGCGCCACCCGGATTCTAAGGGTGCAAGGACGTGAAGCATTTGTCCGAGAATCTCCGGCTGGTCTTGTACCATCCGGACCCACCTGTAACCTGGCCAGTCCACTAGTATATAAGGACTGGCCCAGCACCCCTAGAGGGGAGATCACACATGCTTTCCTTCCACTTGCCCACTCGAACACAGCTCTAGGAGGAACGTTGTGACATGTGCATCCATAGTAGAGAGATAGAAGGAGGAGTAGAGGTTTTACCTCACCGTGAGGACCCTAGGCCTGGGTACATTGTGTGTCTTCATGCTTGCTACCCAATCCCGCGCCAACGCCACCGTGTGCTAGACTGTCCCCTCTTTAAACACCATTAGGACCACCTTCTCTTGCTGCCGTGATTAACACCCACGACAGTTGGCGCCCACCGTGGGGCAGATGGCGACGGATGGGACCGTGTTCTGCGCGGGACCACCTTCGTCCGAGACCGGGGGGCGTGTCGTCACCGGCCTTGTAGTGACCTTCGGCACTATTGATTGCGTGATCAACAACACCGGAGCCATTGAGGGTCCCACTCTTCCGGACAATGACTCCGTTGTCCAGTTCGGCGAGCACCGTGTCTTCGTCGCCGCCGTCCCCGAGTTTCCCGCCAAGGTGCAGGCTTGCACCGACCGCCTCTGCAAGGAGGTGATCGACATCTAAGGTGGCGAGTCGCAAGACCATGCAGAGTGCATGGTCACCCATCACCCGGATGAGGTTCCTGATGGGAGCCGAAACACCGCAACGCGCGGTTCCGTCGAGGACGTCCTCGAGAACCTCGCGGTGCCCATCAAATCGGACGTGGATGCCGAGGACGTGGCCACTGCGCTTGAGCAGGCACGCCAGCGCCTCATCGACGGTGCCAGAAATGTCACCTCTACCCAACGCTGGTTAGAATCCCAAGTATGTGAGTTCAACGATGTGCACAACTTCACCCCCGTGCCGGTTGAGCCCATCAGCATGGGAGCGGTACGCCAACACAGGGGCAACCTCGTGCACAAGCTAGGAATTACCGCCAAACTGACCGTTCCGCCCGGCTTCCGCCCGCCGGTCTACAACACCCCCCGCCAAGAACATGAGGGCCACGGAAGCCGCCGCGGCCGAACTACCCGGCCTCCAAGGCGAAGACCTGCAACGCCAACAGCGCCGCCTGCAGGACCTCCTCATCGCGGCCAACCAGCAGCAGGCGGCACAGAGCCTCCATGCCACATCAGGGACTCCCGGTCAGGCTGCCGCGGCCAGGACGGGAGGCGCCGCCCAGCCGGACGCGCGCAACCCTGATCAGCAGCTGGCTGGGGCCACTCATGCCGGCCGACAGGCGTCATCACCAAAGCCGCAACACACGCCGCCGCGAGGCGACGGCAGCGTCAACTCCGGCTACCACCCAAGACGCCACACCAAACCGGCTGAAGGAGGCAGCCGGGCCACTATGGCCCGCAACCGCGCGGCCTCGGCAGGCCGCTACTATCAGCCGCCTCCCCTGGGAGGCTACCAGCCGGCCACTCGAGGCGGGCACCTAAAAGACATCGGCGAGCACCAGCCGGCTTGTGCGGCCTCACACATCGGCTTCCGGCTGGCGGAGCCGGCTGCCCGTGTCCCTCTCACCAATGTTCACGATCGCCTGGGCGCATTCGGCCCAGCAACCGGCATCGATGCCCGGCAGCACATCAACACCCTCGAAGCGTCCAGAATCCTCGAGGAGGAGGACATGGCCGGCCACAGGTGCCTTGGGCCGCACATCACGACGGAACCTTTCTCGAGGGGTTTCCAGCTCCAGAGGGACACACCCAAATACGACGGCACGACTAAGCCGGAAGACTGGCTCGTCGATTATGTCACCCGGGTGGGCATATAGCCGGCGGCAACCGGAGAGTAGCGGTATGCTATGCACCGCTCATGATGAAGGACGCGGCACGCACCTGGGTGAACAGCCTGCCCGCCGCGAGCATCCACTGCTGGCTGGATTTTGAGAAAGTCTTCCTCATGAACTTCGCCAGCACCTACAAGCGGCCTGGCTGGCCACAACACCTGGCTAGTTGTGTCCAGCGCAAGGGCGAGAAGAACCGCGACTACCTGACGCGGTGGTCCAACATGCGCAACACGTGCGAAGGAGTGCAAGAGCACCAATTCATCACCTACTTCATCAACGGGTGCCTAGACGGCACCATGCTCAAGCACAAGCTCTTCCGAGCAGAGCCTAAATCGATGGAGCATCTTATGTTCGTCACGGACAAGTACGCCACGACGGACTCATTCATGAAGATCCCAATCCGTCTGGACGCAAACGGCGCGTTAATCGCCGGTGACCTGGATAGGGAAGACGGAGCCGGCCCGAGCCACCCATCCGGCTGACCCAACGGTCGCGACGGACGTGCCCGCCTATACCATGACAACCGGGACACCCGGAAGAGGAGTGGAGCAATGGCGGAGGAGCGGTACGGCGTGGCGCAAGCCGTGAACGCTGCGGAGACAGACCAGCCGGCTCCGGCTAGCGAAGGACGATACACTCGCCCAGACAAGACGACAGACAGTGGGGCGACAAACCCAAATACACGATGGAGGCCATGCTGAGTCAGCCATGCAAGTACCATTCCACCTCCCGCAAGCCAGCCACGCACACAACAGCCGAGTGCAGCTGGACCATCCGGCTGGCGAAGGGCGAGGGATTGCCGCCTAGGAGAGCTCCACCACCACCCCCGCCACCAGTCGGTGCACCGGCTAACGCCGTTGCCAACAACAACAATCGCCCAGGGCGACCACGACCGCCTCCGACTGATGCAGCCGTAGTATCACACGACAACTTCCCGCGTAACCACGTGACTTACGTCATCAACGTCATCGAGAGCTTCGACAAGAACATCGAATGATGTCGGTACGCCGAGGTGAACGCAACTGCGCCAATAGTCTGTCAGCCCATGGACTAGTCCATGACCTGCGTAAGATAGGGTCCGGCTGACCTGCCGGACGTTCTACCTTCCCCGGGCTCGTACGCCCTGATACATCATAAACGTATCCTTAATTTCTGATGTTCTATGTTGTTTTTATGCCATATACTACATGTTTTACTTACACTTTATGTCATTTTTATCGATTTCCCGGGACTAACCTATTGACAAGATGCCACAGAGCCAGTTCCTATTTTCTGCTGTTTTTAGTTTCATAAAAGTTGTTCTAGAAATATTCGCGAAATTGGATGATTCAAAGGCCAGAAGTCTTAGAATTCCCGGAGGGTCCACGGAGTCCAGAAGAGACCCGGAGGGGGGCCACAGGGTGGCTACACCATAGGGTGGTGAGGCCTACCCCTGGCCGCCCCACCAGGTGGTGTGGGCCCCTGGCCACCCACCAACATCGCCCTTTCACCTATATATGCCCCCCGATGCATAAACCCTAAATCAATCGACCCCTTTCCACGGAAAGTTCCGTAGCTCCGCCGCCGCCGCCGCCGACAAGTTTTGGGGGACAGAAATCTCTGTTCCGGCACCCTGGCGGGACGGGGAAGTGCCCCCGGAGCCATCTCCATCGACTCCACCGCCATCTTCATCGTCGTTGCTATCTCCTATGATGAGGAGGGAGTAGTTCTCCCCCGAGGCTGAGGGCTCTACCGGTAGCTATGTGTTTCATCTCTCTCTCCCATGATGTGATCTTTATGTGATCGTGAGCTTTGTAATCTAGTTGAATAAGTAGATGTTAATCTTCATTTGTTATGCTAATCGAGTGGTTTTGTTATGAGATCTCCGTAAACACTTTGATCACGGTGTAAAGGTGACAGTGTGTGCACCGTGTGGTTTAGCATGATATGTATATCTTGTGTTTGATGACCCTATGAAATTGTGGTGTTTTTCTAGTACCTTGTAGGGAGTTCATAGTGACAGTGTGGGGTTAACTAGACATGGGAATGCGACTTTGAGGAGTGTTGTTACAGCACTACGCAATGAATTAGTGTTTTTTATTCAACCGGAGAGTGGTTCGGAGTAGCATAGTGAAGAGAGGATATTAATGCATTCAATTATTTTATTATTGTTGAGAGTGTCCACTAGTGAAAGTAGGATCCCTAGGCCTTGTTTCTAAGCATTGAAACACCATTTACAATCAGTTCTGCTACATGTTTGCTTGTTTCCATTTTTATTTTAGATTGCTATTATCACTTATAATCATCCATATTACTTTTATTTCACTATCTCATCGCCAAATTAGTGCACCTATACAACTGACAATTGCATTAGGTGTGTTGGGGACACAAGAGACTTCATGTATCGTAATTGCAGGGTTGCTTGAGAGGGATACCTTTGGTCTCTTCCTCCCTGAGTTCGATAAACCTTGGGTGATCCACTTAAGGGAAACTTGCTGCCGTTCTACAAACCTCTACACTTGGAGGCCCAACACTGTCTACAAGAATAGAAGCGTGCGTAGACATCAAGATCTTTTCTGGCGCCGTTGCCGGGGAGGTAAGGTAAAAGGTTCTCACATCCTCGGGTGTGAGTGCTCGAAGTTATTTCCTTTAGATTCTGCAATTATATCTTTTTGTTTCTTGTTTTTATTTTCACTAGTTAGGCTTGTTTTCACTTGTTGCTTGCTTTTATTTTTACTATTTAGTCTTACTGGAAAACAACAAAAATATGAGAGATCTTTATTTGCATGCTAGTAGCAATGTTATTAGCATTAATTATTTGGTTACCATTATTTCTAATACTACGGAAAAGTCTAAGCTTGGGGAAGCTAGTTTTTCTAAACTTTTTAGTTCCCCAACTCTAGAGGAGAAAATTTGCTCTGATGATACTTTATCTCCCATGTGATAAATCTAATGATGCTTGTGATATTTTAAACCCTCCCGCTAAAAGTATTCCTTTTAAAATACCTACGAAAATTGTTGAACGTGTCACGAATAACTGCTATTTTGGAGATGGAATTGTCCATCCTCGTGATCATTTGCTCTTTATACATGAATTATGCGGGTTGTTCAAGTGTGCAGGTATTTCAATGGATAAAGTTAAGAGGAGGTTATTCTCTTTGTCACTTAAGGACAAAGCAAGGGAGTGGTATGAGCTAATAGATGATCCTCATCATTTGGAGTGGAAGGATCTTGAATCTCTATTTTATTCTAAATTTTATTCTTCTCATGAACTGTATTTAGATATGAATTACATTTATAATTTTTGGCCTCGTGATGGAGAAAGCATTGCTCAAGCTTGGGGAAGACTGAAAACTTTAATACTCAAATCTCCTAACCATGATCTTCCTAAGGAAATAATTGTTACTAATTTTTATGCAAGGCTTTCAGGATATTACAGGGATTATCTAGATGCTTGTTCAGAGGGTTCTTTTTCAAGTAAGAAGGTTGAAACTAAATGGGATCTTCTTGAAACAATTCACAACAGTAATGAAGGGTCGAATAACGAAAAGGTAAATAATCAGGTATAAACTATGAGTATGATTGCATTAAGTCTTTCGCTGAAACTTCTGATTTTCAAGAGCTTAGTGCTTAATATGGTCTTGATCCTCAAATGACTGTTGGTTGGTTTAGATCCTTTGCTTATTATAATATTTTTCCTAAAGAAAATAGGGATATATATCATGAACCTTTTAAAGACATTTGCATGAAAAATGAAATTGTTATTAATGATTGCAATGAACATGCTCAAACTTCTGAAAGTACTATTACTTATAAGCATTATAATTTTTGTGGAGCACTTAGACCTTGTGAAAAGAATCAAATCGAAGAATAATATTTCATCCATCATAGGAATGAAAAAACTAGAAAGTGGGACAGGGCTTTAGATGATCTTGGTAAAAAAGTTTGTTCCATCTGTCCTTTTATTTGTGAACTTTGCTGTAAAGTGGGTCATTTCAATTTTCAGTGCTAAGGATGTTATAGCTATTCGAATACTGCAAGTTTGTATTGTGATGACATGATCACTCTTAATCAACATGATGAACTTACATTATTTTTGGGTGCGAAGAGTTATCAAGAAAAACTTCTTTGGTAGATATGAGTGCTTTTGATATGAATAGTGTCCTGCATGGTTGTCATCTTTATTGTGTTAATAATTTCCACACAAATACTTACATACAAAATATTATAAAAGAGGATACTTTACCAAAATATGACAGGTCTAATATTTTTTTTCATCTTATTAATGAAGAGGAGGAATCCGCCAAGGTTTTTTCTATTGTTTCTGACAATAAACATGGGTATGTGGAGGAGCTTCCTTTCAAACCTCTTCCTCTTATAGAGAGGAAGATGATGAAGAAGAATAAGAGGAGTAAAAGGAGAGAGGTAATAGTATCTCCCCCTAAGCATGTTGCTCCTCTCATGGTTATTCCTAGTGAGTATGATTCAAAAATTAATATTGAAGATGATATACATGATTGTTATATTGGTTATTTGTGATGTTAAGTCTGTAGGAACTATTGAAGATGATTATTTTATGCCTACTACTGAATTTGATGATCATGAGTGGGGCAATGATGATACTACTTATGATCTTGAAACTATCTTTGGTACCAATTCTGAAAATGATAATAATTGTTGTACTATTATTACCATCCATGTTCCTTCCAATGATGATAAACAAAGCTCCGAGCTTGTGACTGATGTGTTTGAAAATCCTTTTGCTACTGATGATTATATGCTTGATACATCTCTTTCTAGTAAAAATGATGATATGTTTACAAATGAATGCACTTTTGAAGATAACTATTCTATTGCTTATGATGATACTATGCCTTGAGTCTTTGATAACTATTATAAAAGATGCTATAACATAGACTATGATTACAATTATCCTTATGAAACTTGTCATAGTTATGGAGCAATTATCCAAAACCATCTCCCTAATATACAACTTGTCTATCATGTTGGAGTTCTTTGTGATGATTACAATGATAAATATGATATTTTCATCCCACCTACTATTGAGGAGAAAATTAATTATGATTGCAAAATGCCTCCTATATTTGATGATTATGGTGATGAGAATGATAATGATAGCTATTTTGTTGAATTTGCTCCCACTGCTATTAATAAGAATGACTATGCTTATGTGGAGAGTAATAATTCTTTTATGCATGTGGCTCATGATAAGAATGTTTCTTGTGATAGTTATATTGTTAATTTCATCCATGATGCTACTGAAAGTTATTATGAGAGAGGGAAACATAGTTTTATGCATCTGAACAAAATCAAGTTTCCCCTCTTTATGTTGAAAATTTTGAAGTTGCACTTGTTTTTCTTTCATATGCTTGTTGTATTGTGCTTTCATGACTTGTTCTTCTACAAGATTATTTTTCATAGGAAGTGGGTTAGACTTAAATTTATTTTACATTTGCTTCTTGATGCTATCTTTTGCTTCAATTAATATTTCTCATGTGAGCATCTTCTCGAATTATACATGCCTAGCTAAAAGGCTTTAAAGAAAAGCACTTCTTGGAAGATAACCCATGGTTTTATTTTTGCTTTGTTTTTCTCTGTTTTCTTTGAGTCAAGGGGTTGTATACTTCTATAGAAACTCCGATGTCAAGTGGATTTCTTTGCTTCACGAAACATCAGTGGCGGTATCTAATGTTGAAAAGTATCAATAGCACTTGTGCCCTTACAGAACCCATGAATTTTTTATTGTTTCACTAACCCTCTAATGTGAATTACTCTTTGTTATTCAACCGGAGAGTGGTTCGGAGTAGCATAGTGAAGAGAGGATATTTATGCATTCAATTATTTTATCATTGTTGAGAGTTTCCACTAGTGAAAGTAGTATCCCTAGGCCTTGTTTCTAAGCATTGAAACACCGTTTACAATCAGTTCTCCTACATGTTTGCTTGCTGCCATTTTTATTTCAGATTGCTATTATAACTTATAATCATCCATATTACTTGTATTTCACTATCTCTTCGCCGAACTAGTGCACCTATACAACTAACAATTGCATTAGGTGTGTTGGGGACACAAGAGACTTATTATATCGTAATTGCAGGGTTGCTTGAGAGGGATACCTTTGGCCTCTTCCTCCCTGAGTTCGATAAACCTTGGGTGATACACTTAAGGGAAACTGGTTTCTGTTCTACAAACCTATGCACTTGGAGTCCCAACACTGTCTACAAGAATAAAAGCGTGCGTAGACATCACGGCCTCCTCCTCGACACCATCATCGTCACCGAGAAGATGACCTGCACCTTCTCCCGGGTGCTGATCGATGGGGAAAGTAGCATCAACATCATGTACAAGGATACAACCGATAAGATCAACATCACCGAGCACCAAATGGAACCGAGTTGGACGACGTTTCACAGCATCGTCCCGGGCCTAAGATGCGTTCCCCTCGGAACGGTCTAGCTCGACATCGTATTTGGTGATGTCACCAACTTCCGCCGGGAGACCAGTACCTTCGAAGTGGTGGACCACAGCAGCGCGTACCACACCATCCTAGGGCGTCCGTCTCTCGCCAAGTTTATGTCGGTGCCTCACAATGCATACCTCAAGATGAAGATGCCGGGACCTTTTGGCACCATCACCACCACGGGCGACTACCTGCTGTCGATTAACTGCGCCGCAGTCGGCTCGCGCATGGTGCAAACCCTGATGGTGGCGCAGGAGCTGAAGGAGATCAAGCGGCAGATAGAGGCCGAGCAGCCGGAGATCCCGGAGGGAAAGAGGCCCATGGGCGAGGCGCAATTCCAGGCCCCCCGCGACACCAAGAAGGTCCAGCTGAACCCCAACCAGCTGGAGATCGAGTTCCTCACCCTCGGGGGAGCACTCAGCCAGAAATAGGAAGGCGAGCTCACCAGCTTCCTCCGTAAGAATCGGGACATAATTGCATGGGAACCAGGGACATGCCGAGTGTACCGAGGGAGCTGGCTGATCACTCTCTCCACGTCAAGCCAGACGCCAAGCCGGTTAGGCAACCGCTCCAAAGGTTCGGAGAGGAAAGAAGAAGAATCACCGGGGAGGAAATTTCTCGGCTGCTAGCAGCCGGCTTCATCACCGAAGTATACCACCCGGACTGGCTGGCAAACCTAGTCCTGGTCCTAAAGAAGAACGACACATGGCGTATGTGCATCGACTACACCATCCTGAACAAGGCATGCCCGAAGGACCTGTTCGCACTGCCCCAGATCAATCAGGTCATCGACTCCACCGCCGGCTGTGACCTCCTGTCCTTTCTGGACGCCTATTCCGGCTACAACAAAATCCCGCTGAACCCGGACGACCAAATCCGGACAACGGTCATCACCCCATAAGGGGCCTACTGCTACATCACTATGCCCTTCGGGCTCAAGAACGCCGACGCCACCTACCAAAGGTGCATGCAGAAGTGTCTTCATTACCAAATCAGCCGCAACATCCATGCCTACATGGACGACATCGTCGTAAAGACAAATGAGAAGTCGACTCTCCTCGACGACCTCAAGAAAACCTTCGTAAACCCGAGGCTCTACAAGATGAAGCTCAACCCCACCAAGTGCGTATTCGGCGTACCAGACGGCCAGCTCCTTGGTTTCCTCGTGTTAGAACGAGGAATCGAGGCGAGCCCGGAGAAGATCTCCGCCATCGAGAGGATGGAACGACCAACCGTCCTCCGGTACATACAGAAGTATGACGGCTGCCCGGCGTCCCTCAGACTGTTCATCAGCCGGCTCGGCAAGAAAGCTCTGCCATTATACGACCTCCTAAAGAAGGCGGACAAGTTCAAGTGCACCCACGAGGCGGACGCCGCGTTCCGCGACCTCAAGCGGACGCTCACGCAGGCAAATGTCCTAGCCCACCAACCCCAATGGAGCCCATGCTGCTCTACATTGCCGCCACCAACTGGGTCATCAGCGTCGTCCTAGTTGTCGAGCGATCAGAATAGGGGAAGGATCAACCGGTCCAACGACCAGTATATTACCTTAGCGAGGTATTATCGCAATCCAAGCAGAACTACCCCCACTACCAGAAGCTGGCCTACAGCGTGTACTTCGTTGCCAAGAAGCTACGCCACTACTTCCAGGAGCACCCCATCACTGTGGTGTGCACGGCGCCGCTTGGGGAGATCATCGGAAACAAGGACACCACCTGCCGCGTGGGCAAGTAGGTTGTTGACCTCGACGCGCACATGGTGCTCTACCAACCTCGCAGCGCCATCAAGTCGCAAGTACTGGCGGAGTTCATCATCGACTCGACGGAGACTCAATACCTCTCCCCGGTTCCTGACTCTGCCTATTGGAGGATGAACTTTGACGGCTCCAAAATGCGTGGGGGCTTGGGAGCCAGGGTCGTCATCACTTCGCCCAAGGGCGACCGCCTGGAGTACGCCCTGCAGATACACTTCAAGGCCTCCAACAACGTGGCCGAGTACGAGGCACTCGTCCACAGCCTCCGGCTGGCCAAGGAGATGAACATCCAGTGCATCCTCTGCTTCGGCACCGACCTCGTCGTCCAGCAAACTTCCGGCAACTGGGACGCCAAGGACGACAACATGGCCGCCTACCGGTTCTTTGTGTAGCAGCTCTGCGCCTGATTCGAAAGATGCGAGTTCCACCACGTGCCACGGGCACTCAACGAGACGGCCGACACGCCCGCCAAACTCGCCTCCACAAGGAAAGCAATACCGCATGGCGTCTTCCTCGAGCACCTCTACAAGCCGTCCATCACTCCATCGCCGGGCTCTGACTCCATCATCTTGCTGGCTGACTCAGCCGGTCTAAAGGACCCGGAGCCCACCGGCTCCCCGTCACCACCAACCGGTAAGAAAACCTCATCCGGCTCCGGAACTACACCAACAACTCTCCTTACGCTGGCCAGCTAGCCGGACCCAGGGGCTGGCCAGCCGGATCACCTTCTGGACCCGGGGGCTCGCCAGCCGGATCATCTCCTAGACTCGGGGGCTCGCCAGCCGGATCACCTTCTGGACCCTGGGGCTCGCTAGCCAGATCATCTTCTGGACCCGGGGGCTCGCCAGCGGATCATCTTCTAGACCCAGGGGCTCGCAAGCCGAATCATCTTCTGGACCCGAGGGCTCGCCTCCCAACCCAAGGGGACCCTCAACCGGCCTCCTAACCATTCAACCGGCCCCGGGGCAAGCATGACAGAGGAGGCACGCCTTCAAGTGCTCCAACACGACGCTTTCGCCAAATACCGGACCCCGAGATGGGCGCAACCCTACCTCGACTTCCTCACCCGGGACACGCTCCCACAGGACGAGGTGCTCGCCCGACTAATCCAGCGCCGCGCAAAGGCATACACCATCATCAACAACCGCCTGCACAAGCGAAGCACATGCGGCATATATCTACGTTGCGTCGAGCCGGAACTAGGCATCCGCCTCCTGGAGGACATACACAAGGGAGAATGCGGCCACCACGCGTTAACAAGAGCAACATGCTCGAAGGCCATCCGATACGGATTCTACTGGCCAACCATAGCGGCCGACGCCGAGAAAATGATCAAGGCTTGCAACGGCTGCCATTGTTTTCGAACGCAAAAACACACGCCAAGTACGACGCTCAGAACCATCCCCATCACATGGCCATTCGCCGTGTGGGGACTGGACATGGTGGGCCCGTTCAAGACAGCCCAAAGCGGCATGACCCACTTGCTGGTCGCGGTGGATAAGTTCACCAAGTGGATCGAGGCCAAGCCAATCAAGAAGATAGACAGCCAAACCGTCATCACCTTTTTCAAGGACATCATCTACCGCTACGGCTACCGCACAACATCATCACCGAAAATGACACGAACTTCTCCAAGGGAATTTTCACGCAATTCTGCGGGGACAAGGGGATCCGACTGGACCTGGCGTCCGTTTCACACCCCAGTCAAACGGTCAGGTGGAGAGGTCAAATGGCCTGATCCTAGCCGGCATCAAGCCCCGGCTGGTGAACCCGCTCGAGCGGGCGCCCGACCGCTGGATCGAAGAACTTCCCTCCATCCTATGGAGCCTCAGGATAACGTCCAACCGGTCCATCGGGTACACGCCCTTCTTCCTCGTCTACGGTGCGGAAGCCATCCTCCCGGCTGACATCCATTTCGACTCATCCCGAGCCATCCTGTACACCGAGGAGGACGCATGGCAGGAAAACCAAGACGGGGTGGACCTGCTCGAGGAAGCGCGCGATCTGGCCTTGTCCAGATCGGCTATCTACCAACAAGACCTCCGCCAGTATCACAGTCGGCGGATCCGGCCGCTCGCCTTTAGAGAGGGCGACCTCGTGCTCCGGCTGATCCAGGACACCAAGGGCCTCCACAAGCTATCCTCCCCATGGGAGGGCCCATTCATTATCAGCCGGGCACTGAGCAACAACGCCTACTACCTCATAGACATGCGCGAGCCGCGCAAGAACAAGGGGGACACCTCCTACGACGAGACGGAGCACCCATGGAATGCGGAGCTGCTATGCCCATTCCACACCTAAGTGTAACACCCCTGTATCCCTGAGCTATCAATAAAATTCACCGGCATCCCCGAGCACAACACTCGGATGGCCGCCCTTCAATATATCTATTCGTACTTTACCATTGGAAAAAGTAGCCATCTTATACCTCAAAAGTTATCCGGACAAGTAACGTGTTAGACGTCAAAGGCCCACTCTGCAGATCCGGCCGCAAACCGCAACCCGGCAGTTCAGCCAGCCAGAGTGGAAGCCGGAGAACCACACGCAAAAAATGACTAAGACGTGAGAAACAACCGGCTAACTAACAACCTTGTGCGCTGACCGCCTAAGTCCGCCCACGCAAAAGTTTGCAACCATGTCCCCGGCTAGACGGTCCCCTCTTCGGTTCCGACTGCAGACCGCAACCCGACTGATACGTTGGCAAGAGTAAGGACCAGGCGGCAAGGAACACAAGCGCAAACCTCGCCAGTCGGACTAATGCAACCACCACTCAATAAAGTAAAAACACATAAGGATTTTCGTTTATATGTACTAACGATTTAACCAGACTCCTCAGTATTGTCACACAACAGCTACCCGGCCACGGTGCGCAACGAGCCAACCTTTTTCCAAAGATATTTGAGATTCGACCCGCCTACCGAGGGCAGCCGGTCCAGTCTCGGGGGCTGCACCTGGTGGGCATGCTAGAATGCTACCACCGGGTAAATTGAAAAAAGTTGGCAAACAACAAGCAGCTACAAAGACAAAAGCCCACGAGGAACTACTTCAACATTCACGAAATATCCAAGTACTACAATTCCACCCGGCATCCCGGGGACAAACGACACAAACCAAGTCTTAACAAGGACAAATACACCCGACATCCCAAGGACTTATTCGGCTCTTGGCGCTCCTACATCGACCGCCTGCTCGGTCGTCGCAACAGGGGGAGGCTTCGCGGCCTCTGGCTCCTCGACGCCCGCTGCCGGCTCCTCGGGGAAGAAGACGTTGAGGTCCACATAGCCACCCATCCGGCTGGTGGCCTAGCGAACACCTGGAAGAACCTGGAGCTCCTCAAAGCTGGTCCCCTGCCGGAACCCGCGGGTCATGCGCTGGAGGCCCACCTCGTCGAAGCCGCAGGTGAACCACGACATAATCATGGCCAGCGCCATCTTGGCGCGCCAACACGCGACCGACTCCCGCATGTGTTCAGTGGCATCAGGCACCTCCTGCAGACGCGTCGCGAGCTCTGCCAGGCTCTCCGACGGTGTTTCATCCTGCCAGGCTGCGGCGAATATGACCTGACCGGCTTCTCGCGGGGCCTTGGCCTCCTCCCCAAGGGTGGCGATCCGGTCCTCTGCGGTGGGCTCCCAACCTGCCATCACGTCGGCATCGACGGCCCCATTCAGCTCGCGCGCGCGTTTGGGACAAAGGACATCGTCTACCTCCGGATAATACCCTGCAACCCGGAACCAAAAATCAGATGGAGAAGTGCATCGCGCATTTCGACCACTAAGGGAAAAAAATGAACATACCGACGGCGGCGATGGAGACCAAGTCAAGCTGCTCCTGTAGCGGCTGCACCGTGTCCTCCTTGGCCTTCCGCGTCTTCTCCAGCTCCTCCTCGAGCAGCCGGAAGGCCTCCTGCTAGCAGGTCATGGCAGCAGCATGCTCTGCCATCGCGGCCTCCAAGGCGGAGGCATGATCTATTTTCGCGGCCTCCAGGGCGGCGGCTAGGCCCTCCGCCTCCGCCTTGTGGGCATCCAATTGCTCGGCGCAGCGGCGAAGGTCTATGGTGGCCTCCGAGTGCGCCTTATCACGCTCATCCAACATCCGGGCCGCCTGCGCGATGGACATGGAGTTCTTCGCCGCCTCCTTGAGGTCGTTGTTGTCCTCTGCAGCACGGCAGAATATGACAGTCAATCCCCGTTCCAAAACGATGAGCCAACCAGAGAATAAAAAGGCACTTACTCAGAAGCTGCTTGGCGGCCGTTTTCATGCGGGCGTCGGCCTGACCGGCGTCCTGTGAGTGAAAGAGAAAAGAGTTAGAAAGCCCAACTGACGCACAGAAGACGGGACTCGGGGCCCAAGAACTTACCGATATCAGGCTGTTGGTCATCTCGCTGGCCCGCACGGCAAGCTCCAAGTCCCTCGTCAACACCGCGGCCGTTCTCGCCGCCGCTACCAGGTCCTTCTTCAGCGCCCGCCCGTGTCACGACCCCGGACCCAGAGATATACATACTGTTATGTGCTCCTAGCCATGGACTCACAAGGGCTTCAGGGTTACCATCCCCGGCCGCAACAAACAACGGCAGACAGACTGGATTCATAGGCACGTAGTCCGGATCCCCAGTCTACTACTCCTTGTACCCATGCTAGTCATAACCAACTATGCACATCAAAGCGTCCACGAATCGAATGAAACTGAAGGAAACGGGACCAAAGCTATACAGAGATGATATGTGTCCAGAAAGTGCAACAACAATCGAGGGTTACTGGGGTTACCTCGCCCCAGGCCGAATCACATCGGCAGGCGGGCTCGGACATGGATCATCGGCTCCACAACCCCTCGACTGCAACAACTATGCAGGCATAGCCAAAACTGTATAACGATGAGCTCGAAACAGACAACCGATCAAAGCAGTACTCTAAACATGAAGCTGTATTAAACATGTGTTACTGAAGTATAGCTTACAAGCAGAGGTCACACGACCCAACATTACATCAGACAACGGAAGGCAAATTATGTTGCTAATCAACAAGAACCAAAAGGCCTAAGAGGCCGCAACATAAGGCGACGTCCCAGCCCATAGATTCCAGGCTGCTACCTGGGAACCCCAAACTACTCGTCGATGTCCACGTTGAACCACCACTGAAGTGACGAACTCCACCTGAACCAAATTAAGCAAACCTGAGTACGGGAGGTACTCAACAAGACTTAGTTAACCTATTATATATCTGCTATCTTCAGAAAGGTTTTATGAAGCTTGTTTTGCGTAAAGCAATGTTTGTTTTCCAAGTCGAGGAGGCATAGCACGTCTCATAGAAGGTTTTTAATACAGATGAGAAACTCAAACTACTGTAATCGTCATCTTTTGAATCCACCAACATCAATTCCCAGCATCTCACATGCTACAAGGATCACCCCTCTCGGCATCTCCGAGGGGGCACCCTTCAAACATTGCCAACATATTTTAAGTCATGTTCAAGTTATCTATGGCCACGTGACATTCACCAAGTCGTCCTTAACCATGGACACGGCTTTCCGAAAGATTTATCTCTGCAGGGTGGTACACTTTACCCACACGTACCATCCGACTCTTAACGCCACATGCACGCTCGTCCATGGAGCGCGGCAGAGGGTGGCTGGCCACGACCTTTACCTTGTCGAGCCCTATCCATGAGTCAACCCAAACAGGGCCACCCCGTCAACAGGGAGTTGGACACCTCCTGACGGCACCTGTTCTGTGAGTCGGGATCAAGATCCATGTACGTCCATCACTTGTCCCGGTCACGACCTAAACACCTCCAAAAGGTTTTTGACTCACACGCAGATGGAAATCCCAGACTATATGACTCATGGATAGAACCAAACAAGTTAGTTAGTCGAGCGCGCTCTGTTAGGCCCCGCGTGTGGTTGCACGCTCAGTCTTGGTTTCCGCGGCGAGACCTTACTCCTAGGGTTGGCAATTAGAGGACAAACAACCACTTCCCAAGTGGCCTCCCGTCCAAGCCTTAGTCAAGTTAACCACACATTGCTCATCTTACCACGTCATCATATCATACTAGGTTATCGCAGCTCTGATTCATCAACCGAATGGAGCAGAGGTAACAAACATAGGAAACTAAGCGGTAGCATATATGAGGCTCTGGCGATGCGCACAAGCAAATCTATGGCGGCTAGGAGCAGTGGATCAGGATATTGTGGCAATGCAGTATATAGGTGAACTATATCTAGTAGCATCAAATACTTTAGAATCGAATGCAAAGTACGAGAATCAAATTTTGTTGGAAAACATATATGAGCAGATAAGAGGTTATGCTTGCCTTGGTTATAAGAAAACCAGATAAGAATCTTCTGGAATAAGTTCTTGACTTGTCGGTTAGGATCAAGTATTCGCCATTGGAGTTGATGGTCTTCACTTCGGAGTCACGTTCTACCGAGGGGGAAACAACACCGAAACAAAGAAGAAAAATCCACCATGGCATCAATGCAATGTGCAATATGTAAGCATGAGCAAATTAATGCACTTAAATAAAGCTCTAACATGTTCGTTGGGTTGCTAGGGTTCATATGGAAAATATGCACTTTTACTGAAGTTTGCCCGAAATGGACTCCGGAGGGGGTTTCAGACGGTTATAAAAGTGAGTACCGTTTTAAAAGCTCAAATGGGTTTTAAAACACCATAACTAGATTGCATTTGTCATTTTGAACAATTTGGTATATAACTTTTAATTTTCTAATTTTAGTGAATAAAAACTTATTTTCTATTTTTAATAAATGATTAAACAACATTAAATAAATGCTCATTTTTGGACTTTATCAAACATGTGTGAAAATTACATATGTGGGTAGATTACATTTTTTGAACAACTCCATACCTTCCTTTTATTTTTCTGGGTAATATTTGAATAGTTATTTAATTTACAAAATTAACTTATTTTGTGGAATTGTTAAAAAGGAATTATGACATCACTGTGGCATCATCCTGACGTCACACGGGGATGATCCTCACTGTGAACACGGAATCGATCAAATTCGACGATGATTCTCAAATTAAAGGGTATGGGAAGGTGCAGCAGCTTGAGGGGAACGTGTAGGTGGTGCTGGGTGACCAAATGGTCACCGGAAAAGCTCGCCGACGACCATGGCGCGGTCGCGGCCGGCGGGACACATGTACAGAGAGCTAGAGAGGGAGAGGGGGCTAGGCGAGGGCACAGTCGTGTGGAGAAGCTCACCATGATTGAGATGGAGTGGACGGTGAAGCCGGAGGCGGACTGGAGGAGGATATCGGACGGCGACGAGGGCCGGCCGGAGACGAGGAAGAAGCGGATGGCAGCGGGGATCCCGGCCCTCCCGGATCAATTCCTTCCTCGGGGACGTTCAGTGGAGGTCCAGGGAGCTTCCGGTGGCGTCCATTCGTGCCGGGGTGGTCGGAGACGACGGGAATTCGCGGCGGAAGGCCGTACCAAGGGTTAGGGTTAGGGTTCGTTTTTCCAGCAGAGAGGCAGAGCGAGAGGAAGCTGCGAGCCAGAGAGGAGAAGCAAGAAGGAGCACGACGTCCTGCTGAGGTATCCACGCACGGAGGCACGCTAACAGAGGCAGGAGGTGGCGGCACTGCTGCCACGCAGCTGTGTGCTGCATTCTGGCTGGAGGAGGAAGAAAGAAAAGAAAGGAGATCTCTTCATAACCCCCTGGCCTTTCTGGAAATTACAAAGAAGCCCCTAAAGTTTTTAAAACATAACCTAAACATATGTTTTGAGGGTCTTTTGAAATCATAAAAATTGGCAAAAATAACTTTTGGAGAGCTTGTAAAATTTCCAACAAAACCATGTGTTTCTTTGGTGTATATGAAATATTTTCCAACACAAAATTTTGGGAACCAAAATAGGTACTATTTGTGGGATTTTGTCAAACCATTTAAATTCATAATTGAAATTGGTTTCAATTTTGTTTTCATGCATGTATGGAATGAACACACACCACACACACTAATGTAGCACAAATTTTGGGATTTTATAAATCTACCCCCTTACAAGAATCTCGTCCCGAGATTCCCGAAGGAGAAAGAAAGAAGGAACACCGGTTTTGGGCGATCTTCTCGAACCTTACGATTCTCTTCATGAAGAGGTTGATCCGTAGCATCGTGAAGTATTGGACGGATACACCTTAGGTAAGAGGGAAACTCTTAGGGTTTGATCTTCATGAAGATCGAGTATCTCATGGATAACTCAGGAGAGGACTGTTCATAAAGAACTGTTGAGTTATCGTGCATGAAACACATCAAGATAACAGAGGGAATGAGAGAAGGCTTCAAGTTTATGGACGATGGTTCTTGAAAGGATTTAGAATATGAGCTTTGCACAAGACTTTAAATCCTTTTTGAAAAGGAAGGTTCGACAACTTATGACGTCGAGGTTTCTTCAAACAGAAAACCAAGATGGGAAGGATGGTCTTGAATATCACAATGTAATATCCGTAGACGAGGGAGAACACGAGAAAACACTGTAATCGCGCGTCAGAGAAAATTTGATACAGGATCATGTTCACTCTTCGGAGTGGACACGAAAGATTACGGAACTTTCACTCCGTCAAAACTTTATCAAAATCTTTGTCAAAGATCGGGATGTTACTTCACGACAGAATATGAGTAACCACGGGATGTTGGAACACCGTATTGAAGGAGGTATTCTTGGTCACACCATAAGAATGAATAACCAACGAGGATTGAAACACCGGAAGTAATGATGAATCTCTTTCCTATTGTGGTTTATCCGTAGCAATACGTCTACCACACGGTTAAGATCCCATGGCTGAGGTGACTGAAAAATTCACACAATGTGTGAGATGAACAAAACTTCAGGTACTAACAGCATAAAAAAAGGGAACGGGTCAATGGCGTTACGAAACACCACAAGATGTTTTTCACGATGAACTTGTTTCCACTGAAAGAATGTTTTTCACGATGAACTTGCTTCCACTAGAACAAAGGTTTTGGAGGTTCAACGGAGAAATATTGGAAAGATCAACTTCCAGGTTCTCCTGGATGTTCTAGATACCGACAGCACGCTCACAACAAGCCTTCTATAGGTCATCAAGCGAATGTAGAACTCCAGTTTGGAAGAACAGGGAGGAAAACTTGTTAGAATAAACCACACAAGAATTCTCATGGAGAGTGGTTGTTCTTATGGATTCAGAGAGATATGACATTACTTCGTCCGGCTAGTTGTGTCAACCACAACATCAACCATGCCGGATTTCCAAATGGAACTAATTCAATTCTCTTGAGGAAACACCAACCATCGTTGCTGCTTGAGATTCAGCTCTGGTTAGTGGATTGATAACTTAGACTCGGTATGTTTGAGCGAAGAGATTGCACCGGTTATCAACGAGATATATCCACTAGATTCTCAAGACATGGGCTACGATGTCAAGCTCAAGAAGATGAGCAGGATTAGAGAACTCATGTATTAGCAACTTGTGAAAGGCGGTTGCACCTACATGGATTCTGATGTAGCCCACCCAACTCCACCGAGTGCACCGATGACAAGATCACGCGCAAAGGCCATCAAAGATAAGGTGAACTCGCTCCTCTCATCCTATGCTTTCGGTCATGTGGAGAATGGTGCGCTACCTCATGGTTCCACACTTTGCGTACTCAGGTTCAAACCCACCACGGAGGCCCCGGAAAGCACCCAAAAGGATGCGCAGGAAGATACGAAGGAGGGCGGAAGAAACGGCATCGCAATCGGAGTCCCGACGGAGAAGATAGGGGGAAAGGAGTCCCTCCCGGCCTCGGGGGCCGGCCAGGCCGGCCTCATCCCCCCCTAGGCCGGACCCCCTCCAGAGGAGGCCGGCCTCCAACCCGGCCTGCCCTCCTCCCACCCCGGCCCCAGGCCGGGCCACCACCCGAAGCAGCCGGCCTGGGGGCCGGCCTGCCTCCACCCCACCCCGGCCCCAGGCCGGCCAGCCTCTCCAGGCGCCCACCCTGGCCCCAGGCCGGGTTCCAGGCCGGCCAGGCCGGCCCCTAGGCCGGGGTGGGACCGAAAATGCCCGGAAATGCACTGTTTTCGCTCCAGTTTCCACCTACTTCGACCCCCGGCTATATAAGGAGACCCCCAAGCTAGATCTAGGGTTTAGAGTTGAATTTAGAACATTTGGAGCTCAGCTCTCTTGTATCCCTCTTTGAGGAACCATCCCTCCGACATCGTCGAGGATTGTATCAAGGCACATCCAACTACTTGATCTCTCCCTTTGGGTTTCTATCAAGTACTTGACCAATCTTCCTCTCGATTATCTTGAGGTTCTATTGGCGTAGTGGACCGGCTACGGGTGTAAAGCGGTTTCAATCAAGGTGAGCTCAGTTGAATCGATCGTTCCGTAGGCGGCCCTCGGGGTTAGTTGACGGAAGATTTGGGGTTCTTCGGTTCTTACTAGTTATCCTTGTGTTTGTTTGCGTTGCCCTCGATTTCCCCCTCGTTTCCCCCTCGTGTGTTCATCGAGTTCTTCGTGTTCTTCGTGTTCTCCGTCAATTCGTGAAGATCGGGCCAATCTAGGAGTAACCCTCCGCATCATCTGGTATCCAGAGATAGATTGACACGAATCTGACACCCATACCCCTCCCCATCCACCAATTTTTCTTTTTCCACCAAGAATTTCGAAAATCCTCAAAAAATAGCCAAAAGGGAATTTGACCGATCTGTTGACTCGTTGAGTTTTTCGTGGTTTTTCTTCATAGATTAGTTGCCAAACACCTTTCCACACCTTTCCATTCAGCCAATTTTTCCAATTTCGCCCAAAATTTTTCTTGATTTTGTGGGAATTTCGAATTTGAGCCAAAAACTCAGAAAATTTCAGCTCTTCGATTCTCCGGCAGATTTTGGAACTTGTTTTTCTTTGTCGTTTGTGATCCAAATTGAGTGCAACGAGTTGCTACGCGACGCCCACGACATCACCTACGCTTCCACATCATCGGATCGCCACGACATCGACTCCCCCACGGCCGCAAGTCCATGATCATGAAAAAAGAGAGGTATAACTTGCTTCCGCTTGCACCACCCCATCCCATTGTGTTACTTACCTATCGGACTAGTTCTTTTTACACCGCTTGGCATCGCATTTGTGGCATCGAGAGTGCGAAGTTAGCGCTTGTGAGAGATTAGCTACCGAGTAGGCATTGGCACTTTGGAATCCATCAAAAAGAGAAAATCAAAAAAAAAAAAAAAGAGAAAATAGAAAAAGAAGCAAAAGGATCGGTGCCAATTGCTTTCCATTGTAGGAACGTGTAGCATTGCGTCGCAAAAGAGAAAGAGTGACCGATTGCCACGGTGCGAATCTTGTTGCCTTTTCAACTTTGCGGTTTGAGCTAGCGTCCTCCTTGTGTTAGTGTGGCATTGAGCATTAGTCTACGTTAGGGCCATTTCGTTCTTCGCTCGTCCATTGGTCGCACTAACCCCATTTTTCCCTTGCGTGTGTGTGTTCCACCATATTTCCATCCTATAGGTTTGGTTTTTGTGCTAACTTTTCTTTGAATTTTCTCCACGATTGACAACAAACTTTTCTTCGGTTTTGGTCGATTTTTCCTCGCCACTTTCCTAACCTATTTGCCTTCCATATAAAGTGTGTGTGTTGCCGTTTGCGGTTTCTTTCGATCTTTTGGTTTCGCTCTTGACATACCGCCCTACACCTAGGCTCGTCCACTAGCCTCAATACGACCAAGCAAGGTAACGTTGGGTAAGTGAGGCGTCCATTTCTTCAATATCACCCTTGTGTGTGTTTTTGAGATGGCTAGGGAAGGAGTATTCACAAGTCCGAGCTCGGAAGACGAAGGCAACCCATTCTACAACGACAATGATTACGCCAACTTCGTCACCCACAATGACCACTTTCAACTCCGCGAACTCGTCAAGGACGGGTTGCAACGCTATGAGCGTCGACTCCAAGAGCAAGAGGCTCGATTGAATGATCAAATGACGCGCATCAACATCAACTTGGCTAATCTTGCCAATCGCCGTCATTCATCATCGTCCTCAAGGTCTCGTCGCTCAAGCCACCGCAATCAAGATCCTCACCAACCTCGTCGCCATGATCGCCATGATCGCCACAACGTGGAGGAGGGTGGACAACCTCAACAAGCACCACCACCTCCTCCACAACATCAACAACCTCCGCGACGCAATCGGTATGAGGATAGCTCGCCATCACCACCACCTCGACATCGCCAAGGCCGTGGTGACCCTCTTCAACAACCGCAACGCCCTGACCTTCGACAACACCATCATCCTCCACCTCCACAAGGCCACGCTCAAGACTATGGCCACAACGATTTCGTGGAAGATGCTCGTCAACATCGAAGGCCACCAAGGCGCCATGCGCGTCCCAACAACAATGACCGCCAAGAACATGATCATCCTCAACAACCTCTCCAAGAACAAGAACGTCCTCAACAACATCACAATGGCCATGATGATAGTGAACGCCGTGAAGCTAGGCTCCGTCACCACCAACCACCACCACCTAATGACCACCGGCGTCATCCTCCCCATCATGATCGCCACCGCCAAGACAATGAGGATGACCCCTATGATGATTCACCTCCCATGTATGATGAAGACCCCCATGAGCGCCAACATGCGCGCCCCCATCGTCCGCAAGAGGACAACAACATGAGTGCTCTTCGTTTCAATGTCCCCAAGTTCAATGGTGAGAATGATCCCGAAGACTATCTTGCTTGGGCTCTCAAGGTTGACAAGATCTTCGGCATTCACAACTTCACCGACAAGAAAATGGTTGCTCTAGCATCTTTGGAATTCGAAGGCTATGCACTCTTATGGTGGGATCGTCTACAAGCCGAACGAGTCCGCAATCGCGTTGCTCCTATTGCCACTTGGAATGAGATGAAGCAATTAATGCATGCTCGATTCGTTCCTCCTCACTACAAGCGTGACCTCTTCAAGAAGCTTCAAGAACTTCGTCAAGGTGTGAAGTCCGTTGATGAGTACTACAAGGAAATGGAGACATCTTTGATCCGCGCTCATGTGATAGAATCTCAAGAGCAAACAATGGCCCGCTTCCTCAATGGCCTCAACTATCCTATAAGGAAGATCGTCGAGTATCAACCGTATGACAACATTGTGGCCCTTGTCCACCAAGCTCTCAAGGCGGAACGCCAAATTGCGGAAGATCTCAAATATAGCAAGCAAAAGGCTTTCTTCAACTCAAGACCATCATCCTCAACTACAATGACACAAGCTCCTCCTCCAACTACCACCAAGAGCAACACGCGAGCCTCTAGTGCTCCCAACAAGTCTTCCCAACCATTCAAGAAGCAAGCTCCTCCAACCTCATCCTCAAGTGCTCCTCAAGTCAAGTCAAGCACTATTACTTGCTTCAAGTGTGGTGGTAGTGGACACAAGTCCTTTGAATGTTCCAACAAGATGATCATGATTGTCAACCAAGATGGTGAACGTGATTCTATGAGCGAAGGCGAATACTATGCCTTGCATCAAGTTGCTCTCAACCCTTTGGACGTCTCCAACGATGATGAAGAAAGTGTGTATTGCGATGAGGACAAGAACCCATCACTAGTGGTCACAAGAGTCCTCACTTCTTCTCCTCAAGATGAGCAAGATCAACGGTGCAATCTCTTTCAAACAAGAGCCGGTATTGATGGCAAGTCAATCAAGGTCATCATCGACGGTGGAAGTTGCCACAACTTGGCTAGCAAAGAGCTTTGTGACAAACTCAAATTGCCTTACAAGCAACATCCTCACCCATACCATGTCCAATGGCTTAGTGACTCCGGCACCTTCAAGATTCAACACATGGTCTCCGTGACTTTCAAGATTGGTCCTTATGAAGACACGGTAGATTGTGACGTTGTTCCTATGACCGTGTGTCATCTTCTTCTTGGCCGACCTTGGCAATACGACAAGAGTGCTATCCATGATGGGCGTACCAATCACTATAGCTTCAAGTGGAATAACAAGACATTTGTTCTTCATCCCATGTCTCCTAGCCAAGTGATCGCCGACAACGCCAAGACTCTTGCACGTCGACAAGAAGAGCTCAAATCTCGTGAGATGAGTGGTGAGAGAGTGATCCACCAAAAAGTGAGTGAGAGCCACAAGCCTAATATGAGTGAAAAAATTACGAGTGATGCCAAAGGCTTTGCCTTACTTTCCACCAAAAGAGAGATGCGAGCGCTAAGAGAGGACCCAACCATACTTCACTTTGTCCTATTGTGCAAAGGGGAAGCACTTGAAACTAACGACATGACAAATCTACCTCCCTCTTTGTTGCCTTTGTTGCAGGAATTTGAAGACGTCTTTCCCGATGAGCTCCCTCCGGGCCTTCCTCCCCTTCGAGGAATCGAGCACCGTATTGACCTCATTCCGGGCGCGCCCCTTCCAAACCGCGCTCCTTACCGCACCAATCCCGAGGAGACTAAGGAGATTGAGCGCCAAATCCAAGAGCTACTCGAAAAAGGTTTTATTCGCGAATCCCTTAGCCCTTGTGCCGTGCCGGTTATCCTTGTTCCAAAGCAAGATTCTACTTCCCGCATGTGTATGGATTGTCGCCCTATCAATGCTATCACCGTTAGATATAGACATCCTATTCCTAGGCTCGATGACATGCTTGATGAATTGAGTGGTGCTACTATCTTTTCAAAAATTGATCTTAAAAGTGGTTACCATCAAATTCGTATGAGTATAGGTGATGAATGGAAAACGGCTTTCAAAACAAAACTTGGTTTGTATGAATGGCTTGTTATGCCCTTTGGTCTTTCGAATGCCCCATCTACCTTCATGCGTCTCATGAATGAAGTTCTACGTCCTTTCATTGGCAAATTTGTTGTGGTTTACTTCGACGATATTCTCATTTATAGCAAATCTTTGGAAGATCACCTTGATCATGTTTCACAAGTATTGTTGGCTCTTCGCAATGCAAAACTTTTCGCCAATCTTTCCAAATGCAATTTTTGCACCAACAAGCTTGTTTTCTTGGGTTTTGTGATCTCGTCCAATGGTATTGAAGTAGATAACAAGAAGATTGAGGCAATTAGGAATTGGCCCAACCCTACTTCCGTGGGTGAGATAAGGCGCTTTCATGGCCTTGCCGGTTTCTATCGCCGCTTTGTCAAAGATTTTTCAACTATTGCTTGCCCTTTGAATGAACTTACCAAAAAGAATGTACCTTTTGTTTGGGGCAATGCGCAACAAAAAGCTTTCGATACACTTAAGAAATGCCTAACCGAAGCTCCTTTGCTTGTCTTACCGGATTTCGAGAAAACTTTTGAGATTGAATGTGATGCTAGTGGTATAGGAATTGGTGGCGTTCTCATGCAAAACGGACGCCCCGTTGCTTACCATAGTGAAAAACTTGATGGTGCTAAACTCAATTACCCCATCTATGATAAGGAACTTTTTGCTTTGGTTAGAGTGCTAGAAGTTTGGCAACACTACCTTTGGCCAAAAGAATTTGTCATTCATTCCGATCACGAATCATTGAAATACTTAAAAAGCCAAACCAATTTGAACAAACGGCATGCTAAGTGGGTTGAATTCATTGAATCTTTTCCTTATGTCATTAAGTACAAGAAAGGTAAAGAGAATGTGGTAGCCGATGCCTTGTCTAGGAAAGAATGCCTTCTTACACGTCTTGACATCAATGTGATTGGTTTGGATGAAATCAAAGACTTATATGCTTCCGATGTTTTCTTTGGTCCTATATTTGAGAAGTGCTTGCCTAACCTAGGTTTCGATGATTACTATCTTCACAAAGGTTTCTTGTTTAAGGCTAACAAATTGTGTATCCCCGAGTGTTCTCTTCGTTTGTTGTTATTGAAGGAACAACATGAAGGAGGCCTCATGGGACACTTTGGACGCGACAAGACCTATGCCATGCTCTCCACCAACTACTATTGGCCCAAGATGAAGCATCACGTTGAGAGACACGTCAAGAGATGTTCCACATGCCTCCGAGCTAAGTCCACTTCCAACCCTCATGGTCTTTACATGCCATTACCTATCCCACATGCACCTTGGAGTGATATTAGCATGGACTTTGTGTTAGGCCTTCCACGAACTAAAACCAACTTGGATTCAATCTTTGTAGTTGTGGATCGTTTCTCTAAGATGGCACATTTCATTCCTTGTAACCGAACCGACGATGCTTCACATGTTGCTACTTTGTTTTTCAGGGAAATTGTGCGTTTACATGGTGTACCTACTTCAATTGTCTCGGACCGCGACGTCAAGTTCACCTCCTACTTTTGGAAGACATTGATGGCCAAGCTCGGCGTCAAGCTACTATTCTCCACCGCCTATCACCCACAAACGGATGGACAAACCGAGGTCGTCAACCGCACACTCTCCTCACTACTTCGAGCATTGATCAAGCCCAACTTGAAGAATTGGGAGGAATGCATCCCACACGCCGAGTTCACCTACAACCGTGCTCTCCATCAAGCTACCAAGAAGAGTCCCTTCGAGATCGTCTACGGCTTCAACCCCAACACCGCCCTCGACATACTCCCTTTGCCTCTACGCGAGCGAGCAAACATGGACATCGACAAGCGCACCGACTACATCAAGAAGCTACACGACTCCACAAGGGCTACGCTTGAGAAGCATTCCGAGCACCGAGCCTCTATCATGAACAAGAACAAGAAACCCATGGTGTTCCAAGAAGGTGACCTCGTGTGGCTACACTTGCGCAAGGACCGGTTCCCCGAAGAGCGCAACTCCAAGCTCAAGCCAAGAGGTGACGGTCCCTTCAAGGTCATCAAGCGCATCAACAACAACGCCTACAAGCTCGACTTACCGCAATCCAAGTACCTCGTCCACAACTCCTTCAATGTCAAGGACCTCTCTCCCTTCCATGGATACCCAAGTGATGAAGACGACGCCGAGTCGAGGTCGACTCTTTTTCAAGGGGGGGAGATGATGTAGCCCACCCAACTCCACCGAGTGCACCGATGACAAGATCACGCACAAAGGCCATCAAAGATAAGGTGAACTCGCTCCTCTCATCCTATGCTTTCGGTCATGTGGAGAATGGTGCGCTACCTCATGGTTCCACACTTTGCGTACTCAGGTTCAAACCCACCACGGAGGCCCCGGAAAGCACCCAAAAGGATGCGCAGGAAGATACGAAGGAGGACGGAAGAAACGGCATCGCAATCGGAGTCCCGACGGAGAAGATAGGGGGAAAGGAGTCCCTCCCGGCCTCGGGGGCCGGCCAGGCCGGCCTCATCCCCCCCTAGGCCGGACCCCCTCCAGAGGAGGCCGGCCTCCAACCCGGCCTGCCCTCCTCCCACCCCGGCCCCAGGCCGGGCCACCACCCGAAGCAGCCGGCCTGGGGGCCGGCCTGCCTCCACCCCACCCCGGCCCCAGTCCGGCCAGCCTCTCCAGGCGCCCACCCTGGCCCCAGGCCGGGTTCCAGGCCGGCCAGGCCGGCCCCTAGGCCGGGGTGGGACCGAAAATGCCCGGAAATGCACTGTTTTCGCTCCAGTTTCCACCTACTTCGACCCCCGGCTATATAAGGAGACCCCCAAGCTAGATCTAGGGTTTAGAGTTGAATTTAGAACATTTGGAGCTCAGCTCTCTTGTATCCCTCTTTGAGGAACCATCCCTCCGACATCGTCGAGGATTGTATCAAGGCACATCCAACTACTTGATCTCTCCCTTTGGGTTTCTATCAAGTACTTGACCAATCTTCCTCTCGATTATCTTGAGGTTCTATTGGCGTAGTGGACCGGCTACGGGTGTAAAGCGGTTTCAATCAAGGTGAGCTCAGTTGAATCGATCGTTCCGTAGGCGGCCCTCGGGGTTAGTTGACGGAAGATTTGGGGTTCTTCGGTTCTTACTAGTTATCCTTGTGTTTGTTTGCGTTGCCCTCGATTTCCCCCTCGTTTCCCCCTCGTGTGTTCATCGAGTTCTTCGTGTTCTTCGTGTTCTCCGTCGATTCGTGAAGATCGGGCCAATCTAGGAGTAACCCTCCGCATCAGATTCCTTACGGAGGAACACATTGGAGTCCTTGTTGAGGAGACGATACATAGATAACGAAGTTCATAGACATCTTCTCTTTCAAGGGTAATCAGTCGGTGGCTTGGTGTGGATGCAAACTTCTTCACGTAAGTGGAGGTAACAACCTACCATCTCAAGAATAGTCCACGCATGCATGACTGACTTGGGATTGTTCCCGAAGGAACAAGAAAACTCTACTCGGATCCACGGCGACAACTTTCACCATAATCACATGAACCAGAGTAGGTTACTTCGAACATCTGGAACCCAACTTCGCAATGACACAAAGATGGTTCTCGAAAGTTTCCAACATTGATGCCAAGTGTACAACATGGACCTCTTGCAACTTGGAGGAAATAGGAATGTCATCGATGGTCTCGACAACACCTTATCAAAACACTCCAAGCAGAGGGACTAATATGATATACGAACAAGGCAAAACATTGGTCAGACCAAAGGACATGAAGGTGTACTCGAGCAAAACACCAAGAGTGAAAACACCATCAAGACAGTCCTTGGATCTTTTCTCGATTTGACGATAGCCCGAATCAAATCAAGAGGTAGAGTGATAGCATTTACGAAAAATAGATAGTATCATGCTTCAACACAGAAGAAACTAGATATCCCTTAACTGAGGATCAAGTTAGGCAGAGCTTTTGCCTTTCAACTCTCCAAGTTGTTGTTTAAGCTCAACCAATTAGTCCGGGATATCCAGCACTGTTTTCTTGGAGAAAGGAGTGGTTCAAATTACCCCTTTATTTAGACATCACAGTCAGGTAACCACCTGGTGATACTTCTAGAAAGACAACCAGAATATCACGAACCCACCGGTATGTCTTAGAAATCGAAAGAAGGCATGCTTTTCAAAGCAACCAATATGGTCTGGAGAGCTTTGGCATGAACCTAACTCTCTGACCGAGAAGGTACACTGGGATGAACGGATTTGGTAACACCTTCAACTTCAAAAAGAGGCTAGGTGACCAGTAGTGCTAAGAAGGATACAGATGTTTCTTAGACTTTTCAAAGCAATAAGAATTGCTAGGAATAGCTGATACACATGTCGATGAACAGACCCATCATTCTCAAGCATTCAAGCTTGGAGGAAGGGGGAGTGAAGATGTGTGAGAGCATCACTTCATCATTAAGGCCATGAAACTTAACACGGCCTCTTGATATAAAAGAATGTGATACTCGAAGGTGGAACAGAACAGAAGCTGATGAAACTTCTCTAATCTGCGAATTACAAAACTTCGACCTAGTCCTAGAGATGAACGAGGTACTGGAGTTTGTTTCTCCTGACATCCCAAGGTGGAATGTTTTGACGGAAAACAAGAGCAAATGCATTGGAAGAATCCAAAACACATATGCAACTTGTATTCCAAACAGCGGACGAAGTTCGGAAAGCAACTAAAGAGTAGGAACGTGCTCTGGAAAATCCTGAGATCACGTTGGATGCACGGGGTAATACTCATGTGTAGAACCCATGCCAAAAGATTGGTATAGCTGAACCAAGAACAAAGATAGGGGAATCATAAGAATACTCTTGTTGTGATCCTTTTGATTCCTAGAGAAAACATATGGCTATTGGAGCTGAGATTACCTAGCCACCCTGAGGTAAACAGATTCTTCAGGATCCAAAGAAATAGAACTTGGGTTAAAGGTCAGCATCATGTACTGATGGCGTGAGCATCACATGGTTATGGCCACATGATTCAACCCACCGCAATTCAGCACATTCCGGGACCTTCGGTTCAAGTCCAAGATTGAAAACTCAAAGGAAGGAGTAACTACTATCTGAGTGCCTTGAAGGACACTACGAATAGCAATCACGAGGTATCTTTCCAAGAAGACAAAAATAGCTCCGGAGGTATTTGAGCAGAGGATAACGGATACATTCGAGATCAAAAGCAAATCTCGAGGTTCAGGATTTAGAACTTTGAAACATGTAAGAATGTGGAATCCACACAGCTCTGAGAGATTAGAATGGAAAGGAAATCTCCCAGTTTAAGAGATAACAGAACATGGAACACACATGACTCTAGAAACTTTTTTTTACACTAGGTCAACTTGGGTAACAACGTCCTTGCCAAATAAGGCACCTAAGTTTTTAACGAACAAAACCTTTTTAAATCAAAACAGGAAAGGTGACCCAGAGTTAGAGTGGTACTAGATAAGGAGCAAAAAGAATCCTAAGAAGGGTTTTACCAATCATTTGAATTTTCAAAATAGTCTTCACAAACACTAGACTCAACATCGACCAAGCAGTAAGGTTTTCCTACAGGTAGTCCTGCTCTGATACCATGACTTGTCACGACCCCGGACCCAGAGATATACATACTGTTATGTGCTCCTAGCCATGAACTCATAAGGGCTTCAGGGTTACCATCCCCGGCCGCAACAAACAACGGCATGCAGACTGGATTCATCGACACGTAGTCCGGATCCCCAGTCTACTACTCCTTGTACCCATGCTAGTCATAACCAACTATGCATATCAAAGCGTCCACGAATCGAATGAAACTGAAGGAAACGGGACCAAAGCTATACAGAGATGCTATGTGTCCAGAAAGTGCAACAACAATCGAGAGTTACTGGGGTTACCTCGCCCCAGGCCGAATCACATCGGCAGGCGGGCTCAGACATGGATCATCGGCTCCACAACCCCTCGACTGCGACAACTATGCAGGCATAGCCAAAACTGTATAACGATGAGCTCGAAACCAACAACCGATCAAAGCAGTACTCTAAACATGAAGCTGTATTAAACATGTGTTACTAGAGTATAGCTTACAAGCAGAGGTCACACGACCCAACATTACATCAGACAACGGAAGGCAAATTATGTTGCTAATCAACAAGAACCAAAAAGGCCTAAGAGGCCGCAACATAAGGCGACGTCCCAGCCCATAGATTCCAGGATGCTACCTGGGAACCCCAAACTACTCGTCGATGTCCACGTTGAACCACCACTGAAGTGACGAACTCCACCTGAACCAAATTAGGCAAACCTGAGTACGGGAGGTACTCAACAAGACTTAGTTAACCTATTATATATCTGCTATCTTCAGAAAGTTTTTATGAAGGCTGTTTTGCGTAAAGCAATCTTTGTTTTCCAAGTCGAGGAGGAATAGCACGTCTCATAGAAGGTTTTTAAAACAGATGAGAAACTCAAACTACCGTAATCATCATCTTTTGAATCCACCAACATCAATTCCCAGCATATCACATGCTACAAGGATCACCCCTCTCGGCATCTCCGAGGAGGCACCCTTCAAACATTGCCAACATATTTTACGTCACGTTCAAGTTATCTATGGCCACATGACATTCACCAAGTCGTCCTTAACCATGGACACGGCTTTCCGAAAGATTTATCCCTGTAGGGTGGTACACTTTACCCACACGTACCATCCGACTCTTAACGCCACATGTACGCTCGTCCATGGAGCACGGCAGAGGGTGGCTGGCCACGACCTTTACCTTGTCGAGCCCTATCCATGAGACAACCCAAACAGGGCCACCTCGTCAACTGGGAGTTGGCCACCTCCTGACGGCACCTGTTCTGTGAGTCGGGATCAAGATCCGTGTACGTCCATCACTTGTCCCGGTCACGACCTAAACACCTCCAAAAGGTTTTTGACTCACACACAGATGGAAATCCCAAACTACATGACTCACGGATAGAACCAAACAAGTTAGTTAGTCGAGCGCGGTCTGTTAGGCCCCGCGTGTGGTTGCACGCTCAGTCTTGGTTTCCGCGGCGAGACCTTACTCCTAGGGTTGGCAAGTAGAGGACAAACAACCACTTCCCAAGTGGCCTCTCGTCCAAGCCTTAGTCAAGTTAACCACACAGTGCTCATCTTACCACGTCATCATATCATACTAGGTTATCGCAGCTCTGATTCATCAACCGGATGGAGCAGAGGTAACAAACATAGGAAACTAAGCGGTAGCCGATATGAGGCTCTAGCGATGCACACAAGCAAATCTATGGCGGCTAGGAGCAGTGGATCAGGATATTGTGGCAATGCAGTATATAGGTGAACTATATCTAGTAGCATCAAATACTTTAGAATCGAATGCAAAGTATAAGAATCAAATGTTGTTGGAAAACATATATGAGCAGATAATAGGTTATGCTTGCCTTGTTTATAAGAAAACCATATAAGAATCTTCTGGAATAAGTGCTTGACTTGTCGGTTAGGATCAAGTATTCGCCATTGGAGTTGATGGCCTTCACTTCGGAGTCACGTTCTACCGAGGGGGAAACAACACCGAAACAAAGAAGAACAATCAACCATGGCATCGATGCAATGCGCAATATGTATGCATGAGCAAATTAATGCACTTAAATAAAGCCCTAACATGTTCGTTGGGTTGCTAGGGTTCATATGGAAAATATGCACTTTTACTGAAGTTTGCCCGAAATGGACCCCGGAGGGGGTTTCAGACGGTTATGAAAGTGAGTACCGTTTTAAAAGCTCAAATGGGTTTTAAAACACCATAACTAGATTGCATTTGTCATTTTGAGCAATTTGGTATATAACTTTTAATTTTCTAATTTTAGTGAATAAAAACTTATTTTCGATTTTAAATGATTAAACAACATTAAATAAATGCTCATTTTTGGACTTTCTCAAACATGTGTGAAAATTACATATTTGCGTAGATTACATTTTTCTGAACAACTCCATACCTTCCTTTTATTTTTCTGGGTAATATTTGAATAGTTATTTAATTTACAAAATTAACTTATTTTCTGGAATTGTTAAAAAGGAATTATGACATCACTGTGGCATCATCCTGACGTCACACGGGGATGATCCTCACTGTGAACACGAAATCGATCAAATTCGTCGATGATTCTCAAATTAAAGGGTATGGGAAGGTGCAGCAGCTTGAGGGGAACGTGTAGGTGGTGCTGGGTGACCAAATGGTCACCGGAAAAGCTCGCCGACGACCATGGCGCGGTCGCGGCCGGCGGGACACATGTACAGAGAGCTAGAGAGGGAGAGGGGGCTAGGCGAGGGCACAGTCGTGTGGAGAAGCTCACCGTGATTGAGATGGAGTGGACGGTGAAGCCGGAGGCGGACTGGAGGAGGAGATCGGACGGCGACGAGGGCCGGCCGGAGACGAGGAAGAAGCGGATGGCAGCGGGGATCCCGGCCCTCCCGGATCAATTCCTTCCTAGGGGACGTTCAGTGGAGGTCCAGGGAGCTTCCGGTGGCGTCCATTCGTGCTGGGGTGGTCGGAGACGACGGGAATTCGCAGCGGCAGGCCGTACCAAGGGTTAGGGTTCGTTTTTCCAGCAGAGAGGCAGAGCGAGAGGAAGCTGCGAGCTAGAGAGGAGAAGCAAGAAGGAGCACGACGTCCTGCTGAGGTATCCACGCACGGAGGCACGCTCACAGAGGCAGGAGGTGGCGGCACTGCTGCCACGCAGCTGTGTGCTGCATTCTGGCTGGAGGAGGAAGAAAGAAAAGAAAGGAGATCTCTTCATAACCCCCTGGCCTTTCTGGAAATTACAAAGAAGCCCCTAAAGTTTTTAAAACAGAACCTAAACATATGTTTTGAGGGTCTTTTTGAAATCATAAAAATTGGCAAAAATAACTTTTGGAAAGCTTGTAAAATTTCTAACAAAACCATGTGTTTCTTTGGTGTATATGAAATATTTTCCAACACAAAATTTTGGGAACCAAAATAGGTTCTATTTGTGGGATTTTGTCAAACCATTTAAATTCATAATTGAAATTGGTTTCAATTTTGTTTTCATGCATGTATGGAATGAACACACACCACATACCCTAATGTAGCACAATTTTTGGGATTTTACAGCCCGGCCTCGATCGGTTTGACGGGCTGGCAGATGGCCCCAGCTATCGGAGGCTGGCGTGCCGGGGCATCCAGGACGATGGTCGATGGCTGCAGGTAGGCCCCAGGTGGGGGCATGGCACCGGTAGCCGTCGGGGGTGGCCCCGATGGTTCTATCATGGAGGACGGCATTCCCAGCCCTTGGTAGGCGGCATGAGTGGAGGCGGAGCCGGCCGTCACGGCCAAGGTAGTGTAGGGCGCGGATGCCGCCATCAGCGGCGGCACAGCAGCAGGCAGAGCGGCTACCGCCTCCGGCTGAGGCACGAGAGCCGGAGCTACACCAGACGCCTGGGGCTGTGGCACCGCGACCGGATTCGACTAGGTCCCGCCGGCTGCCGCTGCAGCGCCAACCACGGCGGGTGCGAGATCCTGCCCCATGGACTGGCTCGGGTCCGCCACCGGGAGCGGATTCTCCACCCGGACGGGTGAAGTAGCCGGCGTCCGCATAGAGCTGGACAGAATGATGTAACCGCAAGATAAACAGAAGCATTGGAGAAAGGCACGTGGCTGTGAAAAGGAAAGAAAAAGAGAAGGGGGAACTTACCCGGCCACTATGGGTGGTGGCGCCCTTCGCTGGCACCGAGCACCCTGCTTAGCCTCCGGTTCGTCCTCCCCGGCCCCTCGGCGCCACTTGGTCGGCGCTACGGAGGAAGCCGACGAATCTACGTCAGAATCATCGTCAAGGTTAATCACCTCATCATCCGGTACGGGAAGCTTACCATCTCGAGACGGAGCGGGGTTGGACGCCTCGTCCGCTGCTTCCGCCGCTCCCTCAGTCGGCGCCGGCTGCGGCACCAAAGGCGGCATGTCCGGAAGAAAATTCGGACCGTTCGGTCCATCCTCCTCCAACTGTATGGAGAAAAGCTACACCAACCGGAGGTAATCTAAGGTCAACCTGCAAAAATAGCCCAGACTAAAAACACAAGGCGGATCGAGCGTTTACCTGGGGAGTGCGGTGCTGTCGCATGTATGGCGCGAGGCTGTATTGCCACATCTCGGTCACCACCTCCTTGGGCGCAACGATGTGCATCAAGTTCTTCAACGACAACTAGTCGGCGTCCGTCTGGGCCAGGCGGTTGGGGTCGTCGGGCCCGAAGGTGAAGCACATCTTGTGCAACCGGTGTCGCAGGGTCATCAGCCGTGGCACCATCCAGCTCATCAGCAGGTCCCGGCTGGTCAAGACGACGACGGAGAGCTGCTTCACCAGGGCAAGCATGGCTTGACACACCTTCGACTCGCCCCGGGTGCGGTCCGTCCAGTTGTTATGCGTGGTCGGCGGCCGGTTCACGAAGGGATCGAGGCCGATCTGGTCCCCGCCTTGCAGATCCTCGATGTAGAAGTACGTCTGTTGCCACATCTTCGCCGACTCCACCAACACCAACTTTGGCAGGAAGGTGCCGGCTCGGGTCATGATGATGGCGCACCCGCACTTAACCAGCGACCCCTGCGCAACCTCCATTCCTCCCTTGAGGAAGAACAATCGGATGAAGAGGTCGAGGTTGGGCCAGATGCCCATGTAGTTCCCGCACAGGCTTACGAAGTAAGCCAGATACGTCATGGCGTTCGGCCCCAGATGGTGGATCTGGAGGAAGAAGTGTGTGAGGAAGGCGATGATGAAGTTACTTATACGGGGGACGAGGCTGCGGTCGATATGCGAGAGGAAGAAGACCTGCTCTTTGGCTTGCGGGTTTGGGACGATCTCGAACTCCGGCAGCGCACGCAACACCGTGCGAAGGTTCTCCGCCACCTCAGTGTCCGGGGCGCGGACGCGTGACGTGGCGGCCACCGTCGAGGCCGGGCCGAAGTAGCCCATACCCCGATAGTAGTGGAGGTCGTCCAGTGTTACCACCGACCTGGCCCAAGCGCCTTTCTTGGGCGCATCTTCGGCGGCGGCGGAGGCAGCGGCGGTGGCTCTCCTTGAGCCCTCCATCGTCCGGTTGACGGAGGAAGAAGCAGCGGCGGAAGGAGGAAGTTCCGCGGAGGGTAAGCAGTGAGCGAACCGTGTGAGGAGACTCCCCGTGGCGGCCGCCGGCGGAAGCAGTGAACAGAGCTCGGAGGCGATGGAGGAGTGCGAGAAGGCTAAGAGCAAAAGAGATCAGAGAAGACTGGAAGACTAGCCCCCGCCCCTATTTATAGCGGGGGGAGAGCGATCAATGCGTGATATGTGGTGGAAACTGCCGCCCACGATCCCCCCACGTGGCGCGAGAACCCAGGAGTCATGGGTAATGCGCCACAAATGATCCAGTAATGGCTCCGCGAGCCGCAAAGGATCTCGAGCGCGAGAAATGAAGCGGCGACATCGACTTGACTACAGTCGAAGGCTCACGTCACCCGGATGGATCATTACGTCATCTCCAGCCGGCCGTGCGGAAAATCCAATACGTCTCGCGGCCAGCCGGCGGAAGAAGACGGCAGAAACCAAGGGAACAGACGGAAGCTTCACACCCGGCGCACCGGCTCCCAAACTCCCACCTGTTCGGGGGCTAGTGTCGGGGGCATGATCCCCGCGTACCTCAAGTAGGCGTAAAGAAGTAACCGGAGGATCGAGCTTCGTACGAACACGTGGCTAGGCGCGTACGGGAAGTCTCGAGCCTCCATCTGCCCGGATGGAAACTGCCGCCCGTTTGCCGGCTGACCAGCCGGCCGAAGGTCCCAACCGGCTGGGCGCAAAGTCAACCAGCATGAGGGAGGTATGGAGAAGCACGCCAACTCTCTAGGCTCACGCAAGCCACGGTGCCTCTCTACATCGCGTAGTACACCTACTCCCCGGTTGCTCGGGGTACTCAGGAATGGGCTCGGCCGTACCGGTGTACGGCCGACGATACTTCTATTTGAGCTAGCCGGTACCAGTCTGCCCCCTCCAGTACCTGCCGCGTGGGCTTGGGGTACCCGACGTACAGCTCGGGTACGGCCGCATGGGCGATGGGGCAGCCGGGAGTGGCTGTCAGGTACACAGGGATGGACTCGACTCTGCTACAGAACGGCGCCGAGTACGGCGCCACCCGGATTCGAAGGGCGCAAGGACGTGAAGCATTTTTCCGAGAATCTCCGGCTGGTCTTGTACCATTCGGCCCCCACCTGTAAGCTGGCTAGTCCACCAGTATATAAGGACTGGCCCAACACCCCTAGAGGGGAGGCCGCGCACGCTTTCCTTCCACTTGCCCACTCGAACACAGCTCTAGGAGCAACATTGTAACATGTGCATCCATAGTAGAGAGATAGAAGCAAGAGTAGGGGTTATACCTTACCGTGAGGATCCTGAACGTGGGTACATCGTGTCTTCACGCGTTCTACCCAATCCCGCGCCAACGCCACCGTCTGCTAGCCTGTCCCCTTTTTAAACACCATTAGGAACATCTTCTGGTGCTGCCGTGATTAACACCCACGACAACTATCATGCCAGAACGTCAAGACAACCAACTATTTATTATGCTTATATGGTATTGACCCTTGGATATAAGTGATCAATCCATACCCGCCTATAAGGTCCTAAGAACACGTTCACCCTTGGATACAAGTGATGAACGCGAACGTGGGCCAGTTTGATGGTGCATAGTTTGGAAGAGCACGATCACCTTGATATTTTCAAGTGAGAAATCACCTTAATAATCACAATTATTTCACAGTAAAAAGGGTGATTAAAAAAGATTAAGCATCACAGTAAGTTTAATAGTGATGCAGGATAGTACCCGTCGTCTTTTAAGCTCAAAACTCCTTCTTTGCTCACTGGATCGTTATCAAAGTCTATGGCATTTGATCACCATCTCCATGTCCTTCTCCTATCTCTAAGATACTTAATGAAAGTATGGGGCACAAAGGCCAAAGATAGAAATCACATGGTTTCCAACCATCATGCTTTAAATTGACTCGTAGTTCAAAATAAATACAGTGGATATCATTTCATACAACTCTTGAATAAGAACGGACTATACCACGTCATATCTTATCTCTGCGAAAACAAGTTAGACAGATCTAACTATTGTGTTTGCCAATTTTACGTCGTTGTAGGTTCTATGGAGTAAACCGTTACTACCTACGAACAAAACTAGGCATATTTGTTCATGATGCTAGATTGACATTGCAGGGTGATTGAAACATAGACATTACAAAAACGTCTAGAGTCTCAGTCTAAACTTATTCATAATCACGACCCCTGTGTGGATCTGGTCCACATGCCCCATCCATTATGTCATCCACGAATCCAACTATATCAAGACCCAAAGCTACTGAAGCACTCCTTCGGACTAGACGAGATATGCCAAGGGCAACTCGAACGTCCTAGGATTGCGAGCAGTTTGTGAAAATCTCACTATACCATTGAAAACAAAACGATACAACTTATTGGGAAGAAATCACAAATAATATGAATATTAGAGAACTTTCTAATATACTTGCACAAACTTATTCAATGCTTGCACTCACCGGTGCTTTAGATCGTACTTGTACCTACTCATAGACCGCTCTGGTACCACTATTGGGTCACGTAGAGGAATTAAAAAAATTCCACCCTACGTTACACACAAGATCTACTATGAAGGTACGTGCCATGATAGATCTGATGGTTACCAACACAAAGCGCGAAAAGAGTGTCGATGACAATGCCGGTGATGCCTGATGAAGATTCCGGCGGCTAAGCCTAGCGTTGGGACTGTTGTCGTCTCCCCCTATCGTGCTTTCTTGACCCAACAGAGTGAGCGTCTCACGTGTTACCCCTATGAGAGTTCACACACATAGGTCCGGCAAAGTCCTGCAGCTCTTCATCGTCCGATAAAAATTCTTAAAAGAGAAATGCAAATGAATATATCAAAGATTATGTTAAATAGCTCGTAATACTCCTAACTTTGGATAAAATCCTATATAACTAAGTAGATCAGCCCCACTAACCTATTTCTCTTGACATGCAGCCACTCCACATCAGCAGGCCCACTCCCATCCATGTCATCGCAAGCAAACTATCTTCATGCTCCACTCACCGAATAGCCTTGAATATGAAACCGATGAAGAATACCAACCGTTGTCCAGTTTTAATTCCATTCTTTATTGGCACGTAAATGCAGGATCTCAACTGTTGAAGGAAACCGAATGGCCATCTTTGTTTTTAAATACTCAGCACATCTGCTCGCCACAGCCACGAGTTGGCGTTTCATTTGCTACAACACCGAAGATTGATTTTATTTCCATGGTGGTCGATATGCCCACACAGGCATATATATTTTCATCTAGCAAGCATCATTTGGAGAGGTGTCGAAAGCAGATTCTAATATAAAGCCTGCATCACGTGATCCTGTTCCGGCAAGGTTGTCTCTGCACCCCGGTCTATGGTCCTTCTTTTGTTTCATTCCCATACACGTATAGAGCTATATCATGTTGGATGAAGATTTTACACGAGTAAAATCCTGGTGTCAATTAGGGGCTCAATTTACATTTTTTTCTGAGGTGTTTATGCCAAGTGTCTGGTGTGTATATCTTCCCTTCCCATCTCAGTGTTTATTATAGATTAAACGAGTGGTATTTATTATTTTAATTTACTTTCAGGATTATTTTCAACTTGCGCATGAACAGTATGAATTTCATTTCAGATCACTAATATTTTATATTTGTACATCATTAGAATCAATTGCAAGAAACAAGAATGAAGGCTGGCCCGTACGTTCCCACCGTGTCTGAGGTAGCCCAGGCCCGTGAAACTCCGCCGTCTGCCACTCCGGCGGCGGCGTCCACCTCACCCGCGCCGGCTGCCACTCCGGCACCGGCGGCCAGCTCCCACTCACCCCCGCCCACCCTCGCCGGCCTTCCTAGCGCCGAGCATGGAGTCCCCCTCGGACGAATCGAGGCGGTGGGGTGACTACTCTGACGAAGAAGACGATGGCTCCTACAGGTCGTTCTCCGAGGTCCTAAGGAGTGGCTCGCCACCGGACATGTCTCGCTCCCCTTCCCCTTCCCCGGCGCCGGTCTCTCAGCTGCCCCCGCCTCCGCCCCCGCCCCCGCGCGCTCGCGCCCCTGCGGCTGGCGCGGGCTCGCCGCGTCGCCCTGGCATACCTCCCCCTGCGCCGCGCCCGAGAGTTCAAGTTGGTGGAGCTCGAAGACGGGGCCGGGAGCTCCCGGCGCTGCACATCCGAGAAGACCTCCCGCGCGACCTCACCGGCTGTTGTTTCAATTGCACGCAGCCGGGGCATATCTCGAGGGACTGCGATGGTGAAACCGTCTGTCTCAAGTGCAAGCTCCCGGGACACCATGCGAAGGACTGCAAGGTGAGGTGGTCGCCGCCGGGAGACCTGCGTGGTAGACTCGGGCCGAGAGCCGTGGAAGGTCGTGGTACCGTGGAGGCGGCGCCGGGTAGAGGCGCGCCGTCGAGGGAACTGGACCCGGCGGGTCGTGGAGCTGCGGAAGCCGCGGCGGCGAGGCGCGCGCCGGTGAGGGAGCGCCTTGGGGAGCGCCTCCGTTCGTCCTCACCCCAGGCGCCAAGTTCTGTGGGCTCGCGGGTGGCGCAAAGCAGGCCAGCGGCGCCCCCAGGACGCGGTGCGGTTTTCCGGCCGGAAGCGGCGAGACGCGCGGCCTCTGCTCGCGGGCGCCGTGACGCCGAGCAAGCGGGACTTGGCGGGGAGCGCTTGGACGACGTGGAGTTCCCACCCCTGGGCGCTCGGCCGGCTCGTGCCGCCCATGCGAAGGAGGCCGCGGTGGTGGCCGCTCCCGCCATGGCTGGTCCACGGACCTCGCGGGTCTTCCTCCCTCGTTCCGACGAGGTGAGCTCCGCCGAGCACGCTCTGAGATGGGCACTTCTCGTTGTCCGTTCGGGCACCAGGACGCGAGTCTCGCTGGGCGCGGCAGCGAAGGCGATCGAGGCGAGGGTACCGCGCGCCGGCGACAACTTCTCTACGCACGGATTCTGGCCGGCGGACTTCCTGGTGGTGTGCTCCAGTCGACGGGTCAGAGACGAGATCCTCGCGGCAGAGAGCGCAGACGGCGACGGCTTCTCCCTCCGTTTTGCGCTGTGGAACCGTCAGATGCAGGCAGAGCTCGTGCCACTGAGGTACAGGGTGGTCGTGGAAATCAAGGGCGTGCCGGCGCACGCGTGGAACGCCACGACGGCGAGGGTGGCACTCGGCTCGTCGGCTTGGGTGGAGAGGCTCGGCACGGCGACCGCGAGCCGGGAAGACATGGGTTGTATGACCGTGTACGCTTGGACGGATGAGCTGGAGTCCGTCTCCGCCGTGCGGGAGCTCTGGATCGAAGAACCCGGCGACCTCATGGAGGAGGATGATGGATTGGTACTCCCGCTTGAGTCGCTCATTCCCCTCGAGAAAAACATGCTACGCTACGTTCTGAAGATCGAGCTCGTGCGTTCGGAAGATGTGGCTGGTCCGCCCAAGGTGGTGAACGCCGGCGACGACCTTGACAATGGACGCCGTGGAGGAGGCGGTCCGGCGAGTGGTCGAGGGGACGGATCGAACAGGGGTCGCTCACCGGAGCAGGGCCCACGCAAACGCTACCACTCCCGCGAGTCGGGTGGCGCTGGGTCCTCTTTCGGCGGGGGCTCCGGTGGTCGCCGGAGGTTTGCGCCGCTGTGTCCGCTCGAGGTCCTCCCGTGGAAGGAGATGGGTGCATGCAGTGGGCCCGCGCAGCAAGTACGACCGCGGGACCACCTGGCAGTCGCATGTGTGGACCAGTCAGCAGTGCAGCAAAATCGCGCGGTAGTGGCTCCGGTTGGGGCGCCTGACCCTCTTTTGTCTGGAGGTGCTTGCGTGGGACAAAGGCAGCTGGCGGTTGGCCAATCCGAGGAGGAGAGATGGGATCCTATGCAGCTTGAAGCCAGCCTCTGCGCGGATTGGTCAAAAGGTGCTTGGGGAGTGCTAGCTGTTTCGTCGCTAGGGGATGGAAAGGCTGGGGAAGGTGGGACCGACTCTGAAAAAGAGGCGCATGCGGTTGGCCAGCCCGTTTCGGCAACTGATCCCGCTGCAAAAGCTGCATGCGGAGGCCCCGCCACTGATTTGCTGATGCGGGAAGCTGATCCCGAGCCTGATCTGTCTGAAAAGGAGGTGGGGCCTGGGGGGAAAGTGGCAGCTGTACCCCCACAATTGGCTGAGAGGGCGCGCGCAGTGGAGCAGGTGGGGTTTCAAAAATTTTCAAACCCGCCGAGTACGCCCGTGCCTTGGAAGGTTGGCTCAAGACCTGGCAGGGAGGAGTTGGTTCTATCCTCTGCAGGCCTGCTTTCGTCCGTCTCCAGTGGTGCTGCTTCTGCAGCGTGGACAGGGGGGGTCAGGTGGTAGGGCCCTCCAACCAGGCTCACCTGTATCTGTCCTTAACTACTTCACTGTGGAGTTATCCCCTGATGGACAGGTGGACGGACCAGAGGAGCAAGGGGTGGGCCCTGCTGTGGAGACGCCAGGGGTTGAGACTCCTAGTGATCCCGTGGATGCTTTTCACACAGAGTGTGTCAAAGCTGTATCACCCGTACTTCACAGGCCGCCAAAACGGAGCCGCGCCAAGCGTATCCTCACTGGGCCAGTTCGGCGAAGCTGCCGACACAAGGGCAAGTTTGTCGCTGGTACCCCGATCCGGAGGCAGCAGAGGGAATTGATCCATCGGCTGAAGATTGCGCGGGAAGGAGAAGTAATTGGGGACGAGGCTTTGAACGCCTACATCAACCTGTTCGATCAGCCGCTCCCGCAGAGACATATTGACGTCATTCTGAGTCTGTTTGGGTGGCAGCCGGAGGCTTTACCTGTGTCTGAGGATTTGCCAGTGGAGTGCCTAGTCTAGGGCGTGTTCGAAGTCACCCATCTCTTTGATTTTTAGCTCTTGTACTTGAGTCGAACTTTGATGGAACTCGATTTGATCTTTGCCATTTGGAATGCGCGTGGTTTGAACTCGCCTGCCCGTAGAGCGGCCATCTTCCAGGTGTTGTCCCCCCTCGGTGCGAAAGTGGTTTGTCTGCAGGAAACTAAGATGGAGGTAATTTCACAGCAAGTGGTTAGGGATTGTTTGGGAGCCGCTTTCGACGAGTTCTTCTTCCTGCCAGCTTTGGGTACGCGGGGGGGGGGGGGGGGGTATCCTGCTGGCGTGGCAATCAGCTTTCGTTAAAATCTCGAACCCCCACCTATCTAGAAACGCCCTGACAGCAAGTATCTCAGTGGAAGGGCAACAAGATTGGTGGTTCACCGGCGTTTATGGCCCCCAGGGCGTGGAGGAGAAGCGGGATTTTCTCAAGGAGCTGGCGGATATTCGTGATCTACATGCCGGCCCCTGGTTGGTTGCCGGCGATTTCAATCTCATAACAAGTCCGGAAGACAAGAACCAAGGCAACGTGCACCGCCCCATGATGGCCCGCTTTCGACGTAGTCTTGCAGCGCTCGAGCTCAAGGATGTTTACCTTAACGGGAGGAGATTCACGTGGTCAAATGAGCGGCAACAGCCAACCTTGGAGAGGCTTGACCGGGTTTTTGCTACTCTAGACTGGGAGGACATTATTCCGGACGCCTTTCTCACTGCTGGTTCTTCGGGCCCTTCAGACCATTGCCCCTTGATCCTCAGCCTGGCCCCAGACCTGCAGCTGGGGCGTAGATTCCACTTTCAGTCCTTCTGGCCTAAAGTGGATGGTTTCTTGGACGTGGTGCGAGATGCGTGGGCCTCAGTGGAGCACGAGGCAAACCCTTTCAAACTTCTCGACAACAAGCTAAGAGCAACGGCAAAAAAGCTCGCCAGCTGGAACAGTAAATACGTGGGGAACATTAAGCTACAGATACTTTTGGCAAACGAGGTGATCTTGCGGCTCGATTCAGCAATGGAAGCCAGATCTCTTTCGCCCGAAGAAAGGGGCTTGCGGAAGCTGCTCAAAGGGAAGTTGTTGGGTCTTGCCTCCTTGGAGAGATCGCTTGCCAGGCAAAGGGCAAGGATCATGTGGCTTAAGGAAGGAGACGCATGCACAAAGTTCTTTCACTCTCACGCCAGTCACCGGAAGCGGCAGAATTTCATCAGCCATCTTTTAGTGGACGGGGAGAGACTCTCTGGTCATGTTGAAAAGGCCGAGGCCTTGGATGAGTTTTTTGACAACATCCTAGGGGTGGAAGTGGGGAGAGAGTTCTCCGTGGATTTGGATTTCCTGCAGTTTCCCTCCATCAATCTTAGCCACCTGGAGACATGCTTCTCTGAGGAAGAAGTGTGGAATGCAATTAAGGACATGCCGCTGGATAAGTGCCCGGGGCCAGATGGGTTCACTAATAGGTTCTTCGTAACCTGTTGGAGCATCATACGAACTGATGTCATGAACGCCTTCAAATCTTTGGATCGTCGGGATTTGCGTGGTTTTGGGGCAGTCAATCAGGCGTTCATTTCCCTCCTCCCGAAGAAAGCAGGTGCCGAAGAGCCCAGGGATTTTCGTCCTATCAGTCTCATCCATGGGTTCGCTAAGCTGGTGGCGAAAGTCCTAGCACGCCGGATCGCTCCGATTCTGCCACTGCTAGTGGGTGTGCATCAGAGCGCCTTTGTGCGTGGGCGTTGCATTCATGACAACTTCATGACAGTCAAGGAAACGGCCAGAAAACTGCACAGCTCGTCCACCCTTGACATCACCAAAGCTTTTGACACCGTCAGTTGGGCCTTCCTATTGGAAATTCTAAGGAAAGTGGGATTTGGCGACACCCTTATTTCCATAATCTGTGGGCTCCTATCGACTGCCTCCACGAAAGTAATGCTCAATGGTTGGCCGGGTTCTAAGATTCTGAACAGGCGTGGACTGAGGCAAGGAGACCCGCTCTCCCCGCAGCTTTTCATCTTAGTAATGGAAGTGCTACACCTCTTGATTGAGCGGGCAACTGCCCGAGGGCTGCTGACTAGGCTTGCTCCGGCCGGTCTGAGGCATAGGACATCAATGTATGCAGACGATGTGGTAACTTTTCTGAGGCCGACAGTGCGGGACTTCTTGGCCTTCACGGAGATTCTTGACATTTTCGGGGAGGCCTCAGGACTACGTGCTAACCTGGAAAAGTGTTCCGCTCACTTGATCAGGTGTGGAGGAGGGGAGGCCGAGCTGGTGGAGCAGGAGCTACAATGTCCAATTCTGCCCTTCCCGTTGCGCTACCTCGGACTGCCACTCTCTCTCAAGAAGCTCTCAGCAGCCCAGTTGCAGTACATAGTGGACAGTGTCGGGGGTCACCTTCCGGGCTGGAGGGCCAATCTGCTAAACAAGGGTGGTAGGCTTGAGCTTGTCAAAACCACCCTCTCGGCAGTTTCTATTTTTGCAATGATGTCTCTGGACCTGCCAGCAAAAACCCTCGTGGATATAGACAAGATTCTCAGAGGATTCTTGTGGAAGGGCAGAAAGGACGTGCATGGCGGCCACTGTCTAGTGGCGTGGGAGAGAGTTTGTATGCCCAAGGCCCTTGGGGGCCTTGGCATTCCAAACCTCCGACTGATGAACCAGGCTTTACGGGCTAGATGGTTGTGGCTTCGTAGGACGGATACCTCGAAGCCGTGGAGCGAATTCAACATCCAGGTGCCCTTGGAAGTGTCACATCTCTTTGAGGCAGGAACCACCTCGATAGTGGGAAATGGCGCCAACACTTTCTTTTGGACAGATAGATGGCTACCTGAGGGCAGGGTGCGATATCTGGCTCCCAATCTGTGGAAACGAATCCCAAAGGGTGCGATAAGAACACGCAAAGTCAGGGAAGGCGCCAGGGGGGACTGGTTACAGGATGTGCCACCCAATCTGACAGAGGTGGAGTTGCGGGAACTTCTCAGCTTGGCAGACCGTCTACCGACAGTTACCCTTCGAGAGGGCGTGGATGACCAGTTCCATTGGAATTGGGAATCGGGCAAGCAATTCTCAGCCCGTTCCGCTTACCGTGCCATGTTCGCAGGGTCCGTAGGTCTGGCAGGATCAGAGCAGATCTGGCGTTCCCGTGCGCCCAACAAATGCAAGTTCTTTCTGTGGCTGGCGCTGAAAGGAAGGTGTTGGACAGCCGACAGACTTAGTCGTAGGGGGCTCCCCCACCCCACAGCTTGCCCCTTGTGCGATCAGCAAGAAGAGGACATTGACCACCTGCTTCTTGGCTGTGTTTTAGCCAGACAGGTTTGGCAGTCGCTTCTGCACAGATGGGGCCTGGACCTTTGGATCCCCAGTCAGCAGGAAGTGTTAGCCCATTGGTTGCCTGCCAGAATTCCGGGCAGGGCCGAGCGTAAAGACATGTGGACGGCTATCACGTTGGTCTGCTGGTGTTTGTGGAGACATAGGAACAACGTTGTCTTTGAAGGGCACATGCCTTCAGTGGCGAGCGTGGTTAGCATGATAGAGCAAGAGGCAGCTCTGTGGCGTGCCGCAGGGCTGTTTAGGGATAGCCTTAGTTCAGTGGAAAGGCGGACATGTCGCGAGTAATTCATTTTTTTTTCTCGTAGCGTCTGGACGTCTGTGTCCAACGCGTTGTATCGGCCTCTTGGCCCCCCTCTTCTATGAATCCGATGCGTCTTTCCAAGACGTATCCTTAAAAAAAAATTGCAAGAAATAGTGTATCGGAGGAAAACGTTTTGTTGGAACTGCTTAGATCAGGTTTATATGCACCAAAGCACTGAATCTTATTTGTTCATGTATAGCATCTTCCAGAGCTTGGCTGAGATGACATCTAAGATTTCTCAAGGGAAGAAACAAGGGAGCAATTGAGCCGCGCTTAATTAAGCTTGCTCATCAATGACCTTGGTCACAGAATGACAACCAGAATATAAGCAACCGTATACATGTCTCATGCGATCCAGACACAGACAAGTCGATGACGGCTATGATCACTACCAAGCAAAGATTATCTACACATATACACCATCAATTAATCTTGAGCATTCTGCCTGCTGTCCATTGATCAATCGAGTCTGTGACATATTCTTAAATTTCTTAGTTTTACACAAAATTCTTCATGCAATTGAGTAAGTAATGCGTGTTTCCATCTCAAGTATTTTCTGCAAATATTATCAACTTTCTAGATTGCTGTCACTTCTAAGTTTCTCTCCATTTCTCCATGGCCATATGATTTTTTTGTTCTACTTTTCTATGTAACAATGTGGATCCTATTAGTATTGACTATACAATGTATTTCTATGTCTTTGTTTAGCGTTTTCCTCTTTTGGTGTGGGCGTGTTTTAAAATGGACTACAATAATCTAAAATTCCGCCGCAACGCGCGGGGTATTGTCTAGTTATCATAAATCATATAACCATTCGGGAGAACCAAACCATAGCAACTACAACAGCAATGGAGCAAACAATGGAAACAACGAGACATTTTTTTTATTTAAATGTGAAAAAATCACTAAACACGTCAAACTATATTTTACTTTTCAAGATCTCACCACATGAAATGTGACGATGATTTCTATTTTCATAATTTGTCAGCTCAATTTGAAATCTATTTTCTATTTTTAAGAAATAAATAGATCGGAAAACTAGTTAGGTCTCTCCTAGCCTAAATAATCGAAGAACAATCTTAAGCGGGCAACACCGTGGTAAGCATGCAGGTTTGTCACGTGCCACATGTCTTGTAGGGGGGCGCAACATGGTGACCACTAGAGATGGTTCTTAGCATTTCAAAAAATGATTTTAATTCGAGAAATATCAAAATAACACTTTACAAGGAAAATGCCTTTGGATAGTCCGAAAGCAACAAGATCTGGGCTTGATAAACATGGGCCGAGCCCAGTTTCCTTTTGGGCAGTTTTAAAATCTTCGGTCTTCAGTTGGAGGGCCTTAAGAGATTTGAGCTCATCACTACACAAAGTTCCTACCGTAGAGACTTGGAAATAGCCCAGATGAGTAACTATGCTTTGGGCTTAAGGAGATTACTTGGACGGAGAAAGAAGCCGGCCCCTAGCCGCTATCTAGCTTCTTTGATGAAGCAACGGGGTGCAGCGAGAGGCTTCAGCTTGTTTACATATCACTGTGTATTTCGAGCACCTTTTTTTTTTTTTAGAAATGGAGGATACTACCCAGCCTCTATACCAAAATGGTGCACAGAGCCGGTTTTTATTAATAGAAAAGCAGAAATCACAATATTTTACAAATAAATACATCAATGCACTATCCTGAACCACCAACTTAGGGGCTACCACCACTAAGTGATGAAGGGGGTCGCCGAACATGGCCGAATTTCTTGCCAGCACACCAACGCACATCACTGAAACACCGAAGGCCACACCAAACCGCCCAATAGCGAGCAAGAGGCACAACCGGTCCAGCACCCTGCAACGCACACCGACGTCCACGCTCCAGAAGATGTCGCCTCCGTCTTTCACTCACTCGTCTTCAGGATAGAAATCAATGCATTCACCCGTAAAACCTGCCATCGACGCCACCATGACGCAAGACAGCTCCTCCACCCTGCGCAATCCGCACCACCAAGGGACCCCCTCCAGGTAACTCACATTCCAAAGACAATGCCCTCAAGAGGGTAAACGACAACGAAGATGACGCCATCATCCTATCTGGTAAAACCAGATATAGGGTTCCCCCCGAAGCACAGCTCTGCTCCAAGACAATACCCTCAACAGGGAGAACGGCGCAAGGCGTCGTCATCGTCCCATCCAGTATTTCGAGCACCTGTACGGCAGCACGAAACAAAATCCATTTCATATGTGATTGGCCTAGCTACGAATTAAATGCGTACAGTATATAGTACTCTGGATTAATCACCAGCAGTCAACTGCCAATTGAAGTTGAAGATCTATATATATCTCCGTCGAATGTTTGATGAATATCTCCAGACTAGCGCTGCCGCAGGCCCGCATCCATCCCGTTTCCCGTGACTCCGTTAATGGCGATCGATCGAGACGCCGTACCTGCCGAGCCGAGCGTCCGTCCTGGATCATGGAACCGAACAATCTCTGCCGTACATACGTGCTCTACGAATTTGTACACATATACGCGGATGCATGTGCACGTCAATCTATCGCTATCTCTATCTCTGCTGCATATCCAGTACGCCAAGCCGTGACCGGGGACCAGGCCAGGCGAGGCCCAATGATTTGCGTTAGCTGCAAGCAACAGTTCCGGAAGCGCGAGACGAGAGGAATCCTAGCGGCATAGTACTAGGACAATGCATGGCGAATTGGCACCCGCCCGCGCGCATTGATCTCGCAGCTTGCTTGTTTGACATTTTTCCCTCGTTGAGTAGCACATTTATGTGCCTCACTGCTTCTCAGCAGAATAGATCTAAGCCAGCCTTTAGGTTGAAAGCAGTAAACTCAAATTCCAGCTAGAACAGAGCCGGAATCTGGTCACTTGTTCTACGAATTCGTAGGATTTCGTTTTCTAGTCGACTAAATTGTATGAGCATTTCTAACAGAAGCCAACCCGTAAAACGCGGAATTGAAAATGCGGTTTTCAGTTCAAGTTTTAGGGTTTTTTTTTGTTTCGATTAATCGCGCAGTAGCAGTGCCGGTAAACATAACCGGCATATTTCGATTTCTGATTTTGCCGCGAATTTAGTTTACAAAAGGGGCGGCAAATACTACCGATTACAACGATTATCACCGACGGTGATCACCGGAGTAGCCATAACCCTAACCCTAGCCTCCCCGTGGGTGGCGCCGCTCCCCAAAATGTCGCGGCGGTGCCGCTCAGTCCTCATTGGAGGAGCCGATGTACCGTGGCTCCTCGAGCGAGGCAGTAATGCCCTTCTCGAGGAGCACGGCGCTGCGCCTCGAACTCCTCCTCCTCCGCTGTAGAGCGCTGGCAGAGGGTCGCCATGACGACGTCCACCGCATTGTCGGGGATGAAGTCGGGCTCGGAAAAAGAGGGACCAAATGCAGTCGGGTCGTACTCTGGCAGCGGCTCCTGCTCGCGCGGCTCTGTCCTCACGAGGGCGCGGAGGAGCTCCCCGCGCCGCTGGAGCTGCCCGGGCCGCAGAGGTGGAATGCGCGGTACGCCAGAGAGTCTGGCACGGGAAGAGCGCTGTTGGTGAAGGCGTGCGTCGCCCTCTTCCTCGCGGCGTCGGAGCGCACCACCCATCGCCGCGCCTCGTCAGACAGATATGACGGTCGAACAGGAGCCGGAAGACGGGCTCGCGCCTCAGGGTCTTCAGCTTCGACGGCATGGCGGCGCGACGGAGCTGGATCTGGGTGGAGGCGTGATTAATTTGTCGTCGGGGGTGTGTGACGGCGCGGAGGGATTGCTCGTCCGTGACGGCGGAGGGATGGGGTCGTGACCTGAAAATGACCGCGCGACCACCACTGTAGGGTTCCGCACCTCGGATTCCTAGGCGACTGAAAACCGTTTACGGGTCGGGTGCGTTATACGGGCTCTTCTACAGCCCTCCGCCCGTAAATCCGCCGGGATTTTTTGGGTCCCGGCATTTTACGGGCTCTGCTAGAGATGCTCTAATCAAGGACATGCATTCCTAGCCCTCACGCGGATTTGGTGTGTGCATGATGAGAAACAATGTTGATATCAACATTGTTCATATCTGCTTTCTCATACGCGGCCTAGCCATAATTTTTATGACCCGCCAGATCATAATCTGTATGTTCCCTTGTAAAAGCAACTTTAGCAGTGCCTTGTAAACTGGATGGAACTGGAAAAATCCCACGACTATACAGGCTTGGCTAGTTTTTTGGGATAGAGCAGAGCCCGTATAAGTAGCCACACTGGAAACATTTTTTAATCGCCCCTGAATATGACCCGGAGACCCCTAAATCTAGTGGTCGAACGTGCATTTTCAGTTCCCAATCTGAATGCCCTAGCCGTCGCCGACGAGAAATCACTCTCCTCCTCCGACGAGAAATCAGTCGCAGTTACCACCACCGCCGACAAATATGCAGCGCGGCTCAAGCTCCTCCAGGCGCGGCGGCCATGCGCCCACTTCGGGACGCCACAGCGGCAGCTCGTCCGACGACAAGGATTACAAGAAAGAGCTCGCGGCCGCCTACAACGCCGCTTTGTTTATGCCCTCTGTTTAGCTTTGGTGAGTTACCGTATGACGATACATCGTCGACGACTTTCTGATGAATGCAAACTCTGAATCTTCGCATCTTTTTAATTTTGCAAATTTATAGTTTCATTTTCAGTTGTTGTTCTGCCCCCCACGCTTTTGCAGACCGAAAAAACCATGGAAACGTGAATTGAAAACGAGTTTTTAAGTTCCACATTTACGGACACTGCTAGAGTTGCTCTCGTGACATAGCCACAATTTCGAAGCGTGTTGTAGAAATATAAGTTATCGGAGTAGATTTTTATAATTTTAAAAATAAGCCCTTTCTTACAGGTCTGAATATAGCCGTGCATCAATTTTCAACCGAGCAAATCGGTTAGGGAATGAAACATTAGGTGATGGTAGATCCAGTTTAAAAATGGCGTGGTGCCTCTGTTCCATAATGTAAACCTTTTTAACGAACTAAACTATTTTTTTAGAGTGTACTAAAACTTTATAGAAGTGAGAATTTACCTTGTGACACAGACACAAGCAACCAAACAGCAGCGGCGGAGGACGAATTTTTTTTAAGGTCGGGCGAAATCTAAAGCAAAGAAAAAATGATGTAAAAAACTAAAATTGTCTACACAACAATACTTATACTCCCTCCGTATCAAGATGTTTTAGTTTCTCCTAAACAAAATATATCTAGACATGTTTTAGGGTAAGATGCATATGAATCTACACACTAAAAATGTCTAGATACATTTTTTTCTAGGAAAAGCTAAAATATTTAATATTTTGATACGAAGGAAATCTTATATTAAGCATAGTCATTTTTGGTACAATGGTAAGACCAACATATTTAAATCAAAATTTAACCAGTAAAACGTACGGCTTAAGTTTATATGATCTATGAAATCGGTTATACCTCCGGCTCCTAAACCTTGTCATTCTCTTCCACTAAGGGTTCAACAGAACGTTCCACTTATTCCATGTGGGTAGCCATAGAAATTTCGGCCCCTCCTTTCATTTCTTCTCTTCTCTTGCTCTTCATGTGCCACAATATTTGCATTTTCCAAGTGCTTAGTATAGAGCTACTGCCCACGTTCAACTGGCACAAAAGATTTCTTGAAATCTTTGACTGAAAACAATACAAAACATGATGAAACGATTCGTGCAGAGGAGAAGCGCCCTCGACCTGGTGCTTGGTCGAGTTTTTTTTTTTTTTGATGGAAGCTTGGTCGAGGGGTGGAAGGATTCATTCCCAGGCACGTGCGGTCGTCCGCTCAGCTCATGCGGCTCCTCGCACTAGGCCCAACAAGGCCCAGGTCCTTCGAGTTAGTCAGAACTGGCCCAAGTAACATCTGTTTCTTTTCTTTTCTTTCAGAAACGGACACAAAGTAGCAAAATACGTATGTATACATGAAAATGACTATATATATTCAATATTTTGCCAAAAATCAAGGTAGGGCGGCTGCCCTACCTTGCCCTAAGGGGTCCTCCGCCCCTGCCAAACAGTGTGTAGAGTCTAATTTGGTCCTCGCGGAACGGAGCTGTGTATAATTTGTCGGCAATCATATGGGGTACAGAACATGGTCTAAGCCGTGTTTCATTGGGGCAGCCGGGCAGGTCCTGGCGAGCGACGTATGTAGAAGACCCAAAACCTATGCAGTAATCAAACACGACCTTCATGTGGCTGCTTGAACATATGCCTTGTTCATTAACTTGTCTTACCCAAGCAATTACATGCAAATATATACCCAAACCCAACCCAAACGCGACAAAGATCTCATGTACGAACACGGCAAATAACGAACGCATGCGCAATTTTCGTCACGGAGCAGTGCGCTGAACTTTCGACAGGGAACTACGCCGACCTCTCCGTTCCATTCTCAACATAGCAAGCTGCAAAAGCCTGGAAGTACCATACCATACTCGGAATGGTACAGACCGCTCCTTCTTCCTGCCACCACAACCTTCCAAATCTTGCATGTGCGGATTGGCGAGATGCGCTGCCGAGTCGAGCAAGAAACCAAAACGAGGCGCAAGTGGAGCTCTGGAGATCGGCGTATCCACGTTCCACGAACCACCTAAACATGCCGTTCGAAAACTACTGCATGATAGGAGACGCCAGATAGACCGGGAAGGGGCTACTACCTCTACTGCAGCTATTAGCTAAACGGACACCAGCTAGCATGTGCCTGTGCAACCGCTCGAGTACGTCCTCATCGGTCGTGTACGTGGATGCACGTGCACGGGCCGGGTCTCTGTCTGATCCATGTTCAACCACCTTGCCCGGATTTGGCCTCTTCTCAGCCCATTTTGCTTGCTTGTCAAGTACTCCCAAAAAAGAGTTTCACAATGAATGACATGGGACAGCTTCCCCTTGTGAAAAAAAAATGGGCTCCGGCGATCCCGGGAGCGACCTAGCGTCGTCCCCGTGCGGCACCTCGCCGCCGCCGTCCCCCGCCCCCCACCAACCACTCCTAGGCTCAATCCCCATGAACCTCCTCCACCCTCCGCTCCCGCTCCTCCTCCCGTGGACCGCCGCCGCCGGCGCGGCCCAGTCCAGCAGCGGATATGCGCTGACCGAAGAGAACCTTGCCCCTGTCGACCATGCCCTGCCACAGAAGATGGCCGCGTCCACCGTGGATTCCTCGTCGGGCATCGCGCAACTCCGACGCTCCCGCCCCAAGCTTCCAGGGAAGCTCAAGGGGACGCCAGGTTCGGCTTTCCTCCTCCGAATCTTTCGCACTTACAACACCATGGTAGCTTTCTCCCCGCTGCCGCCTAGTATGCGTGCCCAATTTCGTTTCTGGATTACTCCAATTTCTGCCTCCGCTCATCTGAACGGATTCTTAGTGAAGAATGCCTTAAATTTTACTTTCACGGATCTCGGCGATTCCTTCACCGTCACTCAGATTGGACCTTTCGTTTTCACCTCACTCGCTGCGTCCAAGCCGGTCGCCGGTCTCATCGTCAGCCGCAGGCACTTCACCGTCGGAGCGTCCTCTTTCCTCCTGCACGCCACGCGGTCTGCAGCTTTCTCCGCTGCCTCTGCGCTTGCCCTGGCGGGTCGCAACGAAGAAGAAAGGAGCGATCCCCACCCTAGCCCGGTCCCTCTTGTCAGCGTGCCACCTAGCCCAACTCGCACCGATCCCTTGGAAGACGCGCACGAGACTGCTCCCGCTGAGGGTGGACAAAACGTTGGGTGCGCGTGCGCTCCCCCTGCGGTGGACATGGCGCGCTCTCCTCCTCTCGATTCTGGCACGATTCTTTCCTGCCCCGTGGCCCGACTGGAGGCCTCTGTCCCTGACACGCGCGTCATCGTGCCACGGCCGGACCCCACCCCCAACGTGCCCCCTGCTACGCGTGCCCCATCGTGCAGCGTACCGGAAGAGCACTTGAGTGCCCCCGAGCCCTCTAGTCTGACCCCCGCCGAGCTATCCCCCTCTCTCGCTCGCGTTTCCACGGCTCCTAGCTCTGCGCCTCCCCCTCTCACCGCCGCGCGGATTCCCGCTGATGGGAACGGCGATGGCACCCCCGCGCCGCCCGCCGCGCCGCATGCTGATGCCCCCTCCTCCATCCCATCGCCGCGCAGCTGCTCCCCCATCTCCCCTCCCTCCCCGAAATCGTTTAAAGAGGCCCTCCTCACCCCGGGAACCCCTCAAGCTCCTCGCCGCCGGACTCTTACCTTCTCCCCAATCGCGAACCGCCGCCTTTGCTTCCGATGTCTGTGCACCGAGCACCCCGTCAAGGAGTGCCGGGACCCAGTGCGTTGCAAGTGTGGACGGTACGGCCACCGGAGCCCCTCCTGCGCCTTCCCCCCGCTTCGTTTCACCACCGCCGCCGTCCAACCTGCGACCATGGAGGACGTCATCCTCATCGGCAGCTCCACCGACTCCTCGCCGTCGGCGAACCGCGCGGTCTCCCCACCCCACTCGCCTCAGGGGAGGCTTCTTGCGCGTTTCCTCCAAGATGCGGAGGTGAACCGCTCGCCGACGCGCCGCAACCCCACCTTCTTCCGCCCGCCGACGCCTTACCCTCGCCGCCCTACGCTCCCAGCTGCGCAGGCACCGATGGCGCCTCGGGCGCAACCTCCACCACTAGCCCCCCGCCGTCGTGACCCCGCGGAGTGCTTCATGCCTCTCACCGACACCACGGGGGCGCGCCGTTTAGCCTTCGCCGTCGTGGACCCGCCGTCCCCATCGCCGGGGTACCTTCTCCGCCACGCGCTTGAGGACATCGGTGGGAACTCGACGGTTGGGCTAGCGGCGTCCCACTATGGCGCCTTGCTCATCGTCTTCCCCGACGAGGAAGTGCGTGAAGCCACCATGGCCCGCTTCCCCGCCACCTTCAGCGGCCACCGCATCTCCCTCGAGCGCCCCGAGCACGCCGACAACCGCTCCTCCTGGCGCTACTCCTGCTTCGCGCAAATTTCTGCGACCGGTTTCCCGCTTGAACACTGGTCGGAGGGGGGGATCCGCACCGCGTTCCGTTCCATCGGAAGTGTGTGTTGTATTGATCCCTTGTGCCTTAACGATCTAGATTTTTCTGCTGTTAGGCTGGTCATCCACCTCGAGGACGCGGCGGACATCCCCGACACTCTGATTCTGCGGGACTTCGAGGGCCAGACCGCCACGCAGGTGGCGCTGCGGGTCATACGCTCCTGGCCGTCGATCCCCGGCGAGTTCACCCATGACGATCACTTCTCGGGAGGGGGGGTGACACTCCTCCCCGCTCGGGGCCTGCGGCGTTCCCTCTCGCTGCTGCATCTCCTTCTGCCACCCCGCCGACCGCGCCGCCGCCTGCCTGTGCGTCCAACCTCGACAACATCGATGACGGCTCGGTTGGGCCGACCGACGGAGGGCCCTCCACTGGCCTGATGGACCTGTGGTCCCGCGTTCTCTCAAGGAGGGCCAAGGCCCTCTCGCCGGCTCCGCCGACGTCCACCCCGGTCGATCTGTGGAATAGGATCCTTGGACGCAGGATGGCAGCGCAGTTTCCCGAAGCTGGGCTCGACGCCGAACAGGTGAACCCCCCGCCGTCCTCCCTTTGCAATCCCCTCCTTTCGCCCTCTGACTCCACCCTCCCCCGTGCCCTTTACATGCAGTGGTATGACGCGCTGACCATCCCTCCGACGCCGCTGGTCACCGCTGACGTCGCCCCCGCCATCGTCCCCGCCTCGCCTTGCGCTGACAGCGACGTGCTGCCAGACTGCGAGGGCCCGGGGCCTATCGCCTCCGCGGACAAGTCCGCCTCCGCTAGTGCTGCGTCCGGTGCCGTCGTGGCCCTCTCCTTCTCGGCCCTTGCGGACGAGCACGAGGTGGATGCTCGCAAACGCCGGGCGCGCCGCAAGAGGGCGTCCAATTCGGCCTTCAAAGCTCACCGGAGCTCCAGGCTCGCAGCCAAGGAGGACCCCTCCTTCATCGACATGCTGAGCAAGGCCAAGCTCGCCAAGGCGTCCCGTTTCGACTGCACCAAGGGGTCCCCGAGCCTCCGTGCCGCAATTGCCGACGTCGACCTCGACGAGTGCGTTGCCCAGGCGGTCCCCACCTCCAAGCTCAAGGCCCTCGGCGCCCCCTGTGGCGTTGACGCTGTTGCTCTCGACGCAACAGTGGTGCCCCGCCGTGCTCAATGAATTCAGCACGCCGCCGGTGCGCTCCCGTCCGTGCGCCGCCTGGATTAGCCTGGCGGCTCGGAGCCCACCTTCGCCGCGATGACGGCCCTTCCGACTGCGTGTTCCCAGCGACCTCTCTGTCGATGTTCAGAGATCAGCTGCTGTGTTTGCTTTTTGCCCCTTGCTTTGTTAACCTCTGTAACGGCCCCGCGCCTGTAACTCGCCTCCTGGAACAAACAGTCAGCTTTTGGTACGTCCTTGGTGCTGTGATGTGTGCTTATGAATAACACAACGCTGCGTTTCTGCTCTTGGAACCTTCGGGGTTTAGGTGACGATGATAAGTGTATCACTGTCAATGCGGATATCACGCATATTAGACCCCACTTCCTCGCTATTCAGGAATCCAAACTCTCGACGCTTACGCCTGCCAAGGCTGCCAAATTCCTTCCTCCGCGCATACGATCGTACGTCCAGATAAACGCCAGGGCTCTTCGGGAGGGATTATCTCTGCCTGGGATCCCTCCTCTTTCGCGTTGTTAGCTTCTAAGGAAACCTCCCATGTCCTTTCTACCGACCTCTCCCTCGCCACGAACAGTGTTGTCGTCCGGGTCTCTAACGTGTACGGTCCTTGTACACATGACCTTAAGGAAAATTTCTTGCGCAGCCTTGTCGCCCACGACCCCGGGGACCAAATCCCCTGGATGGTCTGCGGCGATTTCAACATCTGTCGGGACGTGTCAGACCGCAACAACGCAAACCTAAACAACAGCGAGGCTGATATGTTTAATGACGCCATTCACAACCTCTACCTTATCGACCTCCCCCTTCGGGACAGAAGCTACACTTGGTCTAACCAGCGAGCCCACCCCACCCTTGTTCGGCTTGACCGTGTCCTTGTCAACAATGCATGGAACGCCATGTTTCCTGCCTCCGCGCTCCTATCTGAGTACCGCAGCACTAGCGATCATGTTCCTCTCATTACGTCGGTTGCCACAACTTGCCCCCGATCTCAAATTTTCCGCTTCGATCGTTCTTGGACCCTGCACGACGGGTTTTGTCGCGCTATCCGGGCGGCATGGCGCTCCACCGACAGAACGGACCCCTGTGCCCGGCTAGTTGCACGGCTCAAAGTTTGCAGAGGTGCCTGTAAGAGATGGAAAAAGAGAACTAGCTCCGCTGATACCCGTGCATCCGACTGTCGCGTCCTCCTCCTTTTCCTTGAACACCTGGAAGAAATCCGTCCCCTCTTCGATTCTGAAAAGGCCCTACGCTCCCTCACCTCCGAGGCCCTAAATCTTGCTATTAAAGAGAAGTGGACGTACTGGAAGATCAGATCCAAAATTCGGTACGCCATCGAGGGAGACGAGAACACAGGGTTTTTTCACGGTATTGCCTCTTGCCGGCGGCGTCGTAACACGATCCCCGTCATTGATTACCATGGTGTCCCCTTCTCTGACCACGAGTCAACGGCGGATATCTTGACGTCCTTCTACAAAAACCTCCTGGGAACTCCCACTCCGTGTACCTGGTATTTCAACGCCGATGCCTTCTACCATCAAACCTCGCCCCTTCCCGCCAGCCTCACTGCCCCTTTCACCCGATCCGAGGTCACGGCTGCCCTGTTTGCAATGAACCAAAATGCCAGCCCCGGGCCAGATGGTTTTGGTCCGAGTTTCTTCATGAAATTTTGGGACCTTATTGCCGACGATGTTATGGCTGTTTTCGACGCTTTCTTTCAACACAGGATATACCTTGCTCGTATCAATCGGGCCCTCTTGGTCCTGCTCCCCAAAACAGAATCCGCGCGCTGCCCGTCCCAGTTCCGTCCTATCTCTCTTCAGAATTGTATCGTGAAGATGATTACCAAAGTCCTTACCACTCGCCTTCAATCATCCATCCACACCCTCGTTGACCCGGACCAAACTGGGTTTCTATCGGGGAGGCGCATCTCTGAAAACATCGTGTACGCGGCCGATCTCGTTCGCTACTGCCACATCAAAAAGAAACCCACCATCGTGTTTAAAATCAATTTCCGTAAAGCCTTCGACTCGGTAAACTGGTGCAGCCTTCTGACTATCCTCCGTGCTCGCGGCTTCACTGATAAGTGGTGCTCCTGGATGCATGACATCCTCGCTTCCGGGCACACGGCGGTCCTCCTCAATGGTATCCCTGGGTCCTGGATCCGCTGCAAAAACGGCCTTCGCCAGGGAGACCCCCTATCCCCATACCTATTCATCATTGTCGCTGACCTGCTTCAGAAAATGATTAGGGATGCCTCTACTCGAGGTGACATCACCCATCCTATCGACAGCAACCTCTCAGCCCCGGTCCTGCAATACGCTGACGACACCCTTATTCTCTGTAAAGGGGATGAAAACAACGCCCGCAACCTCAAGCGTGTGCTTGACGCATTCGCCTCCGCGACCGGCCTTGCGATAAATTTTCACAAATCCTGCTACGTCCCCATGCATTCCCCCGTGGCCCTTACAAACAATATTGCTGCCATCCTTGGGTGTGACGTCTCCTCCTTCCCTCAACCCTACCTTGGCCTTCCCCTCTCCCCTATTAAACTTCCCATGTCGGCGTACTCCTCTCTTATCTCCTCTTTCGATCGCCGCTTGGCCGGGTGGAGTGCTATGCTTCTATCTTCTGCTGGCAGGCTTGTTCTTTGCAACGCGGTTCTAAATAATCTAGCAACTTATTTCATGTGTTCTTACGTCCTTCCGCCTGGTGTTATAGATGCGATTGACAAGAGGAGGCGTGCCTTCTTCTGGACGGGAAAAGATAATTGTTCCGGTGCTCGATGTCTAATCTCGTGGGACAAGGTTTGTTTATCTGTGCAGGGTGGTGGCTTCGGGATGCGGGATCTCCAGAGGCAAAACACAGCGCTGCTGATGAACTTCATCCACAAACTACACCAAAGCGAGGAGCTACCGTGGAAGACTTGGTTCCGTACACACTCCGGCAGGGATCTTGGTGACATCCCTTCCTCCCCTTCCTTCTTGGATCAAATTGTTGCTCGATGTCTTCCTCTCTACCGTTCTATCACTAGGTGTGAAGTCCGCAATGGTAGACATACATCCTTCTGGTTCGACCACTGGCTTTCGGGCGGGGCTCTTTGCCACAAGTATCCTGCTCTGCTTTCGCACACGACACGTCCAAACATCTCCGTTGCTGACGCTACCACGCATGGCCTTAGTCTGTGGCCTCGTCTCACGCACGCCGCAGAGGTTGAGCTTGTTGAGGCTACTGGTGTCCTTGCTCGCGTCTCCCTGAGCACCCCGGATGACGTCCGGATCATTGCTTGGGGGCCGTCCCACCGCTTTAGCTCTCGAGCGGTCTACCGTTCGTTGGCCACTGGTGGCTGCCGGGACTCATCTTCCATCATCGCATGGTCCTCTTCTCTCCCTACCAAAATAAAGATTTTTTGCTTTCTCGCTGATGCTAACCGCCTTAGTTCGCGCGCAAACCTCCACCATAAAAACTTCTCGCCTTCCGATGCTTGCGCTCGTTGCGCGCAGATAGAAACTTGCATCCATATCTTCTTCGCTTTCCCCGTCGCTGCTGAGGTTTGGTCTACCGTTAGGGCTAGCCCCTCCCCTGGCTCCATATGGGAGATCTCTCCCCCAACGGGGTCGGTTACCGTACCTCACATTTGGCGATTCGGTATTGCCGCCATCCTCTGGAACATCTGGAAGGCCCGTAACGACATCACCTTCAACTCGACTATTCGCTCCGCCGACTACATTCTGCATCGCGCTGCGGAGGACATCGAGCTATGGAAACACCGGCTCCCGGGGCCGATCATGGAGCTGCGGATAGTCTTGCTACCCTCATCAGAGAGCGCGTCAGGGATGGTGCCTAGGTTTTCGCCTTTTTCGTCTATTTCATGTAATGGTTCTACTCGTGTAATTGCATGCTAGTGGTTTGAGCTGCGCCTCTACCAAATCTCCCCTCTTATTGTTGGCTTCCCTCACTGAATTTGACAATGTAATGTTTAGCCCTATGGGGGCTATGTTTTTCGAGCTATATAACAACCGGTGGGGAAAACTCTTCCCCCCCGGCCTCCTCGAAAAAAAACAATGAATGACATGGTGTGAAATAGCTTAGGTCTTTGGAGATTTAGCTGACATCAACATATTGCTGAGTCAACATAAACTAGATTTTGTGGAAATTATTGAAACGGAAAAAACAGTCTTTCCAACACATGTTCTGGATAGCCTTGTAAGAGCATCTCCAATAGGTGATGTAAAATAGGACCCTAAAACCGATTGATGTAAATTTTACATCACCCAAAACGTGGATTTTGGATCACCTAAAAAGTCCAACTCCAACAACTGATGTATTATAGGGCATGAGTTCCCAAATAGGTGATGTATAGTAGGATAGCCGCCGACGCGGAATTGAAGCGACGGGGTTTCGACGGCTTCGCGACGGCCAAGGGCGGAGGCGGGGTGGCGGCGATGCTCGGGGAAGATGGAGAAGGAGCGATGGGGTGGCGGCGATGCTCGTGGGCAACAAGTCTGAGCCGGCGCAGGGGCGACGACGCCGACAAAGAGCTAGTCGATTGGGGCTCCGGTGGGCGTCGTGACGACCGAGGGCCACGGCGGGTGGCGACGTAGAAGGAGCGGCGACAAAGATCAAGAATTATATGGTTAAAGGGCAGGGATGCAGACTCCAAACTGTTTCATGACGTTGTTAACGGAAGAAGATCAAAAAAATTCATTTCAGCAGTAGGGGTGGCTACTCTCGAGGCGGCGGCTGGCGCAGTCCTGGGCGAGGGGGAGGCCGCGCTGGAGGGAGATGGGAGGAGCGCGGCCCGAATCCGTACAACGGGTACGACAACTACAACACAGACAGCTACAACAACGGCGACTACCAGCCGACCCTGCAGCAGCTGCAGCGTCCCAACCCACCCGCGCCTCAGGTGAGCGCTGCCACGCAGCAACACGCTGATGGCAACCAAGGCCGGGGCGACGAACACTGTAGGGGGTACCAAGAACCTACGGGCTACATGGTCTTCATTCTTGGCGGAGCACAAGCTCCCCTCTCCAACCGCCACTTCAAGAAGACCTCACGTGAGATCGCCGCTGTCCACTCAGTCACAGCCGCGGCGAAGTTACTCAAGTGGTCAAACCACAAGGTCTCCTTCGAATTAGCGACCACCCCAAGTCCACAAGGACCGTGGGAATCCTGCCCCTGGTCTACACCCCCACCATAAACAACATCGCCGTCAACAAGACCCTGCTCGACGGGGGTGCAGGCCTCAACGTCATCTCGGTGCCCATGTTCGAGCGACTCCAAGTGCCCTACGAGCGTCTGGCCCCCACAAGGCCGTTCACCGGTGTCACTGATAGTACCACGGTCCCTCTAGGACAGGTGCGTCTCGCCGTCACGCTCGACACTTGCTAGAACTACCGCAGCGAGACTCTCGACTTTGACGCCGCCCACAGTGCACTCCCCTACAATGCCATCCCCGGGTACCCAGCTCTCGCGAAGTTCATGGCTGTGACGCACCACACGTACAACCTCGCCAAGCTTCCCAGGCCTACTGGCACCATCACCATCCATGGGGAGGTGGAGGACGCGACACGCTCCGTCGAGCGAGCCTACAAGGAGGTGGCGACCTCCCACCCGGCTGACGAAGACGACGTGGGGACACCTCGGTGAGGCTCCCAAGAAGAGGCTGCTAAACTCACACGAGATAGCCGCCACCCAGAAGACCCCCCAAAGCACTGGAGGCTCGAGGGCTGCCGCCCAGAAGACCGCCCAGAGCGCTAGAGGCTCGGGGGTTGCCACTGATCTTCATGCGAGCACGCCTCCTTACTAGGGAGGAGCGCTCACCACATGCTCGTTCCATGGGCCCCACAAGGCCATAGAGACGCACCCTCGAGGGGACCCGTGACGCCACGGTAAAAACGACGCCAGGACCTCTCTCCGTGAGGGTCTCATGGAGCTCTCGCCAGCGAGCCACAAGGCCGCGGGATCTTCTACCCACACAAGTGGGAGCCCCGCTCCGTTTGGGAAAACTTTTGATTACTCGAGGGCGCCACAAGGCCACTACATCCTCGAGCTATGCACCTGAACTCGCGCGAGTATCAGCCCCATGACGATGGGAGTCCCGTGTCCGCACGGTGACGTCAAGTGCTTCTTGGGGGACCACAAGGTCACGACATCCCCAAGATTTTTGTAAGAGAACAATGCCTCAACATAGCAGTAAAATCGTGTTGCTTTCACGAAGCAATCCCATCTCTCCTTGCATGCCGGCATGCCTGCATTTTGCATCCAACAAAGATCATATGCATCCATCTCAGCATGCATACTTCCTCTCTCCGGAGAGGCACGCGCGGGCCTTTTTCCTCTCAAGAGCATCCCACGAGCGGGGGCTGGAACAATGTATGTGAGAGGATCGCTACCGCACACAAACACTTCGCCAAGTCCCTTGGCGTTTTCTCCTCACGAGATGCTCACGAAGGAACAAACAGGCGTGCACATCTCCAGGAGCACAAACTGCAGGTAGCGTCGGTAGCCTCACTCCCAAGGAGCAAGTGTGCAACACCCAACTCTCCACACAGAGCCCAGAAGTATCCTCCACAAGGTGCGGCTGAAGGCCCCGCCATGAAGGACACAAGCAAGGTGTCTCAAAGTACACCACCACAAAAAGCTAAGTATCACCGCAAGGAAATACCAGTAAACTAAGACACAACGAAATAAAGTCATCTCACACCAAAAGGTTCACTTACTTTCTATTGCATGCACTAGGAAGACCAAGATCGCAATTACACGGAGGAAGAGGAATGGTAGCTCGCGGAGTCCTCAGCGCCACCACCGGATCCTCCCGCCCCATTAGCACTGGGAGGGCTCAACGAAGATGGACCCGCCGGCGGACCAAACTTCTCGGTGAAGGCGTTCACTGCTGGATAGGCGCGGATATAGTGATGAAGTCGAAGAAGGGGTTGGTGAGTTGGAGCCGGGAGAAGGCGTGATTGATCGCCACCGCCAGGAGTTGGCGGTTCTCTTTGTTCAAGACCCGGTCCACATCCTGGACCTCCTCCTCGAGCATAGTAATGAACTACGAGAAGTAATTGACGCAGCCGAAGCCAGTATACTCGAGGGAGAGAGCTGGCGTCTCGACATGCAGGCGGTCGGCGACGGTGTGGGTGCTGCACAGCTTGAAGAAACAACACCTTGAATTGGCGCTGCAGCTCAAGCGCCTGCTGTGCGGAAGCCTGATGCTCTTCTTCTCCCTCCACAAGCGGGGTGATCTGCCCCTGCAAGGCGAGCAGCTCCGCTTGGTACCTCGTTGCCTTCTTGGCTGCCAGGACTTTGGCCTTCCTCTCCTCGTCGTGCCTTCGGCGGACCGTCTCCAAGTCCTCTTCGAGCTCCTTCACCTTTTTCTCCAGCTCCTTCTTCCGCTGAATGAACTTGCCCGCCAGGTCCTTGTTCTTCTGGCCGAACTCCCACAATATCTCTCCACAGATGGCCGCACGCCCCGTCTCAACCTCCTCCTAAATGCCCCGCTCGCGGTCATCCCTCATTTTGGCGAGTCGGGCATTGCAAGTGTCGACCTTTTCCAGGGTGCGGGCCACTATCTTCCACACCTCAGCCTCGAGGGTGTCAAGGCACTCGCGCTCGAGACTAAGCTCGATCTCAGCACAGGCTAGCCTCTCTTCCTGCTTGGAGAGGTCGCTTTCAGCCTCTTCAACCGTTTTCTTCTTTAAGGCGAGCTCCTCCTCTTTCTCTCGAAGAAGGCGGGACCACTCCTCCACCTCCAGGGAGTGATGGTTCCTCTCCAGGGCGAAGCTCCTCCTGGCCTCCCTGCGCACTCACCAGGGCCAGCTAAGCTTCTTTCAACACCGCGGAGGCTTCTCTACGCTCGCTCTCAGCCTCCGTAAACATCGCGCTCCTCGTCGCAGCTGCTGCCTCCTCTTGCGCGAGGCCTGCCGCGATAGCCTCGCGCAACTGACCGCCCAAAGCCTCAAGACGCTCCAGCTCGGCTGGCAGGGCGGCTGCCTGAGAGGAGGCCTAGGCCGCGATGACGTCATGGATCTACCTCGCCATGTCATCCACAAGGGAGCCATGACCCAGGCCAGAGCCGGAGGGGGCACTGGTTAACTCCGGCCACCGGTCCTCAGCGGGAGCTTCAGCTGATGCCGCACCCGTGTCCGGCAGAACCTCTACATCGACCCTGGCTTCGCCCGGCTCCAGCGAGGCGGCAACTTCCCCTTCCACGCTAGGGGCTGGCGGGGGCACCAAGGTCTCCTCCGCGGGCACCTCCGAGAGGAATTCGGGTGGCGGCGCGACCTTGACGGGAATTTCCGACGCCTCCTCGACGGCGGGCTGGTCCACCTGGGGTGCGGCGAAGGTGCCCGGAGCCTGCCCCTGTGGCTCCACGGGGGCATAAATGGCCTGCTCCCTGCCACAAGAAACATCAACCTATCAAGACACGAAACAGAAGGGCAAAGGGAAAAGATGGCGGTGAGGCCCCTTACTCTCCAGTGAAGCGTCACACCCTGGGGCGGCGCTGACGCGAAGAGGGACACACCACCGGGGGATTCTCAGTCGCAACGCTGGAGGATGACGAGCCGTCATCTATCCGCGGCCTCTTCCCCAAGCTGCGGCCGCCGGACGCCTCGCCGGGGCCCATGTCGCCGTCCAGGTTCAATCGACGTGGGGCGTCCCTGTCGCCGCCGTCCTCATTAGAAGACATCAACACCCTACGGCACCTCTGCATGGAAGAGGCACTCGCCGTGGCAGCTTGAGGGGAAGGCCTCTCGATGCTCTCCACGACAGAGTCTAGGGCGTACGAATTGTCCGCGCGTGACTCCGTCCCCTCGGCTAGAGGGCCCCATCTGTCAAAGAGTGTCATCTGCGCCACGATTGCAACCCTCTCCCCCACTTGGAGATCATAGAGGGGAAGCACGCCGGGAGGAAATCTCGACGGCATGTCAAAGTTAAGCAACAGCTCGAGTGCCCTGGAGAAGGAGCACTGCTGAGGAGGTGGCTGTCTAGGCGCATCGGGTCGTCAACACCCGTGAACGACCACATGCGCCTCTCATGGCGATGCAAGGGAGCAAGGCGCCTCTCGACGATCTCGGTGATGAGCATGTCAGAGGTGAGGCCTCGGTCATGCAGCGCATTCACGCGCCACCTCAAGGGCCGGAGGCCCCGGCTGGCCAAGTCCTCCAAGCGCCATCCAGAGTGCCGCTCGGGTGGAGACAAAGGGAACTCCAGAAGATTGCAGGTCTCGAAGGCGTCGACATACAACCACCTCGAGCAGAAGCCAAGGGCCTCGTACGGGATCTCCATTGGAGGAAATACAGACTCCATGCCGGTGCCAGGGAGGAAGGAAAGGTCGCTGATCCCGGGTTCCTCCTGGTTCTCTCGCAGCTCAAAGAAACAACGAAAGAAGGCCACCTACGATTTCACGCCGAGGAACGCCTCGCAGTAGAAGGCGAAGGTCGAAAGGATAAGGGTGGAATTGGGATGAAGATGGAGCAGGTGGATGCAGTAGTGGTCAAGGACGGCGTAGAAGAAGGAAGAGAAGGGGGAACCATCCCCGACACCACCGACCAATAAAATATCGGGTACGACGTTGGAGAAAGATCGTCGGGATCGGCTGTGCCTGGGAGAAGGGTGGACGCGCCGTGCTTATTGGAGGAGCGAGCCGCCAGGCGGTGTACCCGCTTCATCTTCCTGGGGTCGATGGTGAAAGGCTCGATCACTGGCGTCATGGCGTCATGTCACGAAGCAGAAGTGGCGGCGAGCGGCGGAATGGGTGAAGGGAGCCGTTCTTGCCCAGTGAAGACCAATGGAGGAAAGGAAGCGGAAGTGACAAACAGAAGAAGAGAAGTGGAGCCCCGACGCGATCTTCTAGGCTCCTCCGACTGATGGGCTGCAGCGCAGGGAGCCGTTGTCCCCACGTCTCGTCAATCGTGGGGAGTTGCGCGCGAACCGTCATGCCACGTGCACCACGCCGGGTGTGCAACGGTGGCCCCGCGACTCCTCGTCTTCTTCGTCCACGTGTCATCCCGGGCCCGGGGGCTACTGTCGAGCCCCTGGATACCAGGGTATCCTGGCCCTTCTGCTCCAACGCAGGCCAACAAGTGGCTTCAAAAGGCGGTCAGGAACTCCCCCTCTCGTGAAAGGCTCTCCACCTTGGCTACGAGCTCACCTGGGGCCCATAAGCCAGGGCTTGCCGATATCTCCTTCGAGAGGAGCTCTACTCCGCCGCCTCGTTCCTCTCAAAGGGGTTTACCTGCTCGGTGGGAGACATGCCATGTGGAGCCTCAGTACGCTGACGGAGGCCATGCAGAGACGGAGGCCGTGTAGAGGCGTAGGCCTTCTTTGTCCACAGTTTCCATTCTGGTGTATAAAGGCCAGGGGACAACTGCCCAGTCCAAAAGTCCTTCCAAAGATTACCCCTTTGGTGCAAGAAGACCGAGTCCACTCTACAAGACTGAGGCGACGTTAAAGGGCTCCCCGACGACCAAGACCGCGCAGGAGGCGCAGAAGTACGGGACACTCCTCCCTTTGGCACCTTGTGGGAACCCTTTCCCGCCAAATGAGCATGAAGGAGGTCCAAACGCCAGTATAAGAAGGGCACCTCCGGCCTTTGTAGAAGGGGAGCTCGAACCATCGTAGAGTCCAAGTAGTATGTTCCGAGCATAAGCTCGCATTTGTACTATAGTCACCGCAGTGCAATCCATTAGACAAGCAGGAGTAGGGTTTTACACCACACTGGTGGCCTGGACCTGGGTAAACTCTCCGTGTCGCCATTGTTGTCGTGCTCAAGCTTCCCTCTTGAAGGCTCCTCTAGAGGCAAAGGAAGTGTGTTTTTCCCCAGTGTTGGAACCTCTGAAAGCTACCCTGTCTAGGACAGACGAGCTTTCTTCGACATAAACCATAATTTTGTGAGTAATTTTCTCTCAAACCCCTCTCTCTCTCTAATAAAAGTTTAGGTTCTAATTAGAGCTTCTAATTAGAACTCCTCTAATTGAATTAGAGCTTCTTCTAATTGGGTTCTAAGGTGTCATCTCGTGATTAGACCTAGCTCTAATTAGTAGTCCGCTCTCTCATGTGTTGAGAAACTTCAGAATCATATAACTCTAATTGTAGTCGATTAGTGCTACCAATTAGGAACGCGGAAAGGCTTTCTCCCTCCGTCGATGCCGAGTTCTGGACGAGAAACACTGACGGGTTGAAACGAGCATACGTGTTCACACTGTAAGAGGGATTACCCATGTGATCCTTGACGAGGGAATCTTAGAGACATGCTTGCAACTAGGTCTAGTTGTGAGGATTTACGATTTTTCAAAACTCTTCTACGACTACATCGATTCCGCTGCCCGGTGAGTCATGATCTTGATCCTTGCATATATGGGCAATGCCTTTTATCTGTATAGTGATCTTGGCGGACTACGTCGTGCAATTTTAATAAATTCTACAACGTAGACCAGAAGGTCGGTGATATCAAGGGCTCTCTAACCCGGGAGGGCATTACGTAGTGTGTCAGATTGTACACATACATATGCACCATGTCAAGAGACACCTCCGGGCCAGATATGTTCAATTGGCTCTGCTCCCCATCTGGTAAGTACAATCTAAGGGACACGTACAATGCATTGTTCCGGGGGTCAACTAGACCTGAAGAGGCAAATTGCATTTGGCACAGCTAGGCTCCATTGAAGTGCAAAATCTTCACATGGTTGGCAATGCAGTCTCGACTTTAGACTTCGGATCAGAAGGCAGGGCATGGTCTCAAAGATGAGGTGTATGCCTGCTTCACTTGCTTGCAAGAGGAGTCATCATGATTGGATGTGTATATGCAAAGCAAGTATGGATGGGAGTATTTTAGAATTTTTTGAGATCAATCTGCCGCAACACAATGACAATCTAAATTTCTTGTGGTTTGATGCAAGAAGAAATTTCAGTAAAAAGGACAAGAGCGGTTTCAATACTTTGACCTTGTTGGTTGTTGGCCTTTGTGGAAACAACGCAATGCAAGAACTTGCAATAACACCATGGCCAATTTCGGTGGAGGGCTTAATCAATTTGACCATTGCAGATTGGAGGCAGTGGAGAGTTGCAGCTCTTGGAGGGAGCAATAATTTTGCGAGAGTAGTGCATTTGCTTAGTGAGGGTGTGTGTGCGTGGGTGGGTGTGTGACAGAAATTGTTTGCAATGCTTTGTCTGCTTCTGGTAGTACAAATCTTACCTTCTATGAAACCAAGGTACATAATTGCGCACTCTCGAAAAAAAAGATGTAGCGTGCCGACAATATACTTGGGAAAAAAATACACCTTCCCCGACTTTTGTGAAGCTTGACGGGGTACTGATGACAACTCGACGGGTATTAAATCTCTGTCTAGTCTCAGTATATGCCCTCGAGAGAACTAAATCCATGTCGTATTTTGCGTCCTTGCTACTTAGCTCTCTTGCAGCCGCTTTTTGAAGGTAAACACCGTAATTTCAAATTGGAATTAGGTTGGTTATACCAAGAAATCTTTGTGAACAAACTCGGTGAATATGGGTCAAACCAGTTAAAGGATATATGCGGATCCAACAATGTATAATAAGAAAATCTAAGACTCAATTCATCTTGGAAATAGACAATGATACGGGATATTTCCACATGCTCGCAAATGGTGATATCGAAAGAAACACATTATCCGACTTGATCAAGATGAAGCGTCATTTGAAAAAATGCATCACTATAATAACCTTTGTGAAGCTCCAGAGCTCAGAGGAGAGCCGCACTCTGTTTGGATGAATCACATTATGGTGATATCCATTAAATTTCAAATGGGGAGAATGCAAACCTTACATCTTCGTTTATAGAGGATGAATTCAAGAATTCAAATGAAACATAATAAATCACCACAAGAAAATGGGTTTCCAGTAGAGTTCATGTCCTCCAAAAATTCCAACATTTTCCTTTATTCTCTCTCGAAATAGGCTTTTGCCCCGCTTTAGAAATAAAGCAACCGCCCACAACAGTCAGACAAAGTACCGAGAACAACACCCACACATACAAAGTTCGCTGGGAAAACAACACAACAAGTCCCAAAGTACAAAAAAAGGCGACACAACACACACACACTACAACAAGAGGCGGCGGTGGCGGGGTGTGGGGGGGGGATGGGGGGGTGGTGGTGTGGGTAGAGGAGGTGCCGAGGACCAAACAGAGTCCTCAAGGTGGCGCCGCATAGGAAAGGCGGCGTGCAACTACGAGAAGTCTGTCGATGGAGTTTTCCAACTGCACCCTGTCCTGCTGCCTACACAACGGGTGTCACTGATGCAAGAAAGCCAGAAATTCTAACATAGAGTCAGCATTGCGCCTCAAGAAAATGTTCTCAATCACCATTTTAGTGCGCACAGTCCACAGGGACCATGCCATCACTGCGAACACCATTCAAAAGAGGCGACTACCACCCCCGGCCTGGTGCGCCCGGGTTTCTAGGAACTCGCCGGGGTCTGTGGCCTGCCACGCATGCCCCAGGGCCTCAAGGACAAAGTTTCGCAAAAACCAGGCAGCAAGACACCCAAAGAAGATGTGGTACACGACTCAGGGACCCTACACGATCCCCGAGGGTAGCCTGTCATGGAGGAACTACCACACAAAGATCTTATTTTTTAACGACAATGGGGCCTTCCAAATAGGAGAGGCCCAAGGACTAGTAGGCCTAGAATACTAGGCCGGGTATGCAGATTTGACCGAGAAGGTCCCCGAGGGGGTCAGGGTCCAGGACACCTGGTCAGGGCCCCCTGGGACATCTTCCGGGCGGTCACCCCAAAGTTCCTCCCAAACCGCAGCCTCAGCCGATCCAAAAGTTGGTCGGAAAGCGATGTTCCAAGTCCATTTTGGACCGCTGATGCCACTACAAGGGAGGGATCCGAGAAAATAGCAAAGAGTATCAGGAACTCCAACTGCAATGGCCTCTCTCGAAGCCACGGGTCCAGCCAGAACAACATGCCCCGTCCATCACCAATGGTGAACCATGCCCCTTTCCGGATTTCCTATTTGAGCGACTGGATAGACCTCCAGAACAGAAATCCATCCTTTCGCTCAGAGCCAAGAAGAGGGCAACCCTGCAGATATTTAGCATTGATGAGTTGTAGCCACATGCCCCCTTCACCCCTCAGAATGAGCCATGTCGTGGGATAATCACGGCAGACGTTACCGGGGGTAACTGATCTTGGGGCAAGACGACACAGGCGTTTGGGAGAGGGTTTAGCTCAGAGGAAAACATGATGGTAATCGATCTGGTAGCCGGCAATCAAAGTCGCCGAGTCTCCGATCTTAATATAATAACTCAACTCTCGGGTTACACGGGATACTCGATATCAAGCGATATTGCTAGGGTTCTTAGATCTCTCAACTAGACCTAGGGGTCGGTTTATAAAGCACCCGTACCCCCCCGGCTTGTTCTCCAAGACTCACCCTGATCCTACCCGGACACGGCATACAAACCCTAACCTTCCTTTACCGTAACCCACACTCCGGGTTACTAGGCCTACAAACTTGGGCCTTCCGGAAGTTTCTTTATCCTTAGCCGAAGCCTGCACAGAGTCCTTTGGGGCCGGATTACGCCTTGGAGTTGGCCTACCGGGTTATTATCCCTCCATCAGTAGTCCCCAGAATAGCTTGGGCTTCACGGATTCTTCCTTGAAGTTCTGGCTATTCCCTGCAAAATACCAATCTCACAGATATATGGAGGCCGGGTTAAGATGCTTCGATAAGTAGCTAGGCCCAACTCCACGATGGCCATATGGTAACCCGGCTCTTCTCCAAATACCCGACTTAGCTTTCCGGGACTAAACCCTGATAAAAGTGCCAAGATTCTGCACTTTACTCGATAATTGACCTTGATATTATGAAGAATATCTCCTTCTTATTTCTGCCCAGATATCACGTTCAACACTTAAAGCATATTTCGTAAAATTCAAACAAATAGCCGTTACTCCGCAATCCCCGGTTCCCGCTCGCGGAACCAAACTTATCCACATGAACCGTTATAAATATGCCCGTAGGGGTAACCCTAACCCCAACGGCTCACTTCCCCCCATTCCTCTTCCTTTCTTCCTCCGTGCTCAATCTCACAGAGCGCCGCCACGGAAATCCCACGCGCATCTCCGGAGCCTATTGGCCGGCGACTGCGCTCCACCACAGCTCACTCTGCACCGCCGCCAAGATCCGCCGCCAAGCCCCCAACCGGCCCGTCGGGAATCGCAAAGGGGCATCAATCTTGCGCGATCTGCCTCCGTCGAGGTTCACTTCAATCTCCTCCAGTAAGATTCCCATACCCGTTAATTAGCCCCCGCAATTTCTTGATTTTCTTCAACTTAGATCTAGGTCAACCCGCCGGTCACTTTCCCGGTCATGCCGAATTAGATCGCTTGTATTCATTCTAGCTCACCCAATACGTTGGATATGGACTTTATTGCGTTTTCCTACCGCCCACATTTGTTAATTTTACCGCAAATCTAAAAACGGAATCTCCAATCTCGGCTCTGTCCACTCAGAGTTTCCGCCCTTATCTCTGTCACCCGGAAAATCCTCCCCTTTCCGGTTCTTTTTATTCGCAATAAGTGCCCGTGCAACCATTCATCATCCTCAAAAGCTCTTTCAATGCATAGACCCCCATAACTTTTATTACGATGCTCGATACCCGGATAATTCGAACCTCACTCTGAAGAGTGACACCCGGATAGTATGCAATTTCCATGTCTCGATATCATCCACCGATACTCGGCCTGCTCACAGTTTCCGTGTCTTATTCCTTGTATCCTTCTATCTCGTGCTTTGCAGGTCAACCACATGGCTCCCAAGAAGCAGGGAAAAACACCGACCAAGGCCAAGACCACCAACTCCATATCCGCCAACTGGGCGCGATCTACGGTCACCAAGGCCAAGTTAGAAGAACTGGTCGAGCTAGGAATTCTTCCCCCTCAAGAGGATATCCAGTGGAGGGTGCCGGGTAAGGAGACCCGGCCTACACCGGCAAAGGATGAGGTAATATGCTTTGTAGAGCACGTGACTCGGGGCTTTCGTCCTCCGGGTCACCCCTTCTTCCGCGACGTCCAGAGCCACTATGGCCTTCGTGTATTTGACATAGGTCCTAATTCTGTGTTAAATATCTCCCACTTTATCGTCCTTTCCGAGTCATACTTGTGCACTCCGCCAAGTCTGGCTCTTTTCGTTGAACTTTTCCAGTGCAAACCGTGCCGCGAAAGCGGTGACGGAGCACTTCTCGCTTGCGGCGGGGTTTCTATCCAGCGCCGCAAGAATTCTCTGATGCCACCCCTTACCCTTAACTCCCACGTCAAGCACTGGCAGCTCTCGTACTTTTACTACCAAGACACTTCCCCACCCGGCCAAAAGAAACTGCCGGGTTACTCAGAGGGCCTTCTTGACATCTCTGAGAAATTTAGTGCCTTTGCCCCTGACTCGGACAGGGAGGCAATTCAACCTCTGCTAGCCAAAATCACCACTCTCACGGCCCAAGGTCTCATCGGGCTCAACCTGGTGAAAACTTGGGTCGATTTCCGGATTCAACCCAATTCCATCCGCACAAAGTTATTGTGCGAGTATTCGGGGCAAACCACAGACCCGCTCCGGTACTCTGACAACAGCTTCGCGGCTGGTGACACCCATAAGACTATCAAGGGTTTTCTGACAGAAAAGCTCGAGGTAATCCGGAACATAGCCGGATTAGAGCCCTTCACACTCGAGAACCCAGCCCCCAAGGTGAAGATCCAACTTTGACGTCTTTGCCCTTGCTTTTTCCACTTGACACAGTTGATAACCTTTGTACTGATACTTTTATTTCAGGCCGATGATGATTTTTGGAAAATCAACACTTCTCCTAGCTCCGAGAGTCCAGAGGAGCAAGAAGAGGCCGTTAACTCGGATGAAGGTGCTCTCCGGATTTTATTTGGTTCCTTTAAGTTCGTCGCAACTCCTTCATTTTCTAACTATCTTTGATGATATCCAGAACAAGAGGAGGATGACGAGGAAGAAGAAACTGACGGCAAAGTGGAATCCGCCAGTGATGAAGACGAAGTGGAGCCGACAATTAAAGTCGGATCTAAGAGAAAACCCCGAGGGGTCGTCTTCAAGGTATCATATCGCCTCCTTGTATTCGATTCGTATCCCCTTTGGTGATATACATGAGCTAACTTGGCATTACTCCACTGGCCGTATTTGAAGGAGTCGCCTATGACCAAGCGCAGAGCGACTCGGAATTACCCGGGTGATGACGCTCTTAACCCGGGTAGTCCGTCGTCTCCGGCTCGGCGCACCGGTACTTACCTTATCCTTTGTCAGAGGAAACAATCTTTTCGAACCATTCTCTTACGAAATCTCACTTGATATTTTTCAGATTCGCCCTGGTCTGGCAACGAATTTCCTTCAGACTTTGCGGTGAATCCCGGGTAAAGTTCCTTTTCTGACGTTCTATCGCATCTTCATCACCCTTTCCTGATTGCACACTGATTGCTCACTCTCACTATCCATAGGGCCACTGTCGTTATCAGTGACCAAGAGGATATGGCAACCGACAACCCGGGTAAGGGAAACCTAGCTGATAAAACAACAGCCGAGTCTAGCGGCAAAGAACAAGCGTCACCAATAAACCCGGGCACACAAGAAGCCGAGTATCCGATTGCCTCCCACATAAGCAAGAAGAAAAGAGCTGCAACCTTGGGTGCAGGAGAAGGATCATCGGATTCCGACATTCGAATGACCCGGGTGCCGCCTCCCACTAAGAAGAAGACTCCTTCTCGGAATTTCCAAGGCCCCGGGTCCTCTGATACGGGTAATGGCACTTTTGATCAACTGATGGACACTCTCCTCACTATGAAGACTTCAGAGAGCAATATTCTGGAGCGCATGGCCGCAGAGCACCAGGTAATAATACTTGATATCTCGTAGTGCATGCCTAGTCCCCAAGTTCCGAGCATGGCTTGCTTAAGTTGTGCTTGGTGAAGGGAATATGCCCGAGAGGCAATAATAAAATGGTTATTATCTTATTCCTTGTTTATGATGAATGTTTATTTCTCATGCTATAATTGTATTAACCGGAAACGTTGATACATGTGTGCTTAATAAACAAACAATGGTTCCTAGTAAAGCCTCTCTTTTAACTAGCTCGTTGATTAATAGATGATCAAGGTTTCCTGATCATGAACATCGGATGTTATTAATAACGGGGTCATGTCATTAGAAGAATGATGTGATGAACATATACCCAAAGAGAATATAGCAATGCGATCAAGTCATTTAGTTTACATTGTTATATCAAACACACGAAGTAACTTATTCCTTATACCATGAGATCATGTCAATCACTGATACCGGAAGAGTGCTTTGATGGCATCAAACGTCACACCGTAACAGGGTGACTATAAAAGTGTCATTGAGTATTCGGAAAGTATTAGTTGAGGATCATGGATCAAGAGTGGGATTTGTCCATCCAAATGACGGAGAGATATACTCTGGGCCCTCTCGGTGATATCACATCGAAACCGCTTGCAAGCACGTGATATGATCACAAGGATGTTATATCACGGGAACGAGAAAAGAGTACTTGTCGGTAACGAGATTGAACAAGGTATGGTTGATACCAATGATCGAATCTCGGACAAGTAAAATATCGCGAGACAAAGGGAATAGTTCACGACGTTGTTGGTTCACACGATCACGAGAGTCATCGTTGAATATATAGGAGTCATCATGGATCTCCAGATCCCGCTGTTGATTATTGATCGGAGAGGAGTCTCGATCATGTCTATCTTATTCGCGAACCGTAGGGTGACACACTTAAGGTTCGATGACGCATTTGAGAGGATACGGAATATCGAAGAATATTTTGGACAGCACCGAAATTGTTTCGGGGAAAATTGAAATAGTTCAAGGGGTTTTTCGTCGAATGGTTGTTAATAGAATTAACAAATGATTCGAGGTGCTATATGCAAAAGTTTGTTAATAGAATTAACAAATGCTGAAATAAAGAAATAAAAAGGTTTTATTTATTTATTAAAAGAAAACCTTTGGATTTTCCAAGTGGGAAATAATGGGGAAATGAGTGGGTGTGAGTGGAGTGTCCACTCACATGATGAGGGAAGAGGTGGGGGCACCCCCATGGGCTGGCCGCACCCCCCTTGGGCTGCCTCCCCCCTCTCCTATAAAAGGAGGGTGAGAGCTCTCCCTCCTCCACACACTTGGCCACTTCCCTTTCCCTCCACCCGCTGCTCCATTTCATGGTCTCCGGCTTGGCGAAGCCCTGACCGTGGGATTCTTCACCACCACCACGTCGTCGTGCTGCTGGAGTTCCGAGGGATCCTCTACTTCCGCGCCCCGCTGGAACGAGGGAACGGAGGTCGTCATCAACCGTACGTGTGACCAATCACGGATGCACCGCCGGATTGCGGTGCCATCTTCTCGCTATCGGGATCGGTGTGAGTACGACTACGCCAACAACGAGATTTGATCTCGTACCACTTTGAGTCTTCGAGGGTATGTGTTCTCCTTAACCCTCTTGTTGCCCGTTGCACTTCGTCTCCTAGATTAGATCTTGGCCTTTCGGGTATCTCTCGCGTAGGAAAATTTTTGTTTTCTATGCTACGTTCCCCTTCAGTGGTATCAGAGCCGGATCTATGCGTAGATGTTTTGTACGGGTAGAACACATAGGTGTATGTGGGCGTTGATGATCATGTTATTACCTCTTTGATTATTTTATGATTTTAGTGGCATAGTGGGATGAAGCGGCCCGGACTAACTTTACATGTCCACGTACATGAGACTTGTTCCACAACTGACATGCAACTTGTATTGCATAAGTGGCTTGCGGGTGTCTGTTTCTCCTACTATAGTTAAGATCTAATCTATGAAGGGTTGTTAAAAATATGTTTATCAACGTTGTGGTTGATGTTCGTAGGTATGAACGGTTCTATCATCGAAAGCCCTAAGCCACGTAAAATATGCAAAAATAATTTAGAGGTGTCTAACTAGTTTTTGCTGGGCATGTGATGTGATATGGTCAATATTACAAATTTGATTATGAGATGATCTATTTTGTAAGTTATTGATATACCGGAAGGTATCCATATGATTGTCTTCTTCTTGATGGACAATCAAGATTGGGTGCCATGGTACTTGGTACCACGCCGGTGGAATGATGGAGATCATACCATGATGCACATGATGGAGATCAAGTGCAAGGAGGACCATATCATATCACGTTATCCTTACATGTGATGTTTGTGATGTTAATCCTTTTATGCATCTTGTTTTGCTTAGATAGCGACGGTAGCATTATAAGATGATCCCTCTCACTTAATATCAAGATAATAATGTGTTCTTCCTTAAGTATGCACCGTTAAGAAAGTTCGTCGTTTCGAGACACCACGTGATGATCGGGTGTGATAGACTCAACGTTCGCATACAACGGGTGTTTTCAAGCCTAGCATGTACAGACATGGCCTTGAAACACACGCAATACTACGGTTCTACTTGGCGAGCCTAGCATGTACAGACATGGCCTCGGAACACGTAACCGAAAGGTAAAGCATGAGTCATATGGATGATATGATGAACATGTAGATGTTCGCCTTTGAAACTACATCATCTCACGTGATGATCGGTTTTGGTGTAGTGAATTTGGTTCGTGTAATCACTAAAGACGACTAAGAGGGATGTTGTTTTTGAGTGGGAGTTCATGGTTTAATTTTTGAATTAACTTGAACTTATTTATCATGAACAACCAATCAAAGTGAATTTGCACAAATTGTAGTATTCATTGGCATCTATAATTACCTTACACTTAGATTGTTAATTGAGATATAACTGTTATGATCTGGTAAATACCATTTAAGATTGGTACCGTATTAGTGAAATTTAAAATTGAGTCCTATTGTAGATTTTTGGTATTTCCTACCTAGCTCCATGTGGTTAATGATTGATTAATCTAGAGAGCAAATAATTCCTACTTAGAATCCAGAGTCATGGTTGCTTCCGTATTACTTTATCTTCAAAAGAATGTTTTGTTGATCAAGGTGATTTAGGAACTGAAAAGAGTTGTTTTCAGAAACAATCAAGTGAAAGATATATTGATATCTAGAAACTTATTTGTAGCAACATGACTGAGTATAATTTAGCGTGACAATGTTTGCTTATATTATCTGAATATATGCAAATTTAGCGTGACAATGTTTGCTTATATTATCTGAATATATGCAATGATTGAAGACGCTAGGCGTTTGAATATTCCAAGAAGTTGGGCGCTCAAAATTATCCTCTAAATCCCTTCCTTCGAGCTATAGTAACTTAATCATAAAATTGTTATGATGGGATGGATTAGAAGTATGGGTAAAGTATTTTACCTTACTTGGAAATTGTTAAGAGTGGAATCTAGAAGAATGCTATTAATATGGTGATATTAGTAGAACAATCAAACTCAAAGTATGACTCAATGGGTGATAGTATATGACTAACACGCCAAAGAAAATGAGCTAGTACGGCCAGCATTGTTTGATGTTGAATGATTCTTCTATAAAGGAAAGGGAATATTGAAAATAGAATTACAAAAAGATATATGGCAGAAAAAGAAGATAACTGGAAAGTCCAGCTCAGTAGTATATGCTTGATATACAAGTTATAGATGTATTACTAGTTAACAAAGTATTTTTGGGTATTTTGATACCACATTGGTTGGTATGAGTTGTCATACAAAGCAACGCAATGAAAGAAATACAAGGGCCTAAAAGGAACTAGTAATAGATGTGGAATCGATTATGACAAGAACATAAATAAAGTGTTATTGTGTTCATTGTCGTATCGAACCAACCGGTCAAGATTTATTTGAAGAACTTAATAATTTGTTATTTTGTTCTAGTCTTTTGTGAGAACAAATGAGATTGTTCAAACTATGATCATATTCCATAATTGATGGATATGTTAATATAAATCATGTTGGTAAAGTAAACATCTATAAGACTAAATGCTAAACGTTGCAAGACGTTGAAGAGTTTCACTTAAATTGTGACAGCACCACTTTAGTTCATATCGGAAAGGAAAACATGAAGGAACTCCATATTGATGGACTTCCGGAGTCATTTTGTGTTGAATAAATTGACGCTTGTGAGACTTGTTCCAAAAGATGACTAAAATTCCGTTCATAGGCCAAAGTAGAATGGACGACTAATGTAGTGGATGTTATACATGTTGATGTATATAGTCCATTATGTGTAGTCATGTATGGTGGATTAATTTTTCCTTCATAAAATTCTGTCGATGACTTAAGTAGATATGTGAGTATATCTATTTAAAGGGAACAGAGTTTGACATTTTGAATTGGTTCAAAAGGTTGTTAATATGAAGTTAAAATCAATGTAACAAGATAATCAAGTATTTATGATTGGATCATAAAGGATAAAGTTTGAGTTACAAGTTTAGCAAAACATCTGAGAAGTTGCAGAATTGTTCTACAACTTATACTTCTCGAATACCCCACATTAGATTGGAGTATTCAAAAGACAAAATCAAACCCTGTTTGACATGGTAAGATTAATAAAATTGCCATTATAATTTTGTAGTTTATACATTAAGGACAACCGCTTTTACACTGAAAAGAGCACCATCATGATCCGCTGAAATTGACAACATATAAGATATGGTTTGGGTAGTGACCCGAATTGTCACTTTCTTAAGTTTTGGTATGCATAGCATGTGTAAAATGTTTACAACCAAAATAGGATAAATATATGTTTATAAGGTTATCCCAAATAAAACATTGGGTATTTCTCCTATCACCGAACCAAAAGACAAATGTTGTTTGTCAGAAAGGGTTGATTTCTCGAGAAAGTAGTTCTTGCGAAACAAGTGAGTGGGAGCACAGTACAAACTCAACGAGATTAGAGAATCTTCGTTATCATGTCGAGAGTAGCGCAACACTGGAAGTTGTTCCGGGGTTTACTATTTTGACTAAGTAGAAGACACTACAAATGTTGTAGATACTTCAAATGAGTTTGCGAACTGTACCAGTAAAGTCCAAAAACTTTGTACTTAGAACAACTTGTGGTTTAAGTGTAAAGTGTTGTTTTGACAACAAAAGGACCTGGACCTTATAAAGGAAGCAAATGATGGGCCCTGGCTTCGTAAAATTGACTATGAGTCATTATATCCGCCATAGTATCCTTGTATGAATATCAAGTATGTGACTTGGTAGTCCTTTCGATAGGCATGATGCCTAACGATAGCAAAAGGGTCTATATAGCGACAAAGACATGGATTTTACATCCTTTGAAAGTTGTACTTATCGAAAAGTTGTTTTCGACGAAGTTCAAAGAGTTAACTACTACAAGATTTTGATCTTCCGTAGTGATGCTTTAGTCTTTGCGGATAGTTCTAGCAAAAGGTTACATATTATGATATGGCAGTTGAATAACAAAACCAACTCTCCTCTCAAGGAAGTTTTATCAAGGATGTGTACTTGACACAGTCTGAGAGTTTTGTAAAATTCAAAAAGGTTGCTAGAAAGGTATGCGCACTTCAATGGTTGAAGTGAGCATAACGAAGTTGAAATCTTTACGTTAATGAAGTTATCAAAAGAGTTTGATTCCATCATGAACGATAAAGATGCTTGTAAAGTTACAAGAAATTAAGTGGGAGCGCTATGACATATTTCCAATACTTTATGTAGATGACATATGGTTGATTGGAAAATATGTATTTTAAATTAACACGGTTAAGATTTTCATATTGATGAAAGGCTTAGAAGATATTGGGCATCGATATCTATAAAAGATTGATTGAAGCGCCTGATATGATTGAAGCCAAATTACATAGATGAAATATTGAAGTAAGTCAATATAAAATTGATAAGAAGGAGTTCTTGTCACATGGAAAATAATTGAGCAAGATTCATGTGTTTTGACACATGATGAGCATCATTGAAATTGAGATTTCTAAGTCATGTTTCCATGCTATGTACACAACCAGATGAGTCCTATGCTATAAATGTTATAGCAGGATAATTCATATGATTATTAGACAACAGTGGGAGAGATCCTTGTGTCATTTTAGAAATGCTAAGGATATGTTTTCCTATGTAGTAATGACAAAATATTAGTTGTAATATGTTACACTAATAGTCTTGTCATTTATTCAAGAAATTTTATCTCAATTAAAATATGTGATGAAGGGTAGCACAATAGGATGGAAGAAAGTTCCATGCTGGATTTGAAAGAGTTTCAAAATTAAAATATTGTGACAGATACTACAACAAAGGCTAAAGTATATCGTTGTGTTGACAACTGATAATAAGCGTATTTTGTGTCAAGGAGTTCTTTATTGAACTTGGTGAATTTCCAAGAATGCTGAAACTATGAAGCTACATTTTCACAATGTTAGTAACATCAGTTTAAGCTGAGGAATTAAGGTATCACCGGAACTTGGTGAGTTTCCAAGAATGCTAACACTATGAAGCTACATTTTCACAATGTTAGTGACATCAGTTTAAGCTAAGGAATTAAGTTTTCACCAATTGACCATATATATACAAAGCCATCTCATTAGAGAATGAGTGATGCGTGTAGACGCAAAGAACATGCAAATACAATAGGACCTGAACAGTTCAGATCTTTTTGATGATGTTTACCACATGCGAAGCATGGTAATAACACTGGAACGCCATATGTGTTAAGTGCTTACAGACTAGATTATTGACTCTAGTGCAAGTGGGAGACTGAAGGGAATATGCCCGAGAGGCAATAATAAAATGGTTATTATCTTATTCCTTGTTTATGATGAATGTTTATTTCTCATGCTATAATTGTATTAACCGGAAACGTTGATACATGTGTGCTTAATAAACAAACAATGGTTCCTAGTAAAGCCTCTCTTTTAACTAGCTCGTTGATTAATAGATGATCAAGGTTTCCTGATCATGAACATCGGATGTTATTAATAACGGGGTCATGTCATTAGAAGAATGATGTGATGAACATATACCCAAAGAGAATATAGCAATGCGATCAAGTCATTTAGTTTACATTGTTATATCAAACACACGAAGTAACTTATTCCTTATACCATGAGATCATGTCAATCACTGATACCGGAAGAGTGCTTTGATGGCATCAAACGTCACACCGTAACAGGGTGACTATAAAAGTGTCATTGAGTATTCGGAAAGTATTAGTTGAGGATCATGGATCAAGAGTGGGATTTGTCCATCCAAATGACGGAGAGATATACTCTGGGCCCTCTCGGTGATATCACATCGAAACCGCTTGCAAGCACGTGATATGATCACAAGGATGTTATATCACGGGAACGAGAAAAGAGTACTTGTCGGTAACGAGATTGAACAAGGTATGGTTGATACCAATGATCGAATCTCGGACAAGTAAAATATCGCGAGACAAAGGGAATAGTTCACGACGTTGTTGGTTCACACGATCACGAGAGTCATCGTTGAATATATAGGAGTCATCATGGATCTCCAGATCCCGCTGTTGATTATTGATCGGAGAGGAGTCTCGATCATGTCTATCTTATTCGCGAACCGTAGGGTGACACACTTAAGGTTCGATGACGCATTTGAGAGGATACGGAATATCGAAGAATATTTTGGACAGCACCGAAATTGTTTCGGGGAAAATTGAAATAGTTCAAGGGGTTTTTCGTCGAATGGTTGTTAATAGAATTAACAAATGATTCGAGGTGCTATATGCAAAAGTTTGTTAATAGAATTAACAAATGCTGAAATAAAGAAATAAAAAGGTTTTATTTATTTATTAAAAGAAAACCTTTGGATTTTCCAAGTGGGAAATAATGGGGAAATGAGTGGGTGTGAGTGGAGTGTCCACTCACATGATGAGGGAAGAGGTGGGGGCACCCCCATGGGCTGGCCGCACCCCCCTTGGGCTGCCTCCCCCCTCTCCTATAAAAGGAGGGTGAGAGCTCTCCCTCCTCCACACACTTGGCCACTTCCCTTTCCCTCCACCCGCTGCTCCATTTCATGGTCTCCGGCTTGGCGAAGCCCTGACCGTGGGATTCTTCACCACCACCACGTCGTCGTGCTGCTGGAGTTCCGAGGGATCCTCTACTTCCGCGCCCCGCTGGAACGAGGGAACGGAGGTCGTCATCAACCGTACGTGTGACCAATCACGGATGCACCGCCGGATTGCGGTGCCATCTTCTCGCTATCGGGATCGGTGTGAGTACGACTACGCCAACAACGAGATTTGATCTCGTACCACTTTGAGTCTTCGAGGGTATGTGTTCTCCTTAACCCTCTTGTTGCCCGTTGCACTTCGTCTCCTAGATTAGATCTTGGCCTTTCGGGTATCTCTCGCGTAGGAAAATTTTTGTTTTCTATGCTACGTTCCCCTTCACTTGGTACTTTACTCAATACTCAGCTTGCCATAATATCCGACTGATACTTGTGCTCCTTGCTACTTATAGGCGCAGATTACCCGGTCTGATGAAATTTTGCTCAAGACCGAACAACTTCTTCTTGCCGAGGTAAAGCGGAGAGAAGCCCTCGAGGATGACGTGGAAAACTTGAAGAAGGATGTTTCTAAATACCAGAAGAAGTGCAATACTGCTCAAACCGCACTGAAGAAACTATCGGACCAGGTCACCGATACCTATCAGATCTTGCTTAGTAAGTTTTTGCTGCCGACTGTCTTCGTGCCTTTACTTTATTGTATGATACTCGGGATCACTGATACGTCCTTCCTTTGCTTCAACTGCAGGTGCCAACCTTGCAGCCCCAGAGGAGGATGCCCTTGCAAAGGCTAAAACTTTAAAGACTGTGCTCCGGACGTTCTTTGCAGGCACGAAATTTATATTGGACGCCGTGAAGTGGCCTACTGAAGTATACCCGGGTGAAGAAAATCTCATCAAAGCCTGCTCCACCGTGCCCGGCTGGATTGAAATATGGAAACGCTCGTCATGCCGGATTGGTATGACCCGGGCCTTTACCCTGTCTAAGGCTTACTTTCCAAAGCTTGACCCGGCAAAGATGATATCCGGGTTTCCAGAATTTAAAGCGGATGGCTCCAAGTTTACACCCAAGGACTTCAAGGCCGTACAGTCTGCAGTGCGTCATTCGGCCACCACTTTGGCCGATAGTATGGATCTGAACACGATTATGAGTTCATCCGACGCTGAAGGCAAAATTGTTACAGAGGAAGCACCCCCGCCTTTTGATATTTTGGAGAAATGGGCTGCTGATTCGGCTAGGAAGAGGGAAGCAACTGCAAAGAGAGAGGCCGAGTTATCAGGGCCAGCCACCTCTACACCAGCTGTTCCTCCACCAGTCCGTCCTGCCGCAAGGAATCCGGGTGACGATTCCGGAATAAAGCAAGTCCAGGAGCAAGACCCGGAAGGTAAGGGCAACGATGTGGACTCTACGCAGGAAGCCGAATGAGCAAAACGCCATGAAAATACTTCAATCATTTGATGTTTTTACTCAAAACAAGTATTCTTTTGACGGTGCGCCTGTGCACCCTTGATACTAGCGTCGCAACTTGTAATGCACTTTAATTCTGTGATACACCTCGTGCCTTTCTAGGCCTCTTTGATGAACTTGATACTTGCCTTTTTTTGGACTTATTCTTGATATCCGACTTTCTTTTTATTTCCTTCTTTATTTCCGAGTACCGTGGGTTTTGACAGGTGGACTTTTCTTTAAGTCCCCAAGTCCCCACGACTCGGACGTTGGGGTCTTTCGAGCTTAGCGATGAAACAGCTTGATTCTGTTTCGAAACCCACAGTCCCCAAGGCCCGAATCTCCGAGTCTGTGGTGTGTGTTTTTTTTGAAGAGAACAAACTTGTTGTCACTAAGCCGAAACCCGGAATTGTTTCATATAGATAATGAAGTTATGCTTGATAAACGTTCAGTTTCCAGCTATTAGCCTTGTACTCTGCATAACTTGTGGTTTAGATGACCCTTTTGACTATCTTGTACTGTAAGCCGGCTTTCGCGTGGATACCATGTTGTTACATCTATACGAAAACAGGGTCAGACAAGTCCCATTGGGCTTCATGGCTGATTGTAATCGTAAGCGAGCAAATCATGCCACTTTAGTGCGAGTCACATCGAGCTTAAGTAAGAAAAGTCAAGAAAATTTGGCTCCTTTGTCCAGTTATAAGATTGCAGCCGTACTCGTTTGCGAATAATCGGCCCTTATAACTTATAGGCATCAAGGCCGGGTCTTTGGGTTTGTGGCTGCGCTACTTGCGCAACCAGCCCCCGAGACCTATATATACCCAACATTCTTGATGATACTGATGTATTGATGTCACATGGATACTACTTACTTGTAATCGGAGCAAAGGCTGTAACAAGATAGGACTTGATAACCATCTCTTTATTGATGCGAGAAAGTTTGGTTCAGCAGGCCGCCTCATTAAAAACCTTCCAGTCCCCTTAGGTACCCTGGGTAGGAAAAGAGCGCGTCTGAAACCTGCTGCCCGTTACATTGTTTAGTTCTTCTTGGGCACCGGTCCCGGGCTGACGTGACCGATACACATTCTCCACATGTTTGACTTTTTCATGATGAGTACCGGGTTTACTAGCCAACCCGGGTGAGGTGTTTCCATAACGTGGCTAGTTGTAACTTGTAAGCGGCCGTGCCGTTTCTTCTCTTATAGCGGATTGTTTGGGGGAGTCATCCTTGATAAAAGCTACCATTTTAGTATCTTGTGCTACCTTGGACTTTGCTCTTTCGCCTTCAGTACTCGGCCTTTTTGATGTGGTTCTGTCCTCCGGGTCTGCTTGAGACCGATAGTACTTGAGTTCTTCTTTTCTACAGGCTTGCTCGGCCATTGCTGCGTCTCCTTCATCGCATTCAGCTGCTATGTCTCGATTTCCATGTATGGTAATGGTCTTCTTGGGACCCGGGATTTTTAGCTGTAGATACACGTAACACGGCCTAGCCATGAATTTGGCATAAGTCGGCCTTCCGAATAACGCGTGATAAGGACTGCGCAATTTGACTACCTCAAAGGTGAGCCACTCAACTCGATAGTTATCCTTTGACTCCCCAAAAGCTACCTCCAATGCGATTTTTCCCTCGGGGCACGCTGAGTGACCCGGCACTATCCCATGAAAAATTGTTGAGCTTTTTTGTAGCTGGGACTCCTTGAGGCCCATGCGTAGGAAGGTTTCCCAATACAGTATATTGATGCTACTTCCACCATCCATCAAAACCTTTTTCAGCTCATACCCATTGACCTGTGGTGCGACTACTAATGCCAAGACTCCCGGGTGTTCTACTCTTTCTGGGTGATCCCTTCTGCTCCATGTTACATCCTGTTCTGACCATCTCAGGTATCTCGGGACAGCCGACGAAACTGAGTTGACCGCTTGCTTCGTATGCATATGATATTGACCCAATTGTTTGGGGTTAGCCTGGAAACCTCCTGCCCCTCCTTGGTTATTACCTTGATTTCCAGCCGCCGGGTTACCGGCTGGGGGTGGGCCGTTGCCCGGGTTTCCCCTGGACCCGGTCCTCCTCCCCGTCCTGCACCTCGCATAGCTCTGTTCACTTCCTCATTTTTCCATCTTTGTAAGTCGGCGCACTGCTCCAAGGAGTGGTTAACTGGCCTGCCGTTCCTGCTGTGCTTCGGGCATGCCATTCTGAATATGTCCCAATTGTTACTCGGCCTTGGTGGTCCTTGATAGTTTCCTCCATTGTGATTACCTCCGTTGAAATTTCCTTCTGCTCTGGGTCTCGAAGACCCGGCCTCTGTGTTGGCGACAAACTCGGAGCCTCCTTCAAACGGGCGCTTGTTCTGGCTGTTTCCGTTATTACCCGGTGCTGATCCATTGCCGGTTCTTCCGCTATTACTTGTGTTTGCTTTTACCTTCTTGTCATCAACTTCCTCCTCTGTAGTATCTGTCGCAGCGTGTTTGTTGCACGCATCCATCAATTCTCCCATTGTAACCTCCGACGCATTTCGACTTGATTTCATGCGAGTTAACTTTTGCACTAAAGGTATATACTTGCATGTTTTTGCCATAGCTTGTAGTGCATCCTTGGGCTGAATATCTGTGGACGAGTGAAGTATCTCCATAACCCGGCGCACCCAACTGCGTGCCGATTCTCCCTTCTTCTGGACGCATCGCTCTAGATCATCAATAGTGAACAATTTTCTGCACGTCCCATGAAAGTGCTTGACAATCGCGGTCTTCAATTCCTCCCAGGACTTGATCGATCCCTCCGGCAAATTGGTGAACCACAACTTTGCTGCTCCTTCTGACATCATCAAGTACATGAACTTGGCTTGGAGATTCTCGGATGCGTTGCGAATCGACATTGCCATCTCATAACTGCTTAGCCATGTTTCTGGATCCATAGTTGGCTCGTAATTCACTACTTTTCCTGGCTCTTTGAATTTTTCCGGGTAAGGTTCAGCTCTGATATTGTCCGAGAGACACTTGGGTCCCGCAAGAACGGTCGAGGCCGACCTTGCTCGAGAAACGTGTGATACAGCGGGGGGCGCGGCTGGGCGCGGCGCTGCGGGTAGTCCATGCGCTGCAGACCCGGCCGCGGCCCTCCGAGCCCTGGAACTGTCCACAACAGCCTGTGCTGCTGATGCTGCCTGAAGGCGGGGAGGAGGCGGCATTTGCTGCTGCTCTTCCCTCCGCCGTGCTGAACTTGTTTGGATATTCCCTTGTTGTTGACTGACGTATGGCGTCCCGTGCATCCCACTTCTATGATCCGGATAATTGGCTTGCTGCGCCACCGCAGTGTGCAACAGATCGATTGCTTGCCGGGTCTTCTCTGCATGGGGTGACTCTCCCACGGGGATTTGATTTAATGCGAGTGTCGCCGCATACACATTGTCCATGGGATTATTGTAGTGACCTGCTGGTGTGCGAAATCGTGATGGTGGCGGTGGTGGTAGATCGTTGCCGGTTGTGAATCTAGTCTGTGGTAGGGGTAACCCGGCCCGCTCATTTGCCGGGTGTGCCCCCGCTGTTGCCGGTTGGGGTGCGGTCCCCTGGTTCACCACTGGTATCGGCTGATCCTGAGGTGTGATAAATAAAGCAGCCGGATTAATAACCCCGCCCGTTGCTGGTAACCTAGTTTGATGCCTTTGATGTACTCTAGATGTTTCCTCTCGGAGCCGAGTTTCCAGCGCATCCAGCTCACGTTGCCGCGTGGCCATCCCTTGCCTTTCTGCCTCTACTTGCCTTCTTTGCTGTTCCAACGCACGACGAGCCACATCCAGATCCCTGACACGTTCCGCTGCGTTTTCTGGAGTGATAACCGTAGCAAGAACCGTGGGGTCTAGGATCAGATTATTATCGAATAAGGCCGGGTGACGCGGGTTCGAAGGCCCCGCCCCCGGTGTCCGGTTTTCCAGGAATCCGAACGTATTTGCGTGCAACTCCTCGTCTGCTGCACGGCTGGTCACTGATGCCGATTCTCCATCAACCCGGGCCAGAACCGGGTCTCCGTTAGCCGCGCCCTGCTGCTGGGCCAATGCCTGAGCCGCCCGACTGCTGCCACGGTTGCGTTCTCTTGGTTGAGATTGGCCGCGGGAGCCGTGTAGACCGCAACTCGGCGTACGATACTTGGTGTAAATTCATGCTGTTCTTCTTCGCCGTTATTCTCCTCATACCGGTTCTCCAGCAGATCCAGGATAGACTCGGTATCATCCTCTCTCTCGACCAGGTCGCGCGGGGTCCATGCCGGCTCCTCCGGCTGTTCCCACTTCGCGATGGGTTCTTCCGCCGGATATGTCGTTCCAATCGATTCTTCATCATCTGATCGGATAGGAGTGGCTTCCCCTGACACAGAATCAGATCCAAAATTGTCAGGGATCGAACCGGAAGTACATACTGACAGGGGGATGCTAACCCGGTATGCCAAGCTCTGAGGAATAACCCGGCCCAAAGGATGGTGTGCAGGATTCGGCTAATAATAAAGAAGCTTGTGAAGGCCCAAACTTGTGGGTTTAACGGCCCGGGTTATGGGCTATTATAAAGGAAAGTTATGGTTAGCGCGCCGTGTCCATGTAGGATCCGAAATATGCCTTGCCGAATAAGCTAGGGGGTACGGGTGCTTTATAAACCGACCCCCGGATATAGTTTAGACAGAGATCTAAGAACCCTAGCAATATCGCGTGATATCGAGCATCCAGTGTAAACCCTAATCGAATTATCATATCGAGAATAGAGATCCGGCGACTTCGATTGCCGGCTATCAGATCAAATTGCATCATGTCTTCCCTTGAGCTAAACCCTCTCCCAAACGCCTGTGTCGACTTGCCCCAAGATCAGTTACCCCTGGTAACATCTGCCGTGATTATCCCACGACAGTTGGCGCCCACCGTGGGGCCTGCGTCCAAAGGTGTTTACATCACGGGAGAAGCTCGGAAGGGCATGGAAAATCTTGTCATTGGCGAAATCTACATCGACCACGAAGGAGAAAAGATGGTGGACGATTCCGGCTGGGGGCCAGGGTCGGATCACCTCGAGTCCGGATCTATATTGACGATCGGCCGGATCAACATCTTCATCGGCACGGTACGAACGACTAATTTAAAAGGACAATATCATGTGCATACTACAGGAACTTCCAGCAGGAACGAGAAGACATTAAAGCAAGCGGCAAACTCGATTTCGTTGGCCGCGCCGGGACATCTCAGATGGGCGGAACAAGAGGTAACATGGAGTAGAAAAGACCATCCGGAGAAAATAGAGCGTCCAGGAGTCTTGGCATTGGTGGTTGCTCCACAGGTTAATGGTTACGAATTGAAGAAGGTCCTGATGGACGGTGGAAGCAGCATCAACATCCTTTATTGGGAAACCTTCTTACGGATGAGTCTCAAAGAGTCTCAGTTACAAAAAAGTTCGACAATCTTTCATGGGATCGTGCCAGGTCACTCGGCGAGCCCCGAGGGAAGGATCACCTTGGAAGTTGCTTTTGGAGAATCGACGGATAATTATCGAGTTGAGTGGCTCACGTTCGAGGTGGTCAAATTGCGCAGTCCTTACCACGCACTGTTTGGGAGGCCGGCTTACGCCCAATTCATGGCTAGGCCGTGCTATGTGTATTTGCAGCTGAAAATCCCGGGTCCTAAACGGACCATCACTATACATGGGAACCGGGATGTAGCGGCCGAGTGCGACGAAGGAGATTCAGTTATGGCCGAGCAGGCATGCAGGAAGGAAGAGCTCGAATATTACCGGTCTCAAGTAAATCCGGACGATAGAACAGCCTTGAAAAAGCCTAATACTGAGGATGAGAGAGCAAAATTCAAGGCAGCGCAAGACACCAAGAAGATAGATTTTGTCGAAGGGGATTCTACCAAGCAGTTTACCATAGGGTCTAACCTGGGAAAAGAGCAGGAGGGAGCGCTCGTGGAGTTTATTCGCTCGAATGCAGATGTGTTTGCCTGGACACCTAGCGACATGCCGGGTATCCCTACAGAATTGGCTGAGCACAGTTTGCATGTGGATCCCAAGTCCAGGCCCGTGAAACAAGGTTTGAGGAAAATGAATGAGGAAAGAAGGAAGGCTATAGGCGAAGAGATCGCTCGGCTATTGGCAGCCGGCTTTATCATGGAAGTATTTCACCCGGATTGGTTGGCTAACCCGGTTCTGGTGATGAAAAAGACCAACGAGTGGAGGATGTGCATTGACTTCACGAGTCTCAACAAACATTGCCCAAAGGATCCGTTCGCGCTGCCAAGGATAGATCAGATTATAGACGCAGTAGCTGGAAGCGATCTGTTATGCTTCCTGGACGCATATTCCGGGTATCATCAGATTAAGCTCAAAAGGGAGGATTGGGAGAAAACATCATTCATAACCCCTTTTGGGGCCTTTTGTTATAAAACTATGACGTTTGGGTTGAAGAACGCTGGCGCAACTTACCAACGGTGTATTCAAAAGTGCTTTGAGGACCAAATCGGACGTAACGTCCATGCCTATGTGGATGACGTGGTCATCAAGACTAGGAAGGCGGAGACATTTATCGATGATCTAAAGGAGACGTTCAAAAACTTGAGGAGGTACCAGATGAAGCTTAACCCGACAAAGTGCGTGTTTGGAGTTCCAGCTGGGAAATTACTCGGCTTCATAGTTTCCGAGAGAGGAATCGAGGCAAATCCGGATAAAATCAAGGCCATCCAGAGTCTGAAAAAACCGGAAAATTTGAAGCATGTTCAAAAGCTCACGGGCTGCGTAGCAGCCTTGAGCCGATTCATATCCAGACTCGGAGAAAAAGCAATACCATTGTACCGGCTCTTGCGGAAATCAGATAAGTTCGTGTGGGATCAAGAGGCAGACGAGGCATTTGAGGCACTAAAGAAGCAGTTATCTGAAGCACCAGTACTAGCGGCGCCGGGTCCTAAAGAACCTATGTTACTATATGTGGCAGCTGGCCCCCGAGCCGTCAGTGCAGTAGTTGTTGTGGAACGCCAAGAGGATGGGAAAGGATACCCGGTTCAGAGGCCGGTTTATTACGTCAGCGAGGTATTATCAGAAGCAAAGCAGCGCTATCCACATTGGCAAAAGTTGGTGTTCGGGGTCTTTATGGCCAGCCGGAAGTTGAAGCCGTATTTCCAAGAACATCCCATAACAGTGGTTAGTTCAATACCAATGTCGGATATCATCAGAAACTCGGACGCGACGGGAAGAATAGCCAAATGGGCGATAGAGATGGGGGATTATCATATCAACTACGAACCCAGGTCAGCAATCAAATCTCAAGCTTTAATTGATTTCGTTAACGACTGGACACATACAGGCATGACCGCAACGGTTCCAAATTCCGAGTCATGGATCATGCACTTCGACGGATCAAAGCAGTACGAGGGATCAGGAGCTGGGGTAGTGCTGACATCACCCAAAGGAGACAAATTGAGTTACGTGCTACAAATTCACTTCGACTGTTCCAACAACGTGGCCGAGTATGAGGCCCTATTGCATGGCTTAAAGGTAGCCAAAGAGATGAACATTAAGAGGATACGATGCTTCGGAGATTCGGACCTTGTGGTACAGCAGGTGTCAGGAACGTGGGATAGAAAGGACGCAACTATGGCAGCATACCGCAGGGAAGTTGATAGGGTTGCAGGATGTTTTTCCGGGTATGAGGTGGAGCATATAGACAGAAGAAAGAATGAGGCAGCCGACGCCCTCGCCAGACTCGGCTCGCGCAGAGAGCCGGTTCCACCTAACGTTTTCCTGGACGAACTATGGCGACCATCAGTTAAAATCGAGTCAGACGAGGAATTGGCAAATCAAGACCCGGATTCAGGACTCGTAGCCACTGTACGTACTATTCCCGAGTGGACAGAACCGTTTTTGGCCTACCTATCACGAGGCGAGTTACCACAACAGGAGGTATTAGCAAGGCAAATTTTGAGGCGAGCAAAGGGATATTCTATCATCAATGGGGAATTGTACAAGAGAAGTGCAGCAGGAGTCTTTTTGCGCTGCGTAGCGCCGGAAGAAGGCAGACAGATTCTTAAGGAAATCCACGAAGGCGACTGTGGACATCATGCGTCCACAAGGTCTCTTGTGGCTAAAGCTTATCGACACGGGTTTTTCTGGCTCACGGCCCTAGCGGATGCGGAACGATTGGTAGCAAGGTGTGACGGATGTCAAAGGTACGCTCGCCAAACCCATGTGCCGGCTATGGAGTTGCGGACTATCCCGTTAACTTGGCCGTTTGCCGTCTGGGGTATGGACATGGTTGGTCCCTTTCATATGTCACCATGCAAGAAGACACATCTTTTGGTGGCTATTGATAAGTTTACCAAGTGGGTTGAGGTTATGCCAGTTACTAATTGCGAAGCAGCTACAGCAGTCAAGTTCCTGAAAAGGATTATCTACCGGTTCGGGTACCCCCACAGCATAATTACCGACAATGGAACCAACATGTCCCTTGGTGAGATGGAGAAGTTTTGTGGCAATAATGGAATCCGGCTCGATGTGGCATCGGTGGCTCATCCCCAGGCCAATGGACAAGTGGAGAGGGCAAACCAAGAATTGCTTCGCGGATTAAAACCACGATTGCGAGTTCCTTGTGTCAGGGCTGCTGGTGCATGGGTCGAAGAACTTCCTTCTGTGGTTTGGGGTATCAACACTACACCTAACAGATCCACTCAGATGACACCCTTCTTCATGGTCTATGGTGCGGAAGCAGTGTTACCGAGTGACATTATTCACGATTCGCCTAGAGTATCAGCTTACGTCGAAGTAGAGAACGAAAAAACCCGGCAAGACGCCGTAGATATGTTAGAAGAGCAAAGAGAACAAGCCCTGGAAAGATCAGCCATATATCAGCAAGATTTACGGAGGTATCATAGCCGGCGTGTGAAGACCCGGGTATTCCAGGAAGGAGACTTGGTTCTGCGCCTGGTACAGTCAAACGAAGGAAAGCACAAATTATCACCACCATGGGAAGGACCATTTATCATAAGCCGGAATCTGCATAACGGATCATATTATTTGATAGATGCAAGGGAAGAGTCGGCTACAGTCAACGACACCGCACACACCACTTCATCTATGCAAGAAAGATATAGACCATGGAACGTGGCTCAGCTACGTCCGTATTATACTTAGTAAAGACTATATTGGCAAGTGGAATTGCACGATGTAATAGGCAGCAGGTTTTCTGACGTACTCTTTTCCTATCCAGGGTACCTTTGGGGACTGGACGGGTTTTTAATGAGGCGGCTTGCTGACCTACATTTTTTCATATCAAGTAAAGAGATGGTTATCAAGAAAAGAGATGGTTATCAAGAAAAGAGATGGTTATCAAGAAAAGAGATGGTTGTTATCAGGTTATGTATTCTCAGTACGATGCTTATATCTAGGTCTTGGGGGCTGGTCGCTTAAATAGCACAGTTACAAACTCAAAGACCCGGCCATGATGCCTATGAGTTATAGGGGGCGATTACTTGCAAACGAGTACGGCTACAATCTTATAACCGGACAAAGAAGTCCAAATTTCTTGGCTATTCTTACTTAATCTCGATGTGACTCGCATTAAAGTGGCATGATTTGTTCGCTTACGATGGCAGTTAGTCATGAAACCCGACGGGGATTGGCTGGCTACGTCTTCGTATTGATGTAACAACATGGTATCCACGCGAAAGCCGGCTTACAGTACAAGACAGTCAAAAGGGTCATCTAAACCACAAGTTATGCAGAGTACAAGGCTGAATAGCTGGAAACTCAACGACTATTAAGCATAACTTCAAAACCTATGTGAAACAACTCATGGATCTTTGTGAAAATAGCAATAAGCATTTTGTTCCCTTTTCAAGATCAAGTGTCCTAGACTCGGCAATCCGGGCCCGGTAGCTTGAAATCTTGAAAAGAGAAAAACTGGCTTACTTGTATAGTTGCAAAAATCCAAATATCCGAGTCTTGGGGACTTGGGGACTTCGAAGCAAAATCCGCTTGTCAATACCCATGAGACCCGGAAATTGAGTTCTCACAAAAGGAACAATAAACAAAACCAGATATCGAGAACAGATGAGCTTAAACTTAAAAAGGCCGGAACAGGCATCGAGTATATCAAGGCCTTAGCGTGCATTACAAAATCCTGGTGAAAAAATACCAAAGGTGCACAGGCGCACCGCCCAAAATATGACTGTTTAAAAAGTATGTCGACCGACTGGCGCTTAAGAAGAGGCATTGGAAACCATATATCACTCGGCGTCCATCTTGGCCTTACCCTTGCCATCGTTGGTGGTAGCAGCAGCACCCGGATCGGCGGTACCAGCCCCTGCAGGGGGCGGAACGACTGATGTTGACGCAGCAGGAGCAGAGCCGGCTTCAGCTTGCTTCTTGGCAGCCTCCGCCCTTATCGCAGCAGCTTCCTCCTTCCACCGAGCCAGCATGTCATACGGCTCAGGAAGATCCGACTTAATTACTTTATCGGCAGAATCATACGCTGGAACAAGTATGTTAACATCCAGTTCATCAGCAATTACGCTGGCCGGGTAACGGACCTCCTTCTGGACAGCCTGAAAATCCTTTACTGAAAACTTGGATCCGTCAAGCTTGAACTCTGGGAAGCCGCCCATAAGCCTCGCTAGCTCGAGCTTGGGGAGATAAGCTTTCGCAAGTGCAAGCCCCCGGGTCACTCCAACCCGGCAAGATGAGCGCTTCCAGTGCCGAATCCACTCGGGAACAGTGGACAGGGCGTCCAACAGCCTTTTCAGATCAACATGTCCTCTGCCCGGCCACCGCAACTCATCAAGGATCCATCTGGTTCCGGCACATAGCTGCCGGATAGCACTCTTTATGGTTTTCAGCTTGGCAATGTCATCTTCATCCGGCATGGCTTCGTCCGGGCCTGAAGTAAAATGAAGATATAAGTTGGAAAATTTTTGCTGTTTGTCAAAAGGATAAACCCGGAGAAGGAAGCGTACCAAGCAAAGAACGATAGGTATCAGATATTTCGACGGAAAGGCTTGTCAGGTCATCTTCGGCTTGGTGAGCCCTTCTTCGGTACTTCTTCATTAATTGCCTATTCCTCCTGGCTTCAGCCTCGGCTGCTTCACGTAAAGATATCTCCTTTTCAATGAGCTTGGCGGCATCCGCAAGTTTCTCCTCGTATTGAGTCACGAAAGACTGCACAGATGTTAAAAAAGCATTATTCAGGTAGAAGAGCACAGTTATCAGTCATTGGTATAATAAAAGTCCCGAGCAAGTCATGAATGAACTCACTCGGAACTTGGGGACTGGACAAAGGTACAAGCAATATTAATCGAATTTACCTCGTGTTTGGTTATTAAAGACCCCAAGATGTTTTCCTCGTTAGCCCTTAAGGTGCGCAGAGTTTCCAGCATCTGGGCAAAAGTTAACTCCTCGGAGCGAGTCCCGGAAGAGCCGGCAGCTTGATCATCTGGTAGGGGGGTTCTCCTCGCATTTGGAGTGGAGACTCGGACAGTCTGAGTGTCCGGGTTGGGAGAGCTCATCCTTGTATCTAGAATTTCTATCTCTTCGTCTACTGGTTCCGATAAGGAAGGAGATCCGACGGTTTGGGAAAGTGGATTGTTCAGAGGGCCTTGTTCCCGGTTAGTTGTCGCATCAACACCAGTTGCGGCATCTGCGTCGTCAGTCGGCTTCTCCACCTGGAGGTTATCCGTTTCTGTGTTTTCCGGGTCACTGACGGTGACTTGAGCGCTGAAGCAAAAATGAGAAAAGGCAGATATTAATGATGACGGCGGCTCGAGTGAAAGTTTGTCAGATGCAAAAAGAAATAATATAGCAAAAACTTACCCGGCATTTACAGTGTAATCCGGTGGAAGCTCGCCGCTGGAAGCAGATGAGGTCTTCGCAGGAACCACTAGTGGAACCCGGAATTGCCCGGCACGTGGGTGGTTAGGAGAAGGGTGGCGCTGAGGAGAGTTGGAAGAACGAGATGGAGGAGCACTGCCACGAGGGACCGAGGGGGCGGAGATGCCCGGGTTAAGGGGATCTTCACCTGGGGAGCTCCGAGTTACTCTGCGCTTGGCTGGGAAAGAATCCTTCAAGCATGACGAATTTGATAATTGATGGTTAAGTCGTCGCATGACGTCAAAGGAGTAAGGTTCAGAGGATAATGAGGAAAAAGGAACCTTGGACACTGTCCCCCTGCCTTTCCTCTTGGCCCCGACTGTTGCCTCTGGGTCAGACTCGGTTCTCTCCGGGTCGTCTTCATCGTTTCCACCCCCGTCCTCTAGCCCTGCGAACCAGGTGTGTATTCATTGGAAAAAAGGCAGACGAGAGGAAAGTAATGCAAGTAAAAATATGCAGATCCTGAGTGAGTACCTTCACTATCGTCAGCCGCCTCGTCCTCCTCTTCCGGGTCTCTGGAGGGGGGGAGTGGTTCAACTCTCCAGAAAGGGTCATCAGCCTGAGGTAAAAAGATAAGATTAAGGCTTAGAAGCAGTATCGAGTTGAAATGTGGAAACAAGTTATGAGCGCCGGGTATTACCGCTGGAGCTGGATTTTCCCGGGTAAACGGGGGTAACCCGGTGATGCCCTTTATCACCTCCAGTTTCTCCGCCAAGAAGCCCTTGATGGTCTTTATAGTATCACCGGTCGCAAAGCTCTTGGTGGAGTAGCGGAGTGCGTCTGTGGTGTGCCCCGAATACTCGCACATCAATTTGGTGCGAACGGAATTAGGTTGGATTCGGAAATCAACCCAAGTTTTTATTAAATTGAGCCCTAGGAGGCCTTGGGCTGAGAGAATGGCTATCTTGGCTAGCGAAGGAAGGATTGCCTCCCTGTCTGAGTCTGATGCGAAGGCACTGAAAGACTCGGAGGGCTTGAGGGGGGTCTCTGAGTAACCCGGCAGCTTCTTTTCGCTGTCGGGGGAGGTATCGTGGCAGTAAAAGAAAGATAGCTGCCAATGTTTAACGTGGGAGTGCAGGTTGAGGGTTGGCATCAAAGAATTCTTACGGCGTTGGATGGATACCCCGCCGCAAGTGAGAAGCGCTCCGTCGCCGCTTTCGCGGCACGGCTTGCACTGGAATAACTCAATGAAAAGAGTCAGACTCGGTGGCATGCACAAATACGACTCAGATAGAACAATGAAGTGGGTAATGTTCAACATGGAGTTAGGCCCTATGTCGAACACCCGGAGTCCATAATGATCTAAGACCTCCCTAAAGAAAGGATGACCCGGAGGACGAAATCCTCGGGTCACGTGTTCAACAAAGCAAATTACCTCGTTTTCTTCGGGGGTGGGACGAGTCTCGTTACCCGGTACCCTCCAGTGGATGTCTTTTTGAGAAGGGAGGGTTCCTAACTCGGCTAGCTCGTCCAATTTGGCTTTCGTGGTTGTGGAACGCCCCCAATTGGCGGATATGGTTTGGGTGGTCCTCGCTGGAGCCGGTTGTTTTCCTTGTCGCTTGGGAGCCATGGGGCCAGCCTGCAAAACACAAAGAGAAGAGGCGTGGGAAATAAGACCCGGTAATGCTGAAATATCCGAGTATAAAGGCATCAAGAAGGTACGAAGCTGAGAACTGTCCGGGTATTGAGCACACTTGTGGAAATTGTTGGTCACTTACGTAGGGAAAGGTATTTGGGGATGACGGATGGTTGCCCATATTTATACCGCAAATGGAATAGCTGGAAAAGGAGGGTTTTTCCGGGTGTTAATGCAATAAGCGGAAAATCGAGGAGGAACGGATCTAGATGGAAACGTTTGCGGATGGTTTTTAAGTAAAATTGGCAGTCAATGTTGGTTGGGGGATCATTTGTGACTATAGGGCAGATGATTGAAGGAGTTGGCAAGCGTCGAATCGATCTAATTTGGTGCAATCGGACAAATGACTTGCGGGTTGACCTAGATCCGATCTTGGATAAATTGAAAGTTGTGAGGCTGAATTAACTGGTTGCGAGAAGCTTACCGGGGAGATTGGAGTCTAATACGATGGCGACGAGCGGCGTGGCTTGAATGAGAGAAATGGAGGAGCTGCGGTGACACTTGACGGTGGCGCAAGGCGACTCAAGGGCGGGCGCGGCCGCTGGCGATCTTGCGTTGGTAGCAGGCACGAGCTCCTCACGGTGGTGCTGCGAGGGTGTTAGGAGCAAGGAAGAAGAGGGGAAGTTGTGGCGTGGTGAGGGGCTTAGGGTTACCCATTAAGTGCTATTTATAAGGCAAGGGTGAGCCTATCCTAACGGCCAGAAGCCGGAAGCCGCGGGGTGATGGTTATCAGCGAAGATTTCGCGAGATATGCGTCAAGTATTGGGCAAGGCATTGGGATAGAAGAAGGAAGGGATTCGCTCCGTAATGACGGGACTGATTATCGAGCATGAGATCTTGGCATTTTTATTGTAGTCTGGACCTGGGAATTTGAATCTAAGTGTTTGGAGGACAAATCCGGGTTATTACATGGCCACCATGGAGTGAGGCCTAGCAGAATATCAAAACATCTTAACTCGGCTTCCATATGCCCATATGTTCGACATCTTTGCGGGGAATAGCAAGCGCTTCAAGGAGGATCCATGAAGCCCAGGCTATTCTGGGGACTACTGACAGGGGGATGCTAACCCGGTATGCCAAGCTCTGAGGAATAACCCGGCCCAAAGGATGGTGTGCAGGATTCGGCTAATAATAAAGAAGCTTGTGAAGGCCCAAACTTGTGGGTTTAACGGCCCGGGTTATGGGCTATTATAAAGGAAAGTTATGGTTAGCGCGCCGTGTCCATGTAGGATCCGAAATATGCCTTGCCGAATAAGCTAGGGGGTACGGGTGCTTTATAAACCGACCCCCGGATATAGTTTAGACAGAGATCTAAGAACCCTAGCAATATCGCGTGATATCGAGCATCCAGTGTAAACCCTAATCGAATTATCATATCGAGAATAGAGATCCGGCGACTTCGATTGCCGGCTATCAGATCAAATTGCATCATGTCTTCCCTTGAGCTAAACCCTCTCCCAAACGCCTGTGTCGACTTGCCCCAAGATTAGTTACCCCTGGTAACATCTGCCGTGATTATCCCACGACACATACCATACCAATGAAGACGCTGATCCGGCCGATTGTCACGACGGATCCGGATTCGAGGTGATCCGATTCTGGCCCCCAGCCGGAATCATCCACCGTCTTTTCTCCTTTATGGTCGATGTAGATCTCGCCAACGACAAGATTCTCCATGTTCTTCCGAGCTTCTCCCGTGATGTAAACACCTTTGGACGCAGGCCCCACGGTGGGCGCCAACTGTCGTGGGATAATCACGACAGACGTTACCGGGGGTAACTGATCTTGGGGCAAGACGACACAGGCGTTTGGGAGAGGGTTTAGCTCAGAGGAAAACATGATGGTAATCGATCTGGTAGCCGGCAATCAAAGTCGCCGAGTCTCCGATCTTAATATAATAACTCAACTCTCGGGTTACACGGGATACTCGATATCAAGCGATATTGCTAGGGTTCTTAGATCTCTCAACTAGACCTAGGGGTCGGTTTATAAAGCACCTGTACCCCCCCGGCTTGTTCTCCAAGACTCACCCTGATCCTACCCGGACACGGCATACAAACCCTAACCTTCCTTTACCGTAACCCACACTCCGGGTTACTAGGCCTACAAACTTGGGCCTTCCGGAAGTTTCTTTATCCTTAGCCGAAGCCTGCACAGAGTCCTTTGGGGCCGGATTACGCCTTGGAGTTGGCCTACCGGGTTATTATCCCTCCATCAAGCCACGCCCACCGAAGCATGAGAGCAACATTCATCTCCTGGATGCCACAATCCCTATGTCCCCCAGACCTTAGGGGCGCACACGTCTGCCCATTTTACCATATGGTACTTTTGCTGCCCTTTAGCGTCTTTCCAGAAGAAGCGAGATAGCTCCTTGTCAAAGGCAGCGTTTATCCCCACCGACAGGGAATAGATCCCCATCATATAGGAGGGGATACTAGACAGACATGACCCAATTAGCATGGACTTGCTCCCCTTGGAGGTGAAGCGCCCGCGTCAGGGTTCCGCCTTTTGCCCGACTCTCCCCAGCATGGGATCCAGGTCCTTAATTGGGATCCTAGAGTCGCTCAACGGCACCTCTAGATAGTTAACAGGGAATGAGGACAAGTTGCAATTCAGGTTGTCCGCTATCCGCAGTTGCTCATCCCTGGGGTATCCAAGCACAACTACCCCGCTCTTGTTGAAATTAATCTGCAGGCCAGACATAGTCTAAAAACACAAAAGGAGGAGCTTGAGGTTGATAATATCCAGCCCCAAGCCCTCCACCATAATCATGGTGTCGTCCGCATATTGCAGGTGGGTGATGCCGCCCCCCGGAATGAGGTGCCCTACCCCACCGGATATGTGGCCGACCACCTTGGCTTTATACAAGATAGCTGCAAGGGCATCCACCGCAAGGTCAAAGAGGATGGGGGAAATGGGATCCCCCTGCCTCACCCCACAATACAGACTAAAATAGGGACCAATGTCCCCATTTATGTTAATCGCGGTATTGCCACTCATGACGAGTTGCATTACCCACATGATGAACCGATCATCAAAACCTCGCCATGGAGGACCTGGTGGAGGAACGACCAATCCAATCTATCGTAAGTCTTCCGGAATTCTAACTTAAGGAACACCACTTTATGGTGGCGAACCTTCACCTCATGAAGAATATCATGAAGTGTCAGGGTCCCATCATGGATAAAACGTGCCTTGAGGAAGGCAAACTGAAAGAGATGTGTGATGCGTTCGGCCACAGGAGCCAGACACATTGCGCAAATCTTAGAGAAGATCCTCTAGATAACATTTATAACCGTGATGGGTCTAAATTGGCGGATATTCATGGCCCCGGAGACTTTCGGGATCAAGATTATCACACCAAAGTTAAGACGAGACATCACTAGGGTCCCAGTATAAAATTCCTAGAACATCGACATAATGACCACCTGAATAGTCTCCCAAAAATTCTTGAAGAAGGAAACTGGGAGACCATCCGGCCCCAATGCTGAGCTAATCTTCATTTCCATCACAGCACGCCGAACCTCGTCGGGGAGAAATGGAAGCATGAGCTTCTCGTTCTCCGCGGAGGTGACTAGGGCCCTAGAGGCCACGAGGCCTCAGCAAGCGCAACCCCGGAACGGGGGCCGTCGTAAATAACTCCTTATAGAAGGAGTATATATGGGCAGATAGGTCCTCAGCCGCCTCCAAGAGGAGGCCGTCCGCTCATAGGAGCGGAATGGAGCAACGTCAGCGCCATTAGCGATGACATGGAAGTAGGCGGTATTGGAGTCTCCCTTGAGAATCCAGTTTTGGCGACTTCGCTGTCGCCAGAACACCTCCTCCCCCTTGTACATCTCCATAAGGGAGGCCTCAAGGGCATACCACTGAGCCCACTCCTCCACGCTAAGACCCCCGCGTCAGCAGCCAAATCCAACGTGTGAATTTGGCCAAGTAAGCAGGCTTTGTTCTTGCGAATTTCCTCCCCCACGCATAAACCGGCGGAACATCTTGTTATAAAAGTGTCAAACATCAACCGCATTGTACACGCACGCAGGTGAGGCGGCCGCCAACACCCACTTCAGCTGAACCGCTTCCACAAAACCCGGCTCACCCAGCCAGAAGCCCTCGAAGCGGAAGCGGTTCAGCCTAGGAGGTGCCACCCCCAAAGGAGAGGATTAGGGGAGGGGGGGGGGCAGGATCTGATCCCACCCGTCTAACGGCCTGAAGGAAGCACAACGGGAAGGCCGTCTCCCACTCCACCGAGACCAACAGGGTCCGCCTGGTTATTAGTCCAGCTATATCTCGCACCAACTCGCTCGATCTCGAGGAGCGCAAGGTCAACTGTGAATTCATTGAACAAAAGCATCCTAGGGAAGTCCATGTTGTCCGAGCTCTTGTCATCAGGCGAGCGGATCAAGTTAAAATCCTCCGCCACTACAACCGGAATAGGGCAGCGTTCCACCTTTTCCTTTAGTTCCTCTAAAAATTTGGAGGACCTCCGATGGTCCGCGGTGCCATAGACAATAATCACCTCCCAACGAAGGTTAGTCCTTCTATGGGTGAGGGACATGCTCAAAAAGAACTCCCCGTAGTCCAGTTTTTTTTAAAAAGAACTCCCCATGGCCCATATCCTCTACCTCGAAGGTATCCTCCATGGCGCCAAGGAGGATCCCTCCCGAGCGTCCCGTGGCCAGGAGCCATTGCCACGCAAAATTTGTGGCGGCTCAGGCTCTCCAGTTCCGGGATCGAGAAGTCATGGCGAATCGTCTCCTGAATGCCAACTATATTTGGGTCTTCATCCCTCAAGTATTCCTTTATTCTAGGTGAGGGCTTAGGTTGGTCTACTATTTTTTAATGTGAGAGTTATGTTTTAGCTAATTCTATCGTGTGAATTTATGGAATTATTTATGGTTTTCTAGTAACTGCCCCCCCCACCCCCACACACACACACACAAAGTAACTGCTTTATGGCCGGACTAGTAAGAGTATCCACGGTATGATTTAGTGGAGTACATAAGTAGCTGCTGGGCACGAGTAATCTTGCCATTTTAAAACAAAAATCATAATTATGAGTTACAAAAAATCTAAAAAAATCCGGATGTAGACAATAGTGTATCCTGCATAATGTAAAAAGAAAAAGAAAAAACAATTTCACACGCTTTATCTTCTTAACTACATAAAAATGACAAAAGTGTGATCTGAATATGCATATTTTGAAATCTCGAAATTTTATTACTATGTGTCGGAACTTGTATACATATTCTCTACTATGGCAATACAAACCTTCTGACACTTATATCGGATCGGAGGGAGTATATTTTTGTTATTTTTTGTGTAGCCCATACTAGTTTGTATTTGAAATTAAAATTTTATACGTTTGTGTGGTATACCATTGACCATATTTGGATATTTTTTTCAGATTTTTCTAAAAACTTATAATTTTTTTTTTGAATTTTTTAAATGTCCGTATTTTAAAGGAGTTCTCGGCTTCAGCGGTGTTCCCAGACCGCGGCTATGCCCGTGAATCCCACCTGGAGGGTCAACATCAGGCTAGCTAAGATTAAGTACTTTCTCTGATCCCTAATTAGTGTCGGGAACTATGTAGTAATTTGTACATGCATAGACTACTCCATCCGACTCCGAGTAGTAGATTGTAAAGGCAATGCACTGAAATGACAGTTTAATTTCCTTCCTTTTGCGGGGAAAACAAAATTAGTTAGCAAGCTTAAACAATCATGAATAGTTTCTATAGTCCTGCGTGCATGGGCATGGTTGGGGCAAAGGAAAGGAGAAGGATGGTGCTAATCGGAAAAGCTGTAGTAAAGCTGGAGATGCGGTCAATGATTAGATTAGTACCAAGGCGGCAAGGATCCTAATTACAACAGCTCACATGGGCGCTGGGAGGATTGATAGCTCCAGCCCAACCGGAGGCAAATCCTGCGCCAATGATCCACCGTTGGATGCGGGCGAGGTACAGTCCCGACGTAGTCAACCAGCACTACTCGCGTCTCTCGGCAGAGGCAATCATCCTCTCCTCCAAAAGTGAACATTTGGAGTAGGCCAGTGCCAGAGAGACCTACGTGGCTACGTACCTAACTACCTACCTGGTCGATCAATTCGATTCGATGCTCTTTTTTTTTCTTTTTGGGAATTTAAGACTTTATAAATATAGCGAGTGACACGCCTCATTAAAAATCTTCCAGACCTCTCAGTTATCCTGGTAAGAAAAAGAGTGTGTAAAAAATTTGCCGCGTTGTGATGAGATCAGAGTTACATCGCAAGCAATTACATCTGTCAAAGAACTAGGTGGGTCGCCAAACTAGGCCTGACTACTCACATCTAACCAGCAAAGCTATGTGCAGCCATATTTGCTTCTCGTGGACAATAAGAGAAACTAACACGTGCAAAACTACGACAAAGAAAAGTGCATTTCTCGTAGATTGTTGCTGCCACACCTAGAGAGTTCCCTCCATTTTGCATGACTTTGACAACCTCTAAGCAATCAGCTTCCACGAGCAGTTTGTTGCAACCGAGTTCCCCAGCAAGTTTAAGACCATCACGAAGGGCAGATGCCTCAACAGTTGCCGCATCTTCAACATATTGTAGATCCCAGTGTCCTCCTGCAATGACTCCCCCTAGGCGATCACGAATAATCGCCCCAGTGCTTCCGCTACCCCTATCAACATTAAAAGATGCATCAATATTCGGTTTGGTGAAGACTGCAGGGGTTTAATCCATCCATGTCTGCCCATAGGGCTGGCTCCGACTCTCTTTATCCTCTTGTAGTTTAGAGATAGGGCAATAATTGATTGCACCGACCTCGTAACATCCTGCACCAGCTCACCATGAGTGGCTCTCCTTCTTTCCCACCAAATATACCAAGAAGCAACAACAACAATATCACAAATTCTTAGTTCTAGGATGGATGGAGCCTCTGACGTATTAAGAGTAAGCTCTCGATTATTGGAGATCCATCCTCTTCCAACGTCTTAGCAAAGTCGATCGCTCCACCAAGTCCCAGGTTGGTCCAAATATCCCTTGCTCTTGGGCATTTAAAGAGAGCATGGGATATACTTTCACAATCAAGCTTGCACAACAAGCATTGGCTAGATATAGGAACGTGTCTATTTGCAAGGACGCCATTACATGGGATTGCACCAAGGAGAGCACGCCAGCAGTGTATCCGAATTTTTGCCGGGGTCTTCAAGGTCCAAATAGTCTTCTAGACCGGGTTTGCATCAGAGGAGTTGTAAGGTCTGGTAGCACACAATTTTCGGCCATGTTGGACATCCCAATATAAGTGATAAGGTGATTTTGCTGAGAATAACATGATCAATATAACTTTGTACCTCATGTTTAGATCTTGTGAGCTGCCTAACATGATCAAGATCATCTTTATGTAATGCTACATGTTGTGTTTGCTGGGATCTAATGAATGTTGAATGCTATGTCTTCTGATTATCAATCTATCATGTTATCTTCATGCATATGTTATTTATGATCTTGCATGCTCTCCGTTATTAGTAGATGCTAGTAACTCCAAGAGGGAGTATTTATGCTCGATAGTGGGTTCATGCCTCCTTTCCATCTGTGCTCGAGTGATAGAAACATGAAAGATGGAGGATGTGTTTTTTCCATTAGGGAGAAAACAACGGTGTTTACTTAGTTTACATTGTTTACATTACACACTTTGCTTACGGCGATAATCTGTCGCTTGCAACTTAATACCCAACGTTTGTTCGTATGATATTCGGAGAGTGGATTATTAGACATAGATGCAGTTGGATGACGGTCTATGTATTTTATTGTAATGCCCGCATGAATCACATAGTAATCTTTATATCTTGCATATGCACTACAATGCAGCCTTCATTTATGTCAATTGCCCAACTATAATTTGTTCACCACAGATGTCATTTATCTTTCACGGAGAGACACCACTAGTGAACTGTGGATCCCGGTCCATTTTCCTCCTACTGCTTTCATACTACTATCCTACTGTTTTCCACACCATACGTTTAACCTCTTTGTGTTCAGCAAAACCGGTAAGATTGACAACCTCACTGCTTTATTGGGGTAAAGTAATTTGATTGTGTTATGTAGGTTCCACGTTGCTGCTGAACCAGTAGTGCGCCCTGCCACATCAGCTGCATCAACCTTCAGAGATTGCTTGTCCTCCTACTGGTCGATTCAACCTTGGTTTCTTTTCTGAGGGAAAACTTGCCGCTGCACTCTTCACAACCTCTCTCTTGGGGTTTACCAACGAGGGCATCAAGGCCATCAACAAGTTTTCTGGCGCCGTTGCCGGGGAGGAAGAGAATTTCTACAAGGGAGTCTCTTACTTCTAATCTCTTTACTTTGTTTTTGTTTTGCTTAGTTTATTTTATTTTGTCTTGTTTGCTTCTCTTTATCAAAAACACAAAAAAAAAAGTTCTTATTCTAGCTGTAGTTTTATTCCTGTTTTTAGTCTTGTTAAAATGACTACTCCTGAGAAAACTAAGTTGTGTGACTTTACTAGCACCAACAACAACGATTTCATTAGGAAAACTATTGCTCCACCTGCTCCTACGGCTAATTTTTATGAGATAAAACCTGCCCTGTTAAACCTTGTTACGAGAGAGCAATTTTCTGGTGTTAGTACTGATGATGTTGCTGCCCATCTTAATAATTTTGTTGAACTATGTGAGTTGCAAAAATATAAAGATGTAGATGGAGATATTATTAAGCTGAAATTGTTTCCTTTCTTTTTGAGCGGAAGAGCTAAAGAATGGTTTCTATCTTTGCTTAGAAATAGTATTGATTATTGGACTAAGTGTAAAGATGCTTTCATTGCAAAATATTATCCTCCTGCAAAGATTATATTTTTAAGAAGTAGCATCATGAATTTTAATCAACTTGATAATGAGCATGTTGCTAAAGCTTGGGAAAGAATGAAATATTTGGTAAAGAATTGTCCCACTCATGGACTGACTAATTGGATGATCATCCAAACCTTTTATGCAGGTCTGAATTTTTCTTCAAGAAACCTTATGGATTCAGCTGTTGGAGGAACCTTTATGTCCATGACCTTGGGGGCAACAACAAAGCTTCTTAATGATATGATGGTAAATTATTCTGAGTGGCACACTGAGAGAGCTACAACTGGTAAGAAGGTAAATTCTGTTGAAGAAACCTTCTCTTTGAATGAGAGACTTGATGCTATTATGTCTGTGCTTGTGAATGGCCATTCTCCTATTGATCCAAATAATGTTCCTTTAGCCTCTTTGGTTTCTCAAGAAGAGCATGTTGATGTGAACTTCATTAAAAATAATAATTTCAACACCAATGCTTATAGGAATAATTTTGGTAGCAACAATTATAGGACTTATCCTCCCAATAATAGCAATGCTTATGGTAATTCCTACAACAATAATAAAAGTGTACCCTCTGATCTTGAGAACATGCTTAAGAATTTTATTAGTACACAAACTGCTTTTAATAAATCCGCTGAGGAAAAAATTGGCAAAATTGATGTTCTTGCTTCTAAAGTTGATAGCCTTGCTCTTGATGTTGATTTTCTGAAACTAAAGGTTATGCCTCATGATGTTAGAGAAAGTAAAACTTTAAATGCCATCCAAATTCGAATTGATGATAATGTTAGGATGTTAGCTGAATTGCATGCTAGATGGGAAGGAGAAGATGAAATAGCTAGAAAGAATAATATAGCTAATGTTTGCACCATTACCACCACTAGTAAAAATGAAGCCTCTCATATTAGAAAACCTTCTACTATCAATGGTAAAGTAATTGGTATTGAAAACACTCCCACTTTTGCTAGTAAAAATGCAAAACTGTCTGAAACTGCTAAAAATGTTCCTGATAAAAGTGCTAATTTTTTTAGAAACATGGGAGACAATGGTCCCATTATATTTGATAAAAAATGATCTTGATTTTGATTATTGCAATATAACTAAAGTGATTAAGTTCTTACAAAATCTTGCTAACTGTCCTAGTGCTAGTGCTATGAATACGACTTTCACAAAACATATTACAAATGCTCTCATGCAAATTAGAGAGGATGAACTAAGATGTGAAGCCTCTATCCCTAGGAAGTAGATGATGGTTGGGAACCTATTATTAAAATGAAAGTGAATGATTTTGATTTCAATGCTCTATGTGATCTTGGTGCTAGTATCTGTGTTATGCCCAAGAAACTCTATGATATTCTTGATTTACCACCATTGGAACCTTGTTATTTGGATATTCGTCTTATTGATAATGTTAGAAAGAAACCTTCGGCGAGATATGATGATGTTCTTATCATGGTTAATAATACTCTTTTTCCTGTTGATTTTGTTGTCTTGAATATTGAATGCAATGCTTCTTGTCCAATTGTTTTGGGAAGACTTTTTCTTAGAACTGTTCGTTCTGTTATTGATATGAAAGAGGGGAATATTAAATTTCAGTTACCACTCAAGAAAGGTACGAAACACTTTCCTAGAAAGAGAATGAAGTTTCCTTTTGATTCCCTTATTCGAACAAGTTAGAATTTCGATGCTTCTTCACTTGAAAATACTTGACTACACTTTTCTAGGCCTAGCTAAAAGGCGTTAAAGAAAAACACTTCTTGGGAGATAATCCATGGTTTTATTTTTGCTTTGCTTTTTTCTGTTTTCTTTGAGTCAAGGGGTTGTATACTTCTGTAGAAACTCCGTTGTTTTCTATCTTTTCATGTTTTAGTAGTGCCAAGTAAGGTTTCTGACGAGAGTTGGAGTTAGTTTTCAGATTTCTCCGCAGGAAACAGATTGCTGCTGTCCACCGTAAAAAGTCGTATAAATCATAGAAAAATCAGAATGACCTGAAATTTCTTGTGCAAATTCCTCGGCTAGTTCCGCAACTTTTTTGTTCTGTAAGTTTTTCGATCTGAGCAACGTAAGTGCCTCGAACAAATTCGTCTTTACAGACTGTTCTCGTTTTGACAGATTCTGCCATTTTTTTTTGCATTTGCTCTTTTGCGATGTCAAGTGGATTTCTTTGCTTCACGAAACATCAGTGGCTGTAGCTTATGTTTAAAAGTATCAATAGCACTTGTGCCATACAGAACCAATGGATTTTTAATTGTTGCACTAACCCTCTAATGCGAATTACTGTTTGAGTGTGGTGTGAAGGAAGTTTTTAAGGGTCAACAGAAGAGGTGATATATGTGATCAAGAAGAGTGCAAGGTCAAAGCTTCGGGATGCCCCCGTGGTTCATCCAAGAATATTTTAGAAGACTCAAGAATCTAAACTTGGGGATGCCTTGGGCATCCCCTTCTTCATCAACTATCTATCAGGTCACTTCTCGTGAAACTATATTTTTATTCGGTCACATCATATGAAGTTTACTTGGAGCGTTTGTTTGTTTTTCTTTTGTTTTCCTTTGTTTTCTTTTGTTTTACTTGCTTCAATAATATAGTTTGACCCTACCATTCTTTGTTTGGGAGAGAGACATGCTCCGCTCTTTTGTTTGAATACTTTTTATGCTAGTATTCTTAGTTTTTCTTTTAGTTGCTGCAAAAATTCTTGTTTAGCTCTCGTTTTCATTGCATCTCTTGTTCAGAGCTGTTAGTTTTAGTAGTGTTATGTGTGTACTCTCATGTTTTCTTGCTGTAGCATTTAAAGAGTTTTGGTTAAAGCATGTTTTGTATGGTGCTTGTTGGGAAAAGAAACTGCTGCTTGAGGTAGAATTTTTAACGGTGCAAGTAGAAGCTTGTATAGACTGTGGCTAAACTTTTTTATATCATGCTAGTTGTTATTTTAGTTTTAAATCCTTGTGGTTATTTAGTAACATGATTAGCCTCAAATATCTGAGTGTGTTTAACGTGTCATTGAAAGAATCTTGAGTTGTTCTTGTCATATTGAAGCATAAATTTGTGGTGTTCTCCTTTGAATGTTTTATTTGGTTGACTTGGCGCATGCTCACACCATGTTTATGACTATGAACCAGTCACGAATAGCCTCTATGATCATTTAGTTTTTGAACTTTTGGTACCACTTATGCTTTGATTAATAATGTTTATGTCGCTATGCATGATTATGTCTCTTATGCTCTCCTGATTTATCGCTCCCAGTCTTTTGCTAGCCTCCACATGTACTGAGTATGAGCTCTACTCGTGCATCCAACTCCCCAAAACTAAAGTTTTCCCATCGTTTCCACCATACCTACCTACATGTGGTATTTAACCGCCACTCTAAAGTAAATTGCTCATGTGTTACCTTTAAAACTTTCAAAATTACTCCTGTTTTGTGCTCATGTTTTAGCTCATGAGGACGTAAATAGAGAATCTTTATCTCACTTGTTGATTGGACTTTCACACCTTAGACTAGTGGCTTCATCCGCTTATCCAATGATAGAAGAGCTGGCAGCGGGGTTCCCAACCCCAAATTAATAACAAAAATTCTCTTTACTATTTTTGCCCCTGATTTATCAGTCAAAGCATAATTGCGTAAAGAAAAGAGAAACAGGATGACCTTCTACCCAGATGCGTCCTTCTATGGGAGCCGCTCTTGTGAAGTCTAATTGGCTTGTGACGTACTATATTTTCTGTTTACCATTAGTTGACATAAGCATACACCTCTCTTAAAATATAGACAATCCTCCACGGTATGTGATTGTTGGCAGACACCCGAGGATTCGGTTAGCCATGGTTTGTGAAAGATGGTTGGGAGGACTGTCAAGTTTTTATACCTCTGTTTAATAAAATAAAAACTCTAGCACATGAGTGATCCATGCTTCCCTCTACGAAGGTCCATTCTTTTACTTTTATGTTGAGTCTCCATCTTCTAACTTTATGCACGGTTGAGAGAGCATAATTGCCATTCTGAGTTTTATGTGCATCTGTCCCAGAAACATTATGAATTGATTCATGATGTGTTATTGCTTGTTCTCTAATTATTTGTTCTAGTCTTCCTCATGAACTTCGAAGGTGTCCTGGCATTTATGTTTTGCCCAACTCTTAAGTACTAGCGAAATATCACTTTGACATGTTTTCTCTATACTTGAAACAAACGTATATATTTCGTTGCATTGTTATTCATGATCTTTTATTTGAGTTACTTCTCATGATTCAAGGTGATTTCTATGCTTTATTATTAAAGTTCTATTTATCATGCTTGTGTTAAATTTCTATGATCTCAGCATACTTATGCTTTTACATTATTGATGGTCAAGTTTATGTTGGTAGCATGTCACCTCAGAAATTATGTGTTTTTATTGTTTACCTACTCGAGAACGAGTAGGAACTAAACTTGGGGATGTTGATACGTCATAAATGTATCCTTAATTCTGATGTTCCATGTTGTTTTCTTATTGTTTCCCACATGTTTGCTATACACTTTATGCCATTTTTATCGATTTTCCGGACTAACCTATTGACAAGATGCCACAGAGCCAATTCCATGTTTTCTGCTGTTTTTAGTTTCAGAAAAGTTGTTCTGTAAATATTCTCGGAATTGGAAAATTCGAAGACCGAAAGTCTTAGAATTCCCGAAGGTTCCACGGAGTCCCGAAGAGACCCGGAGGGGGCCTCAGGGGCCCACACCATAAGGCGGCGCGCCCTGGCCGCGCCATGGGGTGGTGTGGGGTTCCCTGGCCTCCACCGCCTTTTCCGTTTCGCCTATTTATACCCCCCGAGACGTAAACCATATAGATGTATCACTTCGTCGCAAAAAACACCCGAGGCCGCCGTCATCGTCATCCCGAGATAGGGAGGGTTTTGGAGCCCTTCCCGGCATCCTGCCGGGAGGAGAATTCATCACCGGAGGGGTCTACACCACCATGCCCTCCTCTGAAGTGATGCGTGAGTAGTTCATCTCTGGACTACGGGTCCGTACCAGTATCTAGATGGTTGTTCTCTCCACTTTGTACCTCATGTTTAGATCTTGTGAGCTGCCTAACATGATCAAGATCATCTTTATGTAATGCTACATGTTGTGTTTGTTGGGATCTGATGAATGTTGAATGCTATATCTTCTGATTATCAATCTATCATGTTATCTTCATGCATATGTTATTTATGATCTTGCATGATCTCCGTTATTAGTAGATGTTATGGCCAAGTAGATGCTAGTAACTCCAAGAGGGAGTATTTATGCTAGATAGTGGGTTCATGCCTCCTTTGCATCTGTGCTCGACTGACAGAAACGTGACGGATGGAGGATTTGTTGTTGCCATTAGGGAGAAAACAATAGTGTTTACTTAGTTTACATTGTTTATATCACACACTTTGCTTACGACGATAATCTCTTGCTTGCAACTTAATACCCGACGTTTGTTCGGATGATATTCGGAGGGTGGATTATTAGACATAGATGTAGTTTGATGACGGTCTATGTATTTTGTTGTAATGCCCGCATGAATCACATAGCAATCTTTATGTATTGCATATGCACTACGGTGCAGCCTTCATTTCTATCAATTTCTCAGCTGTAATTATTTCACCATATTGTTATTTATCTTTCACGGAGAGACACCACTAGTGAACTGTGGACCCCGATTCATTTTCCTCATACTAATAAACCTACTACTTTCATACTACTGTCCTACTGTTTTCCACACCATACTTTTAACCTCTTTGTGTTCTGCAAAACCGGTGAGATTGACAACCTCACTGCTTCGTTGGGGCAAAGTGATTAGCTAGTGTTGTGTAGGTTCCACGTTGTTGCTGCACCAGTAGTGCGCCCTACCACCTCAGCTGCATCAACGTTCAGAGATTGCTTGCCCTCCTACTGGTCGATTGAACCTTGGTTTCTTTTCTGAGGGAAAACTTGCCGCTTCACTCTTCACAACCTTTCTCTTGGGGTTTACCAACTAGGGCATCAAGGCCATCAACTCCCTAACTTCCATGTGTTTCATGTTCAGACTCACTCTAAGGCGCTTCATTCCCCTCCTGTCAAGCTTTGTTTATGAAAGAAAAAGAATACCCGGGTCTTCTTCCTTCTGCAGACCTTGGACGGCCGGCTGGTTCACAAGCCTTCGGCTGTTCCATCCCACAACCTTCATTTATCCTTGCAGGGTTGTGAGTGCAGCCCCATGACAATAGGTTCTTTTAGCTCCTTCTCCACCATAACTTTTGGCCCCTTCAGTTTCTTTGTTGTATTCCCGTCCTCATCGTTTCGAACTCCCTCTCAGAACATGCACAGTTGGTATGTTTTACCCCTTCTCCCATAGTCCCAGTTTTTTCAGCTTCTTGTAAGTTTTCAGCTTCCGTAGTTGAGTTTCCCCTCTATTTGGAGCTCCATCTTGAGCAGATAGGAGTGTCTGCTGAGGAGTTGCCCCGTCGTCAGCCACCATTGAGGTAGCACCCTGTGCACTACTCTTCACCGTTGTGTTGTCCAAGATTGCTCTAGCAGCTCCCAATTTGGAAACTGGAGCCACCCCCTTTTCCGTGAGACCAACCGCATTATCCCCTACATCTAGCTGCATCTCCTCTCCCCCAAAACCTAGTTGTTTCTTCACACTAATCATAACACCGAAGTTGCCATGTTCAATTGACAATTTTAAAGGACTTGTAACCTCCTACTCCCCCTAGTTCTTTTGCATATCCCGACGATAATAATCTCCCTTCTTCCTCCAAGACTTTGATTCTCTCTTGTACCAGCTATCTCTCCCCCGAGTTGTTGCTTATCCACAAGCCACCTCCTTTACTACCATACCATTTTTCTCTATCAGGATCCCCTTGTGTCTTTATCATATTTGGCATCAGGGCTTTCAACTCCCGGTTTTAGAGAGGCGGATCCCCCCTTTTCAGTCGGATATCACAATGTTTGTCAGTGTGACCGATTAAGCCACAAATGAAGCAGAAGTATGGCAGGTGCTCGTAGGCAAACCAGCACCATCTAATTTTTTTTTTATCTTGCTATTTACGACCACTTCCTCACAATCCTCCCCACCCCTGTCCTCCTCCTTCTCCTCCTCCGACCCCATCATATCTCCATCTTCCTCATCAACGAAAGTCCTGATGCGCCGCATGAGAGGTTCACACACATCTAGTTTCACTTTTATCCTCAGAAACTCCCCAATTGCAAGGCCATCAGCATCCACGTCCACCTCCACATACTCTCCAATTTCCCTCCCTATGCGCTCTCCATTAAACCTATTCATCATACCTAATGGCATCCTTGAAACTCTCACCCAGATTGGAAAGTACCTGAATTTGTACTCGTCTAGTGTCCTGTTGGCCACAAAATCCTCCAAAATCGGCGGACCCTTTCCACACTAGTGGAAACAACCCCTCTCGTCCAGGGGGCCGGGGGGCAGCTGTCCCGGTTGCAACCAAATCCGGGACAAATGCCCTCCATTGGTCCCGGTTCGTGCGCCCTGGGCAACAGGAATCGCCTGGGCGCATTGGTCCCGGTTCGTGGGGGGCATATCGGTCCCGGCTCGTGCCACGGACCGGGACCAATGCCTAGCCACAGGCCACGTGGCACGCGCATGACCTGTTGTCCCGGTTCAGTCCACGAACCGGGACCAATGCCCCCTTCCCCTATATATACTGCCCCAGCCCCCCCCCCCTCCTTCCATCTTTTTTTTTGCTTGGAGGTGTGAGAGAGTGTGGTGTTGCTGTTTTTTTTTTACTATGCACACGAGGTGTTCGACGAAATTCCCGAGACGCACACAAGCTCACTGAAAATGGTTTCTTCGACCGAGGTTAACAAATTATCTTTTTCATCTGTAACTGATACATAAAAAAGTATTATTTGTCGATGTACTGTGGTTATCTCTGTATTAATATGTATTTTGATAAACTTAATTATATGATGCAGATGGATGCACGGCAGCGATGGATGTATGGTGACCGACGCACCTCCGAGTATATGGCAGGCCTGAATGCATTTCTTGCTGTAGCTCAGGCGAACAAAGATAATGGCTTCATGTGTTGCCCATGTGTTGATTGTCGGAACGTCAGAGAACATTCTTCCGAAAGAATCCTTCACGGCCATCTACTTCGGAGAGGTTTCATGCCCAGCTATAATTGCTGGACCAAGCATGGAGAAAGAGGGGTTGTGATGGAAGACGATGAAGAAGAAGAAGAAGATCCTTTGTTCCCTGAATACGACGATACTGCAATGGAAGAGAATGCAGAAGAAGGAGGTGATCAAGAACAGGCATCAGAAGAGCCCGATGATGATCTTGGCCGAGTTATTGCTGATGCAAGGGAAGACTGTGAAAATAGATTGGAGAGGTTGAAACTGGACAACATGTTACAGGATCACAAAAAATTGTTATACCCAAATTGCGAAGATGGTAGCACAAAGCTCGGTACCACACTGGAGTTGCTGAAATGGAAGGCACAAAACGGTGTGACTGACAAGGCATTTGAGACTTTACTTCAACTAATGAAGCCAAAACTTCCAAAGGATAACGAATTGCCTGAGAGTACGTACGAAGCAAAGAAAGCTCTCTGCCCTCTAGGATTAGATGTGCAGAAGATACATGCATGCATTAATGACTGCATTCTCTTCCGCGGTGAGAAGTACGAGAATTTGGATGAATGTCCGATATGCACTGCACTGCGGTATAAGATCAGAGCAGATGATCCTGGTGATGTTGACGGCGAGCCTCCCCGTAAGAGGGTTCCTGCTAAGGTGATGTGGTATGCTCCTATAATACCACGGCTGAAACGTCTGTTTAGAAACAAAGAGCATGCTAGGTTGTTGCGATGGCACAAAGAAGACCGTAAGAAAGATGGAAAGTTGAGGCACCCCGCCGATGGATCGCAGTGGAGAAAGATCGAGAGAGACTTTCCAGACTTTGCAGGAGAGGCGAGAAACTTATGGTTTGGTCTAAGTACAGATGGCTTTAATCCTTTTGGGGAGCAGAGCTCCAGTCATAGCACTTGGCCTGTAACTCTATGTATGTACAACCTTCCTCCTTGGTTGTGCATGAAGCGCAAGTTCATTATGATGCCAGTTCTCATCCAAGGCCCGAGGCAACCTGGCAACGACATTGATGTGTATCTAAGGCCATTAGTGGAAGAACTCTTAGAACTGTGGGGCAAACCAGGTGTACGTGTGTGGGATGAGAACGAACAAAAGCCATTTGACCTACGGGCGTTGCTTTTCGTGACCATCAATGATTGGCCAGCTCTTAGTAACATTTCCGGTCATACAAACAAGGGATACAATGCATGCACACACTGTTTAGATAAGACTGACAGTGTTTTTTTGGATAAATGTAAAAAGGTTGTATACCTAGGGCATCGTAGATTTCTTCCGATCAAGCATCCCTTAAGGAAAAAAGGAGGAAAGCATTTCAGAGGTGAGGCAGATAACCGAAAGAAGCCTGAGCTCCGTAGTGGTAATGATATATTCGATATGGTCAAGGACCTAGAAGTAATCTTTGGTAAGGCTGCTGGCAGCCAACCAGTTCCGTACGGCCCTGATAAGAGGGCACCCATGTGGAAGAAGAAATCTATATTTTGGGAGCTACCCTATTGGAAAGTTATAGATGTCCGGTCTTCGATCGACGTGATGCACGTGACAAAGAATCTATGTGTCAATCTGCTATGCTTCCTGGGCGTGTATGGGAAGTCAAAAGATACGCCTGAAGCACGGGAGGACCAGCAACGTATGAAAGACCCAAGCAACAAGCACACAGATACAGGGCGCCATTCCTTAAGCAGCTACGCTCTTACTAAAGCAGAGAAGGAAATATTCTTTGAAGTCCTTTACAGTATCAAGGTTCCGTCTGGCTTCTCGTCGAATATAAAGGGGATAATAAACATGGCAGAGAAAAAATTCCAAAACCTGAAGTCTCATGACTGCCACGTGATTATGACGCAATTGCTTCCGATTGCATTGAGGGGGCTTCTACCGGAAAATGTTCGAGTACCCATTGTGAAGCTATGTGCATTCATGAACGCAATATCTCAGAAGGTAATCGATCCAGAAAGTCTGACAAGATTACAGAGGGATGTGGTCCAGTGTCTTGTTAGTTTTGAGTTGGTGTTCCCACCATCCTTCTTCAACATTATGACTCATCTCCTGGTTCACCTATGTGAAGAGATTCATATTCTTGGTCCGGTATTTCTACACAATATGTTCCCCTTTGAGAGGTTCATGGGAGTCTTGAAGAAATATGTTCATAACCGTGCTAGGCCAGAAGGAAGCATCTCGAAGGGCTATGGAACAGAGGAGGTCATTGGGTTCTGTGTTGACTTTATTCCTGACCTTAAGACAATTGGTGTTCCTGAATCGCGGCATGAGGGGAGACTGAGGGGAAAAGGAACGCTGGGAAAGAAAACAATGATACCTAGGGACGGGCATTCTTTGACCAAAGCACACTACACAGTTCTACAAAATTCTATGTTCATGGCTACGTATGTCGAGGAACACAAGAATATTGTACGGTCTGCAAACCCGGGGAAGGATGACTCATGGATTAAACGCGAACACATGGAGACTTTCGGAAGTTGGTTGCAAACACGTCTTATAAATGACACCACTGTTGAAGATCAGCTATACATGTTGGCAGGGTCACCATCTTCGACTATTGGGAGTTTTCAAGGGTACGAGATAAATGGAAATACATTTTACACGAGCTCCCAAGATAAGAAGAGCACCAACCAAAACAGTGGTGTCCGCTTTGATACAACAAACGAGAATGGAAAAACTTACACATACTATGGTTACATAGAGGAGATATGGGAACTTGACTATGGACCTTCTTTTAAGGTCCCTTTGTTCAAGTGCAAATGGGTCAACCTGAATGGAGAAGGGGTAAAGGTAGACCCGCTTTATGGAATGACAACAGTGGATCTCAACTGTATTGGTTACAATGACGAACCATTCGTTCTAGCCAATGATGTGGCTCAGGTCTTCTATGTGAAGGACATGTCTTCCAGACCGAAGAAAAGAAAAAATAAGGGAACAATTTCATCATACGATGAGCCGAAGCGTCACATAGTTCTCTCAGGGAAAAGAAACATTGTGGGAATCGAGGACACGACAGACATGTCAGAAGATTATAATAAGTTTGTTGAAATTCCACCCTTCACAGTGAAATCTGACCCTACCATCCCGTTAAATAATGAAGATGCTCCATGGTTACGGCCGAAGCGATCATAAGCAAGGGACACGAAGAAAATTCAGAAGACTAGATAGGGATGTTGTTGGTGATGTGTAATAATAAACGTGGAATACATGATCATAGTTCTTATAACGTAGTACGAACGAGATTTTGTTAACCAAAATGATATTTATACATATTATGTGATTATGAATGGAGTAGGTGCAAGTTTGACCAATAATTTGTATTGATCGGTGTTGAAGAACATGTTTCCCAATGGTGTTAATGTGGTGTCCTTATTCTCCGGTATTGGAGGAGGAGAGATAGCTTTGCACAGGCTTGGCATCCACATGAAGACAGTGATTTCAGTTGAGATAGGTGAAGTTAATAGGAGGATTTTGAGGAGTTGGTGGGATCAGACACAAACTGGCACTTTAATTGAGATTGCCGACGTGAAGTCTCTCACTAATGATAGCGTACACGGAATGCAATTCATTCCAAATTGATACTGTGGGTTGCCACTTGTCGGTGTTGAAGAACATGTTTCCCAATGGTGTTAATGTGGTGTCCTTATTCTCCGGTATTGGAGGAGGAGAGATAGCTTTGCACAGGCTTGGCATCCACATGAAGACAGTGATTTCAGTTGAGATAGGTGAAGTTAATAGGAGGATTTTGAGGGGTTGGTGGGATCAGACACAAACTGGCACTTTAATTGAGATTGCCGAGACAGATATTGCAGGATTATAACTACTTTCGAGATGTAGTATGTGTTGACACACGGTATAGAACAAGTGATTCTGGCAGGCCTCTATTGTTATTCATTGGAGTTAATCACCATAAACAACCCAAAAAAGTTTTGACTGACTGCTTTACATCGATAGGGGATGCAGTTGCTTCTGCTTGGCCAGGGACTGTCCACCGCTCGGATATATATCTGTCAACGTCAGTCCTGGCTGCTTGTTCATCCTCTAGAGTCTGCTCTGCTCTGCTCTACTGCTCGTTGCGGCTCAGGTTGGTAACGGTCCATGTTTGCGTATGCTTTGTGAACTTATGGTTTGATTTGAGAATTTCAAAACTTTGATTTGATAATCTTTTGGCCGGAAGCACCTAGCAATATCTTTTAAACCTTGTTTCTCTCCATATGCTATTTGTACTTCTCATCGGCTGTAATGTTTCTCTACCTGATTCTACTTCTCCTCTGCCTAGTTTACAGATGTTTGCTCTTTTCTGTAGATGTTTCTACACTGTAAAATAGACATGTCCTGCGAAACATGCAGACAAGGCGCTGATCACCACTACTGGGACATGCCCATTTTACAGTGTAGAAACATCTACAGAAAAGAGAAAACATCTGTAAACTAGGCAGAGGAGAAGTAGAATCAGGTAGAGAAACATTAGGGCCGATGAGAAGTACAAATAGCATAGGGAGAGAAACAAGGTTTAAAAGATATTGCTAGGTGCTTCCGGCCAAAAGATTATCAAATCAAAGTTTTGAAATTCTCAAATCAAACCATAAGTTCACAAAGCATACCCAAGCATGGACCGTTACCAACCTGAGCCGCAAGGAGCAGTAGAGCAGAGCAGAGCAGACTGTAGAGGATGGACAAGCAGCCAGGACTGACATCGACTCTAGAGGATGAACAAGCCACCCTACTTCTACTATGAAAATGAGGCCCTAGCTCAAAAAAGTGTATGGGTGGAAATTTCCAGAAATTTGTATGACACAGAGCCGCTTTATAATTTGAATATAAATTTCCATAATTTATATTCAAATTATATACAAATGAAAAAATAATTAATAGTTTCAATAGTTAGAATAATTATTTAGTTAAACGAAAAATGGATTTAAATTAGTTTTGCAAATTCTAGCATTTTTCATGTTGGAATTTTTGTCAAATTTGGAAGTATATAAAAGTTGTTAATGTGCAAACTTAACACTTTTCAAATTTTGGCGCTAAAAAATTTTGGGCGCGCAGAGGTGCCACCGAAATTCGAAATTTGTTTTTGGTCCCGGGCGGTGGTACCAACCGGGACCAAAGGGCTCTAGTCCCGGTTGGTGGCACGGGCCGGGACTAAAGGCCCAAGTGTATAAAAAAGCGCGGCCCTCTCTCCAGGCCGAGCGGACACTACCCCAGGGGCGGGCACGAGTGGATATGGCTGGGCGAAGCCCTGCCGGCGGCGGGAACGAGTGGACAGATTCGCCGGCGGAACGCCGGCGGGGATGGACTAGGGGCACAGTAGGTTAGGGGAACACAACTTATATTAAAATAGGGCCAGGGGCCTTGCTTACATAGGGGCGGCGCGGCCACAGGCGGCCGGCCGTACTTGCATTAGGGGCGGCGGCGCGGCCACAGGCGGGCCGGCCGTTTCTTGGGGGGTAGCTAGCTAGGGGCGTTGTCTATAGATAATAGGGGGGCGGCGGCGACCTAGTCGTCCTCGTCGTCAGAGAGGTGGACATACTCGGGTGCCTTCCACAGGTGGGCAGGCGGCTGGGCCGGGCTCGCCGGGGGGGCCATCGGGGGCGCGTACGGCGGCGGCGGGGGCAGTACCTCCTGTGGCAGCGGCGGCGGCGGGGGCAGCTCCTCCTCCTGCTCCGGCGACCCCGGCGCCCAAACGCCGCCGGTCCAGGCCCAGGTCATGCCATACTCCAGGCCTGGTGGGAGCGGCTGCGGCTCCGGCATGTCCTCGGACGCCTCCAGCTCGGCGTTCATGGCCTGCCACCAGGGGATGGCAGGCTCGTTAGGGGGTGGCGGCGGCGGTGGCATGGCAGCGGCGTCGGCGGCGGCGGCGGCCACGACACGATGCCACCTCTTGATCTCGTCGTCGACGAGGGAGCGGCGGGAGCGCTCGCAGGCCTCCTCCAGTTGGGCCCGGAGCTCGGGGTCCGGCTCCCCGGAGAAGTCCTCCGGCTCGTCGACGAGGAGCCATAGCTCCCTCTCCCGGCCGGGCGCTGGCGGGGGGTAGTCGTCCACGTTGGCCTCGAGGGGGGCGGGGATGAAGGAGCGGCGGCGCTGCTCGTGCTCCTGCTCGAGCCAGGCGGCCCAGTAGGGGGAGCTGCGCGCGTAGATCCGCTCCCTGCGGACGGGGGCCGGCAGGAGCTCGCGGCGGCGCTCGATCTCCTCGAGCAGCGCCGCGCCGGTCGGGGCCGGCGGCACTGGGATCCGCTGGGGATTCAGGTGCCAACCGTCCGGGAGGTGCACGTCGTTGTAGAAGACCGGAGTGGCATTGTTCCAGTGCCACTCCGCCTCGTCCACCCGGACGTACCTGCGGAACCGCTTGCCCGGGGGCGCGGCGCGGGGCGGCGGGCGTGCAGCCGGTGGTGGCGCGGGGACGCGCGGCACCCCGCCGAGGCGGACACCTCCAGGGCCGTAGCCGAAGGCCTCCGCCGGTGGGGGCGGGATGCGGCCGGCGCCGCTCGACGAGCCTCCGTCGTCGTTCCTTGGGCGCTTGCCGGAGTTCGAGAACCAGCGGGACATGGTGGCGGCTAGGGTTGCTCTGCCTTGGGCGCGGCCGGGGTGGGTGGGTTGTACGGGCGGCGGGGGTCCTTTAAAAAGGACCCGGGGTGGGCTGGCATGCCAACCGGCGGCCTGGACGTGGCGGCGGTTGCAGGCGGCCATGAATGCGGGGAGCCGAGGCGTGGCGCGTGGGGAGTGGGGCGTGGGAAGCCGAGGCGGGGCGGGAAGACGAGGCGGGGCGGGAAGACGAGGCGGACAGCGGCCCTTTGACCGTCCTTCGGTCTTAGTTTAATGGACCAGGCGAACCAGCCACCAGGCCGCTGGCCAGTGACCCCTGTTGACTGGCCATAATAACAGACGCGGGCCAGTGGGCCCTTCGAACCGTTGACTGTCCATAAATAAAAGACGCGGGCCAGTGGGCCTTTTTGACTAAAAAATGTGTCAGTGGGCTTAATTAAAGACGTGGGCCTGGAGCGGTTGGGGAAGGGGAGGCCGGTTGGCGATTGCGAGGCAGGAGAAAAAAAAAACGAACAAAAAAAACCTGCCGCGGCAGGGAAAATGGGCGGACTTTATTCTTTTTTTAAGAAGGCATCCATCCCGGTCCCTAAAACGAACCGGGACGAACTCCCTCGCGGTCCCTGGCCCAGAGTCGCCACGTGGGCCAGCCTTACCATCCCGGGTGCTGGCACAACCGGGACCAATGGGGAGGGCCATTTGTCCCGGCTAGCCCATCCCGGTTGCGCAACCGGGACAAATGGCCCTTACGACCCGGGACAAAAGGCCCTGTTTCCACTAGTGCCAACTAGCCAGGGGCCTTCCTCCACGGCACGCCTCTTGCTTGATGCATGTTCGAAGGTGAACAGGAAGAGGTTCTTCATCAATTCCTTGCAGGTCGTCCCCTCGCGCTGGCACCAAATGCGACCCAGAGTCTGCTCCAGGTTCTCCGCATGTGTCGCCTTCTCCGGCAGCAGTTTACCGATGGCCTGGTTGGGGTTGACCTTCCTGCTTGCACTCGCCTGGCCAATGATCACCAATTTTCTCTTCTCCGTAATTTGCAACTTTTTCATCACGCCTGCAACCCCCTTCACCGCCTACTTTCCTCTCTCAAATCCCGCCAACATTTTGCAAACCAACTAGTGGATTACGACCCCGAGCTCCGCGGACTCGAGGAAGGCTTATGGTGGAGGGAACGGGACAGGAACCAGGTGGCAAGAACATGGGACTTGCGCCGGCCGCCACAGAACCAACATCAGACTAGATGTAAAGGTTGGTTGCCCCCCAGGCTGCGACACGAGCACCTTAGTGCAAAAACACCAGGGACGGGCGCACTCGCGCCTGGGAGGTGCCTACCAAGGGAGCGGGTCGTTGTGCCAAAGAAACTTGGGTCGGAATCGACCCAAACTAGTAAAACGGCGAGGATCTAGAGCTGGGCTTGCACCACCCACGGGTCGCCACAGGAAACCATATCCTTACACACGGGAGGAACTCAGACCAAGGAACTGCGGCTTATAGTTGTGGATGGGGAGGTGTGAGACAGTTTTTAGTTGGCACGAACCGATGTAAATGCCGTTGAGACTTTTTCTTCTTTAGGGCATCCACAATGTGTGCCAAATTTGGGTGCCAAATACTCTATTTGGCTTTTGGCATCGGTTCCCTACATTGTAGATGTGCCAAATCTTGTTGCCAAAGCCAAATAATTTGGCGTAGGAGCAACTAGAAGATCCAATTCCAAATTCTTTTAAGTGAATAAAATAGTAGGATGGAGGGGTGGGACTAGAGAGAGTGTGTTTTTTTGAAAAGGGAAACCCAGCCTCTGCATCGCATTGATGCACACGGCTTTTATTAGCAAAAGTATCATCCAGTTATGATCTTACATCATCCAAAGTATCAAAAAAAGCCTCACACAATGGGAGTAAACAAATGTCTAGAATGAGCCAAAGACACTCTAGCAAATAAGAACTAAGCATCCGTCAGACGCCTAGTGTGCAACCATCCACCCTTGCTGTAGATAGCCCAAACGACCGCCATCATTCAAGTGCATCCAGTAGCCAAACGTCCTCTTTGATCCTCGGGGAGCAGCAATCCCACGCTTGGATCCAATGTGTAGCTTGAAAACAACCTGCATAAAATTTCCAACCTTCTCCTTGTTAAAAATAATCCCATTCCGACAATTCCAAATTGCCCATAGAAAAGCACATACACCTATGCGTATAAATGCTTTAGTTTTTTTATCTATACCAAATAACCAGTTACCAAACATGTTTTTAATATTTTTAGGGGGTGATATACTATAGGTAAAATGAACCAAACGCCAAATTTTGGTAGCAAAATCACAGGATATAAAAAGGTATTCTACGGACTCTTCCGCACCACAAAAGACACACTTCGTACATCCCTCCCATTTTCTTTTCGCCAAATTATCTTTAGTGAGTAGTTCTTTCCTAGAGAGGAACCACATGAATATTTTAACCTTAAGGGGTACTTTAAGCTTCCACAGATATTTACGAAGAAATCTAACACGTCCATGCATTAGATCAACGTAAAGAGATTTAACAGTAAACTTCCTAGAATCTGAAATCTTCCATCTAACCGAATCTTCACTCTGTGACAGTTGAACTCCCATAAGTTTGCTTAGTAAACAAAGCCAAGATTTAGAGAGAGTGTGTGCAGGCCAAAATAGTTTATTATTACTTTATACATGGTGTGCCGCACAATAAGGGAATTTGGCATTTGGCATTGGCTTTAACACATTGTAGATAACATATCAAGTTTATCCCTAATGCCAAATAAATCTATGTGGCAAATTTTCCTTTGGCAACACTGTGGATGCTCTTAGACCCTTATTGGACCCTTATGGATTGCAGTCTAACGATTTTACTGTTTAGGTAGCTGATCTTTATGGTCATTTTGGCAGATCGTTGAGTTGTAATGTGATTCTTGTGATACTGAAACTAGAGTTTTATTAATGTAAAAGCCGTGTGGATCGCAGAGGCTGGGTTTACCATTTTCAAAAATATAGAGGTGCGGGCGAAGATGCTCTTAACGCGTCGCATTAGTCGCATTATAGGTTGTTGCGTTACCGGGTGATGTTATTAATCCAAATGCCTTTGTGTTCCGTATAGCATTTTGGAGCAGACATGCTTCACTCCCTCTCCTATTTGGGTTCGCAAGGGGGGTTCGAACCTTTCCAGCAAAGGCGGCAAAGGAAAAGTGTACGACAACCTACCAGGGCTAAGACTAAAATAACATGGTTGTTCAGGAACGTTCTGGTTTTATATACTCCCTCCGTCTCAAATTAAGTGTCGCAAAGTTTGACAAAAGTGGATGTATCTAGACATAATTTAGTGTTAGATACATCCACTTTTGTCAAACTTTGTGACACTTATTTTGAGACGGAGGGAGTACTTTTCTTATCCTTCTATGGAGCGCATGAATTCCATTTTCGCAAGTTCCCTATGCAGCATGATTGACACTTTGAATGATTGTGATGTCTAGCACTAAAATATGTCTAGATACATCCAATTCAAAGTCATCTAATATAGAACAGAGTGAGTACCTATTAGCCAACTTGACTGTCCCAACTTTTTCACAATTCGAATGATTAAAGTTGCTCCCGATCTTTCTCTCTTTTCTCGCAAGCTTCGGTGTATATTTCCTTAATTCATTTCTCTCTATCAGACAATATAGATCGCCTTGAATCTTGATGAACGTACAGATGAATTATTGTCATCCATGCACTACAAGTTGGTGTATGTTCGCTCCTTTCTGTGTTGGCATCTGACGCTTGTCGGTCGAGAACATTGTCACTGGTCAACATGTGAGCTTCTTTGTCCATTTGTAGAACGCCGGTTACATTTGGCAGTGACCACATACTAGTCATTATCACAGTGCTATGAATCGACAGCGTGAAGCGAAATTCACAAGGCGGCTCCTGATTACAACTAGTAGGAGTAGTACTTCCTTAATTAGGAGGCCATACACTATGCATTTTTTTCGAGCCTAATTAATCTCCAAATGCTAAAACCCTAAAACCCTAGCCCACCACCAGTTTTTTTTTTAGAAATGGAGGTTCTGCCCCTAGCCTCTGCATCAAAATGATGCACACAGCCGGTTATTTATGATAAAACAGACCACGAAGCCTTAAAAGGATTTACAGGGATCAACTAAAAGTCACATGTCTGACGAATATCGTCACACCCACAAACTGTTGATGAAGGGGGTAGTCATAATCGGGGCCGATATCCCGAACTAACACACCAACGCACATCATCTAATCCGGTTGCTTCTACCAAGTCGCCCGATAGCGAACTGGGAGCACATATCCGGTTCAGCTAGCCCGTCGTATACACCGATATGCACACTCGGAACCCGCTGCCGCCGATATCCACAAAACCATCTTTTGGAGAGATCATTGCAGCCGCTATGCCAGGCCTGCTATCAACACCGCCATGGCGCCAAACAACTCCACCTTCTTGCACATGTTCAACATGCCGCGTCCATCGCCTAGGCCCCGTGGCACCACGCCACCAAGACTCGTTGTGGTCGATGCAGTAGACGAAACACCGCTCCACCTCCAGACCCCCCCGCAAGAGTGTACTCCAAAACGATGCCCCAAAGAGGAAGAACGACACAGATAACGTCGTCATCGTTCGATCCGGGATGATCTAGATCTAGAGTTTCCCCCGTAGTATCAGGGCGGGAGGCTCGAAGTCGCAACGACAACGCCTTCAGGAAGGTAACGACGCCCGTGAACGCCGTCTTCGGCGGCTCCTACTCGGAGCTCGGCTTTCGTCGGCCGACCGCTAGATCCTCCCAAGATCCGCCGCGAAGGACATCCGAGACCACGGTTGCCCCTTGCCGGGATCAAACCCTTGCCCTTGCTAAGCCGTCGTCGAGACACGGTGTGGGATCCCAAGACCCCCCCCCCACACCAATCTGAACTGACCGACCACCTCCGGCACGAGGAGCCACCACCGAAAAACCCGGGGCCGCCACCCGACTCCCAATTGCTGCGGGCAGAGTTGTAAGCCGGCCGCTGTCGACGCGCAGAGGAGCAGCAGTCGGCCGCCGCCGACACGCAGCTAGCGCCCCAAGGCTGTCGTCGCCACGCACGCAGCCCGGTGCCTTCTGGCCGTCGCTGCCACGCACCACCGCAACCGAAGGATCTTGATGACGCTGCCTTCAAGATCTGTTAGCGCAACCAGCAGGAACCCCGCCGTCGCCGTGTCCCGCGCGAAGGGGAGAGGAGCCATCGGCGGCGGCAAGGAGAGGGGAGGAGGGAGGCGGCCGACGGGGAGGGTCGCCCGGAGCGGCGCGGCGGCGCGGCCACGGTGTCGTGGGAGGGGACGTGGGTTGTTTCCTAGATGGAAACGATGTCCCTGACCAGCCCACCACCAGCTATCTTCATCTTCCTGCAATGCGAGTAGTATATGAAAACGGAGAGGCACTAGGAATTCGTGGAAGGCGAATTTTTTCCATCACCCGACAAGATCATCCTTGAAAACCTACACCAACTTGTAGTGCATGCATGGCAATAATTCATCTGTTCATCAAGATTCAAGGCGATCTATATTGTCTGACAGAGAGAAATGAATTAAGGGGATAAATCTCACAAGCATCAACTACTAACAAGTAATCCACACCGGGAGAAAGATCTAGTGGAAAACAACAATATATAATCCTAATTGTTACAGCGGGACGAAGGTGGATGGTGAGGATGATGGTGTTGGTGGTGAGGACGATGACGATGATGATCTTGTTGATGTCCGGAGCGATGACGGCGATGATTTCCCTTCTCTAGGGAGGAATTTCCCTGACAGATTTCTTCCTGCCGGAGAGATTTTCTCTCTCTGTTGTTTTCTGTCCAGAGAAGACGGCGAAATAGGATAGGCTGACGGCACATAACAGCCTCCATTCAGCTCCCGTTCCACGGTGCCACGCGGCCGCCTATACGCCGACGGCCACGTTAGTGGGCTGCTCGGGCCGTCGGCGTATAACCCGGCCCTTGGCGTCTTACGTCTTTCCCTTAGTGAACCCTAGCCCGCCACCACCAGATATCTTCGTCTTCTTCCTCCAATGCGAGTAGTATTTGAAAACGGAGAGGCACTAGGAATTCATGGAAGATGATTTTTTTCCATCTCCCGACAAGATCATTTTGAAAACCTATTTGTAGACTCGGAATATCATGCATGCGACCTCAACGTGATTGCACAAGCTCGTGAATTCTCCAGGCTAGCTAGAGCCAGTCACGCGTACGTACGTGGTGGGCATGGTATTGATAGGAAGATTTGGCTCTTCCAAAGCAAGAGACGTACGAGCTCGGCCAGCCAGCCGGGTGGAAGAAAAAGTTGACGACAGCCGCGCAAAGACACATGCCCTATGATACGCTAGGTGTTGGCGGGCTCCTTTGCACAGTGCCCTCGCGAGCCATCACCAACCATCTCCATTACCAGACGCATTATCGTAGTACCACAGCTGCTAGTTAATTCCCTGCAGTGTACTAGTACCGGGCCGGATTCTAGGTACAATCATTTTCTGTTGGTATATGCATGGCGGAAAGACCGTGACATTCGTGTAGCAGGATCATGCATGCACGCGTGGTAGCTAGCTAGGATCGTTAAGAGCTGTCACGAAGGAACGGAATGGTCCGCGCGCGACGGGATTCATTCTAGTTACAACCGTCCGTGATGGGTAGTTAAGTCTGCTTGCGTCTCCTGGCAACAACCGCCCGCGAGAATGGACACTATATAGTTCACGGGCAGCCGGCCGCAGCTTAGAGGTGGTACCACTATCACTGGCACTGCTGCTCCAACTCAAAAGGGAATTCGAGAAGCTGGGAGGGAAGGGCTAGAGCCTAGTACTACTCTCCTGTAGCTAGTAAGCTCGCAATGGCAGCTGCCCTGTTGAGTAGAGCGGCGGCCGTGGCCGTAGTGCTGGCGTCCCTGCTCGCCCCCGCCGCCGTGGCGCAGCTCTCGACGTCCTTCTACAGCGGCAGCTGCGCGAGCCTGGAGTCCATCGTGCGCTCCGGGATGGCGTCCGCCGTCCAGCAGGAGATGCGCATGGGCGCCTCCATCCTCCGCCTCTTCTTCCACGACTGCTTCGTTAACGTACGTCTAGTGTATATATACATACTACTCCGTCAGAAATTCCTGCTTCGTTAACTGGTCCGGCAGAGTGGAGGAGGCTTTAATGTCGATTGGTTGCCGCGCGCAGGGCTGCGACGGGTCGGTGCTGCTGGACGACTCGTCGACGCTGACGGGGGAGAAGAACGCCGGGCCCAACGCCAACTCGCTGCGCGGCTACGAGGTGATCGACGCCATCAAGTCCCGCGTCGAGGCCGCCTGCCCCGGCACCGTCTCCTGCGCCGACATCCTCGCCGTCGCCGCGCGCGATGGCGTCAACCTGGTAACTTCACTTTACTAGTTAGTGTGCACGTATATGTCTCGGTAAAAATATAAAGACCGATTTACGTACTACTACATCTGCCGACACACCGTACAAGGAACTAGCTGTCGCCTTGTCCCAAAAGGCCACTGTCCATTTTTTTTTTTTTAGCTGAAAAGGCCACTCTCCATTTTTAACAACGCACGCGCGAGCGACAAAACTAGTCCGCACATGCTTTTTGACATGTAGGCCGGCCTCAACCGCTTACAGCTACTGAAGTTGTTGCAGTTGCACGATGTTGGAAGCTCCATCTTCTCAGCTCGTCCATTGATCGGTCAATCTTGTCGTGTACTACACTAGGAGTATGATACTAGGAGTCTAGTACGAGTATTCTCAAGAGTCATACGAGCATTTAGTTACTGTTCGTACTACTTGTCTGACTACCGTAATATATCGACATTTGCGTATGCAGCTGGGCGGTCCGACGTGGGCGGTGCCGCTGGGACGGCGGGACGCGCGCACGACGACGCAGGCGGCGGCGAACAGCAACCTCCCATCGCCATCGTCGAGCGCGGCCACGCTGATATCGGCCTTCGCGTCCAAGGGGCTCGACTCCCGCGACATGGTGGCGCTGTCCGGCGCGCACACGATCGGCGCGGCGCGGTGCGCGAGCTTCCGGTCGCGCGTGTACAACGACACCAACATCAACGCCGGGTTCGCGACGCGGCGGCGGCAGGTGTGCGGCCCGCAGAGCGGTGCCACCGACGGCAACCTGGCGCCGCTGGACGCGTCCAGCTCCGTGCGCTTCGACAACGGCTACTACCGCAACCTGCTCAGCAAGTTCGGCCTGCTCCACTCCGACCAGGAGCTCTTCAACGGCGGGCCGGTGGACTCCATCGCGCAGAATTACGCGGGCAACGGCGGCGCCTTCTCGGCCGACTTCGTCACCGCCATGATCAAGATGGGGAACATCAGCCCGCTCACAGGATCCAACGGCGAGGTCCGCTCCAACTGCAGGAAACCCAACTAATGCATGCTCCTCGAGATTCCCGGGGGATCACTCGACAATTGCCAGCTCAGAGGAGGAGCTAGTAGGCGAGATGTGTGTGGCTTTTTTCTGGTGGGCCGACGGTGGAGTGCGTGTGAAGGGATTGAGAAGGTGACGAAATAATCAGGTGGAGTGGCGCTGTCAGGTGAGGAGAAAGAACAGGGTTCGTACGTGCATGTCGCCGGCGGCGACACATCACAGCTCGTATTTTGGCGTTGGCATTGCTTTTTGTATTTCGGTTGCATTCTTTTCACTGTACCATATGATGATGATTATAGTTTCGGATGTAAGTACGTACATGGCTCCAACGATGATTGTTTTGCAAGAAAAAGGAGATAATAAAAGGCACACTGTATGCTCACATGGTGTGTGTTCCCTCAAGGCCTGTACACGCAGCGATCCTGGCAAGTCAAGTTATCAACAACACGAGACGTTTTCACAAAATGACGATGGCTTGTTTGTGTTAGGATAGACGTTTGCAAAGAAATATCATTGGGTATTAGCTTGTATAAATAGACTTACTTATAAAGAGATAATGTCGTAACAGTGATTCATGCGTCAAGATCACATAAAGAAGTTCTCACATAATTGTTTTTAATTTAGCAAGGTATAGTGGGTATATCTGGATCTCCAAACTTCTTAGAAATTTTACCATTTAAGAAAAAGAAAAGCATAGTAGAAATCTTCTTATTAGGAATGTTCCTATTATTAGTAACAATATCGTTCATATACTTGGAATAAGGAAACAACTTAATAGCATAGCATCAGTGAAAGAAATTTGTAAAAACATAGGTTTCATATGGTTGCAAAAAAACTGTTATATTGTTTCTCTTCTTTAGTTTAATGAGACTTATTAGAAAAGGTATAGATTTTTACACCCAAGATTCAATTTTTTTTTACCATGCTTCCTAGCAACCAGTTCTTCATTTTTCTTACGTTTAGTACTACCTCCGATCCTGAAAATGTGTCGTAAGATTACAAAGCAGCAGGTACAACTGCTAGTATATGTTCCAACGTTTTTTTTTCGGATCAGAGGGAGTAAATATTTCACATGCTTCTCAACTTTCTTATTTATTAGAAGTGCCATTTTATTATTCTCATTATCATGTTCATTCCCACTTTTAGCGTCAGCATCAGAAATAGATATATTATTAGGATTGTCCACATGTTCTTTATCATTATTAATATCATTAGACTCCTCTATCCCCTTATGTTTCTTTTTGTTTCTCTTTTTAGGAGAACTAACAACATTATTATCAGTCAATTGAGAGTCTTCTTCAATTACTTTAGGATGTCCTTAAGGATATAAAGGATCTTGGGTGAAACCTCCACCCCTAGTTTTAACGCTATAAGCATGTTCATTGACCTGTTTAGACATATCAACAAGTAGGTATTTTTGCACTTTAGTAATTATTTCAAGTTGAGTTTGAACCATATGAAAATTCTTAATAAGTCCTTTAACATCATTAGCTGTTTTCTGTAAAACATCATGCAAGTTTTTAATGATACAAGAATTATCATGCAATTGCCCTTGAACCTGGATATTAAAGTGATTTTGTTTAGCAATGAAATTATCAAATAAATCTAGACATTGATTAGGAGATTTTTCATAAGAAATATCAGTTGCATTAAAACCTAAAACATAGCGTACCTCTACCATACGAGGGGTGAGTGGTAGGCTCATATAACTTTTTAATGGGAGGTAACTTCTTAATATTTTCAGGTTTAATACCTTATTCTTTCATAGATTTATTAGGTTCTTACATATCTTCAAGATTTAGGAAAACAATACCCTTTTTTATTTGGTGTTGGTGTTGGAGGTGGTTCAGAAATAGTCCAACCATCATGGTTCTTGGCTATTTTAGCCATTAATTTTTTAGCTTCATTTGTAGTTCTTTTCCTGGAATACAAGCATCACAACTATCCAGGCATGTCCTAAATACAACAGTTAGTCCATTATAGAATATATCAATAAGCTCATTCTTAGGTATCTCGTGCCCAGGCCAATCCCTAAGTATTGTACAATAACTCCCCCAAGCTTTAGAGGGATACTCATCCTCAAGTTGTTTAAAATTGTAAATCCTTTGTAAAGCAGCATGCTGCATATGAGAAGGAAAATATTTTTCACATAAGACATGAAACAAATTTATGAGTCTCTTAATAGACCCATAAGCTAAATTATTAAACCAAGTTTTAGTAGCATCTTTTATCGATAAGGGAAACAATTTGTCTACGTAGTAATAGTGTATCTTTTTTTCATCAGAAAACAAAGCACTCAAAGCAGTAAGTTTGTTTATGTGTTCAATAGCATCATAATTTTCAGTACCACAAAAAGGAACAGTTTCAAGCATGGATATAAGTGAAAGCTCAACATATAAAATTATAATCAACATCTTTAATGCCTATAGTAGATGTCACAATTTCAGGATCAAGAACCAACTTTTTTTTCATAGCATACTTTTCAGCCAACTATTTCATTGAATTAGGATCTTGAGTGGTATTATAGTCTATATACTCTCCAAAAGATTCCTCATTAACCTCAACATAACTATCTTCAGGATATCTTCTATCATAGTTTCTTAACTCAGGTGCATCAATAGATGTAGTGGGTGTATGAGGGTGTTCATAAAAAAATTCAGTACATTTAATTTGTTAAGCTTTGAAATATGTGAATCAAGAAAGGACCAAGTGGACCGGTTTCATGAAGCACAATATAAACATCAACAAAATTATCAGAAACAGTATCAGACCCTACAGAAGTAACATGTGAAGTATGTAGATGAGGTGGTGGTGGTGTAACAAGCTTATTCATAATAGAAGGTGAATCAACTACAACATTAGTGTTTAGAGTTGTACCATGCCTTGTCGTGAAAGGTAATATTGGAACTCTGTGATCACGAATATTTTTCATGGTGGATAATAAATTGCAGCAAACAATATACTCCATCTGTTTCAGTTTATAAAGCATGCGCGTACTCCTAGTTCGTCAATTTGACAAACATAATACAAGCCATATAGTATAAAAAATATACCAGTATAAACTTTAGATGTTATATTTTCAAATCATATAATTTTGTATTATATAATTTATATTACATAGGTAAAATTGGCGACCTATGTACACGAGCAGGACTTGTAAACTGAGATGCAGTGAGTAACTCCCAAGTGAACTTATAAATAAAGCTATTGTCCCCGTTAATGGCGGCAGAAAATATTCTTGCTAACTCATAAGCGTAGTGGATCGTAACCGTCTTCGAGGTAAGTATAAGCCAAATTTATTTATTCGACACAAGGGGAGCCAAAGAATATCTAGCTATAATTCTTATCAGCTGGGTTGTCAATTCAGCCACACCAGAAAACATACTTGATTGACACAATTTATTAATAGCAACAACGATATGATGGCAGCAGTGGTGTAATAATAGCAATAATAACAAATAAAAACAACAATAGTAACAATGAAAGTAATTAACGTGGACATCAGGGCTAAAAGCACCGTAGGCATAGGGACGGATGAACGAGCATTACATGAATAGAGATAGTTCATAACACATGGCACAACACAAATAAGTAATAAAGCATCCATACATCAATCAAATATAGACATGTATTCCATATATAGCTGTACGTGCTTGCAATAAGAACTTGCACTACATCTTTTGTCCAACCACCCCTTTAAGAGGGGACAATCATGGAATTAATAGTAATTGAGGTACTCCTTTTACGAAGTACCGGAGTAAAGAATTAACACTCAATTAATACATGTGATCCTTAAATTACAGTCATCCCCTTTCATATCCCAACCTGTCACCTTGGGAAATCCGGTTCCAGACAATAATAGGTGCATACAACTTGTAGATATGATCTAAGATAATAATTATATTCATGAAAGTATAACATGTTCAGATCTCAAATAATGCCACTCGGGCCCTAAGAAACAAGCATTGAGAAAACAAGTTGCAACGACGATAATTAACACGAATATTGGATACTAGGCATCATGGTCTAATCAATCTGGCATCTATTACATGAACGATATTATCCAATCCATACCATCCCATTTGTCTACATCAGAGAATTACTCGCACATGGATGGGAAAATCATGATTGGTTGATGGAGAAGTGTTTGTGATGACGATAGCGACGATCTCCCCTCTCCGGAGGCTGGAATCAGCCTCCAGATTAGCTCTTCGAGGAAAAACAGAGGGTCCCGACAGCTCCGTTGTCGCGAAACAAAAAAGTGATCGGGGGCCCAGGCGCAACCAGGGGTGGATCCGTGCTCTGGCGCCGCCTGCCCCTTGGAGGCCCCCTTCTAGGTGCCCTTATGTCTCCGTGGTTCTTTTTGCCCGAAAGCATCTTATATATATTTGTTTAGATTTTTTTGCAGAAATTTATTTATGCACAAAAATAAGACACGAAAGCAATTCTGCCGAAAACTCTTCCGTCTTTGTTAGTCTCATGCAAATTGTGCAAAATAGAGGCAAAACTACAGCACACGTGTTCAAAAAGTAGATACGTTTTTGGCGTATCAGTGAGCGGAAACCAAGACCACTTTAATAATAGAGGCACAGACCTTGTCCTATGCCACCTTGCATTGTCCCCATGAATATGTTCAAATCCTAGACTTGGCATGGATGTTCATATGAATTTAATCAGCGTTATTCTTTCAATGGTAGATTACATGCCGATCAAGAGCAAGGCACCCGCGGTGACTTCTGCAACCCAAGAACTACAGGCGTTTAGTCTGTCGTAAGAACTCATGGGGACAATTTGTGCGTGTGTACATCCGTTCATGGGGGTGAGGGTACGTGTGTGTGTGCATCTGTATTGTGTTTTAGGAAAAATGGTATATATTGATAGCAAACCTCATGGTGTTTACCATGAAGCTCGATTAACAGAATCTTATTTTCAAATATCGATGTAAAAATTTCTCAAAAAAATCCATGTAAAAGAAAATTCAATTTTTAGGACTTTGAAATATCATTTTCTATTTTTGCAAAATTTCTGATCCCCTTGGAGTTCGTATCAAGAATGACGTTGTCCATGTTGCATGTTTACGGTGCAGTTTCTAAAATACCTAAATTGTAAGTAGCTTTCATCAAGATTTAAAAATATCTTATGTATAGAGTAGTACTGTAGGACGTAGTGAGATAATCATTAAGATAATATCATCGCCTCTTTGCCACCTTAACAAAGGGGTGGTTCTATAAAACGGGAATATTCATAATTAAGGCTAGTGCACCTGTTTTTTGTGGGGAAAGGCCGATGTAGCAACGCAAGCATGAATTTAGTTTATGTAATTTTATCTCAACATCAGAAAGAAAACCGAAGAAAAAAAAGGTCTTACTGCTCGTGCTTGTTGAAACAAGGACCTGCATAGCATTAAAGAAATTGCCTTTTTGTTTTTTTAGTGACTGATGAATGGTAATGGACGTGCGCCATCCGTCTAAGCGGGCCTGGTCGATAACAGGGTCTCTGTCGGCTAGCCTGCATGGCAGAACACGAGCCCAACCCCACTGAATACTATGAGGCCTTAAAAACTAAATTTGGGCATTTCCACTTAAAATCCATTTTGGCACCAGAAGCATATGTACCCGGTATTTTTAGAAACATATTTTAAAATAAAAAAAATCAAAATAAAATTTATAAATACATAATCATATTCTATGTGTTCATAAAGTGGTTTCGCGGAAACCCGATATTTTTTTGTGACCAATGTAAAAAAGACAAAACATGTTGCGTGAAAAGACTTAATTTAGCACCAAATTTTGTCTTTTTTTACAGAAACCACAAAATATATCGGTTTTTTTCGTGAAATGACTTTGTGAACTCAGAGGATGTTAAAATTTACGTGCAAATATTTTTAGCATTTAAAATATTTATGTCAAATAAAGAGTGCATATGCACTTGGGAGCCAAAACACCACTCCCCATTTCCAACCCATATCGATCGGCATCGTTGCCAAATTAGCGGCACAATTCCTCAAAAGAATTCTTCATGTGCAGAAATAGATGTTTGACGAAAATATCGGAAACCACTGGAGATCACTATAAATACACATAGGTTTTGAAAGGTCTGCTCTGCTCGCTCCTAACTCGATAAGTATCGGCGCTCCACGGTCCGAAGCGAGAAGGCAGGTGGCCCTCTCCATCTATAACTTGGCTGGGTGGTGTGACTACGTCTTATGGTTTCACACAGAGGCGTGGTAGCACCTCTAGTTAGTTGTATCAGATGGTTTGTGAAGGTGTGGCTACTCCTTTATTTTGTTTATCTCCGATCTACTTTGTAAGAGGATCTCTCACTTAGTTCAACCATGTGGCTTTATTTATAAAACGGGACGAAACTTTAAGCATATGATGGTTTTGCGATTTCCCCTATACGATTGGTACTGAAGCGAGGTGTAGAAAGGGATGAATCGCCGGCGAAGCACCACCACACACCACGCGCCCTTCTCCTTGCTGCCGCCAGAGGATGCCAGCGCCGACAAAATCCATCGCGGAGGCAGGATCAAAGCCCTCGACTTCCACTGCTTTTGAGGCGGCCCTCACATCTCATGGTGGGGTTGTCTGTGGTGTCCGGAGCGGCGCGGCTGCGGCTACTTATTGCGGTCGTGGAAGTTAGCATGGAGACTGCTCCGGCGGGGCTATCCATGCGGGAAGCCGTCGGGCGCGGGGCACACCAAAATCTTGGTGGTAGACCGTCAGATCTGGCGTTGCTCGTGGGACGCCCGCTATAGCTGCGGCTGCCCGGCGAGTCGTGGGCATCTAGAGCTGGGGTGATGTGGTGGAGCGGAGGGGAGGAGCCGGCGTGGAGATGGCGGGTCGAATCTGTACCTGAGTGGGGTGTGGCCTTTGGGTATGGTTGTCTATGACGCGTGCACTCCAGTAGGACGGGGAAGCTGGGCAGCGGCCCTAGGACAAGGAAGATGATGCAACAACTTCTTCTATGGGATCATGTCCCACGGTTAGGTTAGGCATGTGGTGGCTAGCAGAGGGAATCTAGGTGATTGATGCCGACACCCCTCTGCTTGTCTTCATGCTCCCAGCACTTCACGGTCGGATAGATCTCCGGGCAAAAGCCCTGCACGGCCTTCGGTCGGATTACAAGTCGCCTTTGGGCGGTGTTCTGCTTCTTGTTCGCGCTGCCGTGGGTTTTCGATCTTGACCAACGTGAATGGTTTCAAGACCACCCGGTGAAAATCTAACCTCCTTCAACGGGGTAACGGTGATAGACGCATCACTACCTTGTTGGAGGCGTCGCCTTTGAGCTCTTGGACATGCTATCCCGACAGGGAGGCGAGTCTTGCAATCTTTCTGGTAGTTGGTGACGACGGAGAGTGTCGTTTTCTGTACCCGGCTTTGCTCTTCCTTCCTAGGGATCTCGGCCTCCTACCGCCGCATCTTGGCGCACAGCTCGTTGAGCTTCCGCACTTCACTATAGGCATTGGCTGGCTTGACCAACTCGTAGAGCGGGTCGACCTCGGTTTGTCGCAGCTGGCCGTTTTGGTTCTGCCCGCTCGGGGCGCCCAGGGCCTCTGTCGTGGCTGTCGTGGCCGCGGACAACGACATCGGTCCTTGATTATGAAGACCTCAGCATGGGTGTTGGATCCACTGGATGCCGTGTATGCTGAGTCACCAGACTCATCTTCGGGTTCTCTGCAGATGGATCTGGCATCATTGTCGTCGCCACCGTTGACTCGGAGCATGCTCGTGGCCGAGTCGGCGGTGCTGGTGTTGAGGTAGGAAGCGTCGTCGCTGCACGAGTATCCGACACCCTCCTCGTAGTCGATGGTGATGACCTCGACAAAGGCCATGACCGCACCCCGAATGGGATCAGGGATGAATGGGAGAGCGTGCCTCGACCCGTCCTCCCGAGGGTGTAGGCATCATAGATGTAGACGATGCTGCCATTGGCCCCGCGGTGGGCTCCAACTGTCATCGGAATGTGGAGACAGATGACATCGGGTGGCCTTCACGAGACGAGGAGTCTGACGACGATGGACTCAAAGAGGGGTCGACACACGGTTTTTCCAGGTTCGCCCCCTCACTTGGGAGGTAAGGACTTACTCCTGCTTGGATTTGGATTAATGGTATATGGGTACAAGGTGTGCCAATGGCGATGGCCATGAGTGGCGTAGATCGAATCTACGCCGGTGTATCTAGGTGGGATCTAGTAGATCGTAATTGCCTTACCCTTGGGACCGACCCTGTGACCTTGTATATGCGATCAGTTAGGGTTTACAGTGTGTGTGCCGAAGGGTTAGTTAGTGATAACCACTCGCTACTCTTGCGTCTAGCTAAACGAGGTGGTTTATCGCTTTATCAGAGCCCCAAATGATACCAAGTCTTCCACCAAACTGGCCCACCGTGCTCAGCCCAACGCCTAGGGGAAATCCTTCGGGATGGGCCATGTCCATCCGAGTCCTATGGTCCGACTCGCGGTCCTGGGCTTACCCAGTTTGGTATTCCCCTGTTTGGTATTCCCTTATGAGAGCTCCCACTCACTTTGTTGTAAACACAAGATTCTCCGCCGTTCTTGATGAATTCAAAAAATTTGACTACTTCATCAAAGAAAAATTCCAACTTCATGGTGCTTGCTTCCATCCATAGATTGAACGCTCAATTTTGCATACAGTTTTAGCATCCTTTTTATCGAAAAAAATCCTCGGGTTGTACCATTTACACATCCTCAGTTAGCTTCCCGTTCAGGAACATTGTTTTGATATCCATTTTTCATATCTCATAATCGAAATATGCATCAATTGCTAGAAGTATCCAAACAGATTTAAACATCGCTACAAGAGAGAATGTCTCTCGTAGTAAACTCCTTAAATTTGTCGAAAACCTTTTGCAATAAGCCGTGCTTTATAGACTGTGACGTTACCGTCTTCATCTGTTTTCTTCTTATAGATCCATTTACATTCTATAGGCTTTACGACTTCAGGAGGGCCATAAAGTTCCAAACTTGATTCTCGTACATGGAATCTATCTCAGATTTCATGACAGCTTTCCACTTAACGGAATCAAGGCCCATCACATATTCTTTGTATGTAGTCGTCTCATCATTGTCAAGAAACAATAATCAATCTCCTAATCTCTCAATTGGAGGACATATTCTACCCGACCTACGTGGTTCAACATGTGCGGTGTTTTCCGGGGATGCAGCTCTTGGAGGCTTAGGAGCTTCAGGCTTTGTAGGCATCTCCTGAGTTGCCTTCGGGTTGCACTACTTTTCTCATCTTGCTCAGATTCAATAATCTCGTAAACGTTTATTGTCCTTCCATTTAAACTTTTTTTTGATAAACTCCTTTTCGAGAAATACACCATATCTGGCGATAAACACTTTGCCTTCGGTTGTATGGTAGAAGGAATACCCAACTTTTTCCTTGGGATAACCTACGAATACACATTATCCGATGTGGGTTTGAGTTTATTCGGTTTTAAACATTTTTCGTAAACATCGCATCCCTAAATTTTAAGAAATGACAAATTGGGATGTAGAGGCCTCCGATGACGACCCCCCTCTCCGGCAGGGTGCCGGAGCAGGACTCCAGAAGCTCTAGATTGGACTTTCGAGGTGATGGTGCCTTTCTGTATGTTTCGTGGAAAATAACTCTGTCCCCGACGTTTTTAGCGTAAAAGGCAATTTATAAGGGAAGGGGGGGACGTGAGACGGTGCCCGAGGCTCCCAAGGGCCCACCAGGCGCGGCCTAGGGGGCGCACCTACCACCCTCCTGGAGCCCCCTGGCTCCCCTTGGTCTCTCCTTTGGACTCCGTCCTTGTTCCTGGTAAAAATTGTTCTCCGTGGATTTTCATAAATTTCCAAGAATATTTCCTTAAGAACTTTTCTGAAATAGAAAAACAGGAGAAAACAACAACTGGCCTGGGGAATCTTATTAATAGGTTAGTCTTTGAAAACATTCGGAAAACAAAAGAAAACATGTGGAAAAAAGACATTGGATCGAAAAGAAGAATGCATGGAGCATAAAAAATTATACATCTGTTTACAACGTATCAGCTGCTCGCGCACCAGCCCGCGTCGGAAGGGCACGCCGCATGGCTCACCCGCGTCCAAGAGCTCGTCACTGTCGCAAACGTTCCCCCGCAACTGTCACGGGGAGGCGGCATTGGCCAGCCTAGAAGCACGGGAGCTCATGACGCGCCAGTTCCTTCCCATGGGGAAACATCGCCGGTGCAAGGCGATCTTCGTACCTATGTTTATGACAAGGCCCATGCCACCAGAGCTCCTGACAAGAGTACCAACAGCTACCAGATCCCGTGCACTCCACCAGACGCGCACGTGCAGATTGACCACATCCATGAGCGCGAACAGCGCACCATCCGCGGCCTTGCTAGATCCGGCCGCGCTAACCACCCGGCGCACAACGAGGCACGCGCCAAGAATCACGTCGGGGGCTGCCTCGCATTCACCATGCAGCTCTGCATGGTCGCACGGCCGCCGAAGTTCAACCCAACACTGCTTCCTCGCTATGACGGCGACACCCCTCCCCTCGACTTCCAGCAGCTGTACAGCCTCAGCGTATGCGCTTGGAAGGGGGACGACAAGTGCATGGCTAACTGGCTTCCCATGGGCCTCAAGGGGAAGCCCTTGTCTAGCTCATGAACCTACCAGAAGTGTCCGTCGAAACATACGAGGAACTGTGCCTTCACTTCATCGCCAACTTCAAGGGATCCTACGAGCGCCCCCTCTCCCACAACGATCTCCTTGATGTGCGCCAGTGCCCAGGCGAAACACTTTGCCAGTACCTCCAGCTCTTCAGCTAGATGCGCAACAAGATCTCCCGCATCACCGATGTGAACACTGTCTCTGCCTTCTGCTAGGGAGTCACAACGAGTGCATGGTCAAAGAGCTAGGCATCCAGAATGACCTTGCCTCAACCGTAGAGCTCGTGGACTTCGCCGACAAATGCGCCAAGGCCGAGGAAGGTCACCTTTTCACGCACAACATCCCCGTCGACGAGTCCAAGCTTGTGCCTCCCAAGGCCAAACCAAGACCAAGAGCGATGACTCGGACGCCAAGCACAAGGCTCGGGACATTTTGGCGGCAGAGCCTGAATGCAAGTACGGCCGCAGTGATGACGCTCCCATGGAAGACAACCTCCCCTTCTGCGTGTTCCACAAGATGCACTCCCACTCCATGGTGGATTGTTTGCAACTGGAGAAGCTGCATAGCGATCTCCTCATGAGGATTGGCCAGAAGGGCTACTCTCGACACAATGGATGGAGCAACCGTGGACGTGGCAATGGCCACGGAGGTGGTCGTTGGGAGGATCATGGCCCGAATAACTACAACGGGTACAACAACTACAACACCAACGCTAATGGCTACAAAAACAACTACCAACAGTTTCCTCAGCAGCAGTCGCGTCTGCCGTAGCGCCCCAACCCACCCCCTCCTCAGGTGAACGCTGCCGTGTAGCATCGCCCTGAGGGGAACCAGGGCATCGGCAAGGAAAACTGGGGGGGGGGGCTACCAGGAGCCCACATGCTGCATCGCTTGCATCCTCGGTGAAGCACAAGCTCTCCTACCCAACCGCCACTTCAAGAAAATCACGCGAGAGATCAACGACGTTCTCCCAGGGATAGAGGCGGGCAAGCCTCTCAAGTTGTCCGAGCACAAGGTCTCCTTCAATGTCTGTAACCACCCTAAGTCCACAACAACCATGGGCATCATCCCCTTGGTCTGCACCCCCACCATCAACAACATCATCATCACCAAGACGCTTCTAGATGGGGCTGCAGACCTCAACATGATCTCGGTACAGACATTCGAGAAGCTGCAAGTGCCCTACGAGTGCTTGACCCCCACAAGGCCCTTCACCGGCGTCACCAACGGGATCACTGTCCCCTTGGGACAGGTCGTCACACTCGGCACTCGTCTGAACTACCGCACCGAGACTCTCGACTTCGACGTGGCATACTTTTCCCTCCCCTACAATGCCATCCTCGGCTACCCAGCTCTGGCGGAGTTCATGGCAGTTACACACCACACATACAACATCGCCAAGCTGCCCGGGCCTGCTGGAACCATCACCATCCATGGAGAGGTGGAGGATGCGATGCGCTCTGTCGAGCACGCCTACAAGGATGTGGCGGCCTCACACCCTGCTGATGAAGACGACATGGGATACCTCGACGAGGTCCCCAAGAAGAGGCTCCTATTCTCTCCTGAGGTACCAGCCACCCAAAAGACCTCCTTGAGCGTTGGGGGCTCGAAGGCTACCACCGTTCTTCGAATGGTCCTGCCTCAGGACTAGGAGGGTGCGCCCATCGCTTTCTCGCTCCACATGCCTCCGCAAGGCTGTGTGATACGTACCCATGAGGGGACCCCGTGATGCCATGGTAAAAACAATGCCAGGACCTCTCTCTGTGAGGGTCTCATGGAGATTCTCATTAGGCGTGTCGCGTGGCCGTGAGAGCTTCTACCCACACAAGTGGGGGCCCCGTTTCGGCGGGGCAAACTTTTGTTTCTCGAGGGTGCCACAAGGCCACTACATCCTCAAGCTATGCACCTGAACTCTTGCGAGTATCAGCCCCATGTGTGCACGATAACGTCAAGTGCCTCTTGGGGGACCAGAAGGGAATTACATCCCCAAGATTTTTGTAAAAGAAGAATGCCTCACCCTATATGTAAATTGAGTTACTTTCCCAAGCAATTATCTCCTTGCATGCCGGCATGCTTGCACCTCTGCATCCAACACACTCATGTGCATTCATCTGAACATGCATACTTTCCTCTCAAGAGGCGCGTGAGTGCCCTTTCCTCACGATAGCATCCCGCGAGCAGGGGACTGGGACGATGTGTGTGTACGGTTCGCTACTAGACACGACACCTCGCCAATTCCCTTGGCGCAGGTCTCCTCACGAGATGCTCATGAAGGAATGGATAAATGCGCGTCGTTGCAAAAATTCGAATGGTTGCAGGCATACACATCCCTCTGGAGTGGAGCACGTAATCCCTCCCCCCCCAAGAATTCCTCCACAAGGAACTAGAAGAAGTCCTTCACGAGGAACCAGAAGAAATCCTCCACAAGGAACGGGAGGGATTCTCCACGAGGAACAGAATCAAAGTCTCTCAAGAGACTCTCTAGAGGCACTACCTCGACAAAGGACTTCACCTCCTAAAAGCTAAGTCTTTCCACACAAAGCGTTCAAAGACATACAGAGAAATTACGGTAATAAGAAGTGCAGAATACTCCTTACAAACTAAGAGTTCATAGGCATTCAAGACAGATACTACAAGACAGGTGCACGGGAAAGGACTTCAAGCGGCAGGATCGCCCTTCCTCGACTCTCCTCTAGCGTCACTGGCCTGCCCTGCGCCACCTGGGGCTATAGGTGTGAAGGTCTTCACGAAGGCGCACACAACGCCTCTCACACGGGCGGCAAGATAAGAAGCGAGCTCTGCAGGGACCTTGTCCACCAGGGAGTCAAGCTCGAACTTGGGCTGGAGCTGAATGATGTGGGAGAAGAGGTGGGTCGTCACGGCCGACAGGAGTTTGTGGCGCTCCTTGTTGACGATGTCATCCACGCTCTGGACTTCCTCATGCAGCAAATAAAGGAACTAGGCAAAAAGTGGAGACAACGCATGGCGTCGTACCGGCGAGGCGAGGCAGGCATTTTGAGGCACAGTCAGTCGCCCAGCTCGTGGACGCAACTAACGGCACGCCAGACTGTCTCCTCAAGCTGGCACCGGAGCTCCTACACTTGCTCCGTCGGCTCCCCCTGCTCGGGCCTTTCCTCGGCAAGAGGCGTGATCCGTGCCTGCAAAGGCAAACAAGTCTGGCTGGAATTTCATGAAATGTGCGACCGCACAGCCCCCCGCCCTCTTCTCCTCGTCATGCTGCTTATAGATCTTGACGATCTTTCCCTTGAGCTTCTCAATCTCTGAGAGCAGCGCCTTCTCGGCCTTGCCGGAGTCTGGCAAAATTCTGCTGTTTTTCTTGGGTGGCCTTCATTACCTGGTCCAGATTCTTGAGGTGTTCACTTTCCTCGCTGACCTCGCCCACGAGCCGGTCGACCTCCGCTTCACGCTTCTCGACCCCCTTCTCGAGGGTCTGGACCTTTTCCTCCCTGGTGGCAAGGGATTCTTCGTGGGACTTCATCCCCTCTGTTCTCGCGGAGAGCGAGGGCCTCCTCCTGCTCCTGGCAGGCAAGCCCCATTCATCAGCTTCCCGCTGATGCTCTTACCTCTCCCAGAGAAGCCTCTTCTCATGTACCTCCGCTGCAGCAAGCTTTCCCTTGGCCTCCTCGAGGGACACATCTGCTGCTCGAGCAGAGGCCTCGCACTCCCGTATGGTCTGCTTGAGCAGCTGACTGCGGATGGCTTGCGCGACATCCTCTCGACGGTGGCACAACTCCACTATCTCGCGAACTGGGCACCCACCTCCTCGAGGCGCTTGCACTCCTTGGTGATCAGGGTGGCATTCGCCTCCACGCCGGCTTGGACCATGTCGACGACATGCTTCGCGATCATGGACATGATGCCTACAGACAGGAGGTTAGGAGGGACCTCGCCATGGATTCGCACGGACCAGTGATCAGCCTGCATGATGTCTTCAAAGAGGTCATCGGGGATGAGGGAGCCGTTGGGTCCCAAACGGGGAACGTCCTCAAGCTCTATCGTCATCTTGCAAATGGCGCTCTATATCGGCTGAGTAGAAGGAGGAGCCGCAGCAGAACCACCAGCGCCTCCTACGGTTAAGGGAGGAGACACGGTAAGTGCATTCCTCACACCGGGCGACAGGATCTCCACATCCTCGCCCCCAAGCTCAATGGGATGTAAGCCAGTGTCGCTCTCGCGGGGCTCTGCGACGGGCGACGACTGCGGCATCGCACGACGCGTCTGCAGGCTTGCGGAAGGGGGAAGAGGGGCACGTACTTCTAGAACTTCTATCACTTGGCCCGTGAGAGCTGCAACACCCTCAGGCGCGAGGGCTCGCTCCTGGGTCACGTTGTCAGGAGTCGTCGTCTCCCCCGCACAATCTTTTCGTGGGGAAGCCTCAAGAGGGATTTCGCCACTTTTCCTCGGCAAGGAGGCTCCTTCATCACCAGCCATCCCCTGCTCAGGGGCGATCGCCTTTGCCGCCTCGGCCGCCCCCCTCTTGCTGGCCGTGGGGTCGACAGGGTTGGCGGTCCCCTCGTCCTCCTGAAAAGGCGACAAGCGAGTAGGGTCCCACCTGTCCTTGATACGTCCATTTTTTATCACTATTTTCTATCATAATATACTACTATTCATTGATATATTTCATATTGAGACATGATACTTATGTTATTTCATCTATTTTGCATGTTTGATGATTATTGGAGAATTAACCGCCGGAGCCAGAATTCTGCTGGAAAAAGGACTGCCAAGATACCATATTTTTGAAGATCAGATATTCACGGGAAAGATCGGGAGGTTCCTATTTTGACACATGCCGGAGCCAGCCAAACGGGGAGGCAGAGGCGGGCCACCAGGGGCCACACCATGTGGTGGCGCGGGCCACCCCCTAGCCGCGCTGCCATGTGGTATGGTGGCCTTGGCCCACCACTGCCGGTGCCACTTCGCGTACTTCATCCCCCCAAAACCCTAACACTCAGGGAATCATCGAGAAAATATACCGCTGCCTCCACGAGGTGAAAAACAACAGAGAGAGAAAAGCTCTCCATCAGGGAGAAATCTGCTGGGGAAATTCCTTCCCGGAGGGGGGAAATCATCTCCATCGTCACTGTCCTCGAGCTAAACTTCATCAGGATCATAATCATCATCTCCACTGCCATAACCACCGTCTCCACCGCTCCACTCCATTCTGATGTAATGTTTACGGTTGAATCTTGTCTATTTCATAGGGGAAACTTTCCCTGTGTTAATTACTCCTTGTGGTCGATACTATTGAGTCAAACCGTTGAATTAAGGTTTATGTCCAGATTGTTATTCATCATTATATCACCTCTGATCATGATCCATATGATGTACTCTGAGTAGTTCGTTTAGTTCTTGAGGACATGGGAGAACTCAAGATGTTAGTAGTGGAATTATGTTGGCTCATATTTAATGGTTTGATATTTAAGTTGTTGTGCTATTCTTCTAGTGGTATCATGTGAACGTCGACTACTTGATACTTCACCTTTATGGGCCTAGAGGAACACATTGTGTATTCGGCTACTAATTGTGTGGTTGCCGGAGTGACAGGAAATCTAAACCACCATTAGGAAACCGATGCATGAGAGAGTGTAGGATCCCAGAGTTTAAGGTTGTGGTTAGATTTATCTTAATTACTTTCTTGTAGTTGCGGGTGCTTGCAATGGGTATAATCACAAGTATGTATTAGTCCTAGTTAGGGCAGTACATTAGCATAGGTTCACTCACACAACACCTATCAAAAGAATAAAGATTAATCAGCTGTATGAAGCAAAAGCACTCGCTGAAATTCTCGTGTGTCCTCAAGAACGTTTGGTCATCATAAGTAAACCAATCGGCTTTTCCTTTGCTCTAGAAAGGATTGGGACACTTGATGCAATTATTATTACTGTCTTTTATTTACTTGTACTTTATTTATCTACTATATCAAAAATCCCTGAAAACCTGTCTGCAGGTATTTACAGTGAATCCTTGATCAAAACTACTTGTCAAGACCTTCTACTCCTCGTTGGGTTTGACACTCTTATTTATCGAAAGTACTACGATACACCCCCTATACTTGCGGGTCATGAAGACTATTTTATGGTGTCGTTGCCGGGGAGTGATGCGCTATTGGTAAGTGAATTGGTAAGGGACACTTTTACTCTGAGTGATGTTTTATTTGATTCTGAAGCTTTATTTCATTATGGAGAAATCTCCATTCGATTCCCTATTTGGGAGTACTGCTGCCACTACTAAGGTAGTAGATGACCTGCCATCTGCTCAATTGGATCCTTTCAAAATACCTATGAAAATTGTTTAACGTGTTATGGATAACTGCTATTTTGGAGATGGAACTGTCCATCCCGGTGACCATTTACTCTTTATACATGAATTATGCGAGTTGTTCAAGTGTGTAGGTATTTCAATGGACCAAGTTAAGGGAATCTATTCTCTTTATCACTGAAGGGAAGAGCTGCGGAATGGTATAAGAGTATGAAGAATGGCCGATCTATTTGATGGGAGGAAATTGTACCTCTATTTTATTCTAAATTTTATCCTCCTAGTGAGATTCATAAGGATCGGAATCAAATATATAATTTTTGGCCTCATGATGGAGAGAGTATTGCCCAAGCGTGGGTGAGATTGAAGTTACTAATGCTCAAATGTTCCATTCATGAGCTCCCAGTAGTATTGGTATTAATAATTTCTATGCAAGGCTTTCTCTTCGTGATAAGGATTTATTGGATGCTTCTTGTTCTAGATCATTTACACGTATGAAAGGAGAAGCTAAATGGGTTCTTCTTGACCGTATTCAGGAAAATACTGAAGGATGGGAGAATGAAAAAGGTACAAAGTGTGGTATAAATTATGATTATGAATGCATTAAATCTTTTATGGGAACCTACGATTTTCATAATGTTAGTGTTGTTTATGGTCTTGACTCTCAATTTTTTGCAAACTGTTTCAAGGCTTTTGCCTCTTATCTTGATATTCCCAAAAAGGAGTGGAACAAGTACCACACACCTTATAAAGATACTGTTAATTGTGTTCCTATTAGAAATATAGAAGCTCATACTGTTAATCATGTTGTGCCTGAACCTTATATTGAGAAAGTTCCTTTCCCTGCTAGGGTAAAAGAACATTCTATTATAGCTAGTGTGGTTAACAAAAGTACAAAGAAATCTATAGAACCTGATGAAAAAATAACTATTTAACCTGTAGTAGCAATAGTAAAGGACCTTGTCAGTGAAAGTGTAGAAGATGGACACATTATCTTCTATGAAGATGCTTCTAATATTGTTTCCCATCCTAGTAGATCTAGGAAAACTAGTGTTCCTGTGCTTTCTGTCAGATAGGTGATCATTGCTATTATGGTTTATATGATATTGGTGCAAGTTCAAGTGCTATTCCTTATGAGCTTTACAGATAAATCATGCATGAAATTGGTTCTTGTGAACATGAAGAAATTGATCTCGTTTTTCGTCTTGCTAACAGAGAAACTATCTCTCCAATTGGTATTGTTAGAGATGTGGGAGTTTTATGTGGTAAAACTAAATATCCTGCTGATTTTCTAGTACTTGGTGCAGCTGCTAGTAAAACTTGTCCAATCATTTTTGGTAGACCTTTCTTGAACACTTGTGATGCTGTTATGGATGTTAAGCAGAAGAAAATATTAACTAAATTTGATGGAGAATCTTCTGAGTTTAATTTTTCTAAATTTGCTAAAGCTCCTTATTAAACTGAATTGCCTAATGAAGATTTTAAAGTTGAACAACTTGCCTCTATTGCTCTTTCTCCTAACAATTCTTTGCAACAATACATGGAGGACCATGAAAGTGAGCTCTTTATGGAAGAAAGAAATGAGATTGACGAGATTCCTCTTCGTCAACCAGAGATGCTGAAACACAATTACCGGTGAAGACTTGGGTACCAAACCACCACCCAAGGAGGATCCCGTTTTTGATTAAAAACATTTACCTGATAATATTAAATATGCTCATATTGATGATAAGAAAACATATCCTATTATTATTAGTTCTAAACTTCCAGGTTAGGAAGAGGAAAGGTTATTCGAAGTATTGAAGAAACACCGAGGAGCTATTGGATATACTCTTGATGATTTGAAAGGGATTTCCCCTGCTATATGTCAGCATGCTATTAATATGGAACCTGATGTGAAGCTAGTTGTTGAACATCAATGTTGTCTAATTCCTAAGATGAAGGAAGTGGTAAGAAATGAGGTTTTAAAACTCCTTGATGCTGGTATTATTTATCCTATTGCTGATAGTAGATCGGTAAGTCTCGTGCATTGTGTTCCTAAAAAGGAGGAATTACTATTGTGCCAAATGAAAATGATGAGCTTATTGCTCAAAGAGCAGTAGTTGGTTATAAAATGTGCATTGATTTTAGAAAAGTTAACAAAGTTACTAAGAAATATCATTATCCTTTACCTTTTATTGATCAAATGTTAGAAAGGTTGTCTAAGAAAACTCATTTTTGCGTTCTTGATGGTTATTCTGGGTTTTCTCAAATTGCTATTAAAATAGCAAGATCAAGAGAAAACAACTTTACTTGCCCTTATGGAACTTATTCTTATAAAAGTATTACTTTTTGTTTGTCTAATGCTCTTGCTACGTTTCAAAGATGCATGTCTGCTATCTTTCATAGTTTTTGTCAAGAAATTGTGGAAGTATTCATGGACGATTTCTCCGTCTATGGAACTTCTTTTGATAACTGCTTGCAAAATCTTGATAAAGTTTTGCAGAGATGTGAGGCAACTAATCTTGTTCTTAATTGGGAGAAATGCCACTTTATGGTTAATGAAGGAATTGTTCTTGGACATAAATTTTCTGAAAAAAGTATTGAAGTTGACAGAGCTAAAGTTGAATCAGTTGAGAAAATACCCTGTCCCAGGGATGTCAAAGTTATTGGTAGTATTCTTGGTCATGCTGGTTTCTATAGGAGGTTTATTAAAGATTTCTCTAAAATATCAAAGCCTCTTACTAATATTGTTAAAAAAGATGTACCTTTTGTTTTTGATGATGATTGTAAAGAAGCTTTCGAAATTATAAACAAGGCTTTAATTTCTGCTCCTATTGTCAACCACCTGATTGGAATTTACCCTTTGAAATTATGTGCGATGCTAGTGATTTAGTTGTAGGTATTGTTCTTGGAAAGCGAATAGATAAGAAGTTGAATGTTATTCGTTATGCTAGTAAGACTCTTGATTGTTCTCAAAACAATTATGCTACCACTGAAAAAGAATTCCTAACTGTAGTTTTTTGCTTGTGATGAGTTTAGACCTTATATAGTTGATTCGAAAGTTAATATTCATACTGAGCATGCTGCTATTAAGTACCTTATGGAAAAGAAAGATGCTAAGCCTAGGCTTATTAGATGAGCGATGCTTTTACAAGAGTTTGATTTGCATATTGTGGATAGGAAGGGTGCTGAAAATCCCGTTGCTCATAATTTGTCTAGATTGGAAAACATTTCTTACGACCCTATTCCTATTAATAATAGTTTTACAAATGAACGGTTGGCTATAATAAAAGTAAGCCCGCGAGATAGTCCTTGGTATGCAGATTATGCTAACTTTATTGTTTCCAAGTACTTGCCTCCAACCTTTATAGCTCAGCAAAGAAGGAAATTCTTTTATGACTTGAGGCATTGTTTTTGGGATGACCCACACTTATATAAAGAAGGAGTGATGGTATTATGCGAAGATGTGTTCCAGAACATGAACAACGAGAGATATTGAAAAAATATCATAGTAGTGCTTATGGAGGACATCACGTTGGAGGTAGAACTGCACAAAAGGTTCTACACTAAGGTTTCTATTGGCCTAGTCTTTTTAAAGATGCACTAAAGTTTGTTTTATCTTGTGATGAATGTCAAAGAGTTGGTAATATTTCTAGACGCAATGAAATTCCTATGAATTGTTCTCTTGTTATTGAACCGTTTGGCTGCTGGGGATTTAACTTTATGGGACCATTCCCTCCTTTGAAAGGTTATACTCATATACTTGTTGTTGTTGATTATGTTACTAAGTGGGTAGAGGCTATACCTACAAAGAGTGCTGATGGTGAAACCTCATTAAAAATGCTTAAAGATGTTATTTTTCCTAGGTTTGGTGTGCCTAGATATCTATGACTGATGGAGGTTCTCACTTTATTCATGGTGGTTTTAGAAAAACCCTTGCTAAATATGATGTTAATCATAGAATTGAAGGGTACGTGCATAGAAAACAAAAAATTTCCTACGCGCGATAAACCCGAATGGCCAAGATCTAATCTATGAGATGAAAGGCAACGGGGAGAAACAGAGTCTTGAGATAACATACCCTCGAAGACTCAAAGTGGTACGAGATAAAATATCATTGTTGGCGTAGTCTTACTCACGCCGATCCCGAGCGAGAAGAAGTGCACCGCAATCCGGCGGTGCCTCCGTAATTGGTCACACGTTCAGCTCGATGAAAACTTTCGTTCCCTCGATCCAGAGGGTAGAAGAAGTAGAGGATACCCCGGAACTCCAGCAGCACAACGGCGTGGTGGTGGTGAAGAATCCCACGGTCAGGACTTCGCCAAGTCGGAGACCATGGAATGGAGCAGCGGATGGAGGGAAAAGGAAGTGGGCAAGTGTGTGAAGAAGAGGGAGCTCTCACCCTCCTTTTATAGGGGAGGGGGAGGCCGCCCAAGGGGGGGTGCTGCCAGCCATGGGTGCCCTCACCTCTTCGTCTCTTCATGTGAGTGGAAGCCCCACTCACACCCACTCATGCTCCCTTAATTTTCCACTTAGAAAATCCAAAGGTTTTTCTTTCATAAATAAATAAAACATTTTTATTTCTTTATTTATATTTGTTAATTCCATTAAAAAACATTTGCATGCAGCACCTAGATTCATTTGTTAATTCTATTAACAACCATTCGACGAAAAACCCCTTGAACTATTACAATTTTCCCCGAAACAATTTTCGGAGCTGCCCAAAATATTCTTCGGTATCACGTATCCTCTCTAACGCTTCATAGAACCTTAAGTGTGTCACCCTACGGTTCGCGAATAATATAGACATGATCGATACTCCTCTCCGATCAATAATCAACATCGAGATCTGGAGATCCGTGATGACTCCTATATATTCAACGATGACTCTCATGATCGTGTGAACCTTTCAACGTCGTAATGATTTCCCTTTGTCTCGCGATATATTACTTGTCCGAGATCCGATCATCGGTATCCACCATACCTTGTTCGATCTCGTTATCCGACAAGTACTCTTTTCTCGTTTCCGTGATATAACATTCTTGTGATCATATCACGTGCTTGCAAGCGGTGTCGATGTGATATCACCGAGAGGGCCCTGAGTATATCTCTCCGTCATATTGGATGGACAAATCCCATTCTTGATCCATGAGCTTCAACTAACACTTTTCGAATACCTAATGCCACCTTTATAGTCACCCTGTTACGGTGTGATGTTTGATGTCATCAAAGTATTATTTCGGTATTAGTGATTAACATGATCTCATGGTATAAGGAACAAAGTTACTCCGAATGTAAGACATAACAACAAAACTAAATGACTTGATCGTATTGTTATACTTAGTTAGGGTCTAAGTTCATCACGCCATTCTCCTAAGGACATGACCCTGTTATTAACAACATCCAATGTCTATGATCAGGAAACCTTGATCATCTGTTAATCAACGAGCTAGTTAAAAGAGCGGCTTCACTAGGAACGTTGGTTTGTTTATTAATCACACGTGTATTAATGTTTCCGGTTAATACAATTCTAGCATGAGAAATAAACATCTATCATAAACAAGGAATAACATAATAAACACTTTATTATTGCCTCTCGGGCATATTCCCTTCAGTCTCCCACTTGCACTAGGGGCAATAATCTATATTACATAGTGATGAATCTAACACCCATTGAGTTCTGGTGTTGATCATGTTTTGCCCTTGAGAGAGGTTTAGTCAACGGATCTGCCACATTCAGATCCGTATGTACTTTGCAAATCTTTACATCCCCATCTGCGACATGTTCACGGATGGAGTGAAAACGGCGCTTGATATGCTTGGAATTCTTGTGAGACCTTGGCTCCTTAGCATTGGTTATTTCACCATTGTTTTCACAATAGATAACCATTGGATCCAACGCACTCGGAACCACGCCTAGTTCGGATATGAACTCCTTCATCCAAACTGCTTCCTGTGTTGCCTCCGAGGAAGCAACATATTTTGCTTCTGTTATGATCTCGCCACCACGGATTGCTTGGAACTCCTCCAGCTTACTGCTCCTCCATTCATAACAAATACGTACCCGGACTGACACTTAGAGTCATCCGGATCAGTCTCGAGCTAGCATCGACGTAACATCTTGCGAGGAGCTCTTCTTCACCGCCATATATGAGAAACATATCCTTAGTTCTTCTCAAGTACTTAAAGATATTCTTGACTGTCATCCAGTGTTCCAAACCTGGATCAGATTGGTACCTACTAGTCAAACTAATAGCATGTGCCACATCCGGTCTCGTACATAGCATAGCATACATGATAGAACCTATGGCTGAAGCATAGGGAATCTTATTCATTCTCTCTCTATCTTCTGCTGTAGCTGGACATTGAGTCTTACTCAACGTTTTGCCTTGCAACATAGGTAAGAACCCCTTCCTACTATCTTCCATTCTGAACTTCTTCAGAATCTTGTCAAGGTATGTACTTTGCGAAAGTCCAATTAAGCGTCTTGATCTATCCCTGTAGATTTTGATGCCTAATATATAAGCTGCTTCACCGAGGTCTTTCATCGAAAAACTACTGTTCAAATAACCTTTTACGCTTTTTAAAAGTTATATATCATTTCCAATCAACATTATGTCATCCAAAGATAGTACTAGAAATGCTACAGAGCTCCCACTCACTTTCTTGTAAATACAAGCTTCTCCGTATGTTTGGAAAAATCCAAACCCTTTGATCACCTTATCAAAACGGAGGTTCCAACTCCGGGATGCTTGCTTCAGTCCATAAATGGAACGTTGAAGCTTGCACACCTTGTCAGCATCCTTAGGATCAACAAAACCTTTGGGTTGCATCATATACAACTCTTCCTTAATGTCACCATTAAGGAACTCCGTTTTGACATCGATCGGCCAGATTTCATAATCAAAAAATGCAGCAACTGCTAACATAATCCTAAGTGACTTACGCATCGCTACTCGTGAGAAAGTCTCATCGTAGTCTTGCGACAAGTCGAGCTTTATAGACGGTCACGTTACCATCAGCGTCAGTTTTCTTTTTAAAGATCCATTTGTTCTCAACGGCCTTGCGGTCATCGGGTAAGTCCACCAAAGTCCAAACTTAGTTTTCGTACATGGATCCTATTTCGGATTTCATGGCTTCAAGCCATTTGTTGGAATCTGGGCTCATCATCGCTTCATCATATGTCATAGGGTCCTCACCTCCATCTACCATGAAGTTTAATAAAGGATCTCCATACAGTTCAGGAGCTGTTCGTTCCCAAGTTGACCTGCGAGGTGCGGTAGTTTCCTCTTTTGGAGTTTCATGATCTTGATCATTAGCTCTCTCTTCAACTGACGGGGTCGGCACCGAAACAACTTTCGGCGCTGCGCTACTCGCCATTCCAAGAAGAGAAGGTTCAATAACCTCGTCGAGTTCTAACTTCCTACTATTCACACCTTTCGAGAGAAACTCCTTCTCCAAAAAGGATCCATTCTTGGCAACGAAAATCTTGCCTTTGGATCTGTGATAGAAGGTGTACCCTATTATTTCTTTAGGGTATCCTATGAAGAAGCATTTTTCCGCTTTGGGTTCGAGTTTATCAGGTTGAAGCTTCTTCACATAAACATCGCATCCCCAAACTTTTAGAAATGACAGCTTAGGTTTGTTTCCAGACCATAATTCATACGGTGTCATTTCAACAGATTTAGATGGTGCCCTATTTAAAGTGAATGCAGCGGTCTCTAGTGCATAACCCCAAAACGATAGTGGAAAATCTGTAAGAGACATCATAGATCGAACCATATCCAATAAAGTACGATTACGACGTTCGGAAACACCATTACGCTGTGGTGTTCCGGCGAGTGTGAGTTGTGAAACTATCCACATTGTTTCATATGCATGCCAAACTCGTAACTTAGATATTCACCTCCACGATCAGATCATAGAAATTTAATCTTTCTGTTACGATGATTTTCAACTTCACACTGAAATTCTTTGAACTTTTCAAATGTCTCACATATGTGTTTCATTAAGTAAATATACCCATATCTACTCAAATCATCTGTGAAAGTGACAAAATAACGATATCCACCGCGCGCCTGATACACTCAATTGCCCACACACATCAGTATGTATGATTTCCAGTAAGTCTGTCACCCGTTCCATGGTTTCAGAAAATGGGGTTCTAGTAATCTTACCCATAAGACATGGTTCACATGTTTCAAATGATTCATAGTCAAGTGATTCTAAGAGTCCATCAGAATGGAGCTTCTTCATGCGTTTAACACCAATATGACCTAAGCGGCAATGCCACATGTAAGTAGCAATATCATCATTTAACTTAATTCTTTTGTCATTCACATTATGAATATGTGTATCAATACTATCAAGATTCAAAAGAAATAAACCATTCTTCTCAGGTGCATGACCATAAAAGATATTATTCATATAAATCGAACAACCATTGTTCTCAGACTTAAAGGAATAACCATTCCGCATTAAGCAAGATCCAGAAAAGATATTTATGCTTAATGCAGGAACCAAATAACAATTATTGAGGTTTATAACTAATCTCGATGGTAGACGTAGAGGTAGCGTCCCGACGGCGATCATATCAACTCTTGATCCATTGTCGACGCGCATCGTCACCTCATCCTTTGCTAGTGGTCGCTTATTCTGTAGCTCCTATTTCGAGTTACATATGTGAGCAACCGAACCAGTATCAAATACCCAGGAGCTACTTCGAGTACTTGTAAGGTACACATCAATAACAAGTATATCATATATACCTTTGTTCACTTTGCCGGCCTTCTTATCTGCCAGATATTTGGGGCAATTGCGCTTCTAGTGGCCAGTACCCTTGCAATAAAAGCACTCAGTCTCAGGCTTAGGGCCATACTTGGTTTTCTTCTCAGGAGCAGCAACAGATTTTCCATCCTTCTTGAAGTTTACCCTTAGCTTGCCTTTCTTGAAACTAGTGGTCTTATTGATCATCAACACTTGATGTTCTTTCTTGATCTCCACTTCAGCAGTTTTAAGCATCGAAAGAAGCTCGGGAAGAGACTTCTTCATGCCTTGCATATTATAGTTCATCAAGAAGTTCTTGTAACTAGGTGGCAGAGATTGGAGAACATGATGTATCCCTAGCTCCATGGGAATCGTTATTCCCAAGGCTATGAGCTTATCAGCGTACGCAGACATCTTGAGTACGTGCTCACTAACGGAGATGTTCTCTTTCATCATGCAGCTAAAGAACTTTTCTGAAGCGTCATAACTCTCAACTGCGGCATGGGTATCGAAAATCATTTTCAATTCTCCCATTGTAGCATAAGCAGTGTTGTTCTCGAAACGTTTTTGCAGCTCTCGCTCTAATCCATAGAGGATGCCGCAATGAACTATAATGTGGTATTCTTGTTGAGTCAGATAAACATTTTTATCTTCATCAGAAGCATCATCATCGGGATGGTCACCTAGCGGTGCATCAAGCACATAGCAAGCGGTGAGGAGAATCCTCGGGTTAAGTGCCCAGTTGGTAAAGTTGCTTCCATTGTTCGCTACTTTTTCTCTCTCCGTGAACATATTGAAATTGAAGGTGGGTGGTGCCATGATCTACAACATATTTGCGAAGACTATTTAGACTATGTTTATGATAAATTAAGTTCAAGTTAATTCTAAAATTATCTCATGAACTCCCACTCAAAAACAACATCCCTCTTAGTCGTCTTTAGTGATTACACGAACCAAATTCACTACACCGAAACCGATCATCACGTGAGACGGTGTAGTTGCAAAGCCGAACATCAACATGTTCATCATATCATCCATATGACTCATGCTTTACCTTTCGGTTACGTGTTCCGAGGCCATGTCTGTACATGCTAGGCTCGCCAAGTAGAACCGTAGTATTGCGTGTGTTTCAAGGCCATGTCTGTACATGCTAGGCTTGACAACACCCATTGTATGCGAACGTTGAGTCTATCACACCCGATCATCACGTGGTGTCTCGAAACGATGAACTTTCTTAACGGTGCATACTGAAGGAAGAACACATTATTATCTTGATATTAAGTGAGAGGGATCATATTATAATGCTACCGTCGTGATCTAAGCAAAATAAGATGCATAAAAGGATAAACATCACATGCATGGATAATGTGATATGATATGGTCCTTCTTGCACTTGATCTCCATCTTGTGCATCATGGTATGATCTCCATCATTCCACCGGTGTGGCACCAAGGTTCGTGGCACCTCCATCTTGATTATCCATTACAACATATCACATGGATATGATATACAACACGCAGGCCATAAAAATAAGACAACCATATAGCTCCAGCCGGTATGTCAATAATTTACAGAAGATATCATCTCATACATAACGTTTGTAACATTGACCATGTCACATCACATGCCCTGCAAAAACAAGTTAGACGCCTCTAATTTATTTTTGCATATTTTTGGGCTTGGGCATACGAGGATAGAACCGTTCATGTCTACGTACAAGAGCCACAACGTTGATAAAACATATTTTTAACAACCCTTTGTAGATTAGATCTTAACTATAGTAGGAGAAACAGGACACCCCCTTAGTCACAAGTGAGACAATTCTCGCGTACATAGTACACATAAACTTAGTCTAGGGCAGCTTCATCCTACTATGCCACTAAGATCATAAAATACTCAAAGAGGCAAAAACATGATCATCAACGCCCACATACTCCTACGTGTTCTACCCGTACAAATCATCTACGCATAGATCCGGCTCTGATACCACTGAAGGGTACGTTGCATAGAAAACAAAAAATTTCCTACGCGCGATAAAACCGAATGGCCAAGATCTAATCTATGAGATGAAAGGCAACGGGGAGAAAGAGAGTCTTGAGATAACATACCCTCGAAGACTCAAAGTGGTACGAGATAAAATCTCGTTGTTGGCGTAGTCGTACTCACGCCGATCCCGAGCGAGAAGAAGTGCACCGCAATCCAGCGGTACCTCCGTAATCGATCGCATGTTCAGCTCGATGAAGACTTCCGTTCCCTCGATCCAGCAGGTAGCGGAAGTAGAGGATCCCCCGAACTCCAGAAGCACGACGGCGTGGTGGTGGTGAAGAATCCCACGGTCAGGGCTTCGCCAAGCCGGAGACCATGGCATGGAGCAGCGGGTGGAGGGAAAAGGAAGTGGGCAAGTGTGTGAAGAAGAGGAGCTCTCACCCTCCTTTTATAGGGGAGGGAGAGGCAGCCCAAGGGGGGGTGCGGCCAGCCATGGGTGCCCCCACCTCTTCCTCTCTTCATGTGAGTGGAAGCCCCACTCACTCCCACTCATGCTCCCTTAATTTTCCACTTAGAAAATCCAAAGGTTTTTCTTTAATAAATAAATAAAACCTTTTTATTTCTTTATTTATATTTGTTAATTCCATTAACAAACATTTGCATGCAGCACCTCGAATCATTTGTTAATTCTATTAACAACCATTCGACGAAAAACCCCTTGAACTATTTCAATTTTCCCCGAAAAATTTTCGGAGCTGCCCAAAATATTCTTCGGTATTCCGTATCCTCTCTAACGCTTCATCGAACCTTAAGTGTGTCACCCTACGGTTCGTGAATAATTTAGACATGATCGAGACTCCTCTCCGATCAATAATCAAAAGCAGGATCTGGAGATCCGTGATGACTCCTATATATTCAACGATGACTCTCGTGATCGTGTGAACCTTTCAACGTCGTAACGATTTCCCTTTGTCTCGCGATATATTACTTGTCCGAGATCCAATCATCGGTATCCACCATACCTTGTTTGATCTTGTTATCTGACAAGTACTCTTTTCTCGTTTCCGTGATATAACATCCTTGTGATCATATCACGTGCTTGTAAGCGGTGTCGATGTGATATCACCGAGAGGGCCCTGAGTATATCTCTCCGTCATATTGGATGGACAAATCCCATTCTTGATCCATGAGCTTCAAATAACACTTTCCGAATACCTAATGCCACCTTTATAGTCACCCTGTTACGGTGTGACGTTTGATGTCATCAAAGTATTCTTTCGGTATTAGTGATTAACATGATCTCATGGTCTAAGGAACAAAGTTACTCCGAATGTAAGACATAACAACAAAACTAAATGACTTGATCATATTTTTATACTTAGTTAGGGTCTAAGTTCATCACGTCATTCTCCTAATGGCATGACCCCGTTATTAACAACATCCAATGTCTATGATCAGGAAACCTTGATCATCTGTTAATCAGCGAGCTAGTTAAAAGAGAGGCTTCACTAGGAACGTTGGTTTGTTTATTAATCACACATGTATTAATGTTTCCAGTTAATACAATTCTAGCATGATAAATAAACATCTATCATAAACAAGGAATAACATAATAAACACTTTATTATTGCCTCTCAGGCATATTCCCTTCAAGAATTTCCTCAGCTTATCACCCCCAAACAAGTGGGCAATTAGAATTATCAAATAGAGAAATTAAATCTATCTTGCAAAAGACTGTTAATAAATCTAGGAAAAATTGGGCTAGTAAGCTAAATGATGCTTTATGGTCTTATAGAACTGCTTATAAAAATACTATGGGTATGTCTCCTTACAAAATTGTTTATGGAAAAGCTTGTCACTTGCCTTCAGAATTAGAACACAAGGCTTATTGGGTAGTGAAAGAACTTAATAAAGATTTTGAACTTGCTGGTAAGAAAAAGTTGCTTGACTTAAGTTCTTTGGATGAAAGGAGAAGTGAAGCTTATGAAAATACTAGACTCTTTAAGGAGAAAGTTAAAAATGGCATGATAGGAGAATTCTTAAGAGAGAGTTCCATGTTAGTGAGAAAGTTCTATTGATGAGGACATCCCTAGTTATTTACCATACAAGGAGGTTGTTATCCAAGAGAAGCATGATGAATTAAGACTTGGACCAATAACAAGATCAAGGGCCAAGTTATTACAACAACAGGTGAATTCACTCCTTATTGAATATGATGTCTGTGATAGTAAGAATTTTCTACTACCTAAATTTATGCATTTATGTATGATCAGGGTTATTTATAACACAAACATGGAGGTAGAAAACAACCAAGAGGAGCTGGAAAACAAGATGGAGATGCTGGAAAACAATATTACAAGTGGTGAAGACAATAATACCAATGGTGAAAACAATTGTACAGATGGCTCAAAACAAATGTGCAATTGTGGAAAACAACTCCAGGAAAGTTCTTCCACACTAAGCAACAAAGGAAACAAGAGGAGGGTGCCCCATTGGAGATCAATGCGCCATATAGAAGTCCTATTCCTAATAGGCATGGTTTGTATGCCATAATTGGTCGAACCCCCTAAAGTTGGGTCGGTTTGTATCCTTCCTAGTCCAAGTAGGAGTCCTAGTCCTAGTAGGAAAGGTGCTTGTGCAAGGAGCCCTTGTGGCTGCACCCTCTCTTTTATATACCTACCACCTGCGTGTGGAAAAGGTCAGAACAAGTTTAAACCAAAGAAACCCTAGCCTCTAGATTGTATTGCTGCTAAGCATTCATCTTGAAGTATACCTTTGCAAAGTTGCGTGGTATCTTGTTGTTCCACTAGGAATAAGGGGATACAGGACCACTCATGATCTTTGATTGCGTGTGCAAGAGTGTGTAGTTGAGAATATCCAAAGGGGTTGATTGTTGTTCCACTGGCAACAGGATTATCCAAGGAGAGTTCTTAGTGTAGCACTAGTTATTTATCATCCACAAAACATCCACCATAATTTTAGAGAGAGCTCATTGAGAAGGTCGGGCCACCCCATATCATCTTGGTATCAGATTCTTGGGTTCACTCAGTGAGCAAGATTCATCCCTAGTATACTTGTTTTTATTTCCTCTCCAGAAAAAGGCCCACAAAAATATTAGGTTTTAGAATTGCCAGAGCCTAGATCAACACCAATTAGCTACTACTAGTTGTTGTTTTATATTGATTTGTGTTCCTATTTTTCTATTTTTAGTTTTCATCTTTTAGGGTTAGGGTTCCATCTAGTTGTTTTGTTTATCATCAACCTCGAAAATTTCACCAAAAATAGTGGTACCTGATGGCGTGTAGTTGACACCCTCGTTGGTAAACCCCAAGAGAAAGGTTGTGAAGAGTGTAGCAACAAATTTTCCCTCAGAAAAAAACAAGTTTGAATCGACCAGTAGGAGGACAAGTAAACTCTGAAGGTTGATGCAGCTGAGGTGGCAGGGCGCACTACCGGTTCAGCACCAAAGTGGAGCCTACACAACACAATCAAATCACTCTGTCCCAACGAAGCAGTGAGGTTGTCAATCTCACCGGTTTTGCTGAACACAAAGAGATTAAACGTATGGTGTGGAAAACGGTAGGAACAGTATGAGAGTAGTATGAAAGCAATATGTGTTTTATCAGTATGAGGAAAAAGGACCGGGGTCCACAATTCACTAGTGGTGTCTCTCCGTGAAAGATAAATAACATGTGTGGTGAACAAATTACAGCTGGCAATTGACATGAATGAAGGCTGCACCATAGTGCATATGCAAGACATAAAGATTACTATGTGATTCGTGTGGGCATTACAACAAAATACATAGACCGTTATCCAACTGCATCTATGACTAAAAATCCATCCTTCGAATATCATCCGAACAAACGTTAGGTATTAAGTTGCAAGCAACAGATAATCGCAGTAAGAAAAGTGTGTAATGTAAACAATAACATCATCATTAGCCAAAGAATTGTTGTTTTCTCCCTAATGGCAACAACACATCCTCCATATGTCACGTTTCTGTCACTCGAGCACAGATGAAAAGGAGGCATGAACCCACTATCGATCATAAATACTCCCTCTTGGAGTTACTAGCATCTACTTGGCCAGAGCATCTACTAATAACAGAGAGCATGCAAGATCATAAATAACATAAGCATGAAGATAACATGATAGATTGATAATCAAAAGACATAACATTCAACATTCATCAGATCCCAGTAAACACAACATGTAGCATTACATAAAGATGATCTTGATCATGTTAGGCATCTCACAAAGTCTAAACATGAGGTACAAAGTGGACAGAACAACTATCTAGCTACTGCTATGGACCCGTAGTCCAGGGATGAACTACTCACACATCACCTCGGAGGAGGGAATGGTGGTGTAGACCCCTCCGCTGATGATTTCCCCCTCCGGCAGGGTGCCGGGGAGAGCTCCACAATCCTCCCGATCTCGGGTGACGGTGATGGCGGCCTCGGATGTTTCTCGGGTAAAAGTGGGATCCTCTTAGGGTTTATGTCTCGGGGGGATTAAATAGGTGAAAGGGCAAAGGCAGTGGAGGCCTAGGGCCCACACCACACCACCCCCCCGGCGTGACCAAGGGCGCACCGCCCTATAGTGTGGGCCCCGTGAGGCCCCCCTCGGGTCTCTTCGGGACTCCGTTGAACCTTTAGGAATTCTAAGACCTCCGGGCTTCAAACTTTCCAATTCCGAGAATATTTCCAGAACAACTTTTCTGAAACTAAACAACAGAAAACAAGGAACTGACTCTTTGGCATCTTGTCTATAGGTTAGTCCGGAAAATTGATAAAATGACATAAAGTGTATAGCAAACATGTGGGAAACAATAAGAAAACAACATGGAACATTAGAAATTAAGGATACGTTTATGACTTATCTGTACCGAGTTGTTCTTGCTATCTCTTGTTGGGTTAGATATCAATCTACCGCATCACAAGTTTTCTTTTATTTCCTGCCGTGGATCGTCTACCTATACTCAGGATTCGAGTGTGTGCTGGATTCGTATAAAAAACGCACCAAACATCGCTACCGCACCACTTCCTAGCCACTATCAGATTCAAATCCGAGTCCTACTTGCCACGGGTTTGAGTTGCTTTTGCTGTCGTGCACACGTTTTGACTCAAATCCCTGCCGCGCGCCCGTTCCTTGTCCTACTTGGAATCCACCATAGGCTTACCAAAACACGCGTTGGTAACGCGTTTCCCTTACGCGCGCGCCCACTTCCTATCGAACTCGGACACCAAGCGCTTTCGGGCACCGGTTTCGCGCAAAAGCGTTGCCGCGCGTTCGCCCACCTAGTCCATCTCGGACTGACGTGCACGAGCATAAAAATCGCGCCAAATCCATCACGCATCACACCCCACGCACACATGCCCGCAATACGCGCAAGCGCTCTGTCGGGCCGAGTTTTCAGCTCGTTTCGCTGCCGCCGCGGTATAAACTTGCAAGTTTTATGACGTGAGCTGTTTTTCCTCATTTTTTCTCTGTTTTTCTTAGTTTTCCTATTGTTTTCTTCCTGTTTTCTCCCTAGGTTTTCTAGAATGATCCTTGATAAGCCTAGCCACATCCATTCTACAACAAAATTTTAGGGTTGTTTTATTGCTCTAACAGGCTGCTCAATTTGATCTTTTCTTGTCCATATTTTCTGTTTTCACTTACTTATTGCTCCTAGTTGGTTCAAAGGCCATTGATAAAGTATAATTTTTTTTAGAAAAGAGACAAAATTATAAAAAAAAAGAGAGAAAAAGCAAAAAAAGAGGCCGAGCCATACATTATCACTAGTGGAGCTTGATACATCATATCTTGGACATTTTGTGGACAATTTTTGAGCAATCTAGTGCCTGTTTATTTGAGTATTTGCCAGTGTATTTCTACTGCTTGCAATAACTCTACCATATAATTGCCAAGCCAAATTTGTCTCCCAGAGTGTGTGTGTTTCCTTAGTGAAATTTTATCACATTAGACAGTAAATAGGAGTTGCTATTTTGGTGTTGTTAGGATTCCCAATCAAGCACTGCAAAATACCCTGTTTTGTCTTGTGATACTTGATATCCTGGTTATTCTATTCTCACACTTGGTACACTTTTCATTGCTACTTGTGGTAAGTAAATCCTATTCACTTTGTAATTTTGAGATACATCTTTCTTACTGGTTTTGAGTGAGTTGTGAGAGAGCACCACAACCCATTCATTATTTTGTTTACTAACCGATTAATTATGAGTACTTCTAGTGATGTTGATGTGCAGGTAAAGAAGAAACCAGAGGAGGTGGTCAAGTGGAATGAGTATGAAGCTTTGAGAGATACACTTTACAAGAGAATTACTGCTAAGGTGGATAGAAGTGATGATTCTTTGAGAGAGGAGTTGAGGAATATGGACCTCAAAATTTAAGTTGCAGCTACACAAGAATCTGTTGGAATTTTGCAAGAGTCTGTGACAAATTTGATAAGACAGATTGTTAATTTGACAACTTTGGTACAACAACAATAAGAACAACAACAACAACAACAACAACAACAACAACAACAACAACAACAACAACAACGACAACAACAACAAAGAGCTCCACCAAATGCTCCTAATGCTGCTGATTTGAATGATGGAAGAGGCAATGTACAAGGAGGCTGTGGAGGATATGCAAGGAGAATTCCATTGGAAAATAATAGAGAGGATGATGGCTTGGGAAAACCAAAGTTCTCTATACCTAATCTCACTTGTGATACTGAAGATGTGCAAGAATACTTGATGTGGGAGCTGAAAATTGAGAAGGTATGGAGATTACATGCGTACACAGAGGAGAAGAAGGTAAAGCTTGCATTATCTGGTTTTGATGGCTATGCTCTCTTGTGGTGGGATGGCATTACAAGGTTGAGGGAAGAACATGAAGAACCAGAAATTAACACATGGAGAGAGCTGAAGCAATTGCTAAGAGAAAGATTTGTTCCCAAGAACTATATTAGAACTCTCTATGACAAGCTACAATAATTGAAGCAAGGTACAAAATTTGTGGATGCTTATTACAAGGAGATGGAATTGATACTCCAAAGAGCCCAGATAAGAGAGGAGCCAGAACAAACAATGCAACGATTTTTTGTCAGGATTGCAATTCAAACTTAGAAGCATTGTGAGGCATGTGCAATATAACAATATCAGTGAATTGCTGCATCAATCAAGAGAAACTGAGAAGAGATTGGTTGAGGAGGTGCAATTGAGTGCTAGGATAAGTTTCCCATCCAAAAGTTCTGTTTTCACACCACCTACACCTCAAGTTGCTTCAACCCGTGGGACTACAAGTTCCAAACCCGAGACAAGCACCCTTAGTACAAGGAAAACAACATCACCAGCGTCGGGTTCTAGTGGTTCTACACCTACACCACGAAATACGGACATGACATGCCATACATGTGGAGGAAAAGGGTATTGCAAGAGATATTGTCCTAACAATAAAATAACGATTATCAATGCTGATGATGAGTATGCGACTGGATATGATGATGATCCTAATGATGAGGATTCATATGATGATGAAGATGGTCCTATTGATGCCTATGCTACCAATTATCCAACCATTGTTTGCACACAAGCATTGAGTGTTATTCTAAGTGATGAGAGCCAAATATTAAATATATTTCAAACCAAAGAAATTGTGGGTCCACAAATGGCTTGCAAGGTGATCATTGATGGAGGGAGTTGCAGAAATTTAGCAAGCAGGGATTTATCTGCAAAGCTCATGTTGAGATATATTCCACACCCACACCCATATTATATTCAATGTTTGAGTTACAAAGAAGAAATCAAGGTGTGCCATATTGTGAGACTGGATTTTCAGATTGGACCATACAAGCATACAATTGAGTGATGTGGTTCCCATGACAGTTTTCCACATGCTACTTTGGAGGCCATGGCAATTTGACAAGAAGGCTATACACAATGGGAGAGCAAACACATATCAATTGAATCGGAATAACAAGGATTTTAATTTGAGTCCTATGACACCACAACTGATTGTGAATGAGTCTAGACAGGAAACTGAAGGGAACCTAGAAAAAGAGAGTGAGAGAGATGGGAAGAGTGAAAACATAAATTCTGTGGGTGAAAACAAGCCTAGGCTGAGTGGAAAAAATAAGGGAGTGAGCCTTTTAACCATGTTAGCCACCAAAGATGACTTGAGAGAGTTTAAAGATGATCCTAGTTTAGTACCTATAGTGCTCATGCATAAGGGGAAATTTTAGTTTCTAATGACATGAATCCTCTTTCGATTGGTTTTTCTAATGTTTTGCAGGAATTTGATGATGTTTTTCTAGAAGAAATACCCTTGGGGCTACCCCCATTGAAAGGGATTGAGCACCAAATTGATTTGATTCCTAGGTCATCATTGCCAAATAGAGCTCCCTATAGGACAAATCCCCAAGAGACAAAGGAAATTCAGAAACAAGTACAAGAGCTTCTAGATAAAGGTTATATTCGAATAAGCCTCTCTCCTTGTGATGTTCCTGTTATTTTGGTTCCTAAGAAAGATGGTACTTGGCGCATGTGTGTAGATTGTAGAGCAATTAACGCCATCACTATTTGTTATCGTCATCATATACCACATTTGGAAGACATGTTAGATGAATTAAGTGGTGCTGCTATTTTCTCTAAAATTGATTTGCGTAGTAGTTATCATCAAATTAGGATGAAAGAGGGGTATGAGTGGAAAACAGCCTTTAAAGCAAAATTTGGTTTATATGAGTGGTTAGTTATGCCTTTTGGATTAATTAATGCACCTAGTACTTTCATGAGATTAATGAACCATGTTTTGAGAGATTTTATTGGCAAGTTTGTGGTAGTTTATTTTGATGATATTCTCATACATAGACATAATGAACATGAACACATTGATCATATTAGACAAGTATTGCATGTGCTAAGAGAAAATAAATTGTATGGTAATTTAGAGAAGTGCACTTTTTGCAAAGATAAGGTCATATTTCTTGGGTATGTTGTTTCTAAACATGGGATTGAAGTTGATGAGTCTAAAATTGAGGCAATTAATTTGCCAATTCCCATGAATGTGAGTAAATTAAGATTTTTAATGGACTTGATGGTTTTTATAGAAGATTTGTGAAAGATTTTAGTACGATTACTTCCCCTTTGAATGATTTGACTAATAAAGGTGTGAATTTCAAGTGGGGGGTTGCTCAAGATATTGTTTTTGCTACCTTGAAAAACAAGCTGATTTCAGCCCCATTATTGATGCTACGTAATTTTAAAAGACAATTTGAAATTGAATGTGATGCTAGTGGCATAGGTATTGGAGGTGTGCTAATGCAAGATAAGAAACCTATTGCTTATTTTTCTGAGAAATTGCATGGTGCTCAATTGAATTATTCTGTCTATGATAAAGAATTGTATGCACTTGTGAGAGTTTCAGAAGTGTGGAAACATTATTTGTGGCCGAAAGAGTACATTATACATTCTGATCACGAGGCTCTAATTTTTTTAAAGAATCAATCCAATCTTAATAAGAGACATGTTAAATGGGTAGAATTTATAGAATCTTCCCATGCATTATTAAACATAAGAAAGGATTAGATAATGTGGTTACTGATGTTTGTCTATAAAAAAACATGTTACTCACTAAATTGGATGTCCAAGTTTTGGGTTTGGAGAGTTTGAAACCACTATATGCTGAAGATAAAGAGTTTTCTACAGCTTATGCTAATTGTTCTAATGTGAAGGCTTGGGATAAATATCATATACATGATGGATTTCTGTTTAGAGCTAACAAATTATGTATTCCCGAGTGTTCTTTGCGTTTGATGTTATTGCAGGAATCTCATAGTGGTGGATTGATGGGACACTTTGGACGTGAGAAACATTACTTATGTTGGCTAGCAATTTTTATTGGGCACATATGAGGCGTAATGTTTATATGTTTGTGCAATGTTGCATCACTTGCAACAAGGCTAAGTCAAAATTGAAGCCCCACGGTTTGTATACTACTCTACCTGCACCTACTACGACATGGGAAGATATTAGTATGGATTGTGTGCTATGATTACCGAGGACTAAAAGAGGGCATGATTCTATATTTGTGGTAGTGGATAGATTCTCAAAGATGTCACACTTTATTTCTTGCCACAAAAGCGAAGATGCGTCGCATATTACTAATCTGTTTTTCAGGGACATAGTGAGACTACATGGAGTACCAAGGACTATTGTTTCTGATCGTGTTGTAAAGTTTATGAGCTACTGTTTGAAGACATTATGGGGGAAGCTAGGAACAAAGTTGTTGTTTTCAACAACATTTCACCCCCAAACTGATGGGAAAACGGAGGTGGTTAATCGCACATTATCAACATTGTTGCGAACCATGATCAAGAAAAATCTGCGGGAGTGGGAGGACTGTTTGCCACATGTGGAATTCGCATGAAGTGGTCTATGGTTTCAAGCCCATTACACCACTTGATTTGTTACCACTTCCCATACAAGAGAGAATAAATATGGAGGCATAAAAGAGAGCTGATTTTGTGAAGAAGATACATGAGAAGACAAAGGATGCCATAGAGAAGAAAGGGAAGTATGTGGCTGAAAGAATAAACAAGAAAATAAAGTAGGTTCTAGTGCGGCCAGGAGACTTGGTCTGGGTGCACTTTCGAAAAGATATATTTCCAAATTTGAGAAAGTAGAAATTATTACCTCAAGGCGCTGGTCCCTACAAAGTGCTTGAGAAAATCAAAAACAATTCTTACAAGATTGATCTTCTAGTTGATGAGTTTGGTGTGAGTAATTCATTCAATGTGTCTAATTTGACACCATACCATGGAGATGACCTTGCTGCGTCGAGATCGACGCCTTCTCAAGGGGGGAGGATGATGAGGACATCCCTAGTTCTTGACCACACAAGGAGGTTGTTATCCAGGAGAAGCATGATGAAATAAGACTTGGACCAATAACAAGATCAAGGGCCAAGTTTTTACAACAACAGGTGAATTCACTCCTTATTGAATATGATGTTTGTGATAGTAAGAATTTTATACTACCTAAGTCTATGCATTTATGTATGATCAGGGTTATTTATAACACAAACAAGGAGGTGGAAAACAACCAAGAGGAGATGGAAAACAAGATGGAGATGCTGGAAAAAAAATATTACAACTGGTGAAAACAACAGTACCAATGGTGAAAACAATTGTAGAGATGGTGAAAACAGATGTGCAAATATGGAAAAAAAAATCCCGGAATGTTCTTCCACACTAAGAAACAAAGGAAACAAGAGGATTGTGCCCCATTGGAGATCAATGCGCCATATAGAAGTCCTATTCCTAATAGGCATGTCTTGTATGCCATAATTGGCCAAATCCCCTAAAGTTGGGTCGGTTCATATCCTGACTAGTCCAAGTAGGAGTCCTAGCTGAGTCCTAGTCCTAGTAGGAGAGGTGCTTGCGCAAGGAGCCCTTGTGGTTGCACCACCTCCTTTGTATACCTACAACCAGCGTGTGGAAAAGGCCAGAATAAGTTTAAACAAAAGAAACCCTAGCCTCTAGATTGTATTGCTGCTAAGCATTTATCTTGAAGTATACCTTTGCAAAGTTGTGTGATATCTTTTTGTTCCACTGGGAATAAGGGGATACATGACCACTCGGAATATCCAAAGGGGTTGATTGTTGTTTCACTGGCAACAAGGATTATCCAAGGAGAGTTCTTAGTGTAGCACTAGTTACCTATCATCCGCAAAACATCCACCATAATTTTAGAGAGAGAGCTCATTGAGAAGATCGGGCCACCCCATATCATCTATTGTATAGGTCTCGTCTCATATTTTTTGCAGGAAATTTACTCTCGAGATGGGAAGGACCTTTTGTTATTAAAGAGGTGTATCGTTCGGGTGCAATCAAAATTGTTTCACTTAAAGATAACACTACACAAGTGGTGAATGAGCAAAGACTCAAACATTATATTTCTGAAGATTCTTATAATAAAGATGTTGATATTATTCAAATGGTGACTTCGGAATTTTTTATTAAAGAGAAAATTCATGTAACTACGGAGTCCGTTTTCGAATAGGTAATAGTTTCGGTAAGAAAAAGTTCATGTTTGACTCTCCAACACATATTTTTGTTGTTTTTATTAAACATGGAAAATTACGAGACGAAAAGGGGTAGGAACATGTTCTCGAGGGCACCACACCATGCCACGACGCGGGCCCACCCCTGGCCGCGCCACCACAAGGTGTGGGCGCCTCGGAGCCCGTCTCCCTGTACCTTCCTTTTGTTATGAAACTTTTCTCTATATCCTTTTCTCGTCGTGTTTTTGTTTTGATCTGTTTCTACCAAATTTCATCTTCACATTTAGAGCCACAATGTCCACTTCTGGAACCTCCAAGGACAGTTTCTTCGTGAATGTCGTCAACCCGTACATGAATGAGTTGAAGATCATCCCAAGTAGTTGCTCCTCAAGGACGGGAAGGTGCAGGAAGAAGATGTTATGGTTCCTAAATGAGAAGGGAGTCCGGAAGCTAGGATGGAAGAGCTGGAGCAAGAAGTCTTTAGATACAAGAAGATGGCGGAACGTGAAGTGCACATCATCAATAGAATAAATACAGAACTCATTCCCGAGCATAAAAAGGAGATTGCCAAGCTTTGGGATGATATCTTCTCACTCCACGAGGCCACCAACAAATTAAAGCACCACTCTACGACGTGCAGAATCAAATCTATGAGTATGAGACCAGGTTTAAACGCATAAGTTCTGCTGCCAGTTTTAGGATATTGGAAACCAAGTCATCATTTGTTGATGGAGAGCCTTTACCTTGGAAGTCTGACGATGAGGATGATTCACCACCACCACCCAAGGAGTAATTCGTCATTGGTATTGGCACCCCCTTGGCTTGTTCCAAGCTTGGGGGAGTGCCGCGGTATCACGCCATTATCTTTCATCTTTTTTACTTGTCAGTAGAGTCATATCATGAGTAGAGAAGTTATCATATAGGATGGTTTGAAGTGTTGAAGTATCTCTTCTTTAGTTTGTTATCTATGTATCCCTTGGTGTGAGTTGTCATTTTGGATAATGAGAAGTTTTATCATTTACTTTCTACACACCTTATTTTAGTTTGCAATTTCTGTTATACGATTGATCTTGTTGTTAGTATTTGTGTTACTTTGGGAGCATCAAGTTAATCTATTTGGTTTTGGCAAACTTAGCATTGGTCAATAGCAATAATACTTTGAGGCTTAAGTAGAAAAGAGGGAGATGCATGTAGAGATTATTCCATTATCTTTCTTTCTTGTTGGCTCATAAGCTTAGTATTCTCAAATTAAGATCGTTTGTACTTCCACAGAAGACTGCATGATTGTTTTCTATCACATGTATATTTGTTTGCTTCCCTCAAATCTTATGCTTGCTACCCAGCCTTGCTAGCCAAAAACTTGTACTGAGAGGGAATGCTTCTCGTGCATCCAAACCTTGAGACAAAACCCATGCCATTTGTGTCCACCATATCTACCTATATGCGGTATTTCACCACCACTCCAAGTAAATTGCTTGTGTGCTACCTTTAAAACCTTCAAAACTATTAAACCTGTTTTGTGATCCTGTTTTAGCTCATGAGGAAGTAGTTTAAAGTTTATTATGTCTTATGTCAAGAAAAGTTCTTCCCCCTCTTTCACCTGATGAGCATGGAATCTGTGCTCATCTTAATATTGCCGAGAGATGGTGCCAAATAATATGAATTTAAATAATGAATAATAGGCACTTCCCCATGAATTGATGATTGTTGGTCGGCACCCGAGGATTCGGCTAGCCTTGGTTTGTGTAAGAAAAGGTGGGGGGAAGTGCCAACAATAAGGAAAAGAGGAAAATACCAATGGAAACCTCTCTCAAAGGTCTAAAAACCTTGCTTGACATGAGTCATGATAAGTTTTTCATTACCATTCGTTGACATAGACATACACCATTCAAAAAATTATATTTTCAATACCACCGATTTATTTAAAATAAAAATCTCTAGCACATGAGTGATCCCTGCTTCCCTCTGCGAAGGGCCTATCATTTACTTTTATGTTGAGTCAGTAAACATATTCCCTTCTATCTCAAGAAAGCATTTGAGTTGTTGTGATCCATCCATCTATATGTTGATTTATTCAATCATGTCTTTTATCCTTCATTGTTTAGCACAACGGTTTTATCTGAATGAATATAACTTTGAAAGTTATCAATGACTGTAAGGAGACTATTATGATTGACCATGTAATTTTCGCAACATAAGCTCAAATATAAAGACTCTGTTCGAAAGATAATCTCTGACCAAGAGCAAAGTTTGCCATCACCTATTATGATATTCTCTTTGTACCTTTATTGCGACTCCCTCTACTCGTTTCAAGTTAAATTATATCAGAGGAAGCTGCTGTCTAGAATGACTTGTGTATTGATAAATGTGATGCTTCTTGTCCGTATTTTATTTATCGACACTTCACTCCATAAACCTGTGGTCTTGTTTACTGAGTTCAGTTTCGCTTAGGGACAAGCAAGGTCTAAGCTTGGGGGAGTTGGTACATCCATTTTGCATCACTATTTTATATCATAATTTACTGTTATTTATTGATATATTTCATATTTAAAGATGATACTTATGTTATTTCATCTATTTTGCATGTTTGGTTATTATTTGAGAATTTTACTGCCGAAGCTAGAATTCTGCTGGAAAAGACCGTCAAGATACCATATTTCTGAAGATTAGAGATTCACGGGAAACATCGGGAAGTTCCTATTTTTTCAGATGCCGGAGCCAGCCAAAAGGGGAGGCAGAGGTGGGCCACCAGGGGCCCACACCATGTGGTGGCGCGGGCGACCCCTGGCCGCACCGCCATGTGGTATGGTGGCCCTGGCGCACCACTGCCGGTGCCCCTTCGCGTACTTCATCCCCCCGAAACCCTAAGACTCAGGGAATCATCGAAAAAATATTCCGCCGCCTCCACGAGGCGAAAAACAACAAAGAGAGAAAAGCTCTCCTGCAGGGAGAAATCGACCGAGGAAATTCCTTCCTAGAGAGGGAAATCACCGCCGTCACCATCGTCAAGCTAGACTTCATTGGGATCATCGTCATCATCATCTCCACCGCCATCACCACTGTCTCCACCGCTCCACTCCGTTCCGCCGTAACATTTAGGGTTGAATCTTTTCTATTTCATAAAGGAAACTTTCCCGGTGTTAATTACTCCTTGTGGTTGATGCTTGATGGCTCCCAAGTGCAGGAGATCAATCGTAGTCTTCGATGGGAAGTATTACCCAAATTTGTAGTTCAACTTAGTGGGAACACAAGAATACCGGTGAGACTTTAGCAATTGGGACGTCACTCCCAACCACACCTGTGTATCAACAAACTTGCAGCGAGAGTGGTGAGTGTAATAATGGAGTGAAAGTAAACAAACAGAAAGTAAATGGAGAGCAAGTGTTTTCCCATTTTTCACCGGAAAAGAGTGAAAGTAAACCAGAGACTAAAACGCAGGCATGAGGTGATAGCGGGGTGTTGCACGGATAAGATTGATCATGTAATAATGTTTTGCTAGCAGCGGGGCCTTTCTCTATCTCAGTTTTATGTAGGTGTGTGTTCCGTAAATTATTGTGCGTACTAACCAAGAGAATTTGCACAAAGCCTATTGTCCTACCTGCCCATTTCACCGGGGCCAATTTGGAACTACAGGTAATTAAGGTCTACCCTTTCGAATAGCCCGGACCAACGCATTAACACTCCATGAACACACAAAATCCTCAAACTAGAACATATCCCCCTTGTTTTCCCTAGCTGTCACTTTAGGGTTCGCAGGTTCAACATAATAGCAGGTAATACACATTGCAGATAGATACCAAACTCAAATATATGATGTAGCAATGTAAGTTCAGTACTGAAATCATGCCACTTGGGCCCTAGTAACAAGCATTAAGCCTAGCAATAGTGCATCAACATAAGACATAAGAATTCTCAAGACAAACCCCTAGATCCCGCATACCGGGTAGCAATTACCTGATCAATCTCATCCAAAACCCCTCACACCTCACATGCCTACAACAACTACTCACACATGGAGGGGGTGATGGAGCTCATGGTTGATGGAGATGATGGTGGTGATGATGATGGTGACGAAGCCCCTCGAATTCCACCTCCGGGGGTGAAATCCCGGATCAATCTGACTCCGAAATCGAAGATCGTGGTGGCGACGACGCTCCGTTTCGCGAACAGCCCTCTCCTTTGAAACCCGTCAGTTTCTCGTATATATGGAGGGGTACGTCGAAGACCTAGCCGGAGTGGGAAATCTGGGCCCAAAAGGGGTGACCCCACGCGGCCAAGGAATATGGCCGCGTGTGGGGCCCCCTTTTGGCCCTCGGGTGGCCCCCCGGCCCCATCTGGTGCTCATTCCCCTTCTTTTCCATAAAAAGTTACGTGGTTTTCGTCCCCTGTGAAAAGTCCTACGAAAATAGACGGAAAGAAGACTTTTGCTAAAAACAACGTCAGATTCTGCAGATTTATTCAATTATGGGGGGACTCCGGAGAGAAATACGATGCAAAGTGCTTGGAAAAGTAGATGCATTTTGGGTGCATCAACTCCCCCAAGCTTAGCTCGTTGTTTGTCCTCGAACAACTCAAACGCAGTGCAGAAGCGATAAAAACTTTGGAAAGAACTTTGCATTGCATATGCATCATCAATTAATACTAGCAAATACTCAAGACATGATTCCTGTAACAAGTAGCAAAATACTAGCAAGTGTGCATCTACTCAGTGTTGAAGCATATATACTTGTTTCAATAGAAATAACATGAAGTGTTAATACTTGAATGAGTTTGCTCAATTGTAGACATAAACAAATGCTTGTGCATCGCTGATGATTGAATCATATCAAGATTTTTGAGATCTCTGATTCTTTCATATGTTGACAAGTAAAATCATTGTGCTTACTACCTTGCTCTCAGTTTTGCTAAAGCATTAATTTTTCATTTTGATTCTTATGCTTGACAAACTACAAGTTGAAAGCCTCATGCCACTTAAAAGCGAAGTCCCGCACCATGATTACTCAACTCTAGATTCCTAATAAGCCTTGTACAATCATTGTAAGTATTAATGACATCATAGAGAGCAGCAATTGGGGTACCTCTTGCCCCATGACATGGAAACCAGCCCATGTCAAAATGGCAAGACAAACAAATGGAATGGACTCATTATCCTTTTTTATTTCATTCACTATATGCATAGCTTCTTATTTTATTATAGGATATGTTGCGGAGTCCATTCTAGCTATAAGTAAATTTCCACCATGATATCGCATGGCTTGGGTTAGCGGCCCAATGCGTTTCTCTAATCATATATACTTACTCATCAAGACTTACTATTCCTCTACCTCATTTTGGCATGACAGGAATCCACAGTTAAACGAACATGATATCAACTTGAATATAGAATTCTTAGTGCAGCGTTGAAAGTTTTCCATGTGATACACATTTAGACTAACCCCCAACCATAAGTTCGTCAAGCATAAGACTCCACTTTTATCATTCATGAAATTTTCTCTTTTAATTCTTTCCTTGGTTGGCAAGTTCAGTAAGCACAATGGGATGCGTAAACCTTTGCTTAAGGCTACAATTATTCAATCCATCAGCCAAGTAATGACACTAAACAATATTTCAGTTGCATAAGAATATATTCTACTAAACCACGGAGAAGATAAACAATGGCTATTATGTCACTAAGTGTTAAGGGAATCATAAGGTGTGCACTTGCTGTTATTAAAAAGCATACATAAGCACGGCAAAGGTGTCATACCTTTCATCACTTCAAGCACATTATCATATCATTGTTGTTCTCCTCTCCCCACTTGAACTGCTCAATAAAAACTCAAATCTTGCTATAAAAAGTTACTGCATTCAGCAATTTGTTTACCTACCTAAACACCTCAAAAGTTTCTCATGTTTTACAGAGGTGAAGGCCATAAAAAGTTCCAGCAGTGATTAAATTTTCAGCTCAAACGGAGTCACAAGTAAAGATTAAAGCATATATGTAACACCTGGGGTGTTTTCCCTAATTTAGAAAAATTGGTTGTTTTTCTTTTTTTGCATTGCATCACATGCATCCTAGGCATTGCACCTTGTTTCACCCAATGTCAACATTCAAACTTGTCCCATGTTTTGAAATCTTTTTTTAAACAAAACAAGTCAATGTGTTTTCAACAAATATGAATTTGAAATAATAATTATGCTTGGTTATTTAAATGGGTTCCTATTTTAAAAATAAGCAAAATTCAATTTCAATTTCAAAAATAATGACACAATTTGAATTTTCAAAATCAAACTGTCACGCACTTGTGCTTTTGCTCTGTTTGGCTAATAAAAAATTATTCCACATGTTAAAACCTCAGAAATCCCCTTCTTTTCTTCCTTTTCTTCTTCTACAAAAAAAAGAAAAGAAATAAAAACCAAGGGGGAGAGAGAGCAGGCCAACCGACCTAGGCCCAGCCGCACCCCCTGTTGCCCTAGCCCAGCAACCAGCCCACCCACCAAGCAGTCAGCCCACCTCTTCTCTTCTTCCTCGTACGGCAGATCATCCGAGGTGTCCAAGTCAAAAGGAAGCTCGATGGGACGGCCGCTGCTGCTTGCTCCTCTCCTTAAAACCTCCACTCCGCCCCCTCCTGCAACCCTAAGCCCTAGGCCCCCTCCTCCTTTCCTGCCGCCGCCCCTTTCTTCCTCCTCAATCTCTTGTCTCTCTGTTTCTGTAACACCACGAAGAGCAGAAGCTCGCCGTCAAAGGTCGCCGTCGCCTCGTCGCCTCGGGGCCCCCTCGTGCCATGCCGAGGCCGGGAATGGAACCCCCGTGCCCCGGCCTTCCTCCTCGCTACTTCACCGGGTCGGGGGCGCCCTAGGGAGGCCGCGGGCTTCCTCCCACGCCGGCGACCACCGCAGCCCCTCGTCGACAGCAGCGTGGTGAGCACCCCCCCTTCTCCCTCCTGTCCCTCCTCCTCTCGCACACACCCCCACACCCTCCACCTTGGTTCTGCACATCACGGACACGGAAGCCCCGCCGTCGCGCGGTTGCTCACCGTCGATCTCTGCCGCCACCGTTCTGTCCCCATGCACGACTGAAGGAATCACTTCAGTTTCGTCAGAAACCGCGCAGCAACTCCTCTTATGGGCCGAGCTTCCCTATTCCTCACCAACCGCGCTCGCAGCCCAGTGGCTCGAGTCCTCCGTGCGCGCAAGCCAGGGCGTGGGTTCGAATCCCCCCGCTGCACATTTCTTTTAGGGATTTTTCCCCAGGCGCGGGACCCACTGTCATTGACCCCCGTTGCCACCTCACTTCCCACACGCCACTGTGGCGCTGGCCCCGCACGGCAGAGACACAGGGCCAAGGTGCACGGTGTGAGAAACATCCCAGGGGCCTCCCTGTGGTTCCTTTTTCCTTATAAGTCCCTGTAAATCACAGTTTGGTCCCTGTTTTTCTTTTGCCCCAAAAAATTGCAAAAACAACTCAAAATAAAAATGTAAAATATGTTTTTCAGTCAAAATTCAATGAACTTTCTGATTATCACCTTTGTTCTGCAATTTGGACAATTAAATTTAAGGTCATTTAATAATCCTTAAAATGATTAACTAAATGGCATAATTAATAACTTTCACATGGTTGCTCCAAATTAAATACTCAAAACATGAATTCCATCCAAAATTAAATGCCACACTTGAATATCAACTTTGTGTTCTGGTTTGCAACCTTTAAATTGAATATTTGTTTCACCTCTTATTTAATGCATTTAAATTGGTAATATGCTTAACTAAATCATTTAAAATTGTTTCCCAACATGTCAAATATGTTTTCCAATCCAAATTTCTTGTACCTTTCAAATATGCAATTTGTTTACTGTTTTGAACATTTCAAATGGTTTCAAAAATTCAAATTCAAACAACTCTTTCAAATTTGGTCAAATTCATAACTAATTCAAATTTAATTCAAATGGCTCATATAAAATATGTTTTCCATGCAAAATTGAACAAGCTTTCCAAATATAAACTTTGTTTCCTGTTTTGAACAATTAAAATTGATCAAATAATTTAAATCTTGTTTAAATCATTTAAAATTGCTAAATTAATAACTTGGTCAAACTAAATTCCTTTTTGAACATATAAAATATGTTTTCCATCCCATTTTTCATGAACTTTGCAAATATCAACTTTGTTTGCTGTTTTAAATAAATTAAATTGCTGAAAACAACTATTTCTTAATTAATGCATTTAAAATTGCCAATTTAATAACTTGCTCATATAAAATCCAAATTCAACAAATGAAATATGTATTCCACCTAAAATTGTGTGTTCTTTCCAAATATAAATTTGGTTATCTGTTTTGAACATTTAAAATTGGTGAAAACAACAAATGTTTGTTTAAATCATTTAAAATGCCAAAGTTCATAACTTAATAAATAAAATTCCAAACTTGGTAAACAACATATCAAACTGAAACTATTGTTGTTTTCTTATTGTTTTCATCATCCATGCATCATTCTAATCAACTTTCACTTGATGGTTATTTGTAGATCATTTAATTCAACATTAATTCATGGGCTTTTCCATATGCAATCCAAATTGCATATGGGCCCATTTAAATATGTTACCATGTCAACTAGTTTATCTTTGATGCATCCTTAAACTTGTCATGCATCCATATCTTGATCATGCTGGATCTTTTGCCGTAGTAGTAATTGTTGCATCCGGTGTTTGTTCTAGTTCGTTGCTTCTTCGCGGATAGGACGTTGAGATGATGTGAGCAACGACAAGTTCTGCGGATGTACCTCTACTTGCTGGATTCCAGGCAAGTATACTCACTTGCTACCTATGGCTGCCTTCCATCACTTGTTACCGATTCTTCCCGTTGTCTTTATTCTAGCCTTATGATTCGATGCTTGTGTCTCGATCCTATCATATGTTTACCTTGCAGCCATGATATAGCCTTCCTTCCACTTCCTATTAATTGTTGCTTGTTTACCTTGTTGGCCCTCGTGTCGTAGTTGCATGCCTAGTGTTGTTTGCGCTCAAGTCTTGTTGTCCGTCTTATCACCTGTTTAGTTTGATAGTTGGGTTTCAACTTAATCAACAACATGTTAATGTTTTGGGTAAAAATAATTTGATGATAAGGCACCAGCAGGAGGCCCGGCGTGGTTTTGAGGCCTGCTAGTGTCGACCTTAATTAGGAAAAGGGTCTTGTCCTCCGATCCATGAGGAGCGCGCTAACCGCATGTGGGAAGCGAGTATGGGCGCCCCCCGCAATTCTGATTCGATTCGCATCTCGTCCAAATCGCCTCATTTAGTTCGGGTTTTCCATTTGCCGCATGCATATGCAGGTGCGAACCCTTGGCGCCAGGGTGGAACTTTTGTAGTCGGCATTTAGGGAGACACGTTCTTAGAGTGCTATGAGGGTCCCCTTTTCTTCGTGGGGCTTGATTATCCGTGCGCTCAATTGCACGGGGTTCTTTGGGCTTGATGCGAAGAAGAGTTGGGTTGTGTTGAGTGGCCTGCTTGGTGGGTTTGCTCCCCGCCTGGCGGGTCATTCTTACGTGTACGGCCAAATTGGTGCATCCCTGCAGGGTTAAATCTTCTCGAGAAGCCGTGTTGTCCGCGGTTATGGATGACTTGGTGAAAGTGCTGGCTAACAAGTACTCAGACAACTTACACTTAACGATGATAACTTGACTAGTAATATAGATTACCTCCACCATAAAAATGAATGTCACCTTAATCAACCGTGTGAGTTTCCTCGGGTTGCTTCCTTAGTAGGGGGTAACATTGGATGGGTATTGTTTGGTGAGTAGTTATAGTTGGTTTTGTAGCGCTATCTTATCCCTTTCTTTTTAGCCGGATGTTGTAGCGAGTCTCTGTAGTTAGTTAGTGCAGCCCGCTGCCGCTTCTTTGCAATAATCCCTTCCTTTCCGTTGTACCCAAAGTATTTGTATCTTGTGATGATTGGTTACGCTGGTATCTTGTGAGTATGGTTTATCCACTTGCCAGTACTTAACCGTACTGACCCACGAATCCCTTTCGTGGCTGCATATTCCACATTGCAGTCAACAGGTTTGAAGTCTGACGACGTTAGCTTGGGAATCCCTCCGGCTTGGCCTGGGCAGGGATTGGACGCCATCAGTTATCTTCAGGACTCTTAGTCCAATTTGTATCTTGTCCGTAGTCGGACGCTATGTTGTTTCTTCCGCTGTTATTTGGATCTTTGTATTGTATCAGTTGTATCCTTGTCTCGTTTGAGTCGTCTTGTATATATCTTTTCTGTTGTTGTTGTGGAATATTCGTGAACTGTTGTAATGTTATCACAAGTGGCAACCTGGAATCGGTTATTATGTGGATTTTGGCGGGAATACTGAAATTTGCATAGTGCCCGATCCCGGGGCGTCACAAATGGTACCAGAGCCTGGTTCCGATTCCCAAAGTTGTTTCGATACGAATGGTTATCGAAGCAACGGGTCCTCAAAGCCTGTAGGATAACCTCGCTAACGGTCATTGTTTCTAGAGTGTCAAAAACTATTTGTGCACAACCTTTTTTGGAAACATGTCAATAGGATTCTTGTTTTCTCCTTATCCCTGTTCTATTCTCCTCCCATCTTATTTGTTTTGGAGTCTCCCCTCTTGTCTATTTTCAAGGTTTAGGATCCTACGTGGGTGGACGTTTTCTGAGCCTTTAACCTAATAGGTTCGATCATCGGAAGATTCCTGGTGGGAGAAGATCGTCATCACTCCGAACAAGATTCCCTTGTTAGTGGTGTCGAGAAACTTTTGTTAGTGGTGTCGAGGAGATCAACTGGAAGCATGAAGAATCGATAGTCAAACTTCTTTCCCCTCCCGGGTTAGTGGGAGGATTGCGAGCGCGCAATCCCTTGTTAGTGGTGTCGTCTGTAACACCTGGGGTGTTTTCCCTAATTTAGAAAAATTGGTTGTTTTTCTTTTTTTTGCATTGGATCACATGCATCCTAGGCATTGCACCTTGTTTCACCCAATGTCAACATTCAAACTTGTCCCATGTTTTGAAATCTTTTTTTAAACAAAACAAGTCAATGTGTTTTCAACAAATATGAATTTGAAATAATAATTATGCTTGGTTGTCTAAATGGGTTCCTATTTTAAAAATAAGAAAAATTCAATTTCAATTTCAAAAATAATGACACAATTTGAATTTTCAAAATCAAACTGTCACGCACTTGTGTTTTTGCTCTGTTTGGATAATAAAAAAATATTCCACATGTTAAAACCTCAGAAATCCCCTTCTTTTCTTCCTTTTCTTCTTCTACAAAAAAAACCCAAGGGGGAGAGAGAGAAGGCCAACCGACCAAGGCCCAGCCGCACCCCCTGTTGCCCTAGCCCAGCAACCAGCCCACCCACCAAGCAGTCAGCCCACCTCTTCTCTTCTTCCTCGTACGGCAGATCGTCCGAGGTGTCCACGTCAAAAGGAAGCTCGATGGGATGGCCGCTGCTGCTCGCTCCTCTCCTTAAAACCTCCACTCCGCCCCCTCCTGCAACCCTAAGCCCTAGCCCCCCTCCTCCTTCCCTACCGCTGCCCCTTTCTTCCTCCTCCCTCTCTTGTCTCTCTGTTTCTGTAACACCACGAAGAGCAGAAGCTCGCCGTCAGAGGTCGCCATCGCCTCGTCGCCTCGGGGCCCCCTCGTGCCATGCCGAGGCCGGGAATGGAAACCCCGTGCCCCGGCCTTCCTCCTCGCTACTTCACCGGGTCGGGGGCGCCCTAGGAGGCCGCGGGCTTCCTCCCACGCCGGCGACCACCGCAGCCCCTCGTCGACAGCAGCGTGGTGAGCACCCCCCTTCTCCCTCCTGTCCCTCCTCCTCTCGCACACACCCCCACACCCTCCACCTTGGTTCTGCACATCACGGACACGGAAGCCCCGCCGTCGCGCGGTTGCTCACCGTCGATCTCTGCCGCCACCGTTCTGTCCCCGTGCACGACTGAAGGAATCACTTCAGTTTCGTCAGAAACCGCGCAGCAACTCCTCTTATGGGCCGAGCTTCCCTATTCCTCACCAACCGCGCTCGCAGCCCAGTGGCTCGAGTCCTCCGTGTGCGCACGCCAGGGCGTGGGTTCGAATCCCCCCGCTGCACATTTCTTTTAGGGATTTTTCCCCAGGCGCGGGACCCACTGTCATTGACCCCCGTTGCCACCTCACTTCCCACACGCCACTGTGGCGCTGGCCCCGCACGGCAGAGACACAGGGCCAAGGTGCACGGTGTGAGAAACATCCCAGGGGCCTCCCTGTGGTTCCTTTTTCCTTATAAGTCCCTGTAAATCACAGTTTGGTCCCTGTTTTTCTTTTGCCCCTAAAAATTGCAAAAATAACTCAAAATAAAAATGTAAAATATGTTTTTCAGTCAAAATTCAATGAACTTTCTGATTATCACCTTTGTTCTGCAATTTGGACAATTAAATTTAAGGTCATTTAATAATCCTTAAAATGATTAACTAAATGGCATAATTAATAACTTTCACATGGTTGCTCCAAATTAAATACTCAAAACATGAATTCCATCCAAAATTAAATGCCACACTTGAATATCAACTTTGTGTTCTGGTTTGCAACCTTTAAATTGAATAATTGTTTCACCTCTTATTTAATGCATTTAAATTGGTAATATGCTTAACTAAATCATTTAAAATTGTTTCCCAACATGTCAAATATGTTTTCCAATCCAAATTTCCTGTACCTTTCAAATATGCAATTTGTTTACTGTTTTGAACATTTCAAATGGTTTCAAAAATTCAAATTCAAACAACTCTTTCAAATTTGGTCAAATTCATAACTAATTCAAATTTAATTCAAATGGCCCATATAAAATATGTTTTCCATGAAAAATTGAACAAGCTTTCCAAATATAAACTTTGTTTCCTGTTTTGAACAATTAAAATTGATCAAATAATTTAAATCTTGTTTAAATCATTTAAAATTGCTAAATTAATAACTTGGTCAAACTAAATTCCTTTTTGAACATATAAAATATGTTTTCCATCCCATTTTTCATGAACTTTGCAAATATCAACTTTGTTTGCTGTTTTAAATAAATTAAATTGCTGAAAACAACTATTTCTTAATTAATGCATTTAAAATTGCCAATTTAATAACTTGCTCATATAAAATCCAAATTCAACAAATGAAATATGTATTCCACCTAAAATTGTGTGTTCTTTCCAAATATAAATTGGGTTATCTGTTTTGAACATTTAAAATTGGTGAAAACAACAAATGTTTGTTTAAATCATTTAAAATGCCAAAGTTCATAACTTAATAAATAAAATTCCAAACTTGGTAAACAACATATCAAACTGAAACTATTGTTGTTTTCTTATTGTTTTCATCATCCATGCATCATTCTAATCAACTTTCACTTGATGGTTATTTGTAGATCATTTAATTCAACATTAATTCATGGGCTTTTCCATATGCAATCCAAATTGCATATGGGCCCATTTAAATATGTTACGATGTCAACTAGTTTATCTTTGATGCATCCTTAAACTTGTCATGCATCCATATCTTGATCATGCTGGATCTTTTGTCGTAGTAGTAATTGTTGCATCCGGTGTTTGTTCTAGTTCGTTGCTTCTTCGCGGATAGGACGTTGAGATGATGTGAGCAACGACAAGTTCTGCGGATGTACCTCTACTTGCTGGATTCCAGGCAAGTATACTCACTTGCTACCTATGGCTGCCTTCCATCACTTGTTACCGATTCTTCCCGTTGTCTTTATTCTAGCCTTATGATTCGATGCTTGTGTCTCGATCCTATCATATGTTTACCTTGCAGCCATGATATAGCCTTCCTTCCACTTCCTATTAACTGTTGCTTGTTTACCTTGTTGGCCCTCGTGTCGTAGTTGCATGCTGAAATTTGGCGGGACTGGGTTATTATGTGGATTTTGGCGGGAATGCTGAAATTTGCATAGTGCCCGATCCCGGGGCGTCACAATATAACAGTGAACATATTTCAGCAATTCCTGCAGCTCCGTATTTATACTGAACTCAAGAAAACAAAAATCTTTTTGTGGTTTTTGATTTTTAGAAACATGATGTAAATAACCATAAGTAAACTAGCTAACAAATAACAAAAATATTTTTGTGTTTTTCAGATTTAAAGAACATAAAAAAACAAATAACATGCAAGTGATATAACACAACAAATGAGGAGGGAGAGAAATACTCCCCCAAGCTTGTGATCAAGCTAGTATCCTGGGTGGTAATCATGTCCACCACTTGACGAACCTCCCTGGAAGAAGGATAGATCCTGCCATGCCCGTGCTCCAAGGTGTGGTTCAGGGAAGCCCCAGGGATATGCCATAGGTACCTGGTATTGGGGCTCCTCCTGTTGTTGCTCTTCTTGTTGTGGCTCTTCTTGCACAATCCACTTTGTCTCCCTGTCAAACAAGTCAGCACAAGGGAGCCTAACAGACACAATGCGCCCATTAGAATCCTTATAGCAATATGAAAAATATTCTTTCTCAGCCCTGCTCATATCCATGCGAAAAAGTAAACCAAAATCCAGCAGTCGAGACTCATTTACCATGGTACCCAAGTTATCATTAAAACCTTGATCTGCCATAATGTATTCATGGATTAAAGTGGCAATGGCACCAACATATAAAGGAGTTTTATCCATGCCATTCCTACTCACAGCTAAATGCAAAGTTCTAGCAAGTATGGTTCCCAGGTTATATATAGGTGTTTTATTTTACATTGCACATTTTAATAAATAGATCATAGGACCAGTGCAACCAGAAGTGTTATCCCTAGCAAGGAATCCTCTAGCAAGAAACAATGCAAAATATCTAAGGCCCGGGTGTTGGATGCATGTGAGCTTGCCTCTATTCATTCTTTCAGGATTATTTTTAGCAATGCTACGCCAGAATGTGACAAGTTCTTCTCTAGAATCAGCATATGTTTCATCCCATAACCCCGTTGTTGGTACACGTATAGCCTTACAGAATTCCTCTAATGACATGACTAAACGCTGCCCCCTCATTGTAAATTTAATGACAAAAGTAGCCGGAGGAGGGTTCTTAGACTTACTTTTCCGGTGCACCACCGGTCCCTCAAACCTGAATGTAGAGAGGAATTCCCTCGAGAGTTCCACATATGTGTTGCGTGGATGGCGTGAGAACTCAAGCAGCCCCGTAGTTGCAGCAAAGGCTTGGAAATCTTCAGCAATCCCCCAATGTTCAAGAACTTCGGGGTCTTGCCATCTTGTGGTATGGACACGCAGATTTTCACCTGCAAAAACCAATTCATCCTCCCATAACTGATTATCATCATGATTGTTGGACACCCTTGATTCTCTTCTCCTTGTCCTTGAGGACATCCCAAGCAATGCCTTTCCCTTGTTCAGCATGTTACCTTGCTGTACCAAAATAAAATTCAACAAAAATTAAATTGTATCACTCTAAAACATTGCTAAGGCATCCATAACTAGTCCTCTAATCAATAGCATGCATCCATATCAACTAGAAAACTTAAATTCATGGAGTTCTTAGACATAATAGGTGACACCTAGTGCAGCATAATACTTCATACACAAAGCATGGGAGCAAAAAGTAATTGGATGAGTGAAGGAGTTACATACCAAGGAGTGATTCCATCAAACAGATTTGAAAAATCTGCCTCAAATGTGGAGATCGAGGATTGCCGGAGAAACAGAGCACGGGAAAAATGGAGGAGATGAACTGGGGTTGCTTTTCGGTCGAAAGGGAGCAGATGAGCATTGGATGGGCCCCAGCATCCACTTGTGGCCAAAAATGGGGTATCCCACGCGACCAAGGAATCTGGCCGTGTGGAGGTACCTATTTTGGCCCCTGGTGGCCTGCTGGTGCTCCCCCACTGGCTGCTGGTCCCTTCGGGCAAAAAGCTGACCCCCTAATTTTTTTGGAATTTTACGTGAAACTTTTCTACAGAGAATTTCTAAAACTTTATATTCTGTGATTTCTGATTCTAATTTTTTTAATACTATGTCTATGTCTCACAATTTTGAAGCAAATAACATAAAAAAATGCAATTTAAATGTTTGTGAATCATGCCTTTATCATTTCCACATTAGTAATGAGGTTGATCAGGTCTCATTAGCAACATGTAAAGAATATAGCTCATGATTCTTATTATTACTTATTATAAAACAATAAATCAAGTTACCTCATATTTGATTGGAATGGTCCCAATCATCAATATTTCATACCTTGGTGCTGGAGGTGGTATAGGTATTTCAATGCAACCAATCTTAATGGAATTTATTTGTATAGCATTCACACTTGTGCTCATACTTGTAACATGTTTCTTCTTGGGAAAATAAATAGTGTGCTCTTTGCCTTTAACATTAAATGTCACTTTGCTCTCAGTGCAATTTATCACAGCTCCTTCGGTATTCAAAAAAGGTCTACCAAGAATGATAGATAGATTATCATCTTCAGGCATTTCTAATATAACAAAATCAGTAGGTATCAACTCATTAGCAATAGAGATGGGAACATCCTCACATATTCCTATAGGTACAGCAGTTGTTTTATCAGCCATTTGTAAAGATATTTCTGTTGGAACTAGTTTGTTCAAATTAAGCTTCTTATATAGTGAGAAAGGCATAACACTAACTCCACCTCCTAAATCACATAATGCATATTTCACATAGGCTTCTTTAATTTTGCAAGGAATAGTAGGAATACCAGGATCTCCACGTTTTTTAGGCAATTTTCCTTTAAATGAATAATCAGCAAGCATAGCAGTAATAGCATCAGTAGGTATCTTTCTTTTATTAGTGACAATATCTTTCATGTATTTTGAATATGGAGGATTCTTAATAGCATCAATACGTGGAATCTCTAATTTCATATTCTTAATCATATCATAAAATTGCCCATACCTCTCTTCATCTTTTGTTTTTGATACCTCTTGGGGATATGGAATGGGTCTTTGTACACATGGATCCCTTTCTTTACCTTTATCTTTATTTGGTTTCTTCTTCTTATTGGTCTTCTCAATAGGAGGCTGAGGATCCTCCTTACCAGCAACTTCTTCATTATTATCATCATGTTGTTCAATATCAGGTGGAGATGATTCTTCTTCTTCATTATTATCATCCTCAGTTTCAGCATCAGAAATAGAAATATCCTTGTCTTGCTCATTGGAGTCATCATCATGCTCATTTTCATTGGGAGATTTTCCTGCAAAAGATTTATCTTTAAGAGCAACTTGCTCTTTTCTTTTAGGATGATCATCAGGATAATCAGGATCCTGGGTGCTTGCACCTCCCCTTGTATTAACTCCACATAATTGTTTTTGTTTATTCAGATTTTCATACAATTGATTTTGTAAAGAAATCATTTGCTCAACTTGATTGTTCATCATTTCACAATGTTTAACAATTCTTTTAACTTCCCCTACACTAGCATTTAAATTTTCACGGAGGAAATTAATTTTATGATGGTTTTCCATGATAGTCATTCTAATTTTACGCTCCTCAGGATTATCATGATAAGCAAAATTGTTAACATAAGAGCCATCAACAGGAGGTGTTACCTCCTCATTACCTTCCATAGGGAGTATAGAGTTCACTTGAATTGGAAAGCATGGTTCATCAGTAGGAAGTTTAATACCCATTTCAGATAATTCCTTGAGATGAGAGGTTTTAATTCCCTTCTCTTTAATATCCTTGGAAGCTTCAGCCATTGTTTCTTGGTTCAATTCGAGTATACCTCCTTTCTTCTCTGGGTGTGTCTCATTTTTATCTATCTCCTCAATGTTCCAATCAGCTTCATTCTCGAGAATAGACTCCAGTAATTCAATTGCTTCATCAACACTTCTATCCCTAAAGATATTCCCTGCAATACTATCAAGGTAGTCTCTTGTTTCCCCCATTAGTCCATTATAGAATATATCAAGCAATTCATGAGGTTTAAAACCATGACCAGGACATTTCTTACACATTTTACCAAATCTCCCCCAAGCTTGGGGTAGACTCTCTTTCTTATCTTGTTTAAAATTGCCAATTTCAACAGTTAATGCATGTATCCTTTCAGCAGGAAAATATTTATTGAAAAACAATTGCAAGCATTCTTCCTTACTAGTAATACATGCAGGTCCTAAACGATTATAGCAAACTCTAGCATCTTCACCCAAAGAAAAAGGAAACAATTTTAAGAATAAATAATGTTGACGGATTTCATCATTTCCAAATGTAGTAGATAAAGCACGCAATTCAGCAATATGATCAAGAGGAGACTCCTCATCCTTTCCACAGAATCTAGACTTCTCAACTATCTCAATTATCTCAGGATTAACATTGAATTCATAATCTTTATCTCTAATTCTAATAGCTGGGCCACACAAATTCCTAGTAGCAGCAAAACAGTTTCCAAGAGATGCATCATCATAAATAGAGAGTTTATCAAGTTTTGTATAATCAGGTGATATAAAGGCCTCAATAAATGCTTCTTCTTCTTCTTCTTCAGAAGAGGCCCCATATTCATACTCTCTACGAGTCTCATTTCTTCCTAGCTCAAGTTCTACATTTTCATCTACAGAAGATTCAGGAATTTCAGTTGTTTCAGGTGTTTCATTTGCCTCAGGTGTTTCAATAGTTTCAGGAATTTCAGAAGCTAGTTCTTTGTCTACATTATCCAGTGTTTGATCATTAGATGTACTAGTAGACATTTTTGACAATGGTGATTTACCAGCTATTCCTTTCTTTTTCTTAGGAGTCACAGTAGAAACAATATTAGGTGAAAAATTTGGTCTACTAGGAAAATCATTACCAGAACGAGTAGTCGAAGGCATTACCTCCTTCGAAGTGTCCTTTCCCTTTCCCATTGTAGGGAACAAGAAAGTGCAGCAAGTAGACAATAACAAGTGGTCTTACCAATAAACCTAGGTTCCCCGGCAACGACGCCAGAAAACAGTCTTGATGGCTCCCAAGTGCAGGAGATCAATCGTAGTCTTCGATGGGAAGTATTACCCAAATTTGTAGTTCGACTTAGTGGGAACACAAGAATACCGGTGAGACTTTAGCAATTGGGACGTCACTCCCAACCACACCTGTGTATCAACAAACTTGCAGCGAGAGTGGTGAGTGTAATAATGCAGTGAAAGTAAACAAACAGAAAGTAAATGGAGAGCAAGTGTTTTCTCAGTTTTCATCGAAAAAAGAGTGAAAGTAAACCAGAGACTAAAACGCAGGCATGAGGTGACAGCGGGGTGTTGCACAGATAAGATTGATCATGTAATAATGTTTTGCTAGCAGCGGGGCCTTTCTCTATCTCAGTTTTATGTAGGTGTGTGTTCCGTAAATTATTGTGCGTACTAACCAAGAGAATTTGCACAGAGCCTATTGTCCTACCTGCCCATTTCACCGGGGCCAATTTGGAACTACAGGTAATTAAGGTCCACCCTTTCGAATAGCCCGGACCAACGCATTAACACTCCATGAACACACAAAATCCTCAAACTAGAACATACCCCCCTTGTTTTCCCTAGCTGTCACTTTAGGGTTCGCAGGTTCAACATAATAGCAGGTAATACACATTGCAGATAGATACCAAACTCAAATATATATGATGTAGCAATGTAAGTTCAGTACTTAAATCATGCCACTTGGGCCCTAGTAACAAGCATTAAGCCTAGCAATAGTGCATCAACATAAGACATAATAATTCTCAAGACAAACCCCTAGATCCCGCATACCGGGTAGCAATTACATGATCAATCTCATCCAAAACCCCTCACACCTCACATGCCTACAGCAACTACTCACACATGGAGGGGGTGATGGAGCTCATGGTTGATGGAGATGATGGTGGTGATGATGATGGTGATGAAGCCCCTCGAATTCCACCTCTGGGGGTGAAATCCCGGATCAATCTGACTCCGAAATCGAAGATCGTGGTGGCGGCGGCGCTCCGTTTCGGGAACAACCCTCTCCTTCGAAACCCGTCAGTTTCTCGTATATATGGAGGGGTACGTCGAAGACCTAGCCGGAGTGGGCCATCTGGGCCCAAAAGGGGTGACCCCACGCGGCCAAGGAATCTGGCCGCGTGTGGGGACCCCTTTTGGCCCTCGGGTGGCCCCCCGGCCCCATCAGGTGCTCATTCCCCTTCTTTTCCATAAAAAGTTACGTGGTTTTCGTCCCCTGTGAAAAGTCCCGCGAAAATAGACGGAAAGAAGACTTTTGCTAAAAACAGCGTCAGATTCTACAGATTTATTCAATTATGGGGGGACTCCGGAGAGAAATACGATGCAAAGTGCTTGGAAAAGTAGATGCATTTTGGGTGCATCAATGCTATTGAGTGAAACCGTTGAATTAAGGTTTATGTCCAGGTTGTTATTCAGCATTATATCACCTCTGATAATGATCCATATGATGTCCTGTGAGTAGTTCATTTAGTTATTGAGGACATGGGAGAAGTCAAGATGTTAGTAGTGGACTTATGTTGACTCATATTTAATGGTTTGATATTTAAGTTGTGGTGCTATTCTTCTAGTGGTGTCATGTGAACGTCTACTACATGATACTTCACCTTTATGGGCCTAGAGGAATGCATTGTGTATTTGGCTACTAATTGTGGGGTTGCCGGAGTGACAGAAACCTAAACTCCCGTTAGGAAACCGATGCATGAGGGACTATAGGATCCTAGAGTTTAAGGCTGTGGTTAGATTTATCTTAATTACTTTCTTGTAGTTGCGGATGCTTGCAAGGGGTATAATCACAAGTATGTATTTGTCCAAGTTAGGGCAGTACATTAGCATGGGTTCACCCACATAACACCTATCAAAACAATAAAGATTAATCATATGTATGAAACGAAAGCACTTGACGAAATTCCCGTGTGTCCTCAAGAACGTTTGGTCATCATAAGTAAACCAACCGGCTTGTCCTTTGCTCAATAAAGGATTGGGCCACTTGCTGCAATTATTATTACTGTCTTTTATTTACTTGTACTTTATTTATTTGCTATATCAAAAACCCCTGAAAACCTGTCTGCCAGTATTTATAGTGAATCCTTGATCAAAACTGCTTGTCAACACCTTCTACTCCTCGCTGGGTTCGACACTCTTATTTATCGAAAGTACTATGATACAGCCCCTATACTTGTCAGTCATCAGTCCTTTGGCACCACAGGGTTGGCATCCAAGAGGGGTGGGTCCCTCGTAGGGCTCGTCGCCCCTGTGCCCCCATCGGCCGAAGAAGCAGGGGTAGGCGGCACCGCAACCTTGGGAGAAGCAGGAGGCGTAGCCTCGACACTTCCGCCTTCTTGGCGGAGGTCCTGCATCATCAGAAAATTAGCGCCCATATTTGGTAAGTGCGGAGAGGGTCACCTAGACAACTCACCTCCCGGTGAAGAGTCACGTTCTCGCCTAGCGTCTCCTGGAAGGGACGACCGCTCCAGGAACCACAGTCGTGAGAGAGGCGCCCGTGTCTACATCGGCATCCGTGTGGCGCGCTCTCTTTGCCTCGCGAGTCTCACTCTGAGCCTCGCCCTAGTCCTCGTCATCACACAATCGAGCAGACGGCAGGGGCGAGGCGCTTGAGTCCTTGACAGACTTGCTCTTTCCCGCTCCCCCCGCTCATCGTCGGAGGAGATCTCCACAAGCGGACGCTTCCTCGATGTTCGATCTGACGCCTCTGCGATGGGGCCCGAACCCTCCGTGCCTGCGGAGTTCACCTTCACGTGATCCCCTACAAAAGCCGTAACTCAGCAGTAAAGACTCATCATGGGAACTTGCCCGTCCCAGTCAAGAAGCAATGCAAACCGGCAGGGAGGACAGCAAGGTCGAGTTCGGCCGAGACACCTTGTCTTGGACGCCCCGGTGATCACTAACATCAGGCATAGGGCGGCATGAACTGAAAATAAAATTCCGGATTATGTTCAGCCACAAGTTCTGCTACCAACCTCGAACCCAGGTATTGTTGTCCCAGCCGCCACTGGGCCTCGAAGGATTTGAATTTAGTGTTTAGGACCGGCAATCAGGAACGATCAAATCCCCACTGACTTTAAGGGACCTCGGAAGGTTTCAGATTACGCCATGGACATGGAGCCAACGGAGTGGATAGGAAGTTATGAGATGGCTATGGAGATTTTAAAAGTCAGTGATGTTGTATGTGCCATATATTTGAGTATGATGCTGGAAATACCTATGAAATCATGGTTAAAGCATTTGCCTCCAAACTCGATCAATAGCTGGTAGGAGTTGAAAGACAAATTCATAAAAAAAATCAGGGAACCTGCAAGCGTCCGACAGTGATCACAAATCTGGAAAATTGCGCTCAGAAGGAGGGAGAATCAGCTCAATATTGGTCACAACGTGTTGCGGAGATCATCCATACATCAGTTGGCATTACCGCTCAACAAGCGGTCATAGCTCTAGAGAGGAACTATAAATTTGACCCCCTGAGGCATAAACTGGGATGAATCAAGAGATTCGCCATAGAAATGAGTGAACTGATGCATGCCATGACCAAGTATGCTGAGTCTGATAAAACCAAGGACACAAATTCAGATGATGAAAAGTCAGGGAGAAGAAAGAAGAACAAAGGCAAGGGTAATCAGAAACCGAACCAGAGCAATGGCATAATCAGAACCAGAACAACAATAATCACAAGAACGGTGAAGGGACCTCAGACCTGGTTGCCAACACAAATACAGGTTAAAAAAATCAACGCCAAAATAACAGTTTCCGAGGAAATAAAAAAATGCGTCCAAGCAATTTTGCACAAGCCCATTAGGCTTTGAAGGGCCCATGTCCTCACCATAGATGGAACGGGAGAATAGCAAATCATTATTGGGAGGACTATTTTATAATGCGGGGTTTTAGATCCAGTGGAGGCAATGGCCATTGTCGTCCTCCTTCAAATCAGTTTAGGATACTAAACTGGTAGATTTCACCCCAGGCGACTCCTCCAATCATGTAACATCCCTGATTTTTGGAAAGTGCAAAAATCACAAAAATTTGAAACTTTTTGTTTTCATGATTAAGCAAGTCACCAAAAACCAAATAAAAGATGGAAATAAAAGAAAACAATATGTAATTGGAATAAAGAAGCCAATTTGCCTTAATTCCATAAACCCTATTTCTAAAATAAAATAAAATATGTTTCCTCGTGTGAATAAAATATTTCTTAGCAAACATCCTTACCAAACATGTTTTCAACTCAACTACCATTTTGAAAATTATTATGATATTTAAAAACTAGAGGTTTGTTATCTTTAGTAATTCTCAATGTCACCAAAAATATTTTCACCAATCATTAAATATATCATATGAATAAAAATTATTTAAGTTGCTATTCGAATATCAAGCGTCAAACCATAGAATATATTCCATAAATTGTTTTTAGAAGTGAAATACTTTGGGAAAACAAATATTTACAAATGTGGTAGTCCTCTGATAATTATTATCAACTTTCCTATTTAATTATTTTCTACAATTAAAAATGGCATAAAGTTGCTATTAAGTGATTTGGTAATATGCTAAAATTATAAACTATACTAATGGGTTGAAATTGTTTTGAGAAATAATATTTGACCTAAATAATGTATCTGAAATATTAGAAGACCCAATTTCCATTTATTTACATTTTCTATTTTAAAATTTGTATTAAGTGACTATTCATGTTTTCATCATAATTTAAAATTATAAAAAGATGAAAACACTTTGAATTGGTTTTATAAAATAGTATTTTACCATAATACAGCTACTGAAATTTTATTTTACAAATATATATATTTTATAATTTCCTAAATTAAAAATCATATTAAGCTGCTATTAAGGTATTATTCAAATTTTCAAAATTCAAAAATAAAAACATATTGAAAAGTTTAAAAAATGATATGGGTTGAAAGATATTAATATTACAGAAATTTAGAAATTTATTTGACCTTAATTGGATAGAGAAACAGAAGTTATTAATGAAATAAGAAAACAGGAATAAAAAAACATCGAGGACGTCATCAATGACGTCATCATCATCTTCAACAAAGAAGGAAACCGCCGGCCGTTTCCTCCCGAATTTTCGCCCCCCGATTACTCTCCATTAAGACCACCAATTGATGCCCCGTCTGCTCCTCGTTAAAGCCCTCCTCAGCCTCCCTCTTTCCCCCATCTCTCCCTTTCGATTTGAGCCCCGAGGCCGTCGGAATTCATCATCGGAGCACCACACTGCCGCCGCCATATTCTTCGAATTCCGACCAACACAGAAGGTCCCTGCTGCCGATTCTTGGCCCTCTGCCTCCACCTCTCCCTTCTGCCCCTCCTAATTCTTGTTTTCGAATTTTTGCGCCTCAGGAAACACCACGTCAAGCGATCCCGAGGCCGCCGGAGCCCGTCGCCACCCCATCTGCATCGCTCTATCGTTCCAGGAGGTCCGAGCCCGCGCAGTCATCGCCATCGAGTTCGTCGAGTCGCGCCGATCGCTGCCGTCACCTCCGGGAGCCCCGAGGAGCACTGAATCGTCGCCGGCGTCCACGTACGAGCGCAGCGCCACCGTCCTTGCCATTTCCGGCGACAACTCCGGCGAGGTGAGAACCCTAACCCCCCAGCACCGTTAGATCATGACCCTACGGCGGTGATTAGATCACTTATTCGAAGTGGTATGCAACCCTCAGATCTGGATCAGACGACCCATATCTGTTGACTTATCCACGTCATCAGGCCCAGTCAGCACGCCACGCAGCAGCCCATTCAGCAAACCTATCCAATCAGCAGACGCCACATGGCCAGCCCTTCAATTCAAATTATTTCCCGCTGGACATAATTTGTTGTTTTGCAGATTAGTCCCTGTATCTTTGAACCATCATATCTTTTTATCCATAAGGCCAAATTTAGTAATCTTGGACTTTTTGAAATCCCCATAGTGTGTAGAATATTTTAGAACTGTTAAAATTCAAATTTGACAAACTTAAATTGGTTCAAATTTAAATATGCTTGTTTGATGAATTTTGTCATAATTCCAATTCTACAAATCCAAAAATTGCAAATAAAATATATTTGGAAACCTTAGGATGTGTACTTTCATACCCTCTGTCCCAAAATAATTTTTGATCAAATTAAAATTGAATTTAGAATTAAGTTGCTATTTGAGTATTTTTGACATAAATTAATTCTAGAAATAATTAGAATATGTTCCCTTAAGAAAAATTGCTCCATTTGGTAACCATTTTAGACACACTTGGACCATGGACATGTGTTTTTGACCAAAAACCCAACATAGTGATGTATCCATTTTCACCATGTCTTAGAATTTGTTTCCATCATCTATTGTTTGATGTTATGGCTATTTGGAGCCAAGACCAAGTCCTTACAATGTGTCAATCACATATAGTACCAAGTAGTGAACTTTAGTTTTCTATCTACTTTTCCACTCCCCCATTCTTGCTTCAAGAAATCATCAAGTTAGCAAAATGGAGATCAAGACTCAAGCACAAGAAGAAAACTTCATTTTCAACTTGGTGGAAAGATGAGGGGATACAATGAAGATAAATCAAGAAATTTTGAAGAAAAGACTTGTACTCCACAATTAGAAGCAACTCAAGGAATTACAAGTGTGAAGAAATCCAGAAGAAAACATCTCCCTCTCTCTTTCTATCTTTCTTCTTATTTTCTTTCTCTTCTTTTTGACTTAGTGGTATTTGTGCCCATCCCATAACTAAACCAATTAGTGAATGCCATGAAGAATTTATCAATAACAAGAGAAGAATCCATCCAAGGAACAAGACTACAATAGAAGCATGAAGATGATCTTCAAGAAGACAAGCATGTGAAGACTTGGAGCAATCCACACAAGTTGAAGAATAACAAGTGTTTTTGTCCAACCCTTGACCCAAATGAAAAGGACCAATATTTTAACTTTTTATATCCATTATTATGAAGTTAGTTGAACCTAGATATACACTAAACCAAAATGGAAAGACTAACTTAGAGTACTCAAATGTTTTTATGAAAGCAACTAAGTGTTACACTTTGTTATGTGTTACTTTAGTTGAGATAGTTAGATCACCTTGGTGAACTCTTGGAACTTCCTTGACAAGTATGGTTATAATAAAGTTAGTTTTCTACAAAACTCAATCTAGTCCATCCCAAGTAAACCCTTGGAACTCCCTTAATAAGTATTGAACTCAAACTTGACTTTGTCCTAGCCAACTTGGTTAAACCCCTTTGGATATGTTAGTTGCTCTGTATGTTTTCTACACTTGTATGTTTGTTTGCTAGGATGCTTGTTTATTTTTTTATTGTGTTTTCCATGAATATATTGTACGGGGAGCAACGATATTTTGTGAAGAGAGTGTGATATCTTCACCAACTTCAACAAGGAAAGTAACACACCATCAACTACCCATTATTTTCTATATGCATTAGTTGATTTTGAGTAGTATGCATGATAGGAAATTTTACTAAGTTATATACTATGCTATGCTATTATCCTAGTAGTGTGTAGCCATCCCTTTTACCTTGTTATTTTGATAGCCTTAGATTTTATTAGATGCTATGCAATGTTACAAATTGTTTTACTAGACGTTGAGGAAAAATCCTAAGTATAACTAATGAATGAACCACCTGGGTGGAAGTGGTAAGACTGGATTATGTTGAGTGTTTCCTGAGGGTCCTTGTCTAAGGGTTATTCCACTTGAGGTTGTCACTTGCGGATGGCCACCCAGGAACAAAGAGATTACTATGTCCCTCTAAATCTAGTAGCTTCCCGTGCAGCCTTTTAACAATATGGGCTCTGTCTTGATCAATTAAGTTGTGAGAGTTCAGCCCAGGCTTGACTAGCAGATGTAGCAAAATTATAGGTGGAACGGTCTTGCCGGTGGGTTTGGACTTCTTCTTCTGAAAGATCTCGTCTCAATTCTCTCCTTTCCATGATGCACTCCGGGTGTATAGGATGTTTGGGCTAATTGAAGACAAAGGGTGAAAGTGCACAAGCTCTACAGAGTCAACAAACTATGATCTTAGCCGTGTTCCCGGTTATGGACAACTATGAGCAGCTGGACATGGATTGACGGAAGAATCTCATCACCAATTTCAATAAGTAAAATTTTGACCAAGTGAACAGTATTGTGGTGCTTGGATCTTAATCCAATGTTGCCACCCTTTTGAAAAGAAAAGTTTGTTTTACAAAAGTGATAGGAGAAAACTGGCTTTATGGAAACTTAGCCAAAACTCCACTCGGCCAAATAAGCATGTAGTATTAGTCTTGCCATTTATAGCCACCATAGTGTTACTTGCCAATACATTAAATTCTATTGACTCCCTTGTGGATGCATATTCCATATTGCAAATGTTTCTGAAGACGAGTGAGGATTTCGTTTAGGATGTCGAGACTATCGCCAACATGTTTTGCCTGTGGCACATGAAGAAGATGGGCTCAATGTTGTACTATGTCTTCTGTTGTATATCTTTGTTTATTGCTAGTCTTCTAAGACTATGCAAGTTGTAATACTATTTTGTAAAGACTGGATCATGCGATGTAATAGAATTTGATGCATTTGCATGGTATTTCATTTTTTATTGTGGTGCTAGCAATTGATCCAGGGACTAGCACAATAACGCAGGTATTCCGTCTTTATTAAAAGTTGGGATGCTACAAAATGGTATCAGAGCATTGTGTTGCCCGTAGGATTCGAGACCCTTAGGTTTGGAAGCCATTTTTTATCATGTTATTATCTCCTTAGAGTATTTTGGATTCTAGCGGCATAGTGAGATGAAGCGGCCCGGACAACTTTGCGTGTCCACGGACACGAGACCGTTCCCTGATTGGCTTGCGGGTGCATTGTCCTTCTCACTATAGTGAATATCCAATTTGCAAAAAGTTGTTAATAACCCATTGATCACCCTAGGATTGAAAACTTTCTATGTTCAAACTTTCTAGAAACAAAACAATCATCTTAATCTTTCTCATATCCTCTCACCTATTATTCACCTTCAAAAATTTCTAGATGACCTACCTCTTCAATACCATCAAGACAGGAATGTTGATGACCATACCATGAAGTGCAAGAAGTATTTTCACCACATGAAGACCTACACTCAAGACAATTGAAGAAAACTTGGAGATACACCATTACTTCACAACAATCAAGAATACCCCAAGACATTGAGAGAAGGTTTTAAAGAAACTCAAGAAGATATAGATGAGACCACCAATCTAGTTACTTTGTTAGAATAACGTTAACGTATTAGTATATTGTTCATACTAATGAGTGTGGTATGACAATATTAGTATTTTATAAAAAACATGTTGTTTGGTGTGATGAATGTAATGCTATATGTTTGTTATGTGTTGTTTGCAAGATGAGTTTCCTTGATCTAATGTGTTTGGGTAAGATTTTCTTTAGTCTCTTTTTAATCTCTACTCATCTATGCTAAGCCAAACAAAGTCCCATGCCCATTCACCAACCCTAGTGAACTAGAGTATAAGGTGCAACAATAAGCCTTTCCCCCAAGAATGCCACAACCAGTATCCTACCAAGACACATGCCATACAATTGAGGAATGTCCCAGATTTCAAGATCCTTTTGTGTGAAGGAACAATCACATCCATGATGAAGCCAACTGTATACCAAGGAGCAGCAAGCCAATCAACAAGTGAAGATAAACAAGTGGACTCAAAGATGCATGAGATATGAAGATTTTGGAGCCTACTAGAGAAGAATCAATGAAGAAACACAACTATCAAGTTTGTGTTGCATAAGAGTTTTATGCAACCCAATAGTATGGGAAAACAATAGTTTAGCTCAGGATTGTCTTACAGATTGGAAACTTTTTGTTAAACAAGTGAGGTGACCTAGTGTTATTATACGAGATTCACCAATCTAAGTACAAGGTAATGATTGAGTGCAACATGGATTGCCCCCCATGATGATTACTCACTTTGTTCACTTTTGTTATGAGGAATGGTAAATCTGAGTGACATACCTATTAGAGAGACGACGATGTTAAACCTGAACCATATAAGGGTAGAATACAATAATGACCCTATGTTACTGTTGCTGAAAACGTACTATTTTCAGTGAGGATCAAGACAACCTTCGAGGTATCAAACAATGGAAGATATTGCCTACCATGAGAGTTTCGTTAGAAATAGCATGGTGTTTGCCTTCAAGGATGACAACAACAACAAGAAGGATGATTTCTAAGGACATCAAAAGGCCAAGTTGAGAGGAACCCAAAGACTTTTGATTGACCCAAAGAGTGCCCCCTCAGTGTCAAAGGTAGTTCAACATACCTATGTTGGTCTACAGCTCTACCGCGAAGGAAAGCTCTACTCAAGCCAATCTCAAAAGTACACTCCAACTCTAATGAAAATAGACTACCCACAAAAGTTTCTTTTAAGGGTGGTAGCCCACCAAGTTATTCTGGAACCCAGTTACCCAATCCTAATCTATCTTTATATCCTTCCCCAATTCTAGGGACGAGATTTCTTTTAAGGGTGGTAGTCTCCAACATCCCTGATTTTTGGAAAGTGCAAAAATCACAAAAAATTGAAACTTTTTGTTTTCATGATTAAGCAAGTCACCAAAAACCAAATAAAAGGTGGAAATAAAAGAAAACAATATGTAATTGGAATAAAGAAGCCAATTTGCCTTAATTCCATAAACCCTATTTCTAAAATAAAATAAAATATGTTTCCTCGTGTGAATAAAATATTTCTTAGCAAACATCCTTACCAAACATGTTTTGAACTCAACTACCATTTTGAAAATTATTATGATATTTTAAAACTAGAGGTTTGTTATCTTTAGTAATTCTCAATGTCACCAAAAATATTTTCACCAATCATTAAATATATCATATGAATAAAAAATATTTAAGTTTCTATTCAAATATCAAGTGTCAAACCATAGAATATATTCCATAAATTGTTTTTAGAAGTGAAATACTTTGGGAAAACAAATATTTACAAATGTGGTAGTCCTCTGATAATTATTATCAACTTTCCTATTTAATTATTTTCTACAATTAAAAATGGCATAAAGTTGCTATTAAGTGATTTGGTAATATGCTAAAATTATAAACTATACTAATGGGTTGAAATTGTTTTGAGAAATAATATTTGACCCAAATAATGTATCTGAAATATTACAAGCCCCAATTTCCATTTATTTACATTTTCTATTTTAAAATTTGTATTAAGTGACTATTCATGTTTTCATCATAATTGAAAATTATAAAAAGATGAAAACACTTTGAATTGGTTTTAGAAAATAGTATTTTACCATAATACAGCTACTGAAATTTTATTTTACAAATATTTATGTTTTATAATTTTCTAAATTAAAAATCATATTAAGCTGCTATTAAGGTATTATTCAAATTTTCAAAATTCAAAAATAAAAACATATTGAAAAGTTTAGAAAAATGATATGGGTTGAAAGATATTAATATTACAGAAATTTAGAAATTTATTTGACCTTAATTGGATAGAGAAAACAGAAGTTATTAATAAAATAAGAAAACAGGAATTAAAAAAAACATCGAGGACGAATCAATGATGTCATCATCGTCTTCAACAAAGAAGGAAACCGCCGGCCGTTTCCTCCCAAATTTTTGCCCCCCGATTACTCTCCATTAAGACCACCAATTGATGCCCCGTCTGCTCCTCGTTAAAGCCCTCCTCGGCCTCCCTCTTTCCCCCATCTCCCCCTTTCGATTTGAGCCCCGAGGCCGTCGGAATTCATCATCGGAGCACCACACTGCCGCCGCCGTATTCTTCGAATTCTAACCAACACAAAAGGTCCCTGCTGCCGATTCTTGGCCCTCTGCCTCCACCTCTCTCTTCCGCCCATCCTAATTCTCGTTTTCGAATTTTTGTGCCTCAGGAAACACCACGTCAAGCGATCCCGAGGCCGCCGGAGCCCGTCGCCACCCCATCTGCATCGCGCCATCGTTCCAGGAGGTCCGAGCCCGTGCAGTCATCGCCATCGAGTTCGTCGAGCCACGCCGATCGCTGCCGTCACCTCCGGGATCCCCGAGGAGCACTGAACCGTCGCCGGCGTCCACGTCCGAGCGCAGCGCCACCATCCTTGCCATTTCCGGCGACAACTCCGGCGAGGTGAGAACCCTAACCCCCCAGCACCGTTAGATCATGACCCTACGGCGGTGATTAGATCACTTATTCGAAGGGGTATGCAACCCTCAGACCTGGATCGGACGGCCCAGATCTGTTGACTTATCCACGTCATCAGGCCCACTCAGCACGCCACGCAGCAGCCCAGTCAGCAAACCTATCCAATCAGCAGACGCCACGTGGCCAGCCCTTCAATTCAAATTATTTCCCGCTGGACATAATTTTTTGTTTTGCAGATTAGTCCCTGTATCTTTGAACCATCATATCTTTTTATCCAAAAGGCCAAATTTAGTAATCTTGGACTTTTTGAAATCCCAATAATGTGTAGAATCTTTTAGAACTTTTAAAATATAAATTTGACAAACTTAAATTGGTTCAAATTTAAATATGCTTGTTTGATGAATTTTGTCATAATTCAAATTCTACAAATCCAAAAATTGAAAATAAAATATATTTGGAAACCTTAGGATGTGCACTTTCATACCCTCTGTCCCAAAATAATTTTTGATCAAATTAAAATTGAATTTAGAATTAATTTGCTATTTGAGTATTTTTGACATAAAATTAATTCTAGAAATAATTAGAACATGTTCCCTTAAGAAAAATTGCTCCATTTGGTAACCTTGAACAGAAGACATTAGGGTGTGCGCAGCGTGGTAAAAAACCAGTGTCTAAGAAATCTTGGTCATAGGACTAAACATTGGAGGATGAAGAAAAAGTGGTGTCTAAGAAAAAGATTCCTAGACAGGGGACTAGTGTAAGTCACAGGTGTCTAGTGATTAAAAATTTTAGCCATTCCAACTATTGGTGGAGGGGGAGCTGTTTGGTGGGAAAACTGGGCAAGGTGGGTCCTGCTAGGTGTGTCTAAACGGTGGAGTGAACTCATTTTCTTAGACACAAGTTTACCTTTTCTCCTAGACACACCTCAACGCTGTACATGCTCTTAGTGCATAACCATTTTGGACACACTTGGACCATGGACATGTGTTTTTGACCAAAAACCCAACATAGTGATATATCCATTTTCACCATGTCTTAGAATTTGTTTCCATCATCTATTGTTTGATGTTATGGCTATTTGGATCCAAGACCAAGTCCTTAGAATGTGTCAATCACATATAGTACCAAGTAGTGAACTTTAGTTTTCTATCTACTTCTCCACTCCCCCATTCTTGCTTCAAGAAATCATCAAGTTAGCAAAATGGAGATCAAGACTCAAGCACAAGAAGAAAACTTCATTTTCAACTTGGTGGAAACATGAGGAGATACAATGAAGATAAATGAAGAAATTTTGAAGAAAAGACTTGTACTCCACAATTAGAAGCAACTCAAGGAATTACAAGTGTGAAGAAATCCAGAAGAAAACATCTCCCTCTCTCTTTCTATCTTTCTTCTTATTTTCTTTCTCTTCTTTTTGACTTAGTGGTATTTGTGACCATCCCATACCCAAACCAATTAGTGAAAGCCATGAAGAATTTATCAATAACAAGAGAAGAATCCATCCAAGGAACAAGACTACAATAGAAGCATGAAGATGATCTTCAAGAAGACAAGCATGTGAAGACTTGGAGCAATCCACACAAGTTGAAGAATAACAAGTGTTTTTGTCCAACCCTTGACCCAAATGGAAAGGACCAATATTTTAACTTGTTATATCCATTATTATGAAGTTAGTTGAACCTAGATATACACTAAACCAAAATGGAAAGACTAACTTAGAGTACTCAAATGTTTTTATGAAAGCAACTAAGTGTTACACTTTGTTATGTGTTACTTTAGTTGAGATAGTTAGATCACCTTGGTGAACTCTTGGAACTTCCTTGACAAGTATGGTTATAATAAAGTTAGGTTTCTACAAAACTCAATCTAGTCCATCCCAAGTAAACCCTTGGAACTCCCTTAATAAGTATTGAACTCAAACTTTGACTTTGTCCTAGCCAACTTGGTTAAACCCCTTTGGATATGTTAGTTGCTCTGTATGTTTTCTACACTTGTATGTTTGTTTGCTAGGATGCTTGTTTATTTTGTTATTGTGTTTTCCATGAATAGATTGTACGGAGAGCAGCGATCTTTTGTGAAGAGAGTGTGATATCTTCACCAACTTCAACAAGGCAAGTAACACACCATCAACTACCCATTATTTTCTATATGCATTAGTTGATTTTGAGTAGTATGCATGATAGGAAATTTTACTAAGTTATACTATGCTATGCTATTATCCTAGTAGTGTGTAGCCATCCCTTTTACCTTGTTATTTTGATAGCCTTAGATTTTATTAGATGCTATGCAATGTTACAAATTGTTTTACTAGATGTTGAGGAAAAATCCTAAGTATAACTAATGAATGAACCACCTGGGTGGAAGTGGTAAGACTGGATTATGTTGAGTGTTTCCTCAGGGCCCTTGTCTAAGGGTTATTCCACTTGAGGTTGTCACTTGCGGATGGCCACCCAGGAACAAAGAGATTACTATGTCCCTCTAAATCTAGTAGCTTCCCGTGCAGCCTTTTGACAATATGGGCTCTGTCTTGATCAATTAAGTTGTGAGAGTTCAGCCCAGGCTTGACTAGCAGATGTAGCAAAATTATAGGTGGAACGGTCTTGCCGGTGGGTTTGGACTTCTTCTTCTGAAAGATCTCGTCTCAATTCTCTCCTTTCCATGATGCACTCCGGGTGTATAGGATGTTTGGGCTAATTGAAGACAAAGGGTGAAAGTGTAAAAGCTCTGCAGAGTCAACAAACTAAGATCTTAGCCGTGTTCCCGGTTATGGACAACTATGAGCAGCTGGACAAGGATTGACGGAAGAATCTCATCACCAATTTCAATAAGTAAAATTTTGACCAAGTGAACAGTATTGTGGTGCTTGGATCTTAATCCAATGTTGCCCCCCTTTTGAAAAGAAAAGTTTGTTTTACAAAAGTGATAGGAGAAAACCGGCTTTATGCAAACTTAGCCAAAACTCCACTCAGCCAAATAAGCATGTAGTATTAGTCTTGAAATTTATAGCCACCATAGTGTTACTTGCCAATACATTAAATTGTATTGACTCCCTTGTGGATGCATATTCCATATTGCAGATGTTTCTGAAGACGAGTGAGGATTTCGTTTAGGATCTCGAGACTATCGCCAACATGTTTTGCCTGTGGCACATGAAGAAGATGGGCTCAATGTTGTACTATGTCTTCCGCTGTATATCTTTGTTTATTGCTAGTCTTCTAAGACTATGCAAGTTGTAATACTATTTTGTAAAGATTGGATCATGCGATGTAATAGAATTTGATGCATTTGCATGGTATTTCATTTTGTATTGTGGTGTTAGCAATTGATCCAGGGACTAGCACAATAACGCAGGTATTCCATCTTTATTAAAAGTTGGGATGCTACAAATCAGTTCAGCGTGGGGTCCCACATGACTGAGAAATAGGAAAGCACACCCATCAAGTTCCTCCATGAGAATCGGGACATTTTTGCATGGAATCCCTTTAACATGCCTAGTGTTCCGAGGGAACTTGCTGAGCACAATTTGAATGTGGACCCTAAACTAAAACCTATACAACAATTCCTCTGTCGTTTCAATGATGAGAGACAAAAAGCTATTGGGGAACAAATAGCTTGGTTTATGGCAGCAGGGTTCATTGTGGTAGTACTTCATCCTAAGTGGTTAGAAAATCCAGTTCTGGTCTTGAAGAAAAAGGTACTTGGATAATGTGCATAGACTGTACATATTTGAAAAAACTTGTCCCAAGGACCCATTTTCCCTCGCTCGCATCGATCAAATTATTGATTCTACAGCTGGCTGTGAACTGTTATGTTTCCTAGATGCTTATTCAGATTATCATCAGATCAAGATGAAAGAGGAAGACCGGGAAAAAAAAACTTCGTTCATCACACCCTTTGGAGTGTTTTGTTATACATCCATGCCCTTTGGCTTGAAGAACGCAGGTGCTACCTACCAGCGGTGCACTGAGAACTGTTTGGAAAAAAACACAGATTGGACATGATGTGCATGCTTATGTTGATGACATTATTGTCAAGTCTCAAAAGGTTATACTTTCATTTCTGATCTGAAAGAAACATTTGCGAGTTTACGCAAGTATCAGATGAAGCTGAATACAGGGATGTGTGTTTGGAGTTCTAGTTGGAAAATTGCTAGGTTCCATAATTTCATAAAGGGGAATCGAGGCAAACCCAGAATAAATCCAGGCCATAAATAACCTGAAAAACCGGCTTGTCTCAAACATGTCCAGAAGCTTACAGGGTATTTTTAACCTTGATGACCCACAAGTGTAGGGAATCGCAACAGTGTTCGAGGGTAAGTGTAACCCAATTTATTGATTCAACACAAAGGGAGCCAAAGAATACCTATAAGCCTTAGCAACTGAGTTGTCAATTCAGCCACACCTGAGAAGCACTTACCAAAATATATTAGTAATAAAAGGTGCAATAAAACTGTGGATGGAGTGGTGTTGTGATGTTTCTCTTGCGTCCTCAACACACCTAATACAATGGAAATTGTATAGATGCACCGGTTCAGCGAAAAGATAGTTAATGTGGTAGAATACAGAGTTAAACAAGTGATATTTGTAATCTGTAATAAATGAACCAACAAGGAAAAAAGTAGTAAAAGCATGTAAAAACAGTAGCAATAATAGTAAAAGATGGACCGGGGTTCACATGTTCAGTAGTGGTAACTCTCTAAGCAATAGAACAAGTGTTGGGTAAACAAATTACAGCTAAGCAATTGACAAATCATGGGGGCATAACAATGTTATTATGACGACATATAGTTCAGGGGTTCTAACATGGTAGGCATTATGTCAAGGCATATAGACCACTATCTAGCATGCATCTATATCTAATAGTCCACCTTGAGAAAGCTATCTAGCAAATCTGGCTGGTATTAAGTTGCAGCAATGAAGTGATTGCTTTGGTGCAACAGAAAATTTCATGAAGAACAATACGTAATGTAAGCAATGGTTATCATCCGTAGACAAGAGCACCGCTGTTTTCTCCCTAGTGGCAACAACACATCCCCCACCCGTCATGTTTCTGTCACTCGAGCACAGGTGTAAGGGAGGCATGATGTCGCACCCGGACTTCTAGGGGATACTCACAGTCCGCTAAATAGTAGAACAAATGGCTTACGGGGCATACCGGCACCCGCATCTCAATATGAGCAGGCCAACACGTAAACGTGCGACAACCATTCTCTACTATCCATCGTCTGCGCAAACCATCCCATAGAAATCAGGATACTACCATTGACGTACTTCATACCATACACACATGGTACGTCAACGGTGTTTAACAAAATGATAGCACAACATATCTCTAAGACACAAAAGATTGAAATAAGTTGCAAATAGCTCTCACTAGAGCAGAGATAGCAAATACAGTCATCCAGAGGACACATGTCCCAACATATCATCATTACATCACAGCGGAAGCATCCAAAATGTCTGAGTACAGACAAGATCCAAATAGGCCTAAGAGGCCGGAAACGAAAAGACGGAGCCCATCCACGATGTCTCGGATCCTGCCCGGGTCCCCTATCTACTCGTCAGCAGCCTCGTCGTACTCCACGTAGTAGCCATCACGGGGATCCTCGTAAGCGTAGTCTGCGGAAACCACAGCCCCAAAGGGGTCAGTACATAAACGTACTGGCAAGCAAGACTCACAGTTCACCAAAGTGTACCCAACAACATCAAGCACAGATGCTTTGGGTTCAACGGAAGAAGGGGTGATACAAAAGATGCGGCAGCGGGCTGCACTAACCAACTACAGAAACATACTACAACTTTCGGCTAACAGAAAGGAGATAAGGTAGCGTATCGTAACCAACTACAACTAACTCCAAACAAACCCATCCTGGATCTCGCCCCTTATCCAAAGAAGCAATCCGAGGATAACTCACACAGTTGGATTAATGATGGGTCAAGTTATTGTGTCAATAAGACTATTACTAGTCAAGTTATCATTAATTGGGTGTAAGTTATTCTGAGTACTTGTTAGCCAGTACTTTCACCAAGTCATCCATAACCGCGGAAAACACGGCTTCTCGAGAAGATTTACCCTGCAGGGGTGCACCAATTTGGCCGTACACGTAAGAATAACCCGCCATATGGGATGCCTCCCACCAAGCGGGGCACTCAACACAACTCAACTCTTCTTCGCATTAAGCCCAAAGAACCCCGTGCAATTGAGCGCACGGCTAATCAAGCCCCACGAAGAAAAGGGGACCCTCATAGCACTCTAAGAACGTGTCTCCCTAAATGCCGACTACAAAAGTTCCACCCTGGCCTGGGTTCGCTAAATACATATGCATGCGGCAAATGGAAAACCCGAACTAAATGAGGCCATTTGGACGAGATGCGAATCGAATCAAATTGAGGGGGGCGCCCATACACGCTTCCCACATGCGGATAGTGCGCTCATCATGGATCAGTAGACAAGACCCTTTTCCTAATTAGGGTTGACACTAGCAGGCCTCAAAACCACGCCGGGCCTCCTGCCGGTGCCTTATCATCAAATTAGCATTACCTCAAACATTAACAGGTTGTTGTTTAACATCGAGCCCCAGAACATAATAAATAAGGTAACAAGAAGTAACAGACAGCAGACTCGAGCAGTAACAACCCTAAGCATGCTAGTAAGACACAGGCAACAAGCAATGGGGTTATAGGTGTGGAGGTGAGGGTATATCAGGGTTAAGGATAGCATGTGATAGGATCGAACACAAGCAACGATTCATAAGGCTAGCAGAATAGACAACGGAAAGTATCGGTATCCAATGTGGAAAGGAACACAATGGTTCATGTGAGTGAATACTTGCCTGCAAACGCAGCAGCCTGGTACTGAGCTAGATCCTCAGAAGGGGTGTCGTAAGTATCGTCTGTCTCAACGTCGTCGTCTATCCGAGAAGAAGCAAACAAACAACGCAGAGAGATAAACAATCAATAACATGGCATAGTGCACAATCATGGGATGATGCATGACCATTTAATTGATGCATCAAAAATAAACTAGTTGACATGGTAACATAACATGATTAAATGGACCCACATGCAATTTGAGTTGCATATGAAAAGCCCATGAATTAAGGTTGAAATAATTGTTTTACAACTAACCAACAGGTGAAAGTGGATTAGCATGATGCATGGATGAAGAAAACAGAAAAATAACAACAATAGAAACAATTTTGAAATAAGGTTTACCAAGTTTGGAATTTCAGTTATTAAGTTATGAAATTTTGGTTCCTTAAAGGTGTTACACAAGCATTTGTTGTTTCACCAATTTAAATTGTTCAAAATAGATAACAAAGTTCATATTTGGAAAGTACACAAAATTTTAGGTGGATTACATGTTTCAAATATTGAAAAAGGAATTAAGATGAATTAATTATGAATTAAACAAGTTCAAACAAGAATTAAATGAATTTAATTCAAGTATGAATTTATTGGAAATTTTATTTGTTCAAAACAGTAAACCAATTTCATATTTGAAAAGGTTATACTTTTCTAGTTTGAAAACATATTTTATAAGTTAAAAAATAATTTAATTTGAGCAAGTTATGAATTTAGCAAATTTAAATGATTTAAACAAGGTTTAAATTATTTAAGCAATTTTAATTATTCAAAACATGAAACAAAGTTTATATTTGGAAAGGTGGTTCAAAATAGCATGGAAAACATATTTTATTTGTGTTATTTGAATTAAGTTTGAATTATTTATGAAATTAACCAAATTTAAAATGAGTTGTTTGAATTTGAAATTTGAATGCATTTGAAATGTTCAAAACAGAAAACAAATGATTTAAATAGGTAGGGAATTTAATTTGGTTCAGTACACATATTTTATTTGCATCATTTGGATTTGGAAATTAAAAGTTATTTGCAATTTAAAAACAGGGACTAAACTGTGAAAGAAAAGGACTTAAACGTAAAAGAAAACTGGGCAGAAACATTTTCTACCCCGCAGTGGCTAGCCCAAGCCACTGACGAGGGGGCCCTGGGCCACTGTGGCCAGCGTGGCAGCTGACTGGGCCACAGGGGTCACCTACAGGTGGGCCTGGGGCGAGGGGATTAAATCCCAAAAAGTTGCGCAGCGGGGGCTCGAACCCTGGCCGCAGGCTCGCGCGAGCAGTGCTCTGCCACTGCGCTGTGAACGTTTCTTGTCAGGTAAGGGACAGCGAGGGAGGATATGTTTCAGATAGCGCTAACTGAATTTTTTCTGCAGGTGCGTTTTCTGAATTTCGACAGAGGGCTCGATGGCCGGCGGCGAGCTGCTGCAGTGCTCGTGCTGCCGTGCTGCTTGTGCGTGGATGCGTGCGTTGCGAGCGTGTGGTGAGCGTGTGCTCGTGCAGAGAAGAAAGAGGGGCGAGGTGGACGTGCTCACCTCCGCTGCAGGTGAAGCAGCGGCCCGGGGAGGACGTCGCCGGCGACAGAACGGGGACGGCGGCGGAGATCCGGGAAGTTCCAGCCGTGGTCGAGGAGGTGATGAAGACGGCGACAGCACGGGGGCTCGATCCCCGTGCTCAGCCAGCGATGAGGAGCACGGTAGGCGCGGCGATCATCGGAGGGCAGTGCGGTGGCGCTCGGGGTTTTTAGAGGTGGGTGCAGAGATGGAGGAAATCGGCGGCGTCGAGGGAGAGATGGTGGTGGGTGGTCTAGGGCACCGAGGGGGGAACCCTAGGGTTAATAAGGAGGAGGTGATCGCCTCCCGGCCGTACCGTCCGCCGTACGGCGACGTGGACACGGCGGATGTGCCGCGGTACAGAAAGAAGGTGAGCGAAAGGGTAAGTGGCCGCTGGTGGGCTGGGCCTGGCTGGTAGGCGCAGCCCACTGGCTGGCCTGCCCCTCTCTCTACCTTTTGTTTTATTTTTTTCTGCTGTTTTTTTTTGCTGAATAGAAAAAAGAAGAAAAAGGATAGGTTTTGATGTTAGAAAATTCTAGGAAAAAATTGGTATTGCTTAATTATTGTAACAGCAACAACTTGCAAAGTTTAGTTTTCCAAAATATTTAAATTATGTTGCTGTTTGAAATTTGTTTTGAATTTGAATGAAATTAATATTAATGGAATAATTTGACTTAAGCAACTTGAAAGTTTTAAATTCAAATTTATTTGGAAACAAGTGAATGATTTGTTTTGTAAGTTTCATAATTTCAAATTGGGTGCTGTTTGTAATTGAATTTGAATTTGAATGCAAATTGAATTAAGTGGATTATTAAAAGAACAAAACAATAGTTTGAGCTTTAAATTTCAATGGAAACAAATAGCTGTTTTTAATTGAATATTTCTATTTGAGAATTGTAACATAACAAGTATGAACCATTTGATTTGGAAATTGGTTTGAAAACAATTGAAAACAGATGCGAAACAAATGTAAACAAAAGTAATGAGTATGATGACATGATGCAAAACTTTAATAAAACAAGAAACAAACATTCTAAAGGTAATTTTCATACTTGGGATGTTACAAAACGCCCCCCCTTGAAGGAATCGCGCCCCGAGATTCCTACTGAGAAGAGAAAAGGGCCGGATACTTCTTGCGAAGATCCTCTTCGGTCTCCCACGTTGCCTCTTTATCGGAATGATGGGACCACTGCACTTTTAAGAACTTGGTACTCTTGTTGCGAGTTTTACACTCGATCTCATCGAGAATACGAATAGGGTGCTCCTCATAAGATAGATCTTCTTGCAGTTCAATGGAATCATGATCAACTGCACGATCTGGATCTTTGAAACACCTCTTGAGCTGTGACACGTGAAACACATCGTGCACCTTTGATAGTTTTTCTGGAAGTTCAAGACGATAGGCATTTTCCGCACGCCTTGAGAGAATGTTGAAAGGACCAATGTATCTTGGTGCAAGCTTTCCTTTCACACCAAAACGATGAGTGCCTCTGAGGGGAGTTACACGGAGATATGCCTTGTCACCAGGTGCATAGATCATATCCCTATGCTTGCTGTCATAGTAGCTTTTCTGACGAGACTGAGCAATCTTGAGATTGTCACGAATGATGCGAACTTTCTCTTCGGCTTCCTTAACAATGTCAGGGCCTAAGAGTGAACGTTCACCAGCTCCAGACCAATTGATTGGACTCCTGCATCTGCGGCCATAGAGAGCTTCAAATGGTGCCATGCCTAGGCTTGCCTGGAAGTTGTTGTTGTAGGAGAATTCAGCATATGGAAGACATTCCTCCCATTTCATGCCAAAGGATAGACCACATGCTCTGAGCATATCCTCGAGAATCTGATTGACTCTTTCGACTTGCCCTTGAGACTGAGGGTGATAGGCTGTGCTGAACAGAAGTTTGCTGCCCAATGCTTCTTGAAAGCTTTTCCAGAAATGAGAAGTGAATATGCTTCCACGGTCTGAGCTTATTTCCAATGGAACACCATGAAGAGGAACAATCTTTGCTGTGTAGAGTTCTGCTAACTGGCTAGCTGAGATTGTTTCTTTGACAGCAAAGAAGTGAGCTACTTTAGTGAGACGATCAATAACAACGAAGATTGCATCGTTGCCCTTCTTGGACTTTGGAAAACCAGTGACGAAGTCCATTTCAATCATGTCCCACTTCCACTCAGGAATTTTCAGAGGTTGGAGAAGACCGGCTATTTTCTGATGGACTGCCTTAACACGTTGACAAACGTCGCATTCAGAAACGTATTGAGCAATTTCACGTTTCATGTCAGGCCACCAATACAGCGTCTTAAGATCCTGGTACATCTTTGTACTTCCAGGGTGTATGGAGAGAGGAGTTTCATGAGCCTCCTTGAGAATGACATCTTTGAGACTTTTAACTTGAGGAACTGCAATGCGTCCTTCGAAGAACACCGTTCCCTTGTCATCAATTGAGAAGGACTTAAATTTCTCCTTGCCTTCTTTGATGTGTTCTACCATCTTCTTGATTTCAGCATCACGAAGTTGTTCAGAACGAATCTTGTCCTCGAGAGTTGGACTGGCTGTCAAGTTTGCAAGATAGCCTTGAGGAACAAGACCAAGGTTCAGCTTCTGGAATTCTTCATGAAGTGGAGGTTGGCTTTCCATGATCATGAGATTATTGCAATACGACTTGCGACTGAGAGCATCGGCCATAACATTAGCCTTGCCTGGAGTGTAAGAAATGGTAAGATCAAAGTCTTTAATCTTTTCAATCCATCTTCTTTGCCCGAGGTTTAGATCTGGCTGAGTGAAGATGTATTTCAGACTCTTATGATCGGAAAAGATTTCAGTGCGATTACCCAACAAGTATTGCCTCCATTTCTTGAGGGCAAACACAACTGTTGCAAGTTCAAGGTCATGTGTGGGATAGTTGAGCTCATGTGCATTCAACTGACGTGAAGCATAAGCCACAACTTGACGTTCTTGCATAAGAACTGCACCTAGACCTTGGAGAGATGCATCACAGAATATCTGGAAAGGTTTGGTAGGATCTGGGCCAACTAGAACTGGTGTAGAAGTGAGTTTAGTCTTCAGGAGATTGAAACTTTCATCACATTGTGGAGACCAAACGAACTTCTTGTCCTTCTTTGTGAGATCAGTGAGAGGTTTGGCAATCTTGGAGAAGTTTTGGACGAAACGACGGCAATAGCTAGCCAAGCCAAGAAAACTTCGTACTTGCTTTACCGTCTTAGGAGGTTTCCAATCAACAATTGCTTTAACCTTTTCTGGATCAATGGCTATGCCCTTTGCAGAGATGACATGACCAAGGTAAGCAACTTCTGGAATCCAGAACTCACATTTTGAGAACTTAGCATAAAGACGATGCTCGCGAAGTTTCATGAGAGTGAGACGAAGATGTTCTTCATGCTCTTCCTCGGATTTTGAGTAGACAAGAATGTCATCAAGATATACCACAACGAACTTGTCGAGGTATTCATGGAAAACAGAATTCATGAGTCGAGAGAATGTCGCCGGTGCATTGGTGAGACCAAAGGACATGACGGTGTATTCATATAGACCGTACCGAGTGGTGAAAGCTGTATTTGGAATATCCTCTTTTCTGATCTTTATTTGATGATAACCCATTCTCAAGTCCAACTTGGAGAATATTGAGGCTCCAGCAAGTTGATCAAAAAGATCATCGATACGAGGAATTGGATACTTGTTTTTGATGGTTTTCTCGTTAAGAGGACGATAGTAAACAACGAGTCTCTTTGTGTGATCCTTCTTCGCAACGAACAGAGTTGGGCAACCCCAAGCCGAGGAACTAGGTTGAATGTAACATTTTTCCATGTACATATCGATTTGCTCCTTTAACAGTTTCAGTTCAGGAGGAGCTATCTTGTATGGGTGCTTAGAGATTGGAGCAGTACCTGGTTCAAGCTCGATCACGAACTCAACTGCTCTGTCCGGAGGCATCCCTGGCAACTCTTCTGGAAAGACGTCAGGAAATTCACAAACCACCGGAACATTTTCAAGTAGAGGTAGAGGTTTTGCATCGAGGGTGCACAGCTGAACAGAACTTGATTCATTTGGAGAATAGACTATCTGGCCAGAAGGGTGGAACAGAGTTATTGACTTCTGAGCACAGTCAATTTTTGCTTTATTGGCCTTCAACCAATCCATACCAAGAATGACATCAATGTCAGAATTTCCCAGCAACATGAGAGAAGCAAGGAATATGTGGCCTCCAATTAGGATTTGATTATCCTTACTTATCTTGGAAGTCAACATTTGAGATCCCGGGGAGTGAACGGTGATTTGATTGCTTAGTGGAACCACAATTAGGTTGTTTGTTGTGGCAAAAATCTTTGACACAAAAGAATGCGATGCTCCGGTATCAAACAACACTTTAGCTGGAAAAGAGTTTACGGGTAATATACCGAGAACGACGTCAGGAGCTTCCTTAGCTTTGTCGATCTTGACATGATTCACCCTTGCGGTCCTCCCGACAGGCCTGTTGTTGGAGTTGAAGGCCTTAGGCGGGGGAGCGCGCACCATTGCCTGGTTTGTATTGGGACGAGGTGGTGGTGGAGGTAGCTGCCTCTGCGTGCACTTGTCAGCGTAGTGCCCCGTCTGCTTGCACTTGTAGCAAGTGACGACACGAGGAGGCCCTGGCCTTGGCTGCCCCATCGAAGCCCTCTGATCATGCATCTGAGCAGGGTTGGGTGGGCGGGGAGCAAAGCCTGGAGAAGTTTGGGCGTATGGAGCCCTAGTGACAGCACCATTTGGCACCCAGATGCGGCGCTTCTGCGGAGGGGTGGTCATGTTGGAGGAGGAACCACCCTCACGCGAGTGCTTGCGAGACTCCTCGAACGCCTTGCGCCCATTTTCTTCATTGAGCGCGGTGTTAACGAGCTCCTCGAAGTTGTTGGCCTTGATATTGGTGAGGGCGTACTTGAGTTCCGGGTTAAAACCTCTGTGGAACCTTGCCATCTTCTTAGCCTCAGTGGACACCTCATCACCAGCATAACGAGCGAGGCGATTGAACTCACTCTGATAGCCAATGACATCCAGCTTGCCCTGCTTGAGTGAGCAAAACTCTTCACGCATCCTTTCCATGAGACCATCTGGAATGTGGTGCTTCAGGAAAGCTTCCTTGAAACAACCCCAGGTGATTGGATAGCCAGCTCTCATGGTCTGGTAGTTTTCCCACCAAGTAGCCGCCTGACCCTTCAGCAGATAGGAGGCATACTTGACCTTGTCTTCCTCAGCAACGTGAGCAATGTCCAGAGCCTTGGCTATCTCACGGATCCAGTCATCAGCATCCAGAGGCTCGCGTGTTGCCACGAAAGCTCTCGGGCCCAGACTGAGAAACTCCTTGACACTGACTCGTGGAGCGGTCTGGTTGATGTGCTAATTAGCCTGGAACTGGGCCATCTGCGTCACGACTTGAGTCATCTGAGTCAACAGCTCCGTGATTGGCGGTGGCTCAGGCGGGGTGTTCCTTGTTGGCGGCATCCTGAATGGAAATGCATTTTAGCACAACAACAGAAAAGGATAGACTTGGCAATCGAAAGAGAGATTATTCCGACGCATGAATAGATAACCAACAGGTACATCATCACATGTTCAAATACATCAGAATATCCAACACACCACAAATGGTTCGAATGCCAAAGGATAACTAAACATAGCTAAGAACGGATACATCGGTACTCCCATGCTCATCACGCAGGACGGCGGTGAGTAGTACGGCGAGAGGTACGGTGAGGAGGATTACCACGAAAGTAGGTATAACGACGATCCACGTAGATCTGACGTGGTCTGAGCCCGACTCTCGGTGTGGTGAAGTACATAGCATCGGCTCCTTGTGCTCCAAAGCGGGGAATCCCAGTGTAACCAGCACCAAGGTTGAGGAGTGGACCTCTGATCGGCTCGTAACCTCCAGCATCTGGCAGACGACGACCAACTGGCTGATCGAAACGTGCAAAGCGCTCGTTTCCAACAAAGTCTGTGGTGTACGTCGCCAGACGAGTCAAAGCAAGGTAGAGCTGCTCTCTGACTGAAGCCAACTCCTGAGATAGTGTGCTGGCAAGTGCGTCACTGTGCCTCACAAACTGAGCGGTGGTGTGCAGCCTGGAGTTATCATGCTCATAAACATCCAGGTTGTCATAGAGAGTGAAGTGAGCTCCCTCCGAAGTGATGTATCCACGGGGGATGTGGCGATAGATGGAATCGTCAAATCCCCAGTAGTCAGCACGAAGGACGGTGAGACTCACATAAGCTGCCTGCTGCACGGCCATATCCACTGTGGAACCTACTGCCTCGTAGCGGTGGACTACGCTCATGCCATCATCTCTCTCGCTGCTGCTCGTAGACCTGGTACTCTGGTGCCCAACGGAACCCCAGATAAGTGACCATGTCTCTCAGCATCTCCGGATAACCGGCGGTGCTCTCACAACGAATCATCCGAACCACCTGCGGGTAGAACCTGAGATCCATCTGCAGATGATCGGGGAAGTTTTGATTAGACGCCGGTAGAAGAACTGAAGTGGAAAGCAACAACAAGGTTTCAACGGACGAGAAGGATGTTGAGAAGAACAGGATATCGAAGCAACATCGGGAAACACGAGACCCAAAACACTCCTGAGGTACTACGGAAAACCCATCCGGGCTTCTAAAGGATCAATATCTACTGCTTAAGGAATAGAGGATTTGCTTCCGGGGCTTACACGCCTCCGTTCTCAATCGTGAGTAGGCAACATGATAAATCATGTCACAACCACCTCCATTCCTATGGTCTAGTAGATATAACTATCCTAGAGAAACCAGGATTCGTGAAAACCTAACTTGAAAGTTTTAGATGAGAAGAGAAAACAACGTTGCACTTCCTTACCAGAAAAGGGAGGGTGGGTGGGGAAAGAAATAAAATGGCAGAATTCCTACTCTCACGTTTCATTTTTCCTATATAGCTACAAAATAGTTTCTAGACTCAACTGCGACCAGTAAAAGGGATCCTACAGGCATACAGGCTCTGATACCATTTGTCGCACCCGGACTTCTAGGGGATACTCACAGTCAGCTAAATAGTAGAACAAATGGCTTACGGGGCATACCGGCACCCGCATCTCAATATGAGCAAGCCAACACGTAAACGTGCGACAACCATTCTCTACTATCCATCGTCTGCGCAAACCATCCCATAGAAATCAGGATACTACCATTGACGTACTTCATACCATACACACATGGTACGTCAATGGCGTTTAAAAAAATGATAGCACAACATATCTCTAAGACACAAAAGATTGAAATAAGTTGTAAATAGCTCTCACTAGAGAAGAGATAGCAAATACAGTCATCCAGAGGACACATGTCCCAACATATCATCATTACATCACAGCGGAAGCATCCAAAATGTCTGAGTACAGACAAGATCCAAATAGGCCTAAGAGGCCGGAAACGAAAAGACGGAGCCCATCCACGATGTCTCGGATCCTGCCCGGGTCCGCTATCTACTCGTCAGCAGCCTCGTCGTACTCCACGTAGTAGCCATCACGGGGATCCTCGTAAGCGTAGTCTGCGGAAACCACAGCCCCAAAGGGGTCAGTACATAAACGTACTGGCAAGCAAGACTCACAGTTCACCAAAGTGTACCCAACAACATCAAGCACAGATGCTTTGGGTTCAACGGAAGAAGGGGTGATACAAAAGATGCGGCAGCGGGCTGCACTAACCAACTACAGAAACATACTACAACTTCCGGCTAACAGAAAGGAGATAAGGTAGCGTATCGTAACCAACTACAACTAACTCCAAACAAACCCATCCTGGATCTCGCCCCTTATCCAAAGAAGCAATCCGAGGATAACTCACACAGTTGGATTAATGATGGGTCAAGTTATTGTGTCAATAAGACTATTACTAGTCAAGTTATCATTAGTTAGGTGTAAGTTGTTCTGAGTACTTGTTAGCCAGTACTTTCACCAAGTCATCCATAACCGCGGAAAACACGGCTTCTCGAGAAGATTTACCCTGCAGGGGTGCACCAATTTGGCCGTACACGTAAGAATAACCAGCCAGATGGGATGCCTCCCACCAAGCGGGGCACTCAACACAACTCAACTCTTCTTCGCATCAAGCCCAAAGAACCCCGTGCAATTGAGCGCACGGCTAATCAAGCCCCACGAAGAAAAGGGGACCCTCATAGCACTCTAAGAACGTGTCTCCCTAAATGCCGACTACAAAAGTTCCACCCTGGCCTGGGTTCGCTAAATACATACGCATGCGGCAAATGGAAAACCCGAACTAAATGAGGCGATTTGGACGAGATGCGAATCGAATAAAATTGAGGGGGGCGCCCATACACGCTTCCCACATGCGGATAGTGCGCTCATCATGGATCAGTAGACAAGACCCTTTTCCTAATTAGGGTCGACACTAGCAGGCCTCAAAACCACGCCGGGCCTCCTGCCGGTGCCTTATCATCAAATTAGCATTACCTCAAACATTTACAGGTTGTTGTTTAACATCGAGCCCCACAACATAATAAATAAGGTAACAGGAAGTAACGGACAGCAGACTCGAGCAGTAACAACCCTAAGCATGCTAGTAAGACACAGGCAACAAGCAATGGGGTTATAGGTGTGGAGGTGAGGATATATCAGGGTTAAGGATAGCATGTGATAGGATCGAACACAAGCAACGATTCATAAGGCTAGCAGAATAGACAACGGAAAGTATCGGTATCCAATGTGGAAAGGAACACAATGGTTCATGTGAGTGAATACTTGCCTACAAACTCAGCAGCCTGGTACTGAGCTAGATCCTCAGAAGGGGTGTTGTAAGTATCGTCTGTCTCAACGTCGTCGTCTATCCGAGAAGAAGCAAACAAACAACGCAGAGAGACAAACAATCAATAACATGGCATAGTGCACAATCATGGGATGATGCATGACCATTTAATTGATGCATCAAAAATAAACTAGTTGACATGGTAACATAACATGATTAAATGGACCCACATGCAATTTGAGTTGCATATGAAAAGCCCATGAATTAAGGTTGAAATAATTGTTTTACAACTAACCAACAGGTGAAAGTGGATTAGCATGATGCATGGATGAAGAAAACAGAAAAATAACAACAATAGCAACAACTTTGAAATAAGGTTTACCAAGTTTGGAATTTCAGTTATTAAGTTATGAAATTTTGGTTCCTTAAAGGTGTTACACAAGCATTTGTTGTTTTCACCAATTTAAATTGTTCAAAATAGATAACAAAGTTCATATTTGGAAAGTACACAAAATTTTAGGTGGATTACATGTTTCAAATATTGAAAAAGGAATTAAGATGAATTAATTATGAATTAAACAAGTTCAAACAAGAATTAAATGAATTTAATTCAAGTATGAATTTATTGGAAATTTTATTTGTTCAAAACAGTAAACCAATTTCATATTTGAAAATGTTATACTTTTCTAGTTTGAAAACATATTTTATAAGTTCAAAAATAATTTAATTTGAGCAAGTTATGAATTTAGCAAATTTAAATGATTTAAACAAGGTTTAAATTATTTAAGCAATTTTAATTATTCAAAACATGAAACAAAGTTTATATTTGGAAAGGTGGTTCAAAATAGCATGGAAAACATATTTTATTTGTGTTATTTGAATTAAATTTGAATTATTTATGAAATTAACCAAATTTAAAAGGAGTTGTTTGAATTTGAAATTTGAATGCATTTGAAATGTTCAAAACAGAAAACAAATGATTTAAATAGGTAGGGAATTTGATTTGGTTCAGTACACATATTTTATTTGCATCATTTGGATTTGGAAATTAAAAGTTATTTGCAATTTAAAAACAGGGACTAAACTGTGAAAGAAAAGGACTTAAAAGTAAAAGAAAACTGGGCAGAAACATTTTCTACCCCGCAGTGGCTAGCCCAAGCCACTGACAAGGGGGCCCTGGGGCCACTGTGGCCAGCGTGGCAGCTGACTGGGCCACAGGGGTCACCTACAGGTGGGCCTGGGGCAGGGGGATTAAATCCCAAAAAGTTGCGCAGCGGGGGCTCGAACCCTGGCCGCAGGCTCGCGCGAGCAGTGCTCTGCCACTGCGCTGTGAACGTTTCTTGTCAGGTAAGGGACAGCGAGGGAGGATATGTTTCAGATAGCGCTAACTGAATTTTTTCTGCAGGTGCGTTTTCTGAATTTCGACAGAGGGCTCGATGGCCGGCGGCGAGCTGCTGCAGTGCTCGTGCTGCCATGCTGCTTGTGCGTGGATGCGTGCGTTGCAAGCGTGTGGTGAGCGTGTGCTCGTGCAGAGAAGAAAGAGGGGCGAGGTGGACGTGCTCACCTCCGCTGCAGGTGAAGCAGCGGCCCGGGGAGGACGTCGCCGGCGACAGAACGAGGACGGCGGCAGCACGGGGGCTCGATCCCCGTGCTCAGCCAGCGATGAGGAGCACGGTAGGCGCGGCGATCATCGGAGGGCAGTGCGGTGGCGCTCGGGGTTTTCAGAGGTGGGTGCAGAGATGGAGGAAATCGGCGGCGTCGAGGGAGAGATGGTGGTGGGTGATCTAGGGCACCGAGGGGGGAACCCTAGGGTTAATAAGGAGGAGGTGATCGCCTCCCGGCCGTCTCGTGTGCCGTACGGCGACGTGGACACGGCGGATGTGCCGCCGTACAGAAAGAAGGTGAGCGAAAGGGTAAGTGGCCGCTGGTGGGCTGGGCCTGGCTGGTAGGCGCAGCCCAGTGGCTGGCCTGCCCCTCTCTCTACGTTTTGTTTTATTTTTTCTGCTGTTTCTTTTTTTTTTGCTGAATAGAAAAAGGATAGGTTTTGATGTTAGAAAATTCTAGGAAAAAATTGGTATTGCTTAATTATTGTAACAGCAACAACTTGCAAAGTTTAGTTTTCCAAAATATTTAAATTATGTTGCTGTTTGAAATTTGTTTGGAATTTGAATGAAATTAATATTAATGGAATAATTTGACTTAAGCAACTTGAAAGTTTTAAATTCAAATTTATTTGGAAACAAGTGAATGATTTGTTTTGTAAGTTTCATAATTTCAAATTCGGTGCTGTTTGTAATTGAATTTGAATTTGAATGCAAATTGAATTAAGTGGATTATTAAAAGAACAAAACAATAGTTTGAGCTTTAAATTTTAATGGAAACAAATAGCTGTTTTTAATTGAATATTTCTATTTGAGAATTGTAACATAACAAGTATGAACCATTTGATTTGGAAATTGGTTTGAAAACAATTGAAAACAGATGCAAAACAAATGTAAACAAAAGTAATAAGTATGATGACATGATGCAAAACTTTAATAAAACAAGAAAAAACATTCTAAAGGTAATTTTCATACTTGGGATGTTACACATGAGCCCACTATCTAGCATAAATACTCCCTCTTGGAGATGCATACAACTATGTGACCAATATAATCATACACATAGGAGCATGCAAGAACACATTAAAACACTCTAAGGATATAAGTGAAGATTCTCATATAATAACATGGACAAAATAATCATAATTCTATGGTGCATCAGATCCAAGCAAACACAACACATAACATTACATCGGATGGATATCTATCATGTAAGGCGGCTCAAGAGACCATGGTATTGAACATCAAGGGGGAGAGAGTACCAACTAGCTACTTCTATGAACCCATAATCCACGAGATGAACTACTCACGCATCTGTCTGAAGGCAATCATGGCGATGTAGAGGCCTCCGGTGGCGATTCCCCTCTCTGGCAGGGTGCTGGAACAGGGTTGCAGAAGCCCTAGATTGGAATTTCGAGGTGACGACGCCTCTCTTTATGTTTCATGGAAAATAACTCCGTCTCCAAACATTTTAGGGTTTAGGGAAATTTATAGGCAAATAGGCGACGAGAGGCGGCGGCCAGGGCGCCTAGGGGGCCACTAGGCGCAGCCTAGGGCTGGGCCGTGTCTGGCACCCCTTGGCTGCCCTTCGGCTCTTCTTTGGACTCTGTCTTTGTTCCGGGTAAAAAACGATCTCCGTGGATTTTCAGCCCTTTCTGAGAATATTTCTTTAAGAACTTTTCCGAAATAGAAAAACATCAGAAAACAGCAACTGGCCTGGGCATCTCGTTAATAGTTTAAGCCTATGAAAACATCCAAAAAAACGAATGAAAACATGTGCAAAACATAAATGTATTGGATAGAAAACAAGCATGAATCATAAAAAATTATAGATACGTTTGCAATGTATCACAACTCTAGACTTGGAGAAAAGGCCATACCATTATTACCGGCTCTTGAAGAAAATAGAAAAGTTCATATGGGACCAAGAAGCTGATGATGCTCTAGAAGCCCTGAGTAAGAAGCTTTTAAACGCCCATGTACTAGCTGCACGTGAGAAAAAAGAGCCTATGTTAGTGTACATTGCTGCAAACAATAGAGTCGTTAGTGCGGTTGTGGTTGTGGAGATAAGTCAAGAAGAAAAAGAAGGCACAGTCTAGAGACCTGTTTATTATGACAGTGAGGTCTTAATAGAGTCGAAACAGAGATACCCACATTGGCAGAAACTGGTTTTTGGTTTTTCATGATGAGTCGTAAACTGAAACACTATTTTCAGGAACATCCAATCACCGTTGTCAGTTCTGCACCTCTAGCTGATATCATACAGAATAGAGAAGCAACAAGTCGAGTTGCCAAGTGGGCTATTGAGATGGTACCGTATCATATCAAGTATGAGCCGAGACCGAATCAAGTATCGGGCATTGATCGAGTTTATCAATGATTGGACACAACTTCAAGTTCCTCCAGAGAAGCCTGACACCAAGTATTGGACCATGCATTTCGACAGGTCACGACACCTCGAAGGATCAGAAGCTGGCGTGGTCTAGACGTCCCCACGAGGTGATAAATTTTGATATGTTTTACAGATCTCATTAAAATAAACTAATAATGCAGCCGAGTACGAGGCTTTACTTCATGGGCTCCAAATCATGAAAGAAATGATTATAGCCCGGATTCATTGCCAGGCACATTCAGATCTAGTTTCTTAACAAGTCACTGGAACCTGGGATTCTAAAAACCAAGTTATGGCAGCTTACATATGAGCAGTTGCCCAGCTAGCAGGATATTTTCAAGGTTATTAGGTTGATCACATTGATCAACGACTTAACAAAGTAGATGACGCATTGTCTCGTTTAGGTTCTCAGAAAAACAGGTTCCACCCAATGTCTTTTTGGATGTAATTCACAGTCCATGAGTCAAAGTCCCTATAGAGGAAGACATAGCAAATCCAGATCCCGAGTCAGAACTGGTAGCAACTCTTCATGCAACACCAGACGAGCTCCCACAGGAGGAAATTATTGTCCGCTGGATTATAAGATGTTCCAAGGTGTACACAATCATAAATGGTGATATGTATAAAATAAGTACAACTGGAATTTTTCAAAGATGTGTCTCTCGAGAAGAAGGGTGTCGGATCCTAAACGAGATCCCCTCAGGAGATTGTGGCCATGATGCTAGTTCCATATCATTGGTTGTTAAGGCTTTCAACATGGATTTTTCTAGCTTACAACAATGGCTAATGCTGATCAAATTGTACGAACTTGTGAAGGTTGCCAGAAGTACGCAAGGCAAGAACACATGCCAACTCAGGATTTGGGGATGATTCCAATAACCTGTCCTTTTGCGGTCTGGGGGGTTGACATGGTTGGTCCTTTCAGAATGTCACCAGGAAAGAAAACTCACCTCTTAGTTGCACTTGACAAGTTCACCAAGTGGGTTGAGACAGAACCTGTAAGTAAGTGTGATGCAGCCACAACGGTCAAGTCCTTATAGAAGTTGATTTTCAGGTTTTTATATCTAGATAGCATCATCACAGATAATGGAATAAAATTGTCTGAAAGAGTAATGCAGAAATACTGTGAGCAGAATCATATCATACTTGACCTCTCTTCAGTTGCACACCCACAATCCAATGGATGGGCAGAAAGGGCTAACCAGCAATTGTTGCGAGGTATCAAACCCAAACTTCAGGTTCCTCTTGAGCGTACTACGGGTTTCTGGGTCAAGGAACTCCCTACTATATTATGGAGCATACGGACTACTCCCAACAGATCAACACGCTATACGCCATTTTTTCTAGTTTATGGTGCAGAAGACGTATTGCCAAGTGATATTTATCATGATTCACCAAGGGTCACTACATCCGTGGAAACTGAAAACGAGATAGCTCGTCAGAACTTGATGGAAACTTTGGAAGAAGCATGAGAACTCGCAACATATAAATCATCTATATACCAGAAGGATTTGCGTCACTATCATAGCCGCAGAGTTAGAACTCACACTTTTCAGGAGGGTGATCTATTTCTTCGAATAATCCAGAAAAGAGATGGGATGCAAAAAACCGAGCCCGCCTTGAGAAGGACCGTTTGTAGTAAATAAAAATCTACACAAAAGATCATATTACCTCATTGACATGTGTGACGCTGGAATGTCGCGCACATTTGAGGAAGAGACACCAAGGCCTTGGAATATAGCTCCATTACGCTAATATTGCACATTAGATCATTGTAATCACCATGTCTCTATTATGATCAATATAATAAAGCTGACAGGTCTTGAAATTCAGACCACTGTCATATCACAGCTGGTAGGTAGCACCTTGCCTGCAAGTCAGTGGTTACACGCAATTTTGTGACCCAGATGTGTGACTAAAACCTTAATCAGTTTCTAAACCTGAAAAAGAAAGTGACCCTAAATTTTTTAGAGTTTGACACAATAGAACAAGTCACGTGATAAATCAGCTATGTAAGAACTAGAAAGATTAACCAAAAGGGCTATAAAAGCTATAATTTTTTTGCAAAACAAAAAATTCAATAAAAGTCTATCAAAAGCAAGAATTTTTTGCAAACTCGCAAAAATTCAGTTTATTGCATGCGAGATATTTGCATAAGGTCCACATGAGCACCATCAAAATAATAGGACTAGAAATAAGAGTTTATCTAGCCTATTACAAGCCCATATGGCTGAATTTATTGTTCATCACAAAAAGCGGTTTCTTCTTTCTCAGGAGCCGCGTCAGAATTGGCGGCAACGGACTTGCCCGTCTCCAGTGCAGGATCTGAAGCACATGAACCGACACCATCAGCTGCGGCCAGGTCTGAAGAATTTTGGGACTTGGTGGCATCAGCAACACCTCCATCTCCAGCAAGTTTACCAGTACAGTCGACCGGCTCCTCCTTACGCATCCAGCTGAGCATCAGCCGGATCTGAAATATATTTCAACTCAAGTTGAGCCAATGGTTGATAATAAACTTCATCATCGTCCTCGTACAAAGGATGAGGAGGAGCTGGAACTAACGGTGTGCTAGAGCTTGGAACAGTTGAAGAAGCTGGTGGAGACTGAATAGCAAGCCGGCTCTGCTGAGGAAACCAACGAACACCAGTTATATTCTGAGGACTGAAATCCTCCATGCGATCTCCAGAAGGTTGAAACTCGGGGTGCAAGTCCTTGATCTTCAACTTTTCGACTATCACACAAGCATGCATCCAGGTTTCCCTATCAATCAGGCCAAAGTAATTTTTTCTCATACTCATTTCCATTGGCTTTAAACTGAGGAAAGCCTCTAGCAAGCATTTTCAACCTCAATTCCGGGTGATAAGCCTTGGCTAAACCCATAACTCTCATTGCCCCGCAACGGCAGGAAGACAATTTATGCTCTTGGATCCACTAGAACACATTGGATAGCTCCACCAGAAAATCATGAAGTTTGCGAGAATTTTTCTCCCAGTTCCTCACTGCCTTGATGCATTCACCTCCTACAATATACAGTTGTTTGACAAAAGTATACATAGCCTTCAATTTCAGTTCTGGAAGCTGTAGATTGTTGGCATGTGTCTTGCCTGAAAAAGAACAAAAACATATTAGAACTGAAAAATAAATTTCAAGAGAAGAAGAATTAACTGATAAACAAAATTCGGCATACCAAAGACATTTGCATTTATATCACTCAGAATTTTCTTGACGCATTCGAAGACGGTTTTCACCACTTCTAGTTCTTGTTCTGCTTTCTCAGTCCTGGCTATCAAAAGTTTTTATTTCTCTCCAAAGTCATGCTCAGCCTTGGAGAGAGTGGAACTACATTAAGAATAGATTCCTCTAGTTCTTTTTGTAGTTTTCGTGCTTCTTCAGTTTTAGTAACCTCCTGAGCAAGCATGTCCTTCAGGTTGGCAATTTCTATGCCTTGATGGTGCCTTGACGGGGAGACTTCTTGATGATGATGAATTTTAAGTCCCCGGCAACGGCGCCAGAAATCCTTGATTGCAAACGTTGATTGTGTGTTGGAAACCCCAAGAGGAGGGTGTGATTAGTAAGCGGCAAGAATTTCCCTCGGTTAAGAACCAGGGTTATCAATCCAGTAGGAGGAAGAGGATCTCAAGAAGGTTGATGCCACTGACGGTGGTGCTGGCGCTTCACTGGTGTCAGCAACAACGTGGAACCTACACACAACACAACCAAAACACTTTGTCCCAACAGTACAGTGAGGTTGTCAATCTCACCGGTCTTGCTAAAAACAAAGATTAGACGTATAGTGTGGAAAATGATGTATCGTTGCAGTAAGTAAAGAAAACAGTAAATAGTTGTGGTTTGTTTAACAGTGTGAAAAAATGGACCGGGTTCATAGGTTCAGTAGTGGTGTCTCTCCATAAAAGATAGCATGTTGGGTGAAAAAATTACTGCTGGGCAATTGACAAATATAGGTTGCACCGTAGTGCACAATATAACATGAAGACTACTATGATATTTAGTGCGGGCATTACAACAATATACATAGAACAAAATCCATCTGCATCTATGACTAATAATCCACCCTCAGGTTATCATCCGAACCCCCTTCTAAACTACTTATAAAAGAGCAAACTTCGTAGATACATTAAATCTCGGCCGTCAAACTACGTGGATCAAACGGATTAGATCGTTTCAATGTTGAGCTACTCTATGTGGATTAGAATTACGAAATTGCCACCGCTAAATATTCATATCCGTCTCGAAGCCGGCCTGAGACACACAGGGCGACATATCTTCCGTCTGTTTCCCCTCTGTTTCTGTGTTCCGCCGCATGTGACTCCTCCCATGACGCCACGACTGCTTCCCTTGGCTGGCTGCATCCACCAAATCTGTGATGCCTTAGCTACTTCTTCGTACGTCCGCCGCGCCGGAGGCAGTGGGGGAGGGGTGGCGCACCCGGGCGATCGGCTGGAGGTCGCCTCGCCTGGAAGCTATGCGAGCAGGGCTCGGAGCAGGGCCGTGGTATTGTGTGTTGCATCAATATTATTGGATGAGCAGCCGAGAGATCATGACGAGCAGCGTTCAGTACGCACTCTATTAGGACAGGAGCAAGCGGCGCATCAGTGCTGGCCGGAATCTCGGAAGACGTATTGAACTTGCAAGTCGGAAGACGGGGAAGGGACCGGCGTAGTACGCGCACATACATGGTACGTAGGTCTCCCGTAATGCCGGAGCGATGGGTCACAGGTGGTGCGCCCGCGGACGGCGCCGTGCTCCCGCGGCGTCCAGCCGCGCGCGCGTGGGGAGCAGCGGTATGGCAGCGAGTAGGAGGTTGAAGGGCACGCTGTTTATTCGGGAAAAAAGACGGCGGTCAAACCTCAACAACATAATTAAGGTGAACTGCCGTGGAGGCCCTCTGTCAAATTCTGGATTGGCTACTGATAGAATTTCTGAGGAGATGGATCCAAGAGACGGTGTTGTCTCGGGTGTCTGAACTGTATAGGTACAATAGAAGAAGTTTAGTGGGGAGTTTAGCAGCGTTTGATCCAAAAGTCATGACAGTGCTGGAACGCTCCAGTTCACGAGCGCAGCAGCAAGGGGCGACGCGTGCCTCTTCTCTGTAGGTGTAGAGGGAGGTTCAGCTAGAGGTGGTCAACGGGAGGTCCATAGAAGAAATCTGGGACTGGTGGCCATGTCCTGTGCAACACGACATATGTAGGACGTTTCTTTCTTCTTCGTGTTTTTATTCAGTTTGTGTGATAGAGCAGGAATGTGTTGTCAATAGATCATCGAGGAGAAGATCGACGAGATGGACGGTTTAGTTTCTCTACTATGCCAGCTAGCAGCTGGCCATTGTCGTAGTGCCATGCCATGTGCCCTTTAGAGTCATTGACAAAATCGGAGAATGCATGTGTGAGGCATAAACATGACCTTGAACTGTGCCAATTAAGGGAGAAGATAATGCATTAGCGCCCGCCTTCTACTGAATATAATACGAGATAATGATTGGCGAGTTCGAGTTGCTAATTCAGTTAATTCACAGGCCTGGCCTCAACACTTATGTAGCTTCCTTTTCATTTTTATTTTCACGACACTGCACTTATGTAGCTTAATTAATTGGCTGGGACATATGTACTGAACAAGTCACGACATGTATGCATGGTCCCCTTTTCTACTACTTTATATAAGAAAAGATTTGAGTTAACACTTAAATCTGTGTAATTGGCCATTGATGCAATTTTCCAGTTGTTCTGGCTTGTTAGATGATACATGCAATGGTTTTAGGACTTGTTAACAATAGTTTTTTGAGTAAAACAATCTTATACCGTTAGAAGCTATGTCAATGACTAGGTTGTAACAATTTCTAACACCGACATGTTTTAAAACGTATTTATTTTGTGCGCCTCCGGGATGATGATTTTTCTCTCCCGTTCCACGCACATGTGCGTCAAACGGTGGGTCATTAGCGAGAGTTGAGGGACCCAAGAGAAAGAGGGAAATGGGTGGTGGTGTAGGAGGAAAAAGCTAGGGAGGGGGTCGGCTAGGGTTAGGGTTTGGCTGGTTAGCTGGGCTGGTTGTTGGACTACGATTATCTGAACTTGCACGCACTTTCTCCGCGAAGATAAAAAAATGCCAAACCATTGACAAAAAAGTTGAACCGTGGTATTTTAGAATTTTGGTGAATCTGTGTTTAGGGAGACGTGCGTTGTACCTAATCCGAGAGATATATTTTTTTGCACCCCTCATCATAATAAAAAAAGTAAATAGTGGATAATATTTAGTTGGTTGCTGGTTTTAAGAATTTTAAAAGTAATAATTACAATATATTTGTGTACATCGTGAATAGTAGTGAAGATTTCCACCACTCTTACATCGTTGGACTATGATATTTAAGTGGCTCGGAAAAAAACTCGCTGAAATAAAATATTGTTTAAAGACATGTCTATATAATACTCTCTCCGATCGTTACAAATTGTCTATTAAGTAGATTATCTACCGGTAAAATATGTCTAGATATATCCGATTCAGCGGCAATTAATATGAATCCAAATTATGAGACGTGCAATGCACGTACACGTCTACTAGTAGGTATTAAGTTGCAAACAATAGATAACTGCATTAAACAAAATGTGTAATGTAAGCAATGATTATGCACGCGGGCACTCTCACCGCTGTTTTCTCCCTAATGGCAACAACACATCCCCCTTCACGTTTTCGTCACTCGAGCAAGGTGGTGAGGAGGTATGAACCCACTATCGAGCATAAATACTCCCTCTTGGAGTCACTAGCAACTACTTGGCCAGAGCATCCACTAGCAACGGAAAGCATGCAAGATCACAAATAGCATATGCAAATAAAGACTACAATCAACTTGGCATAAGGTCAATATTCATCGGATCCCAGCAAACACAACATATAGAATTACATAAGATCAATCTCGATCATGATAGGCAGCTCAAGAGATCTAAACATGGAGGCATATGAGGAGAAGACAACCATCTAGCTACAACTACGAACACGTAGTCCAAGGATGAACTACTCACACATCACTCCGGAGGCAGGCATGGTGATGGAGAAGCTTCCGGTGATGATCTCCTCTCCGGTAGGGTGCCGAAAACAGCTTCAGAACCCCCCTGATCTAGGGTTGACGGTGACGGCGGCTGCGGAACTTTTTGGGGATTTTTGATCAGGTATTTAGTGTTCTCCATCCGGGGGGATTAAATAGGCGAAAGGGCAAAGGCGATGGAGCTCCAGGGGCTCCACACCCATAGGTGGCGCGGCCAGGGGGACCCGTGCCACCCCATGGTGTGGCCCCCTGATGCCCGTCTTCGACTCCTCTTCGGTGTTCTGAATGCTTCCGGGGAAACTAGGCACTTCGGGCTTTGTGGGGTCCAATTCCAAGAATGTTTCCAGAACAACTTTTCTGAAACAAAAAACAGCAGAAAACTGTCAACTAGCACTTGGCATATTGTTAATAGGTTAGTCCCGGAAAACATATATAAATGCTATAAATAAGGGAGAAAACAAGTAGCAATAGGCATAATATGATCATGGAGCATCAGAAATTATAGATACGCTGGAGAGTATCAAGCATCCCCAAGCTTAGTTCCTACTCGTCCTCGAGTAGGTAAACGATAAAACACAATAATTTCTTAGGTGACATGCTACTAACATAAACTTAATCAATCTAGTGTAAAAGCATATGCACGCTAAGATCATAGAACTTCAAAAACAAACATGATAAATAAAACTTTAATAATAAAGCATAGCAATTACTTTGCATCACGAAGAGTAACTCAAATAAAGGATCATGAATAATAATGCAAAGAAATATAAACGTTTGTTTCAAGTATAGAGAAAGCATGGCAAAGTGATATTTCGCTAGTCCTTAAGAGTGGGGCAAAACATAAATGCCAGGACACCTTCAAAGTTCATGAGAAATGCACACAGAACTCAGAATGGCAAAAATGCTCTCTCAACTATGCATAAAGTTAGAAGATGGAGACTCAACATAAAAGTAAAAGAAGGGCCCTTCGCGGAGGGAAACAGGGATCACTCATGTGCTAGAGATTTTATTTTATTAAACAGAGGTATTAAAAGTTTGATACTCCTCCCATCCATATTTCACAAACCATGGCTAACCGAATCCTCGGGTGCCTGCCAACAATCACATACCATGGAGGAGTGTCTATATTTTGGGAGATGTGTGCTAATGTCAACGAATGGTAAACAGAAAATACAGTACGTCACAAGTCAACTGGATTCACAAGAGCGGCTCCCATGGTGAAGGACGCAACTGGTGTAGAAGGTCATCCCTCTTTCTCTTTTGTTTACACAATTATGCTTTGACTGATAAATCAGGGGCAAAAATAGTGAAGATAGTTTGTTTTTATTAATTTGGGGCTGGGCACCCCGCTGCCAGCTCTTCTATCATTTGGATAAGCGGATGAATCCACTAGTCGAGGGTGTGAAATCCAATCAACAAGTGAGATAAAGATTCTCTATTTACGTCCTCAAGAGCAAAAACAGGAACATAAAGCACGAGTAATTTTGAAGGTTTTAAAGGTAACACATGAGCAATTTACTTGGAATGGTAGTTAAATACCACATGTAGGTAGGTATGGTGGACACAACGGGAAGAACTTTGGTTTAAGGGAGTTTGGATGCACGATTAGAGCTCATAGTCAGTACAGTGGAGGCTAGCAAAAGACTGGGAGCGACAAATCAAGAGAGCATAAGAGCCATAATCATGCATAGCGACATAAGCATCATTAATTAAAACATAAGCAGTATCACAAGTTCAAAAACTAAGTGTTCATGGAGGCTATTCGTGACTGGTTTGTAGTCATAAACATGGTGTGAGCATGCGCCAAGTCAACCAAATAAAACATTCGAAAGAGAATACCATATATTGATGCTTTACTATGACAAGAACAACTCATGAATCTTTCAACAAATATTAAACACTCAGATATTTGAGGCTAATCATGCTACTCAATAACCACAAGTCTTTAAAACTAAAATAACATTTATCATGGCATGAAAAAGTTCTATCCACAGTCTATACAAGCTTCTACTAGCACTGTTCAAAATTCTACTTCAAGCAGCAGTTTTATTTCTCCCAACAAGCACCATACAAAACATGCTTTAACAAAAATACTATTTATGATACAGCAAGAAAACATGAGAGTACTCACATAACACTACTAAAACTAACAACTCTAATAAGAGATGCATGCAAAACATGAGCTAAATTAGTGCATCAGCTAGACAGAGATTAAGAATACAAAGTATTCCCATGAAAAAGCGGAACGTGTCACTCTCCAATAAAAGAATGTTGGGGTCCAACCAAGATTATTGAAAAAGTAAACTAAAACTCAAAGCAAAAACAAAAACAAACTGAAAACAAAATAAAAGACGCTCCAAGTAAAGCACATAAGATGCGACCGAATAAAAATATAGGTTCACTAGAAGTGACCTGATAATTTGTTGATGAAGAAGGGGATGCCTTGGGCATCCCCAAGATTAGAAGGTTGAGTCTTCTTTGAATTTGCTGGGATGTACCACCGGGGCATCCCCAAGCTTAGGCTTTTCACTCTTCTTGGTCACATCATATCATCCTCTTCTCTTGACCCATGAAAATTTCCTTCACATCAAACTTCTCACAATCTTCATTAGCAACGTTAGTGCAATTGAAATAATAAATTCACATGATTCGGTTTCAACACAAGTATAACACTTAAAAAACACATTAGCTACTGTCACAACTTCTTTTAAAACTCTTTTTCTCAAAAGAACACCAAAAGAAAGAGATTAAGATGCAAATGCGATAAATGGCAGGAATCTGCGAAAACAGAACAACAGGTAAAGATCGATTTTTTAGAAAATCTTATGTTGCTCAAATAAAAAAGTGGTCAACTAAGAAAAATTGCGTATATAACTCAGGATTAAGCACAAAAAACTCAGGTCATTTTGAATTTTCTATGATTTTTTACGGAATTAACAGTGGACAGCAGAAATCTGTTTCGTGCGCAGAAATCCGAAATATAGTCTCAACTTTCCACTAGAGGCTTCACTTGGCTCAACAAAAACACAAAAGAAAAGATAAAGTGGGGTCTCTAAGGAAATAGACAACACCCAGGTGCAAAGCAAACCAAATAAAACAAAACAAAACGGGTTGAAAACAGCGAAATAAAACGGGTTGTCTCCCGGTAGCGCTTTTCTTTAACGCCTTTCAGCTAGGCATAGAAAGCGAAGATGCACACACAAGAAATGTGAATTAAAAAAAAAGCATCAATAAGCAAATATAAAACAAATTTAAGTCTAAACCACTTCCTATGCATAGGAATCTTGTAAAGAAATAAATTAAAGAAACTCAAACTAGAAATCATTGGAAGGTAGAACAAGAGAAACTTCAAAAGTTTCAACAAAAAGAGAGGTGTATTAGTAACATGAAAATTCCTACAACCAAATTTTCCTCTCTCATAATAATTTTCAGTAGCATCATGAACAAACTCAACAACATAATTATCACATAAAGCATGTTTTCAAGGTATAAAAGCACACAATTCATATCAAGCTCAAAAATAGTGGGATCAAATTTAAAATTAGCTCCTCTTTTTCCCCACTTTTAGCAATAGCAAAGCAAGATGATTGATCACTCATAAAAGGCATAGGAAACATTATAGAAATCCTGTTTTTAGTAGAATTATAATTCATAAAATCAAATAACATAGGACCATCATCAAGAGCATTATCATACAAATTTTCTAAACAAAATTCGTCATTATCATGCATATCAATAGTTGGAATAAACAGAGGATTATCATAAGATTTATCAAAGTAGCATGGATTATCATAAAACAATGTAAAATTTAAAGAGTTACTATCATTGGGAGGTAGACATGGGTTCCATTTTTCCTCCTCTTGATCATCACTCTCCTCCTCTTTTTCATCCAATGAGCTTCCAGATTCAGCAGTTTCCTCTTCCATAGGCTCCTGCAAAGCATTAGTCTCTTCCTTAGGCTGAGAGAATTTTTTAAGATATTCCATTATGTAGTAATTACAATCCTTGTAATTATCAAAGCAATATTCAAGTATAGCATAAATCTCATATTGATAAGGTGCATCATCAATACTTTCAAGCAAATAGGCAATTTCGAATGCACCCTTCCAAGCAATAAATTCATCAATTTGTTCCACATCATATAATTCATAATTTCCTTTAACATAAGAAGATATGGTAACATTATCATTATGCTCCCATTGAAAAGGGAGGTGTTTATACCTCCTACAGCAACAAGATTTATCAAAGCAATAAGTAACATTATAAGTAGAGCACAAGTTTTTAGCATAGTCATGCAATTTATTAATTTGCTCCCATAAGTGTATCCGTTTTTTTGACAAACGGTGTTCCTTATAATGTTTTTGTTGTTCATACGTGAACCCACCTTTCCTAAAAGATTTAGTTTCAAAGACATCAAACATTGATAGAAAGCATGATAAAGCAAAAAAATAACAACTAGAACACTTCAAAATACTTGAGTTGCTTTCTATGCTATAAAGTAAACTATTTTTTGTGTGTTTTTTATATAAAGAAGCAAAACAAGACAAAAATAAAAAACAAGACAATAAACAAAATAAAGAGGTTGAGAGTGAGAGACTCCCCTTGCCATAAGACTTCTTCCTCCCCGGCAACGGCGCCATAAATCCTTTGCTATGCCTTGATGGTGCCTTGACGGGGAGACTTCTTGATGATGATGAATTTTAAGTCCCCGACAACGGTGCCAGAAATCCTTCATTGCAAACGTTGATTGTGTGTTGGAAACCCCAAGAGGAGGGTGTGATGAGTAAGCGGCAAGAATTTCCCTCAGTTAAGAACCAGGGTTATCAATCCAGTAGGAGGAAGAGGATCTCAAGAAGGTTGATACCACTGGTAGTGGTGCTGGCGCTTCACCGGTGTCAGCAACAACATGGAACCTGCACACAACACAACCAAAATACTTTGTCCCAACAGTACAGTGAGGTTGTCAATCTCACCGGTCTTGCTAAAAACAAAGACTAGACGTATAGTGTGGAAAATTATGTATGCTTGAAGTAAGTAAAGAAAACAGTAAATAGTTGTGGTTTGTTTAACAATGTGGAAAAATGGACCGGGGTTCATAGGTTCACTAGTGGTGTCTCTCCATAAAAGATAGCATGCTGGGCGAACAAATTACAGCTGGGCAATTGACATATAGAGGTTGCACCGTAGTGCACAATATAACATGAAGACTACTATGATATTTAATGCGGGCATTACAACAATATACATAGAACAAAATCCATCTGCATCTATGACTAATAATCCACCATCAGGTTATCATCCGACCCCCCTTAGGTATTAAGTTGCAAGCAACAGATAACTGCATTAAACAAAGTGTGTAATATAAGAATGATTATGCACGCGGGCACTCTCACCGTTGTTTTCTCCCTAATGGCAACATCACATCCCCCCTTCACGTTTATGTCACTCGAGCAAGGTGGTGAGGAGGTATGAACCCACTATCTAGCATAAATACTCCCTCTTGGAGTCACTAGCAACTACTTGGCTAGAGCAACCACTAGAAAAGGAAAGCATGCAAGATCACAAATAGCATATGCAAATAAAGACTATAATCAACTTGGCATAAGGTCAATATTCATCGGATCCCAGCAAACACGGCATATAGAATTACATAAGATCAATCTCGATCATGATAGGCAGCTCATGAGATCTAAACATGGAGGCATATGAGGAGAATACAACCATCTAGCTACAACTACGAACCCGTAGTCCAAGTATGAACTACTCACACATCACTCCAGAGGCAGGCATGGTGATGGAGAATCCTCCGGTGATGATCTCGTCTCTGGCAGGGTGCTGAAAACATCTTCAGAACCCCCCTGATCTAGGGTTGACGGTGATGGCGGCTACGGAACTTTTCGGGGATTTTTATCATATATTTAGGGTTTTCCATCCGGGGGGATTAAATAGGCGAAAGGGCAAAGACAGTGGAGCTCCAGGGGCCCCACACCCATAGGTGGCGCGGCCAGGGGGACCCTGATGCCCGTCTTCGACTCCTCTTCGGTGTTCTGGATGCTTCCGGAGAAAATAGGCACTTCGGGCTTTGTGGGGTCTAATTCCGAGAATGTTTCCAGAACAACTTTTCTGAAACCAAGAACAACAGAAAACAGGGAACTTGCACTTGGCATCTTGTTAATAGGTTAGTCCCGGAAAACGTATAAAAATGCTATAAATAAGGTAGAAAACAAGTAGCAATAGGCATAATATGATCATGGAGCATCAGAAATTATAGATACGTTGAGACGTATCAGCAATCTCTCTCTAAGACCTATTTTCTAGGTCCTGCAAAGACAAAAATGACACAGTAAAGGCGATGAATAATGAACTCTAGGTTGCCACAGGAAAAGCAAACCCCGCACATGAAGATCCACAACCCCGTAGACTCTGCCGCCGGGATACAACAACTGCGCAGCATAGTAAGATTTCCTGCATGCAATTTCCTACAGTCAGGTATTCACGTACTTTCTTTCTAGAGGAGTCCTTGCTAGGGAAAATACTAGTACTTCCTCAAACCTTTGTCTTTCCATCATGCTAGTTGCTACCGATAGAGATTATTCTGATAGCATTGGTGCTCAATTTCCTAAACGTATTGTTAATAAATCTGGAATGGGGCGTACTTATGGCGGCATTGTTGCCTCACGTATTTTAATTTCACAGATTGACATACCCCTTGATCCTAACGATAAGTTACTTACTCCTAGTAGTCTTGAATTTAATGCCATGATGAACCATTTATTATTTTCATCGAAATCTTTCCCTCGAGATAAACACTATAGAATTTTATTTGAGGCCGGTGATACTTCACCACGCTTTGTTTGTTTGCCTGCACCTGATTTGTTTGATACCTCCAGGAATTGGTGGTCATTATCTCAATACATATTAAACGAGTATCTCACGTTTATACACCCTACGGCACAGGAGGAAGCGCACGCCGAGGAGCCCTTGCCTCCACCACCATTCAGTTATGAGGGAATGCCATCCTCGTTTAATTACGGGGAGGGATCTTCATGCATCAGCCATCGTTGGAGGCACTTTCATTGCAGCCATCCGTGTGGGACGAGGAGCCCCTGCCACCATCGGAATGGAGTCTGTGGGATCAGCGCTACTATTAGGCCAAAAGCCTAAGATTGGGGGAGCATGTATAGACTGACACTACATTCATAATTCTTATTCATTATTTATGTCGTTGTAGTGCTTGTTACATTTTATATTCTTTAGAATTGTTCGTATTTTCTTCTTGTTTTATTTCTCCCTTTCTCTTGTTGTTTCTTTGAAGAATCAAAAACCCAAAAATATATGTCCTACTTGTTCTTCTTGATTTGAGTTTTATTTTTCTATTTGTTATTTTCGGTTTTATTTAGTTTCCTCGTTGTTTTATGTTCTTATCTTTCTTATTGGAAACCCAAAAATATTTTTCCTTTGTTGTCTCTTTGTTTTTTATTGCGTCTTCGCTTATTTAGAAAACACCAAAAATATTTCTTCGTTATTTTTTGCTTTGTTTTATTTGTTTGCTTTTCTTCTCTCCACAAATAAAAAATACAAAAAATATTCCCTTTTGTTTGTTTGGTTCGTTGCTTCCTTTGTTCTTGTCTTTTCGTTTTCCTTCTTTGCATTTCTTTGTTCATGTTTTCTATTTTCTTTCGGTCGTCGCTTTATTAAACTCGAAAACAACAAAATATTTTCTCTTCTTCTTGTTTTTGTATAGTTGTGTGTAGAGTTTAGCTCATGTCCACGGTGACACTTGCGCTATATTATTATCTTTATATAATCCGGTTGTGCAAGTGACAAGGCAGTAATGACGATATATGATGAAGTGGGCGTGATCATAAAGCTGGCATGAACTCTTTTCCCTTCATTTTTGTACATATGACTCTTTGCATGATCTTATATTATCTCGTCATGATAGATAGTTGTATTTATAACATTTCTTTAGTATTTCACGCTTTCTTATGACTAGTATCAAATAATTAAGAGTCCATAATGTGTTATTAGATAGTCACATGTGTTGTTTTGTTTATTACGCAGTATTGTATGGTGGTATCTCTCTATGAATAATTTATTTGGATCGACTTGGCACATGCTCACTGATACCATAAACGTATCCTTAATTTCTGATGTTTCATGTTGTTTTCATGCCATATGCTACATGTTTTCATTACACTTCATGTCATTTTTATCGATTTCCCGGGACTAACCTATTGGCATGATGCCATAGAGCCAGTTCCTATTTTCTGTTGTTCTTAGTTTCAAAAAAGTTGTTCTGGAAATATTCTTCAAATTGGAAAATTCGAAGCCCGGAAGTCTTAGAATTCCCGAAGGTTCCACGGAGTCCCGAAGAGGCTCGGAGGGGGGCCACATGGGGCCACACCATAAGGCGGCGCGCCCCCATGGCCGCGCCTAGGGGTGGTGTGGGCCCCTCGGGCGCCCACCGCCATCGCCCTTTCGCCTATATATTCCCCCCCGATGCATGAACCCTAAAGATGTACCACTTTTCCGCGAAAAACACTCGAGGCCGCCGTCATCGTCAACCCGAGATCAGGAGGGTTTTGGAGTTCTCCCCAGCACCCTCCGGGAGGGAAAATTATTACTGGAGGGCTCTACACCACCATGCCCGCCTCCGGCGTGATGCGTGAGTAGCTCATCCTTGGACTACGGGTCCATAGAAATAGCTAGATGGTTGCTCTCTCCTCTTTATGCCTCATGTTTAGATCTCCTGAGCTGCCCTACATGATCGAGATCATCTTATTGTAATGCTACATGTTGTGTTTGGTGGGATCCGATGATTATTGAATGCTATGTCTCCTGATTATCAATCTATTATGTTGTCTTCTTGTGTATGTTATTTATGATCTTGCATGCTCTCCGTTGTTAGTAGATGCCCTGGCCAAGTAGATGCTAGTGACTCCAAGAGGGAGTATTTATGCTCGATAGTGGGTTCATGCCTCCTTTGCATCTGTGCTCGAGTGGCAAAAACATGACGGATGGAGGATGTGTTGTTGCCATTAGGGAGAAAACAACGATATTTACATTGTTTACATTACACACATTACTGCGATTATCTTTTGCCTGCAACTTAATACCCCAACGGTTCTTCGGATGATATTCGGAGGGTGGATTATTAGTCATAGATGCAGTTGGATGACGGTCTATGTATCTTGTTGTAATGCCCGCATGAATCTTATAGTAATCATGATGTCATGCATTTTTATTTATCTATCAATTGCCCAGCTATAATTTGTTCACCACGCATATTAGCTATCTTTTATGGAGAGAGACCACTAGTGAACTGTGGACCCCGGTCCATTTTCTAATACTGATAATACAACCACTGCTTCCACTGTTTTCACACTTCTACTGTTGTTTTCATATTGTTCTCATACTTTTTTCCAAACCATATATTTAACCTCTTTGTTATCAACAAAACCGGTGAGATTGACATCCTCATTGTTTCGTTGGGGCAAAGTGAATTGATTGTGATGTGTAGGTTCCACGTCGCTGCTGAAGCGGTAGTGCGCCCTACCACATCAACTGCATCAAACTTGAGAAGTTGTTTGTCCTCCTACTGATCGATTCAACCTTGGTTTCTTTTCTGAGGGAAAACTTGCCACTTCACTCTTCACAACCTTTCTCTTGGGGTTTACCAACGTCAGCCTCCATCAATTTTTCTGGCGCCGTTGCCGGGGAGGAAGAGAATTTCTGCAAGGAGAGTCTCTCACTTTGTTTTAGTTTTGCTTAGTTTATTTTGTTTTGTCTTCTTTGCTTCTCTTTATCAAAAACACAAAAAATTAGTTCTTATTGCAGTTATTGTTTTTATCCTGTTTTTAATCTTGCTAAAATGAGTACCCCTGAGAACACTAAGTTTTCTGACTTCACTAGCACAAACAACAATGATTTTATTAGCACACCTATTGCTCCACCAGCTCCTACTGCTGATTTTTATAAGACAAACCTGCCATGTTAAATCTTGTTATGAGAGAGCAATTTTTGGGTGTTAGTACTGATGATGCTACTGCCCATTTTAATAAATTTTTTGAACTATGTGAGATGCAAAAAATATAAGATGTAGATGGAGATATTATTAAACTGAAATAGTTTCCTTTCTCTTTGAGAGGAAGAGCTAAAGCATGGTTGCTATATTTTCCTAGAAATAGTATTGATTCTTGGACTAAGTGTAAAGATGCTTTCATTGGAAAATATTATCCTCCTGCTAAGATTATATCTTTAAGAAGTAGCACTATGAATTTTAAGCAACTTGATAATGAGCATGTTGCTAAAGCTTGGGAAAGATTGAAATCGTTAGTAAAGAATTGTCCCACTCATGGAGTGACTACTTGGATGATCATCCAAACCTTTTACGCATGTCTGAATTTTTCTTCAAGAAACCTTCTGGATTCAGTTGCTGGAGGAACCTTTATGTCCATGACTTTGGGGCAGCAACAAAGCTTCTTGATGATATGATGGTAAATTATTTAGAATGGCACACTGAGAGAGCTACAACAGGTAAGAAGGTAAATTCTGTTGAAGAAACCTCCTCTTCGAGTGATAGACTTGATGCTATTATGTATATGCTTGTTAATGGCCCTGATCCTATTTATCCAAACAATGTTCCTTAAGCCTCTTTGGTTTCTCAAGAAGAGCATGTTGGTGTGAACTTCATTAAAAATAATATGTTCGACCACAATGCTTATAGGAATAATTTTGGTAGCAACAATTATAGGCCATCTCCTATTAATAGTGGTAATAATGATAGAACTGGAATGACTAATGAAAGAATTTCAGAAGTTGAAAGAGCCACTAAAGACTTTATGCAAAAGCAATATGAGCAAAATAAACTATTTACTAAGACCATGGAGGAACAATTGGTTATGCTAAAAATATCAGTTATCAAACTGAGAGCTTAAATAGAGAAATATCTGGTTTGCAAGTTAAAATTTCTCGTGCTGAAACTTCTATTTCATCCATGTCTGAAGCACAATCTTCTTTGATCAATAGAATGACTGCTAAAACTGAAACTATAGATGAGAATCCTTTTGCTGCTACAAATTCCATTCAAATTCGAATTCATGACAATGTTAGGATGTTAGCTGAATTGCATGCTAGATGGGAAAGAGAAGATGAAATAGCTAGAAAGAATAATATAGCTAATGTTTGCACCATTACCACCACTAGTAAAACTGAAGCTTCTCATGGTAGTAAACCTTCTACTATCAATGGTAAAGTAATTGGTGTTGGCAATACTCCCACTTCTGCTATTAAAAGTTCAAAACTGCCTGAAACTGCTAAAAATGTTCCTGATAAAAGTGCTGAAATTTTTAGAAACATGGGAGACAATGGTCCCATTACCTTTGATAAAAATGATCTTCACTTTTATAGTTGCAACATAAATGAAGTGATTAAGTTCTTACAAAATCTTTCTAGTTTTCCAAATGCTAGTACTATGAATATGGCTTTCACAAAACATATTACAAATTCTCTCATGCAAATTAGAGAAGATGAATTAAGGTGTGAAGCCTCTACCCCTAGGAAGTTAGATGATGGTTGGGAAGCCATCATTAAAATTAAAGTGAATTATTTTGATTGCAATGCTCTATGTGATCTTGGTTCTAGTATCTCTGTTATGCCTAAGAAACTTTATGATATTCTTGATTTGCCACCTTTGGAACACTGTTATTTGGATATTCGTCTTATTCATAATGTTAGAAAGAAACCTTTGGGGAGAGTTGATGATGTTCTTATCATGGTTAATAATAAAATTTTCCCCGTTTATTTTGTTGTTATGAATATTGAATGCAATGCTTCTTGTCCAATTGTTTTGGGAAGACCTTTTCTTAGAACTGTTGGTGATGTTATTGATATGAAAGAGGGGAATATTAAATATCAATTCCCACTCAAGAAATGTATGCAACACTTTCCTAGAAAGAGAATGAAGTTTCCTTTTGATTCTATTATTTGAACAAATTACAATTTGGATTCTTCTTTACTTGAAAACACTTGATTCCACTTTTCTGGGCCTAGCTAAAAGGCGTTAAAGAAAAACACTTCTTGGGAGATAACCCATGGTTTTATTTTTTGCTTTCATTTTCTATGTTTTATTTGATTCAAGGGGTTGTATACTTATGTAGAAACTAATTTGTATATTTATTTTCATGTATTAGTTGTGCCAAGTAAAGTTTCTAGCGAAAGTTGGAGTTGGTTTTGGATTTCTGCGCAGGAAACAGATTTCTGCTGTCCACCGTAAAACATCTTATAAATTCCATAAAGATTAAAATGACCTGAAACTTTTTTTTCTTATTCCTCAGCTAATTACGAAACTTTTTTGCTCTTTATGTTTTTCGATCAGAGCAACTTAAGTGCCCAGAAAAATTTCGTCTTTACAGACTATTCTGGTTTTGACAGATTCTGCCATTTTTCTTGCATTTGCTCTTTTACTATGTCAAGTGGATTTCTTTGCTTCACGAAACATCAGTGGCTGTAGCTAATGTTTAAAAGTATCAATAGAGCTTGTTACCATGCAGAACCCATGGATTTTTTATTGTTCCACTAACCCTCCAATCCGAATTACTTTGAGTGTGGTGTGAAGGAAGTTTTCAAGGGTCAAGAGAAGAGGGTGATATAATGTGATCAAGAAGAGTGCAAGGTCAAAGTTTTGGGATGCCCCCGTGGTTCATCCCAGAAAATTCTAAGAAGACTCAAGCGTCTAAACTTGGGGATGACCAAGGCATCCCCTTCGTCATCAACAATTTATCAGGTCACTTCTAGTAAAACTATATTTTTATTCGGTCACATCATATGAAATTTACTTGGAGAATCTGTTTGTTTTTCTTTTGTTTTCCTTTGTTTTATTTTGTTTTCCTTGCTGCAATAATGTTGTTGGAACCTAGAATTCTTTGTTTGGGAGAGATACACGCTCCGCTTTTTCGTTTGAATACTCGTTTGTCTCGTATTTTTAGTTTTTCTTCTAGTTGCTGCAAAATTCCTGCTTAGCTCCTGTTTTTCTTGCATCTCTTATTCAAAGGTGTTAGTTTTAGTAGATTTTTATTACTCTCTTGTTTCATTTCTGTATCTCTTGGAGAGTTTTTTGTTTAGTACAAAATGCTCGGTGTTGCAAAGCAGTAGTGCCGTTTTCGTGCTTGTAACGGTGCAATTAGAAGCTTGTACAGACTGTGGCTAGACTTTTTCATATCATGCTAGATGTTATTTTAATTCTAAAGCCAAGTGGTTATTTTTTTAGCATGATTTGTATCAAACATCTCAGAGTGTTTAATGTGCCATTGAAAGAATCATGAGTTGTTTGTGTCATATTGAAGTATAATTTATGGTGTTCTCCTTTGAAAGTTTTATTTTGTTGACTTGGCGCATGTTTAAACCATGTTTATGACTACAAACCAGTTACTTATAGCCTCTATGATCATTTAGTTTTTGAACTTGTAGTACCACTTATGCTTTAATTAATGATGTTTTTCTCGCTATGCATGATTACATCCATTATTGCTCTATTGATTTGTCGCTCCTAGTCTTTTGCTAGCCTCCACATGTACTGAGTATGAGCTCTACTCGTGCATCCAACTCCCAAAAACCGAAGTTTGCCAAATGTGTTCACCATACCTACCTACATGTGGTATTTAACCGCCACTCCAAAATAATTTCTCATGTGTTACCTTTACAACTTTCAAAATTACTCCTGTTTTGTGCTCCTGTTTTAGCTCACGAGGACGTAAATAGAGAATCTTTATCTCACTTGTTGATTGGACTTTCACACCCTGGACTAGTGACTTCATCCGCTTATCCAATTGATAGAAGAGCTGGCAGCGGGGTGCCCAATCCCAAATTAATACAACAAATTCTCTTCACTATTTTTACCCCTGATTTATCAATCAAAGCATAATTGAGTAAATAAAAGAGAAAGAGGGATGACCTTCTACCCAGATGCGTCCTTCTATGGGAGCTGCTCTTGTGAAGTCTAGTCGTCTTGTGACGTACTGTATTTTCTGTTTACCATTCGTTGACATAAGCTTACACCTCTCTAAAAAATGTTTTCAATTACCTAAGTTTAATAAAATAAAAATCTCTATCACATGAGTGATCCTTGCTTCTCTCTGTGAAGGGCCTTTATTTTACTTTTATGTTGAGTCTCCATCTTCTAACTTTATGCACAGTTGAGAGAGCATAGTTTCCATTCTGAATTTAATGTGCATTTGTCCCGGAAACATTATTAATTGATTCATGATGTGTTATTATTTGTTCTCAAATTATTTGTTCTAGTCCTCCACTTGAACTTTGAAGGTTTCCTGGCATTTATGTTTTGCCCCACTCTTAAGAACAAGCGAAATATCACTTTGCTATGTTTCTCTATGCTTGCAACAAACGTATAACTTTCAAGTGCATTATTATTCATGATCTTTTGTTTGTGTTACTTTTCATGATGCCAGGTGATTGCTATGTTTCATTGTTAAAATTATATCTATCACGCTTGTGTTTAAAGTTCTATGATCTCACTTATGCTTATGCTTTTACAATTTAGATGATCAAGTTTATGTTGGTAGCATGCCATCTCAGAAATTATATGTTTTTATCGTTTACCTACTCGAGGACGAGTAGGAACTAAGCTTGGTGGTGTTGATACGTCATAAACGTATCCTTAATTTCTTACGTTCCATGTTGTTTTCATGCCATATGCTACATATTTTCCTTACACTTTATGCCATTTTAATCGATTTCCCGGGACTAACCTATTGACAAGATGCCACAGAGGCACAGAGCCAGTTCCTGTTTTCTACTGTTTTTTCTTTCAGAAAAGTTGTTCTGGAAATATTCTCGGAATTGGAAAAATCGAAGCCCGGAAGTCTTAGAATTCCGAAGGTTCCACGGAGTCCCGAAGAGGCCCAGAGGGGGGCCACACCATAGGGCGGCGCCCCCTGGCCACGCCCGTGGGTGGTGTGGGCCCCTCGGGCTCCCACCGCCATCGCCCTTTCGCCTTTATATTCCCCCTGATGCATGAACCCTAAAGATATACCACTTTTCCACGAAAAACACCTGAGGCCGCCGTCATCGTCAACCCGAGATCGGGAGGGTTCTAGAGTTATCCCCGGCACCCTGTCGGGAGGGAAAATCATCACCGGAGGGCTCTACACCACCATGCCCGCCTCCGGAGTGATGCGTGAGTAGTTCATCCTTGGACTACGGGCCCATAGCAGTAGTTAGATGGTTATTCTCTCCTCTTTATGCCTCATGTTTAGATCTCATGAGCTTCCCTACATGATCGAGATCATCTTATTGTAATGCTACATGTTGTGTTTCCTGGGATCCGATGATTATTCAATGTTATGTATCTTGATTATCAATCTATCATGTTGTCTTCGTGTGTATGTTATTTATGATCTTGCATGCTCTCCGTTGTTAGTAGACGCTCTGGCCAAGTATATGCTAGTGACTCCAAGAGGGAGTATTTACGCTCGATAGTGGGTTCATGCCTCCTTTGCATCTATGCCCGAGTGACAGAAACGTGACGGATGGAGGATATGTTGTTTCCATTAGGGAGAAAACAACGATCTTTGAATTGTTTACATTACACACTTTGCTTACTGCGGTTATCTTTTGCTTGCAACTTAATACCCAATGTTTGTTCGGATGATATTCGGAGGGTGGATTATTAGTCATAGATGCAGTTGGATGATGGCCTATGTATCTTGTTGTAATGCCCGCATGAATCTCATGGTGATCATCATGTCATGCAGGTTTCTTTATCTATCAATTGCCCAGCTGTAATTTGTTCACCACGCATGTTAGCTATCTTATATGGAGAGACACCACTAGTAAACTATGGACCCCGGTTCATTTTCTCATATTGATAATACAACCACTTGTTCCACTGTTTTCACACTGCTGCTGTCATATTGTTCTCATACTGTTTTCCACACCATACATTTAACCTCTTTGTTATCAGTAAAATCGGTGAGATTGACAACCTCCCTGTTTCGTTGGGGCAAAGTGAATTGATTGTGTTGTGTAGGTTCCACGTTGCTGCTGAACCGGTAGTGCGCCCCGACCACATCAACTGCATCAACCTTTAGAAGTTGCTTGTCCTCCTACTGGTCTATTCAACCTTGGTTTTTTTGTGTGGGAAAACTTGCCGCTGCACTCTTCACAACCTTTCTTTTGGGGTTTACCAACACCAGCCTCCATCACTCACACATGTTAAATACTCTAAAGAAATCTATCAAGCCTCGATGATCTTTTGTCTCAGCGTAATGCTATTACACCCATACTTTATTCAACGTTGTTTTGTCGCAATGCATGTTTATGACCGTTATTGTTCTCTTAGTTGGTCGCTCACAGTCTTTTGCTAGCTTTCTCCTCTACTGAGTATGCGCTCTACTCGTGCATCCAACTCCCTTAAACCAAGTTACTCCCATGTGTCCACCATACCTACCCATACATGGTATTTCCCTACCATTCCATTGCTCACGTGCTACCTTTAAAACCTTCAAAATTATTAAACATGGTTTGTGTTCCTGTTTTAGCTCACGAGGAAGTATTAAATGCTTTATTATTTCTTCATGTTGGATGGCTTCACCTCTTGACTTGCATGCAAATGTGTTTGTACTTAATACTGCAAAAAGAGCTGGCAAACGGGTGCTTAGTCCACAAAATATAAATTACAACAATAACAATTAATCTCCTCACACTTTGTTCCTGAGAAACCAGTTCAAACATAGCTTGTGTAAACAAAGGAGAAGAGGAATGTTATCGTTCCACTATGGGAGCCCCTCTTCGAATCCATTTGATATGAAAAGATAATAAAACATTTATTAGCATTCGTTGACATAAGCATACTCCTCTCTCAAAATAATATTTTTAATATACTCAGTTTTGTAAAATGAAAAGCTCTAGCACATGAGTAATCCCTGATCCCCTCTATGAGGGGCTGATATGTCTCCAACGTATCTATAATTTTTTATGTTCCCTGTTGATATTATGCCAATTGCTACATTTTTTCTATACAATCCATAGCATTTTTATGCATTTTCTTGGACTAACCTATTGACAAGATGCCACAGTGTCAGTTCCTGTTTTCTGCTGTTTTTTATTTCAGAAAAGTTGTTCTGGAAATATTCTAGGAATTAGACGAAACAAAAGCCAAAGTCCCTATTTTTCTGTCATATACACGGAGACCCAAAGGGGGCCAGGGAGGTGGCCACACAATGTGGCGGTGCGCCCCCTGTCCGTGCCACCACGTGGTGTGCCCCCCTGGGCACCCACCGACATCTCCCTTCCACCTATATAATGTTTTCCTCGGGAAAGACCTAAACACTCGAGCCTCCATCCAGAAAAATTTCCGTAGTCGCCGCCGTCGTCAATCCTAGATCGGGAGGGTTCTGAATCTCTTCCTAGCACCCTGCTGGAGAGGGAAATCATCACCGGAGGGCTCTTCATCACCCTGCCTGCCTCCGGAGTGATGCGTGAGTAGTTTATCCTTGGACTATAGGTCCATAGAATTAGCTAGATGGTTGTCTTCTCCTCTTTTGTGCCATCATGTTTAGATCTTGTGAGCTTCCTAACATGAACAAGATATTCTTATTGTAATGCTACATGGTGTGTTTGCTGGGATCCGATAAATATTGAATACTATGTCAAGTTGATTATAGATCTATCATCTATGTCATTTGTGATCTTGCATGCTCTCCGTTACTAGTAGATGCTATGGCCAAGTAGATACTTGTGACTCCAAGAGGGAGTATTTATGCTAGATAGTGGGTTCATGCCTCCAGTAATCTAGGAGAGTGACAATAACTTATAAGATTGTGGATGTGTTGTTGCCACTAGGGATAAAACATCAATGCTTTGTCTAACGATAATTGGTTTGTTTACATTACGCACTTTACTAAATGCAATAATCTGTTGCTTGAAACTTAATACCCAAAGGTTGCTCGGATGACGTCCTGAGGGTGGATTATTAGTCATAGATGCAGTTGGATGACGGTCTATGTATCATGTTGTAATGCCCAAATAAATCTCATAGTAATCATCATGTCATGTATATGCATTGTTATGCATTTTCTATTTGTCAATTGCCCAGCTGTAATTTGTTCACCCAGCATGTTATTTATCTGTTATGGAAAGACACCACTAGTGAACTGTGGACCCCAGTCCATTCTTTACACTGATAATACAACCTACTGCAAACACTGTTCTTTTTTACTGCAAATAATGTTCTCATTTCATTCACTGCAAACAAACATCATTTTCCACACTATACGTCTAATCCTTTGTTTTAAGCAAAACCGGTGAGAGTGACAACCTCACTGTTTTGTTGGGGCAAAGTATCTTGGTTGTGTTGTGTGCAGATTCCACCTTGCTGCTGAGCCTGGTAGTGCGCCCTTCCATCATCAGCTGTCAACAACCTTCAGAAGTGATTTCTTTCTCCTACTGGTCCGATTAAACCTTGGTTTCTTTCCGAGGGAAAATCTTGCTACTATACTCATCATACCTTCCTCTTGGGGTCTCGCAATGAACGTGTGTCCACACGCCATCAAGCTCTTTTCTGGCACCGTTGCCGGGGAGGAAGAGGATTTCTGCAAGGGGAGTCTCTCACTTCCAATCTCTTTACTTTGTTATTGTCTTGCTTTTTACTTGATTTATCATGCTTGCTATCAATGGTTGATTTCTTTGAAACCAGATCTTATTGGCAAGGTGGGTTCACGGAAGAACAACAAAAATATTATACGAAACACCGCTTGTCACAAAAAGGGATACACTTATGGGAACACATAAATAAATTGAATAACTATGCTAAAAACTTGTTCTCTACTTATAATGTGACTTATTGCTTTGATAAATCTTGTTGTTGTCGGAGGTATAAACACCTCCCTTTTCAATGTGAGTATAATGATAATGTTACCATATCTTCTTATGTTAAAGGAAATTATGACTTTTATGATGTGGAACAAATTGAAGAATTTATTGCTTGAAGGGTGCACTTGAAATTACTTATTAGCTTGAAAATATTGATGATGCAACTTATAAATATGAGATTTATGATATACTTGAATTTTGCTTTGATAATTACAAGGAATAAAATGACTATGTTATTAAATATGTTTTTAGATGATGTCCACCAAAGGAAGAGACTAATGCCTTGCAGGAGCCTATGGAAGAGGAAATTGCTAAATCTGGAAGCTCATTGGATGAAAAAGAGGAGGGGAGTGATGATCAAGAGGAGGAAGAATGGAGTAGCTACCCATGTCTACCTCCCAATGAGAGTAAATCTTTAACTCATACCTTATTTGATTTCCCTCCATGCTTACCAAAGGAGGATGAGTGTTATATTGATAATTGTGATGATCCTATTGATTCTTTTGAAATATCCTTTTTTGATGAAATTGATACTTGCTATACTTGTGACCTTGATACTACTATGAATGGAACTTGTGAGAATGATATTGCTACTATTATTTATGATAATCCATGCTACTTTGATAAATCCTATGACAATCCTTTGTTTATTCCAAATATTGATATGCATGATAATGAGGAAGTTTGTTTAGAAAATTTATATGATAATGCTCTAGATGATGGTACTATGTTACTTGATATTATAAATAATGCTACTGAAAATATGATTGCTTTAATGTGTCCCATACCTTCTAGAGTGACCAATCATCTTGTTTTGCTATTGCTAAAAGTGAGAAAGAAGAGGTCTTTATTTTAATTTTGATCCCACTATTTTTTTAGCTTGACATGAATTGTGTGATTTTAGACATGACAAACATGTTTTATGTGATAATTATGTTGTTGAGTTTGTTCATTATGCTACTGAAAATAATTATGAGATAGGGAAATATGGTTGTAGGAATTTTCATGTTACTAGAACACCTCTCTTTTTGTTGAAAGTTTTGAAATTGCTCTTGTTCTACGTTCCCATGATTTCTAGTTTGAGCTTATTTAATTTATTTCTTTACAAGATTCCTATGCATAGGAAGTGGGTTAGACTTAAAAAAAATTATACTTTTTTCTTGATGCTCTTTTTTGCTTAATTCATATTTCTTATGTGAGCATCTTCGTGCTTTCTGTGCCTAGCTGAAAGGCATTAAACGAAAGCACTCTTGGGAGATAACCCATGTTTTATTTCTGTATTTTTGTATTTTGTTTTATTTGAGTCAAGGTGCTGTTTACTTCTGTAACGACTCCTTTATATCTTTACTTTTTCGAATTGTTGTGCCAAGTAAAGTCTCTAGTGGAAAGTTGATGCTAGATTTCGATTTCTGCGCCGGAACAGATTTTTGCTATCCACCTTTTAATTCACCATATATTTCATAAAAATCGAAACATCCTGAAAAATTTTGTGCGTGATCCTTAGATATGTACGCAACTTTTCTTAGTTCTGAGTTTACTGATCTGAGTAACGTAAGTGCCTCAATAAAATTATTCTTTACAGACTGTTCTAGTTTTGACAGATTCTGTCTTTTACTTAACATTCTCTCTTTTACTATGTTGAGTGGATTTCTTTGCTCCAAAAAACATCAGTGGTTGTATCTAATGTTTAGAAAGTATTGGTAATACTTGTGTCCATACAGAACATGTGAGTTTTTTATTATGCACTAACCTCTAATGAGAATTACTTCGAGTTTGGTGTGAAGGAAGTTTTCAAGGGTCAAGAGAACAGGATGATATAATGTGATCAAGAAGGGTGAAAAGATTAAGCTTGGAGATGCCCCCATGGATCATCCCAGAAAATTTCATGAAGACTCAAGCGTCTAAGCTTGGGGATGCCCAAGGAATCCCCTTCTTCATCAGCAACTTATCACGTCACTTCTAGTGAAACTATATTTTTATTCGGTCACATCTTATGTACTTTACTTGGAGCGTCTGTTTGTTTTTATTTTCTTTTATTTTCTGTAATAAACTTGGTTGGATCCTAGAGTTCTTGTGTGGGAGAGACACGCTCTCTTTTTTCATATGAATACTCGTATTCTTCATTTATTGTCTAGCTGTTGCAATTCTTTTAGCTCATGTTTTTCATGCATCTCTTTTTCAGAGTTGTTAGTTCTTGTAGAATAGTTATCTCTTGTTTCATTGATAAAGTATTTGGAGAGTTTTTTTGAAATAAAGTGATTGGTTTTGGGGAACAATAAAATATTTCATGCTTATAATAGTGCAATGGAAGCTTGTTTAGACTGTGGCTTAGACTTTAACATGTCGTGTTAGATATTATTTTAATTCTATGCTTAGTTGTTATTGATGTAGCATGACTTGTCTCAAATATCTGAGAGTGCTTAATGTGCCATTAAAAAAAATCATGAGTTTGTTTTACCATATCGAAGCATAATATTGTGGTATTCTCCTTCGAATGCTTTATTTGGATTGACCTGGCGCATGCTCACACCATGTTGTGACTACAAACCAGTCACCTCTAGCCTCTATGATCATTTAGTTTTTGACTTGTAATCTCATTTATGATTTTATTAATAACATTTTCTCGCTATGCATGATTATGGCCATTATTGCTCTCTTAGTTTGTCGCTCGCAGTCTCTTGCTAGTCTTCACCTGTACCGAGTATGAGCTCTACTCGTGCATCCACCTACGAAAAAACCTAAGTTTGCCAAATGTGTCCACCATAGCTACCTATATGTGGTATTTCACCGCCACTCCAAAGTAAATTTCTCGTGTGATACCTTTAAACCTTCAAAATTTACCTGTTTTGTGCTCTGTTTTAGCTCATAAGGACATGGGTAAACGGTCTTTATTTCACTTGTTGATTAGACTTTACACACTTGGACTAGTGGCATATACATCCGCTTATCCTATTCGCTAGAAGAGCTAGCAATGGGGTGCCCAACCCCAAATTCGGTTACTACAATTCACTCTTTTTGCCCCTGATTTATCAGTTAAGCAAAGTTCATAAGTGTGTAAGCAAAAGAGACATCCTTCATGGGAGCCACTCTTGTAAAGTATAGTTAACTTGTGACTTAATGTATTGTCTATTTGCTGATTCATTGACATAGATATACACCTCTCTCAAAATTGTTTTCAATACCTCTGTTTTAATCAAATAAAAAGCTCTAGCACATGAGTAATCCCTGCTTCCCTCCGCGAAGGGCCTTTCTTTTACTTTTATGTTGAGTCCTCATCTTCTAACTTTATGCACCCATTAAGAGAGCATAGTTGTCATTCTGATTATAATGTGCATTAGTCCCAAAATTTTATTATTGATTGATTCATGATTATGTTATTACTTGTTCTCAAATTATTTGTATCTAGTCACCACTTGAACTTTGAAGGTGTCCTGGCATTTATGTTTTGCTATCCCTTTAAGGACAAGCTGAATACTACTTTGTTATGTTTTCTCTATGCTCGAAACAAACATATCACTTTCAGTGCATTATTATTCATGATCTTTTGTTTGTGTTATTTTTCATGCTGCAACATAGTTGCTAAGTTACATTGTTGGAATTATATCTGTCATGCCTATCTTTAGAGTACTTTGATCTCAGCTTACAATGCTTTTATAATAATGATGATCAATATTGTGTTGAGAGCATGTCACCTCACAAATTATTTTGTTCTTATCATTTTACCTACTCGAGGATGACTAGAACTAAGCTTGGGATGCTTGATACGTCTCTAACGTATCTATAATTTTTTATGTTTCATGTCGATATTATGCCAATTGCTACATGTTTTCTATACACTTCATAGATTTTTTATGCATTTTCTGGCACTAACCTATTGACAAGATGCCACAATGCCAGTTCCTGTTTTCTGCTATTTTTTATTTCAGAAAATTTGTTCTGGAAATACTCTCGGAATGGGACAAAACAAAAGCCAAAGTCCCTATTTTGCTGTCACGTACACAGAGTCCGAAGGAGACCCGAAGGGGGCCAGGGAGGTGGCCACACCGTGTGGCGGCGCGCCCCCTAGCCGCGGCACCACGTGGTGTGGGCCCCCTGGGCGCACACCGACATCGCCCTTCCGCCTATATAATGTCTTCCTAGGGAAAACCCTAAATAACCGAGCCTCCATCCACGAAAAGTTCCTTAGACGTCGTCATCGTCAACCCTAGTTCGGGGGGGTTCTGAAACTCTTCCCGGCACCCCGCGGAGAGGGAAATCATCACCGGAGGGATCTTCATCACCATGCGTGCCTCCGGAGTGATGTGTGAGTAGCAGCTAGATGGTTATCTTCTCCTCTTTTGTGCCATCATGTTTAGATCTTGAGCTGTATAACATGATCAATATCATCTTATTGTAATGCTACATGTTGTGTTTGCTGGGATCCGATGAATATTGAATACTATGTCAAGTTGATTATAGATCTATCATATATGTTATTTGTGATCTTGCAGGCTCTCCGTTACTAGTAGATGCTCTGGCCAAGTTGATGCTTGTGACTCCAAGAGGGAGTATTTATGCTAGATAGTGGGTTCATGCCTCCAGTAATTTGGGAGAGTGACAATAACTTCTAAGATTGTGGATGTGTTGTTTCCACTAGGGATAAAACAACAATGCTTTGTCTAAGTATAATTGTATTGTTTACATTACGTACTTTACTTAATGCAATAATCTGTTGCTTGCAACTTAATACCCTAAGTTTGCTCGGATGACGTCCCGAGGGTGGATTATTAGTCATGGATGCAGTTGGATGACGGTTTATTTATCATGTTGTAATGCCCAAATAAATCTCATTGTAATCATCATGTCATGTATATGCATTGTTATGCATTCTCTATTTGTCAATTGCCCAACTATAATTTGTTCACCCGGCAATTTATTTATCTATTATGGAGAGACACCACTAGTGAAATGTGGACCCCGGTCCATTCTTTTACACCGATTATACAACCTACTGCAAACACTGTTCTTTTTCACGGCAAACACTTTTCTCATTTTATTCATTGCAAACAAACATTATTTTCCATACTATACGTCTAATCCTTTGTTTTCAGTAAAACCGGTGAGCTTGACAACCTCACTGTTTCGTTGGGGCAAAGTACCTTGGTTGTGTTGTGTGAAGATTCTACGTTGCTACTGAGCCTGGTAGTGCGCCCTGCCAACACCAGCCGTCAACAACCTTCAGAAGTGATTTCTTTCTCCTACTAGTCCGATTAAACCTTTTTTTCTTTCTAAGGAAAAATCTTGCTGCTGTACTCATTATACCTTTCTCTTGGGGTCCCCAACGAACATGTGTCCACACACCATCAGGGGCCTTTATTTTAGATGTAGGTTGAGTCTCCATCTTCTTACATAATGCACCAATTAGGAGAGCATAATTGTCATTCTGAGTATAATGTGCATTGTCCCAAAATATTATTGATTGAGGCATGTTTACAGTATTGTTTCTCCTGAAACTATTATATTTAGTCACCACTTAATCTTTGGAGGTGCCCTGACATTTACTTTTGGCTCCACAATTAAGGGAAAGCATGATACCATCTTACCATACTCAATTATGATCATTGCAACCTAGTTGATGTTATAATTTCTTATTATTAGTCCTTAGTTCTTTGTGAACTTTTCATGAGCTAGGATGAACTCATAAGGTTTATTATCCTTATAGAAGTAATCATGCACTTGTTAAACACTGATCATAGAATAGTCTTCTGCACATCATACGAAGAAAAATATTTGTCAAAGTTTTCTTTATCGCGTTTAGTTTATCAACTAAATTGCTTGAGGACAAGAAATAAGATGATCTTTGGTGAGCTGATATGTCCCAAACGTATCTAGTTTTCCAAACATTTTTCTTGTTCTTTTCCCTCTAGTTTGCTTGATTTGGATCAAACTAACACAGTCTAATGTTGTTTTCAGAAGAATTACCCTTGCTGTCTATTTTTTTCAGAAACCAACTTTTTCAGAAAACTCCAAGAAATTCACCAAAATTATTTTTTACCAGAAGACTCCCGGAGCCAGAAGGGCACCTGGAGGTGGGCCCTAGGGACAACATAGGGGTGCCAGGTGCGCCCCCGGCCGCGCCTCGATGTCACCTCGTATCCTGGGCTCTTCTTTGGTACATATGTCACTCCGTCCCCAAAACGGAGAACCTACAAAGGATTTTCCCAAGTATGATACACAGCTCCACCACCACCCTAAACCCTAGTTCGGGAGATAGAAGTTCCCCTTCTAGGACCCTAGGAGGATGGGGATTCAGGGGAGATCGTCTCCATCTTCATCACCAACGTCTCTCCATCAACCATCCATGATTCCCCTTCGATGTGTGAGTAATTCCCTACTGTAGGAAGAGGGGATGGTAGGTATTGGATGTGATTGATCATGTAATAGTTCATGAGATTGATAGGGCATGTTGCCTAGTATCCAATATTGGTGTTAATTATCAGTGTTGCAACTTGGAGTGTTTAATGCTTGTCACTTAGGGCCCGAGTGCCATGATTTCAGATCTGAACATGTTATGTTTTCATGAACATAAATATTGTCTTGGATCATATCTACGAGTTGTATACACATACTATTGTCTGAAACCCGAGACCCCAAGGTGACAGGTTGGGATATCAGAGGGGATGGATTTTAGTTTCTGGATTACATGTATCCGTTAAGTGTTAATACTTTGATCCGGTACTTAGTGAAAGAAGTATCTTAATTACCATTAGTTCCAAATTGGCCCCATAGAAAGGGATGGTTGGACAAAAGATATTGTGCAAGTTCTTATTGCAACCACGTACAACTATTTCCGAGATACATGCCTATGATTGTTAGTGACTTGGATGCTCTCTTATATATTTGTGATGCTCTATGTAAAGTCTATTAAATGGTTTATCTTATTCATGCAACGCCCGTACATACGATGGTTTTAGCACTACTGACCACTTCGTTTACGTTCGTTGTTATTTTACTGCTACTGTTACTATCACCCTACTGGCTCCACCATATCACCGCAACTACTAATAAATCGTGTCAAGCACGTTATTTTCCAGGTGCAACTGAATTGACATCTCAGTTGTTAAGGCTTATAAGTATTCTTTGGCTCCACTTGTGTCGAATCAATAAATTGAGCTATATTTACCCTCAAAGACTATTGCCATACCTACATTTGTGGGTCATACAGCACCATGACAATCTACTTGCTATTTAATTTGTTCAATGTGTGCTCCCAAAGTTTTATAAATAGCCACAATGAGTTAACCAAACTTTATCATGATGCATGACCTCCGTGTAGATTTCACCAAAACCACATAAGCCCAACATTGAAAATCTCTCTAACTATTGCGTGAAAAACGGCACCCGACAAAGTTGTTTCATGTACCCAGAGCACATATGACAAACCAGTCTCGATGAACGCGGTCATCGCAACGGCTCGGGCAGCTAATCACACAATGCTGTCAAGATCAAAATCACAACACTGGGAAGCAAAACAAGATTAGCAATGTAAGAATACTCTAATTTCTCTATCCGTACTTGTGCCTATGTATAGACCACTCTAATACCACTGTTGGGTACCGTGCTATGGAAATCAAAAAAATCTAGCACGTAACCAAGATCATATGTGAGAGAAAGAGGCAACGAATCGTACCCTCGGAAATCGAACTAGCGAAAGTTTTTTGATGACCAACTGGAAGTAGATGTAGTCAATCCTTGCAATTAGACTTGTCTAATCGCGAGGATGTGTATTGTCCCACGAAGTAGTGTCACACATCCAACACCTCCACGGTATCCACATGTACGAGATCAGCAGCGCCACGTCGTGGTGTTTTAAAGCACACAGATGAAGCGAGGACATTGTCGGTGAAAGTTTGGGGCACTCTGTGATCACCGGCGAGATCTAGATCAAGCCGCAATAGAGATATGGTAGCGCTTTCAAAAGGTAGATGAAGTAGATGCCATTGGTGGACCGTCTTGGGGAGAAAACTAGGCCCTATCTTGGTCGTCCAAAATAGCAAAAGTATAATATTTAGGTATATGGTATAAGTGGATGGCCCATGAGAACCACATATTCAGCTTGCAGCCTATTTACTTGGTCGATTCTAGGCTAGATTCAAATGCGACATGTATGCAACTTCTTCTTGCTTCTTCTGTTCCCAAAGTCCACAATGTTAGGTTTTCTTTCTCCTTCCAATTCTATCTTCTAATCTCCAACTTCGCTAGCTGCCCCCAAATCAGGTCCTTCTCTGATAATTCCTTGTTATTGTAAGCGTTTGGCTCGTCCTTTATTGCTTGTCACGGTCCGCCACTACAGAGCATGGAGTCGTCACATCGCCGTCGGGAGGGTGTGGAGGAGGTGGTGCAACTTGAGAGCATGGGTGGTGTGCCTGGAGGATGGGGTGTCTTGGCCGCACCCTCTTCTTTATATAGATGGCCAGCCGCCTGGGGGTGCAGGAGTCCTCCAAGGAATCGTCCTCCCAAACTGACTTAGGGGACAGAGTCCTTGCCTTGTGCACCCCATGGGGGGAGGTGGAGTCCAAGCGGGACCCCTCCCCCCAATTTGGATCAAAGGGTGGAAGTCTGAAACCAACTAGGTCTCCCCATTCTTACCAATGCGCACCAGGGGAGTCCCTGGCCAACCTGGCCAGGGTTTCTCCCCCTCTTTGGCCGCAGCCCTAGTGGGCCATGTTCCCCACCGGCACCTGTGGCCCCACTTGGGTTTACCATTCCATGACCATTTCGATGTCCGAAAAAATTCCGGAACACTCTAAAATATTTCGAAACTTTTTTTTATCCATTCCACCAATTTCCATAAATGTCCGGAAGCATTCTTTCGAGACACCTCCCTCATGTTCCAAGACACTCTGAACATTCCTTTGATGTTATTTCGTCTATATATTCTATCGAACACACATTCTATTACATCACTGAAATCTTAAGTGTGTGACCCTATGTGTTCGACTACATATGGACATGTCCGGAACTCATTCCGCTACAACGATTATCATCGGTACCTTGATGCACATAATGATCCCCACACATATCACGAATATCTTTATCGTAAGAACCATCTGTATTACTATCAATCACTTATTGCACCCCTTCTCGATACTTTACATCGCCCGAGGTGAAACAATTGTGTTATCCTCGTCACCCAGCATGTACTCTTTTACTCATTCCACGTTACCGATGTTCTCTATGATCATCACTATGATCATGCGTCTGGCCGGACGATGACGAACACCGTAATACCCGGAAGGGCCCAGAGTGTATCTCTCCATCGTTAGGAGTAGCAATTCTCATAACTACGTCGTATAGAACACTGTCGTACTATCGGTAAGAATAAAAGACCAACTTTGTAATTACCAAGTCACGGTGTAACGTTTGGATGCCCCCAACACGTCCATATCGTACCTAGCTCTATGTACGTCTTATGGATCATATAGCAACATTACAATTTAAACTGAAAAATTACCAATAACAATATTGACAATGTGTTCCATCGCTATGTCAATTGGGTCTATCCATCGCCGATGTTGTCAACAACTCTGATCTCATATATAATCGGCAAACTCGCAACACGTTGTATTTTTAACATAGTCGGGAAATCGGGACTATCAATTATATGTCGGTCTTAGAGGCAAGATTAGAGATATCTAAATGGTGTCTGTATTATTTCTAACATGTATTAATGTTTTCCTCCGAATACGTATTATCTGGAATATAAATAATAATTCATTTATTATCTGGCATGATGGCTTGCGTATGCTGTTGGTGCCGAGTGGCGTAGGCCGAGACAACGACCCGTGGCTGGTGGTGCATATTTGTCGTGTGGACGACATGTTGCCTCCCTTGTACAAGGGTTAGGTTTTTTTTTTGAACATGGAGCGCTCCCGAAGGAGCTCGAACCTTCAATATTAACTACGCTGGAGGTATAAGTTATTACAAAGGACCCCATAAAACAAAGAAATTACACATGGGTCCCTAGCTTTTGTAAGGAAGACCTCAGCAGCAGATGAAAGAAAGCAATCCAATCCACCTTCTCCAACGCGGAGCAGAGAGAGCCTCGTGTTACAGCCTTGGACAGCAACGGGGACAAAACCACTTGCCACTGTCCCGACAAAGCTCTCAACGGCGAGACTCTGAAAGGGCCTCCCATGGGAGATTGAATTGATGCCAAGCATTCTTCTTGGCTTAACAGACCTCTCTATGGCCATAGATATCAAACGACCAGAGCATGTCGTTTTTGAGTTGCTCCAAAGGCAGGTTCTTGAACTCCGGTACCACTCCAAATCATCAGCCAAAACCTCACTGCCCTCTCGAAACACCACCATGGCACCCGAAGAGGAAGCAGTAAGAGCAGGACGAAGACAATCGAAAGCAGCAAAGGCCCACCCACATCGCAACTGAGCAAGCAACTCACCATCGAACCCACAGTACCTGCCACGGACCGGGGGAGGCCAGCGAAGAAGATAGCGATGACGACAGACCTGGAGGGCGGGATTGTTGAGGCAACGGCCGATTCCCACCCGTCCCCTCCTCCTCCATGGAGCATAGGGAGAGGCAGACCTCCACCACGCCGACGAAGATCCCGCAAATTCGCCGGTGAAGCTGCCAACGCGCGCCTTATTTCTGGAGATGTCGTTGACTCCGTCTGCCACGCCGACGCTGTAGCCACGAAACGAAGCTCCGGAGAGCCCTGGCCATGGCCGCCAACGGCCAGAGCACTACTCCTCTTCGCCATAAGGGACCAAACCATAAGGAAAGAAAACGTAGAACTACTCCTAACATATACAGGCCGCCGAACTCTTCTCCCTACTCCTCTCCGGCCGGCCGCGCCATGGGAGGAGGTCCGGGAACGGCCCGGGTGACGACGGCGAAAGTCGACTCTCAAAGCCTGGGCTCAATGAATGCCCGCAATGTTGACACACAGTGACACTAGAGACGATGGCTAGGCCTAACACGGGTTAGGTTATGGCTTCTATTTTCCTCGTAAACAGAATTTCGGATCAGATATTTTCATATAAACTGGATAAACTCTATTATTCGAATTGCATGAGCGCCTATCTCTCCTTTACTCTAGAAAATGCGAGTTGCAGAGCAAACCCAAGCATGCGCCGAGTCGGCACCGCTTCCGTGCAGGCTCCCCGAACGTCCGGGCAAGCACTCAGTAGCAGAGAGAAAAATCCGGTGGGTGCGCCAGGCTCCGTGCGGTCGGTGCGTTGCTATTCTTGTCTCCACGCTCGGCCGGCATTATAACGTTTCACCCGAACCACCTTGTTGAGAGTTGAGACAATGGAACCGACGAAAGAAAACGAAGTCTTCTCTACTGAAAAAAGAGAGAGGAGGGTGAGAGCTGCGTTGCATGAGCACGAAAAGGGACACGTATCGATCAGGTTGCAACCTTATCCTCTTGCCGCTTTGAGAGTCCCTCGTGGGAGTTGCCTCCCGGGCTGGAGCCGAGCCTACCTCGACGGCGTAGCCGGAGAGGGACGGCGAGGTGAGAGCGCCGGCGTTAGATGTAGTAGTAGGATAGGTAGTTTTCTTTGCTGCTTGCCCTATGTGGCTGTGTGGAGTAGTTTCTTGGTCATCGACAGCCATGGCCAAGATCCCCTGCATCTTCTTCCTCCGATGGCGGCGTTGGAGTGGCGTCCGGCGGTGTGGGCGGTGGAAGGGATGAAGGGCATCTCCTTAAATAAGGCTTGTCAAGGCAGCTATCTCGGCGTCGCTGCGAGGTCCTCGCCGGAGTGGTCGACTTTCTTTTCTTCCTTTGCTCCATGGAGGAGGAAGGAGAGGAGGCAAATCGGCCGCTGCCCAATAAACCTTGCCGCTCAGATCTGCGCTCATCGATATCATCAACGCTTGCTCCTCCGGGTCCGTGGCAGGTTCTCTGGAGACGGTGAGCCGGTTTCTTTTTGTTGGTGTGCTTGGATCTTCTTCACTTCCGAGCAGGAACAGTGTGGTCTCGCCCTCTACTCGGGAATCGCCACGGTGGCGACCAAGATTGGAGGTAAAGATTGGTCTATTGCTGTTTGGGAGTGGGTCTGGAGTATTGGAACCAACACTTGGAGCAGATTATCAGTGAACAAGTGTGTTCATATGATATCAATGGCGATGAAGATGCCACTCATGCCGGTGATGAATCCTGGCAAAAATTCAACCTCCAGATGGAGGCCCTCGAGCTGTGCTACTGAGATTATTGCCAGGGTAGGGGCAAGTGGTGATGTCCCCGCTGCTACTCATGGCTGCAGTTCCGCAGCTCGCTCCGCTCCGCACTGGGGAAGAAGATGGACTCGATTGCACTTTTACTTTTTGTTCAAGGTCCATTTTATATATGCTAGGGGCCTATGTGTAATTTTCAACTTTTATGATGTCCCTTGTACTTTCTGGTTCACCCAGTGGATGTAATCCGATGGTTCTGGTCCCTTTGGGGCCACTCCAATGTACAAAAAAAAAAAAAAAAAAAAAAGAGAGTTGAGACAATGGATCGATCACCCCGAACCATTCGATTCAACCATAGTTGTAGGCGTAATCATGTGTGGCGCCACGAGTCGGCGAACAACGCACTAGCAGACTTACGCATCCTCCTCTTGTAGACAGTGCCTTCTGTTTTTGCCGGAATTGCATAGTCGAGGTATGGCTGGGGTTGTACCGCGCATTTGTCTGCACTTTGTAGCAGTTTTGGTGCCAGCCTGCCCACATGACATGAGAGGCGGAGGACTCAGGACCCGCCGCTGCACCGAGCAGAGCAGGTCGAGATCCCGTCCCACGCGCGCACGCAACACAGCCACGAACGGAGCGGCCACAATTATTGGATCAAGCCATGTACGTGCCACTAACTCTGCCCACTTCCGAGTCTATTAGCGCGATGCGACGCTACTGCTACCACTTCCGTCCTAGCTAGCTAGATCAGCCAAAGCCATGGCCGTCTTCCCCCCCGTCGCGAAGCCGAGCCCCTTCCTCGTGGCGGTTTCAGCGTTGGTGGTGGTGCTGCACGCGCTCGCCCGCGGCGCCGACGCGCAGCTCGCGGCGGGGTTCTACTCGGCGAGCTGCCCCACCGTGCAAGGCGTCGTGCGGCAGGTCATGTCGCAGGCCGTCACCAACGACACGCGCAGCGGCGCCGCCATCCTCCGCCTCTTCTTCCACGACTGCTTCGTCAGCGTACGCCACACAGCACCACACCGCCAACTAATCATAATCAAAAGCATCGATTCGATTCGGCTCCTGGCTTATGCCTCCATAATATTCCCCTCCCTTTTGAATTGAATGGTTTCCAGGGATGCGACGCTTCGCTGCTGCTCGACGACACGGCCACGACGCCCGGCGAGAAGGGCGCCGGCCCCAACGCCGGCGGATCCACCTTCGGCTTCGACGTCATCGACAGCATCAAGACGCAGGTCGAGGCCGCCTGCCCCGGCATCGTCTCCTGCGCCGACATCCTCTCCCTCGCCGCGCGAGACAGCGTCAACCTGGTCAGTCAGCTACATCCTCTCCACACTCTCGCGCTACGCTACCTAGCAACTTCTTCCGTCCGGCCGCGCGCAGAGCTCCAACTCATATACACTCGTGCTCCTGCGTACGTACCTTCCTGCAGCTCGGAGGGCCGAGCTGGGCGGTGCCGCTGGGCCGGCGCGACGCGACGTCCCCGAACCCGGCCGGCACGGCGACCGACCTACCGGGCCCCGACTCCGACCTCGCCGGCCTCGTGGCCGCCTTCGCCGCCAAGGGCCTCACGCCGCGCGACCTCGCGGCGCTCTCGGGCGCGCACACGGTCGGCATGGCGCGCTGCGTGCACTTCCGCACGCACGTCTACTGCGACGCCAACGTGAACCCCACCTTCGCGTCGCAGCAGCAGCAGGCGTGCCCGTCCTCCGGCGGCGACGCCAGCCTCGCGCCGCTCGACGCGCTCAGCCCCACCCAGTTCGACAACGGCTACTACCGGAGCCTCATGTCCGGCAACGGGCTCATGCGCTCCGACCAGGAGCTCTACAACAACGGCCAGCTCGACTCGCTCGTGCGCCTCTACGGCACCAACCCCGCCGCCTTCTCGGCCGACTTCGCCGCCTCCATGATCAGGCTCGGGAACGTCGGCCCCCCGTTGACAGGGGCCAGCGGGGAGATCAGGCTCGACTGCAGGAAGGTCAATTCCTGATTTACATATATATACTACAGTAGTAGAGAAGTAGTAACATGTTAATTCGTTGAAATGGACATGGCATTGGAATAGAAATGTGTCAACCAATTAGTGAATCGATTGATTATTCTTCTCTCCCCAAGCTCTAGAGCTTTACTATTTTCAGAACATTCCTCTGACGTGACCCGTATTCATGATTTAGGAAGTGCACAATACAAATAATAACTTTATTAGTGATCATCTTGGTGGAGCAGTTACGCTTTAACACCAATTCATGGCTAGTACTCCCTCCGTCTCAAATTAAGTGTCGCAAAGTTTAACAAAAGTGGATGTATCTAACACTAAATTAGTGTGTTAGATACATCTATATTTGTCAAACTTTGTGACAATTAATTTGAGACGGAGGGAGAGAGTACAATTAGTGTGACATTTTCAATTTTACGATTTTGGAGAAAATTTCACTGCACAGTATTTTGGAATGTATGAAATCGGGTATTGCCTTCCTATTCCTCTGGCTTTCAACAGCGGCTGTTGCAGGAGAAAAGAATCAACCCGAATTTCTTTGCAAAAGTTGATGCGTACTTTCTGCACCCTATTCAAATGTCACTCCTGTAGTTATCATCAATCAATGTGCCTCTGCGATCCTGCAACTGTGTTTTTTTTTGTTTGTACGAAGAGACCCAGACTTTCCTCCACTCTGCACTAATAACCAACCCGGTTTCTGCAAGTAGTAAACAAACTCGGGGCAATATTCCGGATACGCTTGATCACGGCATTGCGTACGCCGTACGCTGGTAAGTGCAAGGTTCCGAGGGTTGTGCGAGCTCATCAACAGATTCGGGAATAATCGCCCGTTAATTGTACTCTATCTACAAAAGCACACTAGCTGAAAATTGGAGTATCGCGCTTGCGGCGTTCTAATCAATTGCTGACGATACCCGTGACTATCTTCGCTGCGCGCCCTCGGCATGATGCGGTTCTTGAACGGCTCTGGAACGTCTCGAAAGGGACTCGTCACCGAGCTAGTGCGGCCGAATTGTCCCTAGTTCTAGGCGTGTGCTGTCCACCTGGGCCAGGATATGCAGATAGCTGTTTTCCGATTGGCTCCCAGTACATGGCCGACTGAATTTCTGCAATCCTTGTTGGTCCAGCCCTGATTATGCCCTTGGCAATTATGGTTCTGTTTGATTGATGGCTAAAAAGAGATCACGTATTAGCGCTTTATTTTGTGTTCTTGTCGACACCGTTTCGCAGATAAGTTGGTCCACTCCGTCACTTGTTAGATGGGAGTTCTTTAGAGGGCACGGTGAACATTTCTATATAAAAAAAACTGAAACAAAGACAAAATAATTTTGCTTCTTCATCGGTGTGAGAGTAGTTTGCCCGTTTATAAAAAAAATAGTCGAGAACCACTACAACAATAAACGCAACAAGATGGCTCCGAGGCCGCTCTTCCGGCGAGTCGACTATCAAATTGTTCGAGCAACAAAAAAAGACACCAAACGTCTCAACGCAACATGGCAAAGATGATAAACCTCTGACGTCCACGCCAACCCTAGGGCCATGGGCGCGCCCACTTCAATTCAAGGGTATTCAAGTGAATACCCAAAAATTTTAGCCAAAAATTATACGTATAGAGTATATAATTGGTATATGTATATGAAAAATAAACAAACGGGAATTGGACAACATATTCAGCTGTCGCGTCTCTCCTCACTCCTAGTGGCTCAACTTCTAGCATGCCCATTAAACTCGATCGCTAGCAGGTACCGATTGCTTGACCTACCATGCCCATTATAGAAAATGGTAGGTCCGAAATATATGGCTGTTATTTCTAAATTATAGAAAATGGTGCATAAGAACATGGTTGAGCTCCAACCAAAATGACATGTGATAACTATGCGGAGATCAAGTATAGAATTTGTAGAACGTAGGTCTTGTTCGAGTTAATCTAGTAGGTATTGCAAATCGCTGATGGCAGCCGGTTGAATAATAGCCGTACGAAACCGAGCAAAAATTGTGGCTGAACAAATATGTGTCAACTAACCAGCTCATACTTGCTGCATATAATTGACTATAAATTAGGGAGAAGTGAAGCGTACGTTTTACCTACACAGCTAATTCAGTAGAAAGCAGGGACCCGGAAAATATATACATGAACATGGGAATCTACCCCTTAGAAAAACATATTTGCAAGTGTTAAGGAAATCTGCAAAATATTTGCGGGTATATATATCCACATTCTAAATGTGTGCAGAGATTTTTTAAGCAAAAATGAGTTTTTATTTGATCCATTTAAAAACGCAAAAATATATCTAGTGAAAAGTATTTTCCAGCAAACATGTTTGTCTTTTTCTTGGAGGTGCCGCACACATATTTTGCGTACCTGTAAAATTCTTTTCCAATTTTTGTACAACTTAAATCATATTTAAAATATGTCAAACGAGGGAGGAACCGTACCCCTTTCGGTGGTCCGGGTTGCATGTTATATAGGTGTAGAAAAACAAGAGCCTACACGAGTCGGTACAAGGTTCGGTACAGAGTTGTGGTACAATACGGGAATAGAAATACAAAGCTTAACAGCCCCCCTTAATCTAAACCTCTAGAAAGGTTTATATTACGTTTGAACTCATCTAAATCTCTAATCCCTAAAGCCTTTGTAAAACCATCAGCAACTTGGTCTTTAGTGGATATGAACCTGATGTCCAGTAACTTCTCAGCAACATGCTCACGAACAAAGTGATAATCAATCTCAATGTGTTTGGTTCTGGCATGAAAAACATGGTTAGCAGAAAGATATGTGGCACCAATGTTATCACACCAAAGACATGGTCATTGAGAAATAGGAACTCCCAACTCTCGAACCAATGCTTCAACCCAGATCATCTCAGCTGTGGCATTTGCTAATGCCTTATATTCTGCATCAGTGCTAGAGCGTGATACAGTTGCTTGTTTTCGAGCACTCCATGAGATCAAATTTGGGCCAAAGAAAACAGCAAACCCACCTGTAGATCTTCTATCATCAAGACATCCTGTCCAGTCTGCATCTGAAAATCCACTATGAAGGGTGGACGAAGATCTCTGAAAAATGAGTCCTATATCAACTGTACCTCTGATATAACGAAGAATTCGTTTAACTGCTGTCCAATGACTCGTAGTGGGTGCATGAAGATACTGACATACTTTGTTTACTGAGAATGAAAAATCAGGTCGTGTAAGTGTTAAATATTGCAATGCACCAACCACACTTCTGTAATTTGTACTATCCTCAGAATTAAGAGCTGTACCATCTGTCAGGGATAATTTTTCTGTGATTGACAATGGAGTAGGACAAGTAGTACACTGTTGCATTCCAACTTTTCTTAACAAATCAACAACATATTTTCTTGAGTCAAAACAATCCCATTAGAGGATCTCTTTACCTCAATGCCCAAGAAGAAGTGTAAATCACCAAGATCTTTAAGGGCAAAGTGTGTGCTAAGATTTTTAAGCAAGACTGACGTGGCATCATCAGAGGAACTAGCCACAATAATATCATCAACATAGATCAATATAAACATAGTGATACCTGATTGTTTATAGAGAAACAAAGATGTGTCAGCCTTGGAAGGTATGAACCCAAGTTCTTGCAGCTTTGAACTCAAACGTGAATACCATGCACGGGGGGCTTGTTTCGAACCATAAAGAGATTTGTCCAACCTGCAAATGTGATGCGGAAAGCGAGGATCCTCAAACCCAGGAGGTTGTTTCATATATAGTTCCTCCTCCAGAACGCCATGAATAAACGCGTTCTTAACGTCTAGTTGTCGTAGGCTCCATCCTTGAGACACAGAAATAGCAAGAACAAGTCGAACAGTAGAAGCTTTGACCACTGGACTAAACGTGTCATCATAATCAATCCCATACCTTTGTTTGAATCCCTTAGCAACCAATCTTGCTTTGTACCTCTCAATAGTGCAATCAGCATGCCTTTTAACACGATAAACCCACTTGCAATCAATTAACTTTTTGTTAGAGCTTGGAGGTACTATATGCCATGTTGTATTATCCATTAGAGCATGATACTCCTCATCCATTGCTCGTTTCCACTTCTCATCTTCCATTGCTTCCAAAAGACCACTTGGTTCACCTTTAGAAGTATACATACTGTATCTAACAGTACTACCAGTCCACTTTTTGTTATATGTAATAGTACCATCAGTCCACTTGCAAGGTTTACGAATTCCTTGTTGTAAACGTGTGCGAGTTGGCGTAGCCACAGAAGTAGCTGCAGAGTTGCGAGCCACATGAGATCCAGGAGGATTAGCAGCATCCTCATCACTTGGCGAATCAGAAGCATTATCTGCGTCATCATTGTTGTCGGTTGTCCAATCATTGGTGTCATCATTAGTGTCTTCTCTGTCAGCTGACGGAAACCGAGGCGAGGGGAGACAGTGTGGTTGGCTCCCGAGGAAACCAGCGGCCCGCGCGTGCTGTCGTCGTCACGTGAAGGAGACCCATGCATGCTGTCGGCCACGCGGTGCGACGGACCAATAGCAGAGGAGGATTGGCCCGGGGAGACAGAAACTGGGGACCCAGTGACCGGATCCGAGGCATATCCTCTCGCGCGATCCGAGGCCGATTGGCTGGCTGCAGAAGGATCGATGCCAGGCGAATCTTCCTCGTCAGGTGTGCCCGACGGATTTTGCTCAATTTCGTCAGTTTCTTCACCGTTTGAACTGTAATTTTCGGAGGAACCTGCAGAAGTATTGCTAGAAGCTGCAGGAGAATCATCAGTGCGCATTATAGTGTCAGTAACAGGGACAATAAGCATATGATCATTAACATGTACACCCTCACTAGATGACAAAGGAGAGATTAAATCTTCTGGTAATAAGAGAATTTCGGCACGGAGTCGAGCACCAGCATTTGGATGCAATGCTTTGAAAGGGAAGATGTTCTCATCAAAAACCACATCTCTCGAAATATAGACACGACCAGTGGAAACATCCAAACACTTGACACCCTTATGTGTAGGACTATAGCCCAAAAATACACACTGTTTGGATCGAAACGAGAGTTTGCGAGTATTATAGGGACGAAGATTTGGCTAGCATGCACAACCAAAAATCCGAAGGGCATCATAATTGGGTTTGACCTTGAGGAGTTTTTCGACAGGAGATTCATGGTTTAAAACTTTGGTAGGAAGTAAGTTTATAAAAAAGGTAGCAGTGAGAAAAGCCTCATCCCAAAATTTTAAGGGCATGGAGGCATTGGCAAGAAGAGAAAGTCCAACTTTAACAATATGTCTATGTTTACGTTCAGCAGAGCCATTTTGTTGATGATCATGTGGACAAGATACATGATGTGTGATGCCAACCTTTTGAAAAAAACCATGAAGTTTTTCATATTCACCACCCTAATCAGTTTGCATGGTGATGATTTTACGATCAAACTTGCGCTCAACAAGTTGTTGAAAATTGAGAAAAACTTGATACACCTCATGTCTATTTTTAAGAAAATAAATCCAAGTAAACTTGCTATAATCATCAATAAAGGTTACATAATATTGGTGTTTACCAACAGAGGCATGAGCTGGACCCCATACATCAAAAAACACTTGTTCCAAAGGAACAGTGGAAACACTAGTGGAAGTAGGATAGGGTAATTGATGACTCTTTGCTTGTTGACAGGGATCACACACATAGGGATTTATTTCTGGAGAATGCGAAAGATTATTTTTCCTAATAATTTGCTGAACGATAAATGAAGATGGATGCCCTAATCGACGATGCCAGGTGGATGATGTCGGCTTGGTGGTGATGAATGCATGCTTGGGAGACTCGGCGGCAATGGGAACGAGAGGATATAAACCATCATGACAATGGCCTCTAAACAGGATTTCCTTAGTTCCCTGGTCCTTGATCAAAAAGAAGAAAGGGTGAAATTCAACAAATGCATTATTGTCAAGGACAATTTTATGAGCAGACAAGAGATTTTTGGTGGCACTAGAAACATGCAAAATATTGCGCAAGTGTAAAGAACTATGAGGGATATGTGATGTTGAATGACCAATATGTTGTATTGTCATACCTGTGCCACTAGCATTGTGGACTTGATCATGCCCCCTGTAGTCATCCCGAGTGTGCAGCTTGTTCAGTTCTCCTGTGATGTGATCAGTAGCCCCAGTGTCCATATACCAGTTTGTGTCCACGCCATATGCAGCCATCTTATTGCGATTATCACTACGATTATTATCCTGATTATTATTCCTTCAAGCCTCATAACGCCACCAGCAATCACTCGCATGGTGACCGTATTTCTTGCAAATTTGGCAGTCAGTATCAACGAAGGGAGTGGGAGTCCGTCCACGACCACGACCACCCCGGGGTGCACCACGATCATCACGAGAACGACCGCGATCATCAAGATAGTAGCCACCACCACCACCATCACGGCGCATATCACGATCATCACGTCTGTAATCCTCACGACGGTACTGATTACCATAAGTGTCATCACGTCTGTTGTATTGCCCACAATTATCACGATATCCAGTGCCATTGTCACGATATCCAGTGCCATTATCACGGTAGCTTCCATTGCTGCGGTAGCCACCTCCATCTTGCCGATACTGCTGCTGCATTGGTTCCTGACGGAACTGCTGGCGGTTGTCAACCCTCCGATAGCCACCACGAGTACGTGCGGCTGCATTTGTAGAAGACTGAAAAACGGCATTGTTCTGACCGGTTTCCGACAGAGAAGACTGCCGATACTCATAGTGTCACGACCCCGGACCCAGAGATATACATACTGTTATGTGCTCCTAAACATGGACCCACAAGGGCTTCAGGGTTACCAACCCCGACCGCAACAAACAACGGCAGGCAGACTGGATTCATCGGCACGTAGTCCGGATCCCCAGTCTACTACTCCTTGTATCCATGCTAGTCATAACCAACTATGCATATCAAAGCATCCACGAATCGAATGAAACTGAAGGGAACGGGACCAAAACTATACAGAGATGCTATGTGTCCACAAAGTGCAACAACAATCGAGGGTTACTGGGGTTACCTCGCCCCAGGCCGATCAAATCGACAGGCGGGCTCGGACATGGATCATCGGCTCCACAACCCCTCGACTGCGACAACTATGCAGGCATAGCCAAAACTGTATAACAATGAGCTCGAAACCAACAACCGATCAAAGCAGTACTCTAAACATTGAAGTTGTATTAAACATGTGTTACTAGAGTACAGCTTACAAGCAGAGGTCACATGACCCAACATTACATCAGACAACGGAAGGCAAATTATGTTGCTAATCAACAAGAACCAAAAAGGCCTAAGAGGCCGCAACATACGGCGACGTCCCAGCCCATAGACTCCAGGCTGCTACCTGGGAACCCCAAACTACTCGTCGATGTCCACGTTGAATCACCACCGATGTGAGATCTTCACCTGAACCAAGTTAAGCAAACCTGAGTACGGGCGGTACTCAACAAGACTTAATTAACCTATTATATATCTGCTAGTTTCAGAAAGGGTTTTATGAAGACTGTTTTGCGTAAAGCAATCTTTGTTTTCCAGGTCGAGGAAGAATAGCACGTCTCATGGAGTTTTTAAAACAGATGAGAGGACTAATCAACTACTGAAATCATCATCTTCTCATCCACCAACATCATTTCCCAGCACCTCACATGCTACAAGGATCACCCCTCCCGGCATCTCCGGGGAGGCACCCTTCACTCATTGCCAACATCTTTTACGCCACTTTCAAGTTATCTATGACCCCGTGACTTTCACCAAGTCGTCCATAACCGTGGACACGGCTTTCCGAAAGATTTATCCCTGCAGGGTGGTACACTTTACCCACACGTACCATCCGACTCTTAATGCCAAGCTATTGGCACAATTCCGACGATGTGCCGGCAGAGTGTGGTTGGCCACGACCTTTACCTTGTCGAGCCCTATCCATGAGTCAACCCAAATAGGGCCACCCCGTCAACAGGGAGTTGGCCACCTCCTGACAGCACCTGTTCTGTGAGTCGGGATCAAGATCCGTGTACGTCCATCACTTGTCCCGGTCACGCCCTAAACACCTCCAAAAGGTTTTTGACTCACACGCAGATGGAAATCCCAAACTACGTGACTCACGGATAGAACCAAACAAGTTAGTTAGTCGAGCGCGGTCTATTAGGCCCCGCGTATGGTTGCACGCTCAGTCTTGGTTTACGCGGCGATACCTTACTCCTAGGGTTGGCAAGTACAGGACAAACAACCACTTCCCAAGTGGCCTCCCGTCCAAGCCTTAGTCATGTTAACCACACAGTGCTCATCTTACCACGTCATCATATCATACTAGGTTATCGCAGCTCTGATTCATCAACCGGATGGAACAGAGGTAACAAACATATGAAACTAAGCGGTAGTAGATATGAGGCTCTGGCGATGCGCACAAGCAAATCTATGGCGGCTAGGAGCAGTGCATCAGGATATAGAGGCAATGCAGCATATAGGTGAACTATGTCTACTAGCATCAAATACTTTGGAATCGAATGCAAAATACGAGATTCAAATGTTGTTCGAAAGCATACATGAGCAGATAAGAGGTTATGCTTGCCTTGGTTATAAGAAAACCAGATAAAGTCTTCAGGAATAAGTGCTTGACTTGTCGGTTAGGATCAAGTATTCGTCATTGGATTGCTGGCCTTCTCTTCGGAGTCACGTTCTACCGAGGGGGAAACAACACCGAAACAGGAAGAACAACAATCAAACATGGCATCGATGCAATGTGCAATATGTATGAATGAGCAAATTAATGCTCTGAAATAAAGCCCTACACATGTTCGATGGGTTGCTAGGGTTCGCATGTCAGTTATGCATTTTTACTGAATTTAGCCCGAAATAGACCCCGGAGGGGGTTTCGGACGGTTATGAAAGTGAGTACCATTTTAGTTGCTCAAATTGGTTTAAAAACATCATAAATAGGTGGCATTTGTCATTTTGAGCAAATTGGTATATAACTTTTAATTTTCTAATTTTATTGGATAAAAACTTATTTTTCTATTTTTAAATGATTAAACAGTATTAAATAAATGCTCATTTTTGGACTTTGTCAAACATGTGTGAAAGTGACATTTTTGGAGAGAGTACCTTTTCCTGATCACTCCCATATTTTTATTTTATTTTTCTGATTAATAAAACAAAAGTTATTAAATAAACAAAATTATTCATTTTTCTGGATTTATTAAACCAAAGGGTTATGACATCATTATGATGTCAGCGTGACATCACCCAGGACGAAATCCTCTCTGATCTTCACATGTGAGTTCAAATTCGTCGAATTGAGTTCGGAATTGATGAAACAAAACATACCACAAGCTAGAGGAGGAGGAGGGGAAGCTAGTGGTGGCGCCGGTTGACCATATGGTCGCCGGATTCCTCGCCGGCGACGAGGTCCGACGGCGGCCGGCGGTAGAGCTCGACGGGAGGTGGAATCAGAGGGGGAGGGGGTGATTGGGGAGCATGGGAAGGCTCACCACGTCGTGCTTGAGCTCGTGGAAGGGTCAGGGTAGGTAGGGGCGGCCGGAGTTGGCCGGCGGCGAGGGAGATGCGGCGGCGGCAGTGACGGACGGCGTCGAGAAATTGGAGCTCTTCCCGGGCGTCCCGGCAAGCGAGGGTGGAGGAGGAGTTAGAGGAGTTCAAGGCGGAGCCACAGATGGTCTCCGTTCAGCCGGAGATGGCCGGAATCGGCAGCGCGCGGCGGCGGCCGGAGGTGACAGTAGGGTTTCGGTAGGGTTCCGTTTCCAGCAGAGAGACAGAGTGAGAGGGAGCTTCGAGGCAGAGAGGAGAAGCAAGGAGGAGCACGACGTTCTGGTGAGTTATCCACACACGGGGGCGCGCTCGAAGAGGCAGGAGGTGGCGGCACTGCTGCCACGCAGCTGCTACTGCCTTCTGTCCAAGGAAGAAGAAGAAAGAAAAAGGAGTTTTCAAGAAAACCCCCTGAAGTTTTGGGAAAAACCAGCAAGGTCCTTTTCTCTTTTAAAACAGGACAGAAAACAAACTTTTGAGGGCCTTTTTGAAAGGATAAAATTTGGCAAAAAAACATTTTGGAAAGCTTATGAAATTTCCAACCTCACCATGTATTGCTTTGGTGAAATTGAAATACTTTTCAGAACAAGATTTTGGGAACCAAAACGAGTACCATTTGTGGGATTTTTCTCAAACCATTTAAATTCACAATTTAAATTGGTTTAAATTGGTTTCAAATTTTGCTTCCATGCATGTATGGGATGAACACACACCACACACCCTAGTTTAGCAAAATTGGGATGTTACAAATCTACCCCGCTTACAAGAATCTCGTCCCGGGATTCCCGAAGGAGAAGAAAGAAGAAATACCGGTTTTGAACGACCTTCTTGAACGTTACGGTTCTCTTCTCGAAGAGATTGATCCGTAGCACTTGCGAAGATCTCCAGAGGCTACACCTTAGGTAAGAGGGAAACTCTTAGGAAATGATCTTCGTGAAGATCGAGTATCCCATGGGTAACTCATAACAGGAACGTTCATAAAGAACTGTTGAGTTAACAAGCATGAAACACATCAAGGTAACGGAGTGAATAGAAGAAGGTTTCAAGTTTATGGAAGATGGTTCTTGAAAGGATTTAGAATATGAGCTTTGCACAAGACTTTAAATCCTTTTGGAAAAGAAAGGTTGAACAACTTATGACATCGAGGCTTCTTCAAACAGAGAACCAAGATGGAGAGAATGGTCTTGAACATCACAAAGTAATATCCGTAGACAAGGAAGAACATGAAACGGGCTGGAATCATGCATTCAAGATAAATGTTTGATATGGAATCATATTCACTCTTCGGAGTGGACACGGAAGATAACGAAACTTTTTCCATCAAAGTTTGTCGAAAACTTTATCAAGGATCGGGATGTTACTTCACGACAGAAGATGAGTAACCACGGAATGTTGGAACACCGTAACGAAGGAGGTACTCTTGGTCACACCATAAGGATGGGTAACCAACGAGGGTTGAAACAACGCGAGAAATAAGGAATCTCTTTCCTGTTACGGCTTAGACGTAGCAATACATCTTCCACATGGTTAAGACCCCATGGCTGAAGTAACTGACAAATTCACACAATGTGTGAGATGAACGGGACTTCAAGTACAAACAACTTGATAAAAAGGAACTGATCAATGGCGGTTACAAAACACCAAGATATGTTCTCCTGATGAACTTGTTTCCACTGAAACAAAAAATTTGGAGGTTCAACGGAGAGATATTGAGGAGATCAACTTCCAAGTTACCCTGGATGTTATAGATACCGACAGCAGGCCCATAACAAGCCTTCTATAGATCATCAAGTGGAAGTAAAACTCCGTTTGAAAGATCGGTGAGGAAAACTTGTTAGAATAAGCCAGACAAGAATTCTCACGGAGAGTGGTTGCTCTTACGGATTCAAAGAGATATGACATTAGGCCTTCCGGCTAATTGTGTCAACCACAACATCAACCATGCCGGATCTTAAAATAGACCTAATTCAGTACCCTTTAGGAAACACCAACCATCATTGATTCTTGAGATACAGCTCTGGTTAGTGGATTGAATAACTGGGACTCAACGTGTTTGATTGAAGAGCTTGCACCGGTTACCAACGAGATACATTTACTGGATTCTCAAGATAAGGACTACGATGCCACACTCAAGAGGATGAGTGGAATTGCAGAACTCATGTATTAGCAACTTGCGAAAGACGGTTGTGTTGGGAATATGCCCTAGAGGCAATCATGTATGATGTAATTCCCACTGTATTCATAAAGTTATTAAGTTGTCCTTGTTTTGAACATCTGATATATGTCATTGAATATGTGATTCGATTGTGGAACTATATATTCATGTTGTTCATACTAGATTGTCCTTGGTCATTTAGGTTGTGCTGGACACACACCCTAGACTAATGTGAGTGTTGGCTGATGACACGGTTCCACTTGTCATGGGCATGGTGATACCATTCCAACGTTCACGGACTTGGCTAAAGAGTTTAGCAAGTCGGACTGACCCACATTGAGATGCAACGATCAAGTCGTCATTTGCATGTCTCAATCAATGTAATCCTTAGACCTGAGGTTGTCGCACAATCCGAGTTGTGGATCACCGACTTAAGTTCTGTCAAACGTTGTTCTGTGACAAGGCAACTATAAAGGCAGAGTTCGGGTCGAATGAGAAGCAAGCTGCGTGATGTGGATAATCAAGATGGGATTTTTGCCCCTCCGAATGGAGAGATATTCTCTGGGCCCTCTCGAGTGATATGATTCAGGAAGCATGGCCATGCGCGACACAGTTAAGTGTTAACTGTGTCGGTTGACTAAGAGTTAGTCAGATGAATCACATGTCACAGATCGAGAAGAGAGTTGAGCTATTTAAGGGATGACGATAAATCGCCTATAGCTCGACAAGGTATATCGTGAGGCAAAAGGGACTAAGATGAATATCACATTGAAAGGTATTTCGTCATGACTCAATGGGACTTGGGAGTCGGCACGTTTTGCAAGGAGCCGCTACCGATTGATCGATTGGGAGTAGGACTCCAATCGTGTCCAAGTCGCCATGAGCCTGCAGGGCCGCACACTTAAGAGCGGGAGCAATTGTATTGGTCGGGTTGGACCCGAACCGGAAATGGACTGTTTTGTGAGTCGGACTCACAGAGGGAATGGGCCACAAGTGTTGTGAAGCCCATTACCATACGCTATATAAAGAGGGGCGCAGGTTGCCTAGCGGGCACGTTAGTCCACTCTCCCATGCGTTGGGAACCCTAGCCCCACTCAGTCCAGCCGCCGCACCGGACCTAGCAGTCCGCCGTCGGAGCTCCTCCTCGTACGTGTGGATACCGGCAGAGGTGTTGTACGTTCAGCACTTCGACGTTCGAGGGATTGGATCGGCCGGACCGGATCGTGGGACTGCACTGCCCCGACGCGCTGCATCGATAATCCGCACCTGCGTGTCTAGTGGTAATACTCGTGGCCTTCTACCTCGGCTAGATCTTGGAAGCATCGCGTAGGAAAAGTTTTGTTTATCTCTACGCGTTCCAACAGGTTGCACCTACATGACTTACTTGCAAAAGAACACATCGGGGTCCTTGTTGGGAAGATGATAACAAAGATCGCCAAGATCTTAGACTTCTTCTCTCAAGAAAATCAGTCAGTGGCCTTGCGTGGATGCAAACCACCTCAAATAAATGGAGGTAACAACCTACCATATCAGGAATAGTCCACACACGCATGACCGACTGGGATTATTCCCGGAGGAACAAGAAAACTATACTCGGGTCCACGGCGACAACTTTCAGCATAAGCACATGAACCTGAGAAAGTCACTTCGAACATCCAGAACACATCTTCGTGATGACACAAAGATGGTTCTCAAAAGTTTCCAATATTAGTGCCAAGTGTTCAACTTGAACCTCTTTCAACTTGGATAAATAGGTATGTCATCGTTGGGCTCGAAAACACGCTTATCCAGATACTCCAGGCAGAGGGATTCATATGATATATGAACAAGGCAAGGTATTGGTGAGACCATAGGACATGAAGGTGTACTCGGTAAAACACCATGAGTGAAACCACCATCAAGATAGCCCTGGGATCTGGCCTCGGTTTGACGATAGCCCAAATCGGATCAAAGGTTCGGATGATAGCATGTCCACTAGGGAGTTACTATCCTGCTTCAACACAAAGGAACTAGACACTCCTTAACAGAGGATCAAGTTAGGCGGAGCTTTTGCCTTTCAACTCTCCAAGTTGTTGTTTAAGCTCAACCACTAGTCCAAGGTGTCTAGCGTAGTTTCTTGGAGAGAGGAGTGGTTCAAATTACTCCTGGTTTAGACAACACGGTCAGGTAAAACCTGGTGATACTTCTAGAAAGACAACCAGAATATCACAACCTACCGTTAGGTCTAGGAATTTGAAAGGAGGCTTGCTTTTCAAAGCAACTGATATGAACATGAGAGCTTGGCATGAACCTAACTCTCTGACCGAGGATATGCACCGGAATGGACGGGTTTGGTAACACAGTCAACTTCAAAAAGAGGCTGGGTGACCAGTAGTGCTAAGAAGGATACAGATGTTTCTTAGACTTTTCAAAGCAATAAAAATTGCTAGGAACATCTGATACACACATCAATGCACTGACCCATCATACTCAAGCATTCAAACTTGGACTAAGGGTGAGTGGAAAGGTGTAAGAGCATCACTTCATCAATGAGGCCATGAAACTCAACACAACCTCTTGATATAGAAGAGTGTGATACTCGAAGGTGGAACAGAACAGAAGCTAATGAACTTCTCTAATCTGCGGATTACAAAACTTTGACCTGGTCCCAAAGATGGACGAGATCCTGGAGTTTGTTTCTCCTTACATTCCAAGGTGGAACGTTCTGACGGAACACAAGAGCGACATGCATTGAAAGACTCCAACACACATATGCAACTTGGTGTCGAAAACAACGGATGGAGGTTTGAGAGCAACTGAAGGGTAGAATCATGCTCATGGAAGATCCTAAGATCAAGTTGAAGCACAGGGTAATACTCATGTGTAAAACCCATGCAAAAGAGTTGGTATAACTGAAATAAGAACGAAGATGTGGAATTCAGGATGATCACTCTTGATGTGATCCTTTTTGGTTCCAGTAGAGAACATATGGCTATGAGAGTTGGAATTTTCTAGCTATCCTGAGGTAGAAGATGTTCCTCAGGATTCAACGAAACAGAACTTGGGTTAAAGATCAGTATCCTGTACTGATAGGGTGAGCATTACATGGTTAATAAACCACATGACTCAACTCACCACAATTCAGCACATTCCGGGACCTTCGGTTCAAGTCCAAGGTTGAAAACATTGGAAAGGATTAACTACTATCTTAGTGCCTTGAAGGACACTACGAATAGCAATCACGAAGTATCTTTCCAAAACCGATAGCTCCGGAAGAACTTAAGCAGAGGATAACGGATATATTCGAGATGGCAAGCAGATCTCGAGGTTCAGGATTTAGAACTTGGAAACATGTAGGAATGTGGAATCCATACAACTTTGAGAGATTACGAATGGAAAGGAATCTCCCAGTTGAATCAGGAGATAACGGAACATGGAACACACACGACTCCAGAACTTAACACTGGGTAAACTTGGGTAGAAGACGCCCTTGCCGAAGAAGGCACCTAGGTTTTGAATGACTAGAAGAGGTAGCAAAACCTTTTCAAATCAAAACAGGTAAGATGACCCAGAGTTAGAGCGATACCAGATAAGGAGTAAAAAGAATCATAGGAAGGTTTTTCACAATCATTTGAAGTTTCAAAATAGTTTTCACAAAAACTATAGACTCAACATCGACCAAGCAGCAAGGTTTTCCTACAGGCAGTCCTGCTCTGATACCATAACTTGTCACGACCCCGGACCCAGAGATATACATACTGTTATGTGCTCCTAGACATGGACCCACAAGGGCTTCAGGGTTACCAGCCCCGGCCGCAACAAACAACGGCAGGCAGACTGGATTCATCGGCACGTAGTCCGGATCCCCAGTCTACTACTCCTTGTATCCATGCTAGTCATAACCAACTATGCATATCAAAGCGTCCACGAATCGAATGAAACTGAAGGGAACGAGACCAAAGCTATACAGAGATGCTATGTGTCCAGAAAGTGCAACAACAATCGAGGGTTACTGGGGTTACCTCGCCCCAGGCCGATCAAATCGACAGGCGGGCTCGGACATGGATCATCGGCTCCACAACCCCTCGACTACGACAACTATGCAGGCATAGCCAAAACTGTATAACAATGAGCTCGAAACCAACAACCGATCAAAGCAGTACTCTAAACATTGAAGTTGTATTAAACAGGTGTTACTAGAGTACAGCTTACAAGCAGAGGTCACATGACCCAACATTACATTAGACAACGGAAGGCAAATTATGTTGCTAATCAACAAGAACCAAAAAGGCCTAAGAGGCCGCAACATAAGGCGACGTCCCAGCCCATAGACTCCAGGCTGCTACCTGGGAACCCCAAACTACTCGTCGATGTCCACGTTGAATCACCACCGATGTGAGATCTTCACCTGAACCAAGTTAAGCAAACCTGAGTACGGGAGGTACTCAACAAGACTTAATTAACCTATTATATATCTGCTAGTTTCAGAAAGGGTTTTATGAAGGCTGTTTTGCGTAAAGAAATCTTTGTTTTCCAGGTCGAGGAAGAATAGCACGTCTCATGGAGTTTTTAAAACAGATGAGAGGACTAATCAACTACTGAAATCATCATCTTCTCATCCACCAACATCATTTCCCAGCACCTCACATGCTACAAGGATCACCCCTCCCGGCATCTCCGGGGAGGAACCCTTCACTCATTGCCAACATCTTTAACGCCACTTTCAAGTTATCTATGACCCCGTGACTTTCACCAAGTCGTCCATAACCGTGGACACGGCTTTCCGAAAGATTTATCCCTGCAGGGTGGTACACTTTACCCACACGTACCATCCGACTCTTAATGCCAAGCTATTGGCACAATTCCGACGATGTGCCGGCAGAGTGTGGTTGGCCACGACCTTTACATTGTCGAGCCCTATCCATGAGTCAACCCAAACAGGGCTACCCCGTCAACAGGGAGTTGGCCACCTCCTGACGGCACCTGTTCTGTGAGTCGGGATCAAGATCCGTGTACGTCCATCACTTGTCCCGGTCACGCCCTAAACACCTCCAAAAGGTTTTTGACTCACACGCAGATGGAAATCCCAAACTACGTGACTCACGGATAGAACCAAACAAGTTAGTTAGTCGAGCGCGGTCTGTTAGGCCCCGCGTGTGGTTGCACGCTCAGTCTTGGTTTCCGCGGCGAGACCTTACTCCTAGGGTTGGCAAGTACAGGACAAACAACCACTTCCCAAGTGGCCTCCCGTCCAAGCCTTAGTCATGTTAACCACACAGTGCTCATCTTACCACGTCATCATATCATACTAGGTTATCGCAGCTCTGATTCATCAACCGGATGGAACAGAGGTAACAAACATATGAAACTAAGCGGTAGCAGATATGAGGCTCTGGCGATGCGCACAAGCAAATCTATGGCGGCTAGGAGCAGTGGATCAGGATATAGAGGCAATGCAGCATATAGGTGAACTATGTCTACTAGCATCAAATACTTTGGAATCGAATGCAAAATACGAGATTCAAATGTTGTTCGAAAGCATACATGAGCAGATAAGAGGTTATGCTTGCCTTGGTTATAAGAAAACCAGATAAAGTCTTCAGGAATAAGTGCTTGACTTGTCGGTTAGGATCAAGTATTCGTCATTGGATTGCTGGCCTTCTCTTCGGAGTCACGTTCTACCGAGGGGGAAACAACACCGAAACAGGAAGAACAACAATCAAACATGGCATCGATGCAATGCGCAATATGTATGAATGAGCAAATTAATGCACTGAAATAAAGCCCTACACATGTTCGATGGGTTGCTAGGGTTCGCATGTCAGTTATGCATTTTTACTGAATTTAGCCCGAAATAGACCCCGGAGGGGGTTTCGGACGGTTATGAAAGTGAGTTCCATTTTAGTTGCTCAAATTGGTTTGAAAACATCATAAATAGGTTGCATTTGTCATTTTGAGCAAATTGGTATATAACTTTTAATTTTCTAATTTTATTGGATAAACACTTATTTTTCTATTTTTAAATGATTAAACAGTATTAAATAAATTCTCATTTTTGGACTTTGTCAAACATGTGTGAAAGTGACATTTTTGGATAGAGTACCTTTTCCTGATCACTCCCATATTTTTATTTTATTTTTCTGATTAATAAAACAAAAGTTATTAAATAAACAAAATTATTCATTTTTCTGGATTTATTAAACCAAAGGGTTATGACATCATTATGATGTCAGCGTGACATCACCCAGATCGAAATCCTCTCTGATCTTCACATGTGAGTTCAAATTCGTCGAACTGAGTTCGGAATTGATGAAACAAAACATACCACAAGCTAGAGGAGGAGGAGGGGAAGTTAGTGGTGGCACCGGTTGACCATATGGTCGTCGGATTCCTCGCCGGCGACGAGGTCCGACGGCGGCCGGCGGTAGAGCTCGACGGGAGGTGGAATCAGAGGGGGAGGGGGTGATTGGGGAGCATGGGAAGGCTCACCACGTCGTGCTTGAGCTCGTGGAAGGGTCGAGGTAGGTAGGGGCGGCCGGAGTTGGCCGGCGGCGAGGGAAATGCGGCGGCGGCAGTGACGGACGGCGTCGAGAAATTGGAGCTCTTCCCGGGCGTCCCGGCAAGCGAGGGTGGAGGGGGAGTTAGAGGAGTTCAAGGCGGAGCAACAGATGGTCTCCGTTCAGCCGGAGATGGCCGGAATCGGCAGCGCGCGGCAGCGGCCGGAGGTGACAGTAGGGTTTCGGGAGGGTTCCGTTTCCAGCAGAGAGACAGAGTGAGAGGGAGCTTCGAGGCAGAGAGGAGAAGCAAGGAGGAGCACGACGTTCTGGTGAGTTATCCACACACGGGGGCGCGCTCGAAGAGGCAGGAGGTGGCGGCACTGCTGCCACGCAGCTGCTACTGCCTTCTGTCCAAGGAAGAAGAAGAAAGAAAAAGGAGTTTTCAAGAAAACCCCTTGAAGTTTTGGGAAAAACCAGCAAGGTCCTTTTCTCTTTTAAAACAGGACAGAAAACAAACTTTTGAGGGCCTTTTTGAAAGGATAAAATTTGGCAAAAAAACATTTTGGAAAGCTTATGAAATTTCCAACCTCACCATGTATTGCTTTGGTGAAATTGAAATACTTTTCAGAACAAGATTTTGGGAACCAAAACGAGTACCATTTGTGGGATTTTTCTCAAACCATTTAAATTCACAATTTAAATTGGTTTAAATTGGTTTCAAATTTTGCTTCCATGCATGTATGGGATGAACACACACCACACACCCTAGTTTAGAAAAATTGGGATGTTACACATAGGCTTGTAGCTGTGCACACATGTCCGTTAAGGAAGTGCTAGGGACTGCGTTGACGGAGGCAACAAAGGGAGTGTAATCACTGTCCAAACCTGCCAGAATATACCCCTTCAATTCATCAGAGTCAACAATTTTCCCGGCTGCGGCTAGTTCAGACACGAACCCTCGCATCTTGGCAATATACTGTGCTGCTGTCAGGTTAGCCTTCTTTGTATTACTCAGTGCGCCACGCAGCATGTTAATACGTGCACGAGACTGGGAGGAAAACAATGCTTCGACTGCAGACCATACCTCATGGGAGTGTTCAAGACCGATTACTTGTGCAAGAATATCCGGGCCAAGCCCCTTGACAAGAAAGCTTAGCAAAGTCTGATCGCGTGCTAGCCAAGTACCATAAGCAGGGTTCGGAACCTGAATTTTCTTCTTGTATGCATCTTCTTGTTCTAGGGTTTTGGGCGGGGCGAGATCGGCACCATTAAGAAGGTCCATAACCCGCGTGCCACGAACTGCTGGAAGAATCTGCGCCTTCCAGAACATGTGATTGTCATTGTTAAGCTTTTCCGTCAGAGGTGATCCAAGCGCTGATGCAAGGCTTGCCGCAGTTGTCGATGAAGACGCCATCAGAACAGACGAACAAGCTAGGGTTTTTGTTGTGTTGGGTTTTACTCGGGAGAGGGATTCTTGCAGCAGTATGCAACTGTCTCGCTCAGGTTGTGGGGGTTTTTGGGGGTTTGGGTTGTTCGGTTGCTAGGGTTCTTCACCGGTTGATCGCCGGCGGCTGTTTTTTCCTGGACCTTGCTCGAGATCGGATCTAGACGCCGGAGGCCGGCTCTGATACCATGTCAAACGAGGGAGGAACCGTACCCCTTTCGGTGGTCTGGGTTGCATGTTATATAGGTGTAGAAAAACAAGACCCTACACGAGTCGGTACAAGGTTGTGGTACAATACGGGAATAGAAATACAAAGCTTAAAAAAATACACTTTTAAAAGGGGCAATTGCCCCCCCCAACCACCACCACACACCCCCTCACTCGTGTCTAGATCGTTCTCTCTCGTAGGAACCCGATCAATTGGCTGTATCCGGAGAAGCATTTAACCGAAGCGATGGGATCCTGCTTCTCTGTCTTCAAAGGTGGCGCCCACGAGCAAGAGCACCCGCAAGTTAATCTACTAGGACCTGCAAATTGCTGATGGCACGGAGTGAATAATTACAGTAGGAAATCGAGAAAAATGTTGTGGCTGAACAAATACATGTCAACTAAACAGCTCTTGCTTTCTGCCTATAGCTGAGCATGGTGTGGTTCTTGAACGGCTCGGAAACGTCTCGAAAGGGACTCGTCACCGAGCTAATGCGGCTGAATTGTCTCTAGTTCTAGGTGTGTGCTGTCCACCTGGGGCAGGATATGCAGATAGCTGTTTTCCGATTGGCTCCCAGTACATGTCCGACTAAATTTCTGCAATCCTTGTTGGTCCAGCCCTGATTATGCCCTTGGCAATTATGGTTCTCTATGATGGCTAAAAAGATAGCAGGTATTAGCGCTTTATTTTGTGTTCTTGTCGACACCGTTTGGCACATAAGTTGGTCCACTCCGACACTTGTTAGATGGAAGTTCTTTAGAGGACAGGGTGAACATTTCTAACAAAAATAAAAAACTGAAACGAAGGCAAAATAATTTTGCTTTTTCATTAGTATAAGAGAAGAGAGCTGGCGTGTTTATAAGAAAAAATAGTCGAGAACCACTACAAAAATAAACGCAACAAGATGGCCCCAAGGCCACTCTTCACGCGAGTCGACTATCAAATAGTTCGAGCTACCAAAAAAGACACCAAACATCTCAACGCAACATGGCAAAGATGATAAACCTCTGACATCCATGGGCGGGCCCACTTCAATTCAAGGGTATTCAAGTGAATACCCAAAAAAATTGGTCAAAAATTATATGTATAGAGTATATAATCGGTATATGTATATGAAAAATAAACAAACAGGAGGACAGCATATTCACCTCTCGCGTGTCTCCTCGCTCCTAGTGGCCCAACTTCTAGCATGCCCGTTAAGCTCAGTCGCTCGCACGTACCGATCGTTTGACATACCATGCCCATCATATTGCATACGAACAATATAAAAAAATGCTTTAAGGTCTTGCTTGTAAATGAATTGGCCGTAGAATCAGTAGCGGTACCTTGTGTACATTGAAGTGTCAACCATCAGGCTAGCTTTTACTGTCTTGGCGTATGATAGATCTGTAAGATACGACTCTTATTTATAAAGTATAGAACATGGTTGCGTAAGAACATGGTTGAGCTCCAACCAAAATGACAGGCGATGACTCTCCGGAGATCAATTATAGAATTTATAGTGGTCACATACTATTTTTTAGAGGTATGATAAAAAAACAATAATTATCATCGTGATCCAATAACATATTCAGATCTGAGATCATGGCACTCGGGCCCAAAGTGGCAAGCATTAAACATGACAAGTTACAATAATGTCAATAGCACTAATAGAAGATACTAGACACTATGCCATAACAATCACGACATTATTACATGAACGATCTCATCCAATCCCTACCATCCCCTTTAGCCTACAATGAGGGAATTATTCACACATGGATGGGGAAACATGGATGGTCGATGGAGAGGCGTTGGTGATGACGATGGAGATGATCTCCTCTTCTGATCCCTCGATTGAGGTTCGGGGTGGCGGCGGAGCTACTGACTTGTTTCTGGAAAACTATCAAACCCACTCGTGTTTTAGGGTTGAAGGCTATTTATAGTCGAAAGGGACACCGAGGGGGGCTCTGGGTGGCCCACACCACCAGGTGGCGCGACCTAGGGGGGCCCGCCAGGGGGTGGTGTGGCCCCCTCTGACTCTTCTCCTGGCCTCCTTTTGGCTCGCGGGGTCTTCCGGTGTTTTAAAACCAATGAGATCTTTTCTGGACAATTTTTCGAAAGTTGTTTTTTCTGCAAAAAAAATGAGACACCAGGTAATTCTTCTGAAAACAGCGTTAGTCTGTGTTAGTTGTATTCAAAACACACAAGTTTAGAGAAAACAATAGGAAAAGTGTTCGGAAAAGGAGATACGTTTTTGACGTATCACGCGTCTCTCCTCGCTCCTAGCAGCCCAACTTCTAGTATGTCCATTAAGCTCGATTGCTCGCAAGTATCGACCGGTTGACCTACCATGCCCATTATATTGCATATGGACAATATAAAACGATGTAGTAGAATTAGTAGTCGTACCTCGTGTACACTAAAGTACCCGCTGCCAGTCTAGTTTTCACTGTCTTGACATATGGCAGGTTTGAAAGATACGACTTTTTGTCTAAAGTATAGATCATGGTTGTGTAAGAATACGGTTGAGCTCCAACCAAAATGACAGGTGATGCTTGTGCGGAGATCAAGGTCTTGCAAATCGCTGATGACAGCCGGCTGAATAATAGCCATAGGAAATCGAGCAAAATGTTGTGAGTGAACAAATACGTGTCAACTAACCAGCTCAAAATTTCGTCCTATAACTGACTATAAATTAGGGAGAAGAAAAGTGTACGTTTTACCCACACAACTAATCTATACTTCTTATAAAGTAAAACCCCACTAAGATGCATTAATTATTTTTCTAACTCAACACGCAAGCTATCCACATCATCCATCCTATTAGCCAATCAATAGTCCATGTCATCTTTACTAATATTTATTAGTTATTACATGCAACCTACACATCATCCATTTATTAAATCATCCAATTTTTCAATTAAACAATTTATAATACATACTCATCACATGTCTATTAAAATTTACTATCTCGAGATCAACTAATATTTACTTGTTTCTTTAGACAACATAATATATCATACATGTGTTTTTTAAAAATAAATTTGAGATCCCCACCCTCTGCATTGAAATGGTGTATATGAAATTTATTATAATTCCTAAATGGATCCCGCTGCAACGCGCGGGGTGTCCTTCTAGTTTAGTAGAAAGCAAGGAGCCGACAATTGTATACATGAACATGGGGGCATCTACCTCTAAAAACATATTTTTAAGTGTTAAGAAAATATGGAAAACATTTACGGTATACAAATCCACGTTCACGTGCTTAGACTTTTTGTAGAAAAATGGCTTTTATTTGATTCGTGTAAAAAGACAAAAACATATCTAGTGGAAAGTTTTTTCAGCTCACATGTTTGTCATTTTTGTGGAGGTAAACAAAAAAGTTATTTTTTCACAAAAGGTTTTGCCGCGGACATATTTTATCGAGATGTACCTGTAAAATTTTGTTCCAATTTTTGTACAAACTTAAATCGCATTTAAAATACACTTTTAAAAACGGGGCACTTGCCCTCCCCCCCACCACACACACACCTCTCGTGTCTCTCGTGTTCAGATCGAACCGAAGCGATGGGATGTTGATTCTTTGTCTGCAAAGGTGACGCCCATGAGCAGAAACACCCGCGAGTTAATCTAGCAGGTCCTGCAAATTGCTGATAGCACGCACACTGGTGGAGAACAGGCCAGTAGCACCGGTTTGTAAGGGCCTTTGGACTCGGATACAAAACCGGTGCTACGTATCCGGGACTAAAGGCCCCCCCTTTAGAACCGGTCAGTCACCAACCGGTTCTAAATGCCTCCACGTGGGCGCCGAAGAGCGCGCGCAGGCGGAGGACCTTTAGAACCGGTTGGTAACACCAACCGGTCCTAAAGCTTTTTTTTTCTCTTTTTTTTTCTTTTCTTTTCAGGGTTTCCAATTCCGTATTTAGGGTTTAGGGTTTAGGGTTTAGGGCGTGTTCCGTATTTTCAGGGTTTCCGTTTACGTGTTTCCGTTTCTAAAGAAGGCAATACGTATTTTCAGAAAACACGTAATCGGAAATACGTATCCGGAAACACCGATTCCGTGTTTGCGGTTAAGTGTTTCCGATTCCGTGTTTGCGGTTAAATGTTGATGCACCAAATAAAAGTACATATATATATATACATGTAACACGAAGTAATCGACCGAGAATTACATAATCTGAAGTTCGTTTTGAATAGTTGTATACTTGCATAGAGAATGGAGCTGGCTATAATTGGTTCATAGGATGGAAAAATTCTCCGTCTTCTGCTATGACTTGCGTGAGAAGAAATCCTGTCAATTCCTCTGCAATAGCCTTGCAACGGTCGATTGGTTTGAGCTGCGCCCGCTTTCGTGCCATCTTGAAAAGAAGTAGATGAAAACAATTAAGTTATGAACAAAACTAAACATAATTAATGGCAACATAAATAAAGTTGTGAAGATCCGGTTACGTACCTCTAGATTTCTCCTAGTACGGGATTTCTCATTGATCGTCCTGTGAATGAACTCGCAAACGTAGTATCCACAATAATCAGTTCCCTGTGGTTGTTGCGGGACTTTCTATATACGAGAAACATAATTCAGTCAAATTAATAATAATCAAGAGAATGGTAATGGTATTTAAATCAGGGTACGTAGTACTACTTACTTTGTTAATTTGAAAGTGGAGAATGTCTGCCCATGTACCGGGTTCTTCCTTGATGAACATTTGCCAAACCCTAGGCGACAAAAGAAAAATAAATAGAAGAGTTAATTATTACTTACTTGATATCAGGGAATGAACGAAAAAGAGGCCGATGAACGAAAGATGCCGATATATATATATACTTTTGAAGCATCTGACGCGCGGTCTTCCATGTGTCAGCGTCCCAGGTTAACGAGTCCCAGACTTCAACTTGTCCTTTATCGATTCTAATGATGAACAATATGAAGTGGCCGCTGCGCACGTGTACACACGCAGTCATGCATACTCATCAATTACACTTAACATCAGGTAAGCAAAATGGAATGTCTACAAGACAGTAACACTCACTTGAATCCGTAGGGCCAAAGTATTTCTTTTTTGGTACTTTGTCGCTTCAAAAACCTTAGCAAATCATCCGGTGTATCCTTGTTGAACCTTTCTACAGTGTTTTGATGATACGAATACGGGTCAATGAACCCAAAGTCCCAGATTCCTGCCAGTCTGCATTCACGAATCTTCATTCTGCATAGTAGGGTACAAAAAGAATGTCGTGAGTGATAATTATACGGGCAACGAACGCGAGCTTAACTAAATAATTAAATTACACAAATAAATCACTTACAAACAGTAGCAGCTGAGGATAGACTTGTCGAGGGCACGTTGATTGTACATCTGGAAGAAATCATCGAACCCAAGCTCGACACCGTAATCTCCGAAGTAGTGTTAATCCTGAACTTGAGCCATGATACAGTCTCTCTCCTGCCTTGCGACCTCCAAGTACCAATCATGTAAACTCCGTAGTTGGGTTGTTAGATCAGTAGGATTTTCGACCAGAGGGTGCCCGGGCTTATATGTATATACCACATCAGCAATAGCGTAACCCACGTCGCTCATGCGTGGACCGGACACTGAAGCCTGGTCAGATAAGACCTTGAGCGGGGCAATTGACCGTGCTTCTTGTTGTCCGAGCTGGGGAACTTGTTTCCCGCATTTCGTCTGCTCCGCATGTTTCATCTCCTCCGTCTGCTTCTTCTGTGCGGTGTGCGTCTTCTCAATGTACCGTTCATAGTCTGAAAGGGGCGGCGGTGGCGGCGATGCAGGATAATATAAGTTGTCGATGGTCCGCTCAATTTTCCACTTTGGGATGTCCTTCAAAGTTTCCTTCCAGGTGTCTGGAGGGGGCTTCCGGGGAAACTGTGTGAACCATGTGCTGGTTTTGGCTTTCACGACATCGCTTAGTTCCTCCGGAGTCATCAGGCCTGGTAACTTCGGCGGAGTCTCGACTTTCTTAGATTTCCTTGGTCTCTTCTTGGGAGGAGTCCCGTTTCTTCTGAACTTCAGCTTCCGCTTTGTCGTACCCGTAGTGGGCGCATCCGTCGGCTCACGGGAGTGCACGGGCGATGGACCCTCGGCCTCGGGCTCCCAATCTTCGTTGTGGGGTGGACTTGGAGGTTCGTTGGGGGGTGGACTTGGAGGTTCGTTGGGGGGTGGACTTGGAGGTCGTGCATTCTCTGTACGAAAGTGAAAAAACTATTAAAAATAAGCTTACATGCGGTGCAACATTCAGTAATTGATGGAGGTATATATGGTGCATTTGTACCTGGAGGAGTCGGTGGCCTTGGCGCCGAGTTAGGAAACACGATGTGTTTCTTATTCCACAATATGATACCAAGCTCCATTTCTCCCAGTGTCTTCTCGCCTTCACCTCCAGGAATATGGAGCTCAATTGAATGGCATCCCGGCGTAATTGTTGACAACCCGACACGAGCATGGGATGCTGGAATCTGACCACCATGGTAGGTTGCTCCAGGTTGATTCGGTAAAGCATAGCCTGACGCCACCCTGAAGGATATGTTCCCCATTGGCATATGTATCTCACAGTTTGTCTTCTCCGTGATATCATCCACGGGGTAGTGAGGCGCCGACGGTTCGACTGCACGACCGTCTTCTAGCTGCATGTGCGTGGAACCAACGCTGCTTCTATGCTGAGATGGGACGACATCTGCTACATGATTGTCTTCTATTTGCAGCTGATCAGGTGCAGGACGATGTTCTACCTCCTCTTCAGTGTCAGGTAGAGGGTGTCCCCCTTTCTTCAAGAGAAAATCCACCTTTTGTTCTAATGTCGATATCCGTTCACTCGTCTTTTTCTTGCTTCTATCACGGCTTCTGTAAGTGGCAATGTCCGCTGCAAACCCTTGGCTCCAAGGGGTATACGCTCCAAAGCCTCGTGTTCGTCCCCACTTTTCGGGGTTCCCGAGTGCCCTCGTCAGCTCGTCGTTCTATCTATCGGGAACAAAAGTTCCTTTTCGAACAACTTCTATTGCCTTCTCTAGGTCTGCTACGACTTTTGTTATTTTTTCCGACCATGGTCCCTGAGCAACAATCATCCCAGTCTCAGCGTCCAACGTTGCCCCATGCGCGAACAACCAGAACTTGGACCTATCGGGCCAGTCACGTGTCTGTGGAATGATACCTCTTTTCACAAGCGCAACTTCATAGCTTCGCCACCTAGGCAGGGCAGTCATGTAGCCACCTGACCCCAAAATATGGTGATATTTCTTCTTCTTCGCATTCTCCGAATTTGTGGCCGATCGGGATGCAAAGACACCCGATTTCTTGTACGCCTTAAAATCATCCCAAGCGTCTCTTATCTTCACTAGGTTCCCAGTGAAAACTGGATCTTCGTCCTTATATTTCTTCCACAGTTCTTTCTTCCACCTCTGGAATTGTGTGGCCATCTTCTTCAAAGCCCACTGCTCGACTTTCTTCTTCTTATCGCTCGCTACGCTGAAATTTAGCCATAGCGTTTCGCAAAGAATTTTTTTCAATCTTTCATCGACATAACTAGCTCCAACGTTGGCCCCGGTCTTCGGCTTATTCCATTCTATTAAGTTGATCGGGACCAGGTCTCTTACAACAACTCCGCACTGATTTACGAATTTGCGATAAGTTTCTGGGGGCTGCAGTGGTTTGCCATCAGCAGCAACTGTATCGATCGAGAACCTTGCGGTATCTTTCAACCTTGCGGCCGGGCCTCGTTTGGACTTTGTCTCAGTACTTGCGCTAGCTGTTCCGGAGGGCGCCTAAACGGGAAAATAATGATTCGTTAGTAAGTGCAATACAAATTAATTGTTGCGTGAACAGTGACTTGAGATATACATTGGCAGAGTTTGTTCTGGAGGGCACTTCTTCATCCTCGACGTTGTCGTCGTCATCATCTACTACATCTTCTATATTCTGATCTCCGTCGCCGGAGTCGTTCAAAAATTGATTGCTAAACGCTTGTCCACCGTCGTCATCACGATATATGGCCGTTGCATTATTAAAAATCATCTCGCACATTAATCTTTCCTTCTCCGCCTCACCCATTCCCGCGAGTTTATCGGCGTGCGGATCATGTGCAGGTTCTTGGGGATCCATAGCTCAACACCTGCTAGTAAAATTTATAAAATGAAGAACACTTAGCGAAATTTTCATCGGGCACTTGGCGAAATTATTTCATCGGACAGTAATAAAATAATAGTTCTGGACATATTAATGAAATAATAGTTCTGGACACACCAAGAGTTACATAGCTCGGGTTGATTTTTTAAACCCTAATACATCACGATCGAATAATATCACTTATACATAGTCTCGATCGTGACATCTCTCAAAATAATTAACTCCGACCGGGTCCTAAGCCGCGGGGTGCTGAGTCACGGGTGCTACGCATCCATAGATAAGGAACCCTCATAGGGTCATAGCTCACGTGGTAAGGAACCCTCCGAATAATCGACCAACTGCTGCTATACTGGCTATCGAGCAAGTACATGTAGCGACGGACGTGCTCGTCCTCCTCCCTGATACGCTGTTGTACCACCTCCTTAGGGGCCGGCTCTCTCCGCACCGAGCGTGGCCCACGCGATGGCCACCAAAGAATATCCGGGTCGACCACGTCACCCGGATTTCTCACCAAGCCGCGTGCCCCGGTACTAAGGAGCTCCCAATGCCAGCCTGGCGGGGCCCAGTCCCGGACATCCCCCGGCGGGTCCAACAAAGACATGAACTAAAAACCTGCCCGGACTAAGTAAATATTCCATAATTAAGTAAAATATCTTAGTGTTTCTAACTTAGTAAAAAATAGTAAATTGAGAAATATAACAGAAATAAGATGAAAGTTAAACAGGAACAATATGGTAACTTAGTGAAAAAATTTAACTTACTGAAATTATATATTCTAACTTTCTGAAATTTTCTAACACTAACTTAGTGAAATTTTCTAACACAACATTCTAACACAAAAATTCTAACACTAAACAAAATTGTAAAAACAAAATAAAGCACTAAAAAAATCTAACACTAACTCTAAAAATTTCTAATACTAAATTCTAACGCTAACACTAATAACTCTAAAAAAATCTAACACTAAATCTAAAAATTTCTAACACTAACACTAACTCTAAAAACAATCTAACACTAACTCTAAAAATTTCTAACACTAAACACTAACACTAACTCTAAAAATTCTAACACTAAAACAAAATTGAAAAAAACCGAAATAAAACTTACCTAGCTAGGCCGGCGACGGCGATCGAGGGGCGAGAGGCGGGGCGGCGGAGGCGGAGGCGAGACGGAGGCGCGACGGAGGCGGACGGCGACGGCGCGACGGAGGCGGACGGCGACCGCGGAGGCGCGACGGACGCGGGGCCGCGCGGGGGATCGACGGCGACGGAGACAGAGAGCGGACGGAGGCGCGGCGGATGGAGGCGAGGCCGACGGAGGCGCGGCGGACGGAGAAAAGGCGGACGGCGACGAGGCGGACGGAGGCGCGGCGCCGGAGCAGGGCTTCGCCGTACGTGGTATAGGAGAAGACGCGCGAAGGGAAATGAGCCAAATTTTCAGAAGTCCTAGAGATATATCCCCACTACAGGCCTTTAGCACCGGTTTGTGTTAACAACCGGTGCTAAAGGGTCTTTAGCACCGGTTGCTAACACAAACCGGTGCTAAAGGCCGCGCCCACTACAGGCCTTTAGCACCGGTTTGTGTTAGCAACCGGTGCTAAAGGTCTTAGTACAAACTGCCCGCCTCCCGCGCGCGGCAGTTTTATTGCTACAGTGCGCACCGGCCCGATCGCGAGTCTCTGTTTCTTCTCTTCTTCCTCTGTCTTTTCTTCTTCCTCTCTTGATCTTCCTCCACTAAGCACCATGGCTGAAGTTTCTAAGAGATATGATGTGGCCACACCATGCGGCAAAAGTCTCGACGTGTTCTACACCAACAATTGCGAGGAGCTCCCCGGTGCTCTTGGGTATTTGACCGATCTGTATTTCTCCTCTCCCGAAGAACACCGGTTTTTCGGGCTTGATTTAGAGTATACGGCGGATAAACGGAATGTTGCAGTCATCCAGATTGCATTCAAGGAGGTCGTTTTGGTCTTCCAATGGTCAAGGTAACACACACGTACAATCTTGCATCTTCGATTTGTTTGTTGCATGTGAAGAATACATGTGTTGCAATATATCTAACACGTACACGTATCAAATTTTTGTTGTTGCAGTAGTTCAAAGCATTCTCCGGCACTTGTTGATTTTCTTGTCAACAAGGGGTATGACTTTTGCAGCGTTGACAACACGCAAGACCGTCCGAAGTTGATGCGCTTGGGTATTGTGATACCTGAAGATCACTACATTGATCTTCAGGATCTTATCCATTTTGCTGATTTGAACAGGCCGAAGACCGGGATGGCTCTCATGGCAACTGCCTTCATCCACGAGGGCTACGAAACCATGAAGACTGATTTCCCCTCGAAGAATCACTGGTTGTGGGAGAAGAACCCACTGGACTGGACCAACATCAAGTATGCAGCCATAGATGCATACGTCTCCTACGAGTTGTTCCGCTTCTACTCGACGGATCCATAGATGTTGTTTGTGTACCGCATCTTGTGTTCGATATATGCATGTAATGGATATATTAGTATGTAATGTATATATTATCATGTAATGTATATATTATTATGTAATGGATATTATTTCTATATTAATTCCTAGCTATACTATTTCTATATTATGTCAAACACACATTTCAAAACAAACAAACAAAAACACATCAAGAAAACAAAACAGAAAAACTACTGTTTCTGTATATGTGATCACTTACCCCAGGCGCACCGTACACAACATGCGCCTGCGGTAAAGCTCTTATCCCAGGCGCATTTCTTGACTGTGCGCCTGCGGTAAAGTTACCCTAGGCGCATTTTGCTGTTTATGCGCCTGTGGTAAGTTAGGGTGAGTTATGAGTAAGGCAAGAAAAAGTGAGAGCGCAAGTGATACATCGAGCATATATATCGTGGATACATATATATAGATTGATTTAGCGAGATACCATACATGTAGATTGATTTAGCGATTGCCGCAGTGTCGCGGGAATACAAATTCTTTTTTATTAAAAAGAGAAAACAGACGAACACTACTCCTCGCCGTCGTCGTCGGGGAACTCGTCGGTGACCTCCTCCGGGTCATCATCGTCGCCGAACTCGTCGGTGACCTCCTCGTCATCATCGGAGGTGCATGATGGTATGTCCGAGATAGGCCCCCACCTCGGATCGTCGGAGGCCCAGACTTCGCCGGCGTGGTCGGCCCGACGAAGCTCTTGCAGCGCCTTCGTCCTCGCCTCCCGAGCCGCATCTAACGCGAGGTGGCGTTCGAGGCGGCGCTCCGCCCGCTGAGCCGCGCGGGTCTACCAGAGCTCCTCGTCGGCGCTCTCCTCCCCCGGGTTGTTCCGGTAATACTCGCGGACGACGCGGTCTTCCCTGGCGTCGACTAGGCCCTGAAACGCGCGGTGGCGGAGGTGGAGGTGGTCGGCGGCAGTGATGATCTGTGGCTTCGTCGCCCTGGCCTCCGCTTCCCAGACTGTGTGGCAGTCGTTGAAGTTCATCAGCGACCGCGGGCGGTTGAGGCGCCAGGCCGCCGCGTCCCAGGCGCGGGCTGCCTCTGCCGCCGTCGCAAAGGTGCCGAGGGGGATGCGGTCATCCCCCCAGCGGATATCTGCGCTGAACATTCCGTTCTGCCGTGCTCGGACGCCGCGGAAACCGGTGGTGCTGTTCCTCCTCGGAGGCATCGTGGAAGCGCGACGGTGCAGAGGGATGAAGAAGAAGCGCTCGAGGCGCGACAGTTTATACCGCGCCCTCCAGGCCACGCGTCACAACTCCCGTGCCACACGCCACCATAACATGGATGGATGTGTTAAAGGGGGGGTGTAGAACAAATGCACTGAGTATATGATGTATCAAACCTTAAGTGGGGTGTGGAACAAAACAGACGGTATCGCCATCATACAGCCCGACCGTGGCTACTGGGTGCATATATAGGGTCCTCTGGCTCACAAAGTGTTGAGCTAGGGTTTTGATCCAACGGTTAAGAAACATCTCATCCAACGGCTCACAACAGTTCGAAAGAAACACACCGTAGCCCTGATCGAACGGCTCACAACAGCTGGAAAGAAACACACCCCGGATCCAACGACTCACAAGCGGTTGAAACAAACACACGATCCGTGTGATTCTATCTGATTGGTCCAAACGAAATCCTAACCCATTTAGTCCCGGTTGGTGTCCCCAACCGGTACTAAAGGGACGATCCGTTTCTATTTTTCTTCTTGCTTTTCTTCTGATTGCGCCGTAACCATGGAACATCTTCATCATTTAACTGAATGCTAGGATCATCTTTGACTTTGAAGGGAGGAATTTCATCAAATTTAATGTAATCTGATAACTTACCCCAGGCGCATATTACAAAGTATGCGCCTGTGGTATAGATCTTAGCCCAGGTGCATATTTTGTCTGTGCGCCTGCGGTAATGTTACCCCAGGCGCATATTGCGGTCTATGCGCCTGTGGTAAGTTAGGGTGGGTAATGAGTAAGGCAACGAGAAGTGAGAGCGCAAGTGATACATCGAGCATATATATCGTGGATACATATATATAGATTAATTTAGCGAGATACCATACATGTAGATTGATTTAGCGATTGGTATACTAGCCCGCTGGTACTTTGTTTCTCACTTTTAAAAAGTACATACATATATCGCGAGTATTTCCCTCTGTCAACATTTCGTCACAATCTTACGCTTGCCTTTCTTGGTTGATGTTGTATACGTGACTGCCATACCGTGACTTCTTCTGTCTGCCTCTGTGACAACCGGTCGTCACAATCTTACTCTTGCCTTTCTTGGTACCGGTTGCGGTTAACAACCGGTGCTAAAGGGTCTTTAGCACCGGTTGTTAACGGCAACCGGTCCTAAAGGCCTGTACAGGGGGGCGCACATTTCTTTTTCTTCTTCTTTCTGTTTCCAAAGGGGGGTGTAGAACAAAACAAACGGTATCGCCATCATACAGCCCAACCGTGGCTACTGGGTGCATATATGCATACCAAATGCACGGCTGGACGTATGATGGCGAATCCGGATGTTTTGTATTTGCTCGATGAACTGAATATATGATGTATCAAACCTTAAAGGGTGGTGTAGAACAAAACAAACGGTATCGCCGTCATACAGCCCAACCGTGGCTAGCTACTGGGTGCATATATGCATACCAAATGCACGGCTGGACGTATGACGGCGAATCCGGATGTTTTGTATTTGCTCGATGAACTGAGTATATGATGTATCAAACCTTAAGGGGGGTGTGGAACAAAACAGACGGTATCGCCATCATACAGCCCGACCGTGGCTACTGGGTGCATATATGCATACCAAATGCACGGCCGGACGTATGATGGCAAATCCGGATGTTTTGTATTTGCTCGATGAACTGAATATATGATGTATCAAACCTTAAGGGGGGTGTGGAACAAAACAGACGGTATCGCCATCATACAGCCCGACCGTGGCTACTGGGTGCATATATGCATACCAAATGCACGGCCGGACGTATGATGGCGAATCCGGATGTTTTGTATTTGCTCGATGAACTGAGTATATGATGTATCAAACCTTAAAGGAGGGTGTAGAACAAAACAAACGGTATAGCCAGTATACAACCCCGCAGTGGCTACTGAGTGCATATATGCATACCAAATGCACAGCGGGGCGTATGCTGGCGAATCCGGATGTTTTGTATTTGGGAGATGAACTGAACGGTGTATGAAGCTGGGCTATATATAGGGTCCTCTGGCTCACAAAGTGTTGAGCTAGGGTTTTGATCCAACGGTTAAGAAACATCTCATCCAACGGCTCACAACAGCTCGAAAGAAACACACCGTAGCCCTGATCGAACGGCTCACAACAGCTGAAAAGAAACACACCCCGGATCCAACGACTCACAAGCGGTTGAAACAAACACACGATCCGTGTGATTCTATCTGATTGGTCCAAACGAAACCCTAACCCATTTAGTCCCGGTTGGTGTCCCCAACCGGTACTAAAGGGACGATCCGTTTCTATTTTTCTTCTTGCCTTTCTTCTGATTGCGCCGTAACCATGGAACATCTTCATCATTTAACTGAATGCTAGGATCATCTTTGACTTTGAAGGGAGGAATTTCATCAAATTTAATGTAATCTTCTGACATGTCTGTCTTGTCCTCGACTCCCACGATGTTTCTTTTCCCTGAAAGAACTATGTGGCGCCTTGGCTCATCGTCTGATGTATTCGTTTCCTTATCTTTTGTTTTTCTCGGTCTGCTAGACATGTCCTTCACATAGAAAACCTGAGCCACATCATTGGCTAGGACGAATTGATCATTGCCGTACCCAAGATTCTTCTGATCCACTGTTGTCATTCCGTACTTCGGGTCTACCTTCACGCCTGACAGGTTGAACCATTTGCACCAGAACAAAGGGACCTTAAAGGAAGGTCCGTAGTCAAGTTCCCATATCTGCTCTATGTAACCATAGTATGTGACCCTTTGCCCGTTGTCGTCTTTTGCATCAAACCGGACGCCACTGTTTTGGTTGGTGCTCTTTTTATCTTGTTCTGCCGTGTAAAATATGTTACCATTTATCTCGTACCCTTTAAAGGTCAATACAGTCGAAGATGGTTGCTTGGCCAACAAGTATAGCTCATCTTCAACAATGTTGTCATTAATCAGACGTCTTTGCAACCAACCTCCGAAAGTCTTCGCGTGTTCTTTAGCAATGAAATCTTCAGGTTGCTCCGGATATTCCGAGCGTAAAATATCCGTGTGTTCCTGGATATATGGAGCCGCCAAGCTGGAATTAACTAGAACTGTGTAGTGTGCTTGACTGAAAGATTGCTCGTCCATACATGTTGTTGATTTCTTTCCTAGCGTGCCTTTTCCACGCAGTCTCCCCTCATGGCGCGACTGAGGAACCCCGATCGGGTTCAGGTCAGGAATAAAGTCAACACAAAACTCAATGACCTCCTCTGTTCCATAGCCCTTGACCATGCTTCCTTCTGGTCTAGCACGGTTTCTAACATAATTCTTCAAGACTCCCATGAACCTCTCAAAGGGGAACATATTGTGTAAGAATACAGGACCGAGAACGGAAATCTCTTGGACTAGGTGAACTATGAGGTGCGTCATAATATTGAAAAAGGTTGGTGGGAACACCAACTCGAAGCTGACAAGACATTGGACCACGTCCTTCTGTAAACTTGGTAGAGTTGCTGGATCGATTGCCTTCTGAGAAATTGCGTTGAGGAATGCACATAGCTTCACAATGGGTACTCGCACGTTTTCTGGCAGAAGCCCCCTCAATGCAATCGGAAGTAACTGGGTCATGATCACGTGGCAGTCATGAGACTTAAGGTTTTGGAACTTTTTCTCTTCCAGGTTTAGTATTCCTTTTATGTTCGACGAGTATCCAGACGGGACCTTGATACTACTCAGGACTTGGAAAAAGATCTCCTTCTCTTCCTTGGTAAGAGCGTAGCTGGCAGGACCTTTGAAATTCTCTGGATTCATCAGGTCGTCTCGTTCGTGCATACGTTGGTGGTGCAGCCGTGCTTTTGGTGTACCTCTCGACTTCTTCCCATGCACGCCCAATAAGTTTAGCAGGTTCACGCAAATATTTTTCGTCACGTGCATCATGTCGATCGCAGAGCGAACCTCTAGGAATTTCCAATAGGGTAGTTCCCAGAATATAGATTTCTTCTTCCACATGGCTACGTGGTTGTCGGCGTCATTTGGAACAGATTGTGCGCCAGGACCCTTTCCAAAGATTACTTTTATATCTTTGACCATGTCATATATATCAGTACCTTTAGGGAGGGTTGGCTTCCTCCGTGTATCTGCCTCGCCTTTGAAATGCTTTCCTTTCTTTCTTACGGGATGCCTGTCTGGAAGAAATCGACGATGCCCCGGGTACACATTCTTGCCTATATGTATACTTTCTGTCTCGCCTAAACAGTGTGTGCATGCGCTGTATCCCTTGTTTGACTGTCCTGAGATGTTACTAAGAGCGGGCCAATCATTGATGGTAACAAACAGCAACCCTCGTAGGTCAAATTCCTCTTGTTTGTACTCGTCCCACACACGTACACCTTCGTCAGCCCACAACTCTAAAAGTTCATCAACCAGTGGCCTCAGGTACACATCAATGTTGTTGCCGGGTTGCGACGGGCCTGGGATAAGCACTGGCATCATAATGAACTTACGCTTCATGCATAACCAAGGAGGAAGGTTATAGATACATAGAGTCACGGGCCAGGTGCTATGACTGCTACTCTGCTCCCCAAATGGATTCAGGCCATCTGTACTCAGACCAAACCTTAAGTTTCTTGCGTCATGTGCAAAGTCCTCGTACTTATCGTCGATGTTTCTCCACTGCGACCCATCAACGGGGTGTCTCAGCATATCGTCTTCCTTACGGTCTTCTTTGTGCCATCGCAACAACTTGGCATGCTCTTTGTTTCGGAACAAACGTTTCAACCGTGGTATTATAGGAGCATGCCACATCACCTTGGCAGGAACCCTCTTCCTGGGGCGATCGTCGCCCTCAACATCACCAGGGTCATCTCGCCTGATCTTATACCAAAATGCACCGCATACCGAGCAGGCATTTAAATTCTCGTGCTGGCCGCGGTAGAGGATGCAGTCATTGATGCATGCATGTATCTTATGCACTTCCAATCCTAGAGGGCAGACAACCTTCTTTGCTTCGTATGTACTGCAGGGCAGCACGTTATTTCTTGGAAGCATCTTCTTCATTATTTTCAGCAGGTTTTCAAATCCCTTGTCAGATAATCCATTCTCTGCCTTCCATTGCAGCAATTCAAGGGTGGTGCCTAGTTTTTTCTGGCCATCTTCGCAAGTTGGGTACAACAATTTTTTGTGGTCTTCTAACATGCGCTCCAACTTCAACCTCTCGTTTTCACTTGCGCAGTTTATCTGTTCTTCACGAATGACCTGACGAAGATCATCATCAGACTCATCAACAATGTCCTCAAGTTCAGGCTCGTCTTCCCCCATTTCAGTATCACCGTGTTCATCGAACATAGGATAATTATAATTATCCTCTTCTTCTTCATTGTCTTCCATTATAACCCCTCTTTCTCCATGCTTGGTCCAACAAAAATAACTGGGCATGAAGCCTTCTTGCAACAGGTGGGTGTGTACGGTTCTTGAGCTAGGGAAATTCCTCTTATTCTGGCATTTTTTACATGGACAAAAAATAAATCCATTCTGCCTGTTTTTCTCAGCCACATTGAGAAAACTATGCATGCCATTAAGGAATTCGGGACGACGTCGATCACTGTACATCCATTGCCGGTTCATCTGCATTATATAAATTTATCAACAACCATTATGCTAAATCATCATGACTAAATTAATTAATTAATACAAAAAGTTCATCACACGTTAATACCAAACTAGCGTATAGTGACCATACATATATAGTTCTCAGAAAAATACACACTGAAACCATCCATAAAAACTCTCTCTAATTAATGCATTTAAAAACAACAACAAATGCGATCAAAATCGCAACAAAGGTAACAATTGACCCGACGACATAATGATACCAAGCCTCTTTACTAATTGCATATTTCCTAATCTTTCTAATCTTCAGACGCATTGCGTCCATCTCGCTCTTGTGACTATCGACGACACCGGCAAGAACCTTTTCCAAGGTCATCTTCTCTCTTTCAGTTTTTTCCAACCTTTCTTCAGTTTTTTTCAATCTTTCTTTCAAGCCAATATTTTCTTGTTCAACTAAGTATAACTTCTCAACAATAGGGTCGATTGGCATTTCCGGTTCCACTACCTCCTATATAAAAATATCTATGTCAAGTTGGTCAGCGTAAGTAATTGTCGTATAATCAGGAAATGAAAATATGTAGTGAAAAAAGATAATATACCACATCCGAATCATAGACTGGACGAGGGCCAACGGGGACGGATATCAAAACCATGGCTCTAGAAAATTATATACAAGTAAATACGTAAATCATACAAATCAAAATTTGTTTTGGTAAATAAAAACAATAGGCTCACCAAGGTTGTGTCGGTGATGGGGCGATCGACGGTAGTGAGGAAGGGGACAAGGCGCGCGACACTAAAAAAAGCACAAATCATAATTAATTTTGAGCTCAAATTGCATCAATTTGTATACATAACAAAATGAATAACAAATTCTAGCTTAGCTAGGCATTTCATCAAACACCTAGCTAGCACAACAAAAATGAAATGAGCAAGAAAACGAGCAAAACTTGCAATGCCGGAAGAGGGAACGTTGATGCTAACCGTAGAACCGATGGGTACCAACAATCTTGACAAATGGTGGAGAAAATGGGGATGGATTAGACCTCACAAGAGGAAGGAGAGAGCAAAAATGGAGTTGAGCTAGAGCTGGAAAAAATGGAGCTGAGGTCGGGGTGGTATATATGTAGGGTTTAGGGGAGGGCTTTAGGACCGGTTTGTGTTACAAACCGGTTCTAAAGGATATGACAGCGGGACCCGCAGTAGCTGCAAAAAATGATAAAACCTGTAACACCGGTTTGTGATACAAACCGGTTCTAAAGGGTCTGCCCCTGGGCCCCACCCATGCAGCAAATGGCCGCAAGGCCTTTAGGACCGGTTTGTAACACAAACCGGTCCTAAAGGCCTTGCGGCCATTTGCTGCATGGGTGGGGCCCAGGGGACAGACTCTTTTGAACCGGTTTGTATCACATCCGGTTCCATTGTGCTTGGCTCAATGCCCTGTTTTCTACTAGTGGCAGTTGAATAATTATCGTAGGAAATCGAGCAAAAAGTTGTGGCTGAACAAATACGTGTCAACTAACCAACTCCTACTTTCTGCCTATAGTTGACTAGAAATTAGGAAGAAGGGAAGTGAACGTTACGTTAACAGCTAATTCAGTAGAAACTAGGGGCCCGAAAAATATATATACTCCCTCCGTCTCAAATTAACTGTCACAAAGATAGATAAAAATGGATGTATCTAATACTAAATTATGTCTAGATACATCCATTTTTGTCCATCTTTGTGACACTTAATTTGAGACGGAGGGAGTACATGAATATGGGGGTATCTTCCCATCTAAAAAAAATGCAGGATAAGAAAATTTAGAAAATATTGAGAGTATACGTATCCACGCACGTTCTAAGTGTGTGCAGACCAGCTGTGACTAGAGTCCGTGCTACTGTCGTAGCCATCCGGGGGAAAAGGTGCAAAACAAACCATGAACTTGTAGTCTAAAGATAAATTGAACCCGAAACTATGAATCCCTGAAGTTGGCACACCGAACTTGTCAATACCGGTCTATTCCGGACCTTATACATGCTTTCAGTGCCAAATAAAAATTAAAATTTTCTAATCTAACCGACTAAGCTGGCCCACCTGTCATTTTTATCTTCTACCCCCGATTCCTCTCGGATCGAGCTGAATAAAAATAGATCATGATACGATCATGACACTTGAAAAATCGAGATTGGTCTATTCTATATATCTACAATATATAAAGGTATAATACAATAAAGAAATACAAATAAAATCATAATATTATCATATGATTCCGGAAAAATACGGGTATTCTATATCATATGTGTATTTCTTTATCTATCAACCAAAGAAACATAATGGAGAGTTGCCCCCCGAAATGAGGACTAAAGAACTTTCGAGAGATCTCCTCCAAATCATTGTTATGACTGTCGAAATCGTGAGCATCAGCATGTAGGTTCCAGATCCAAGTGCTAGTATCAGGGCCCTTAGCTAGTGTTCTTGGGAAATGGGGTAACATTTTGTCTCGTCTGGTACCTCCGATTCACCCCCACCCGAACCATTCCACTTGAGCTATGGCTAAATAAATCAGATCTATAAGGCACCCTAACGAGCGCCTCTTTGGCCAGTGTTGATGCGGTGCTTCTTGAACTGGTGAAATCTGGTGGCGCACCGATGTAATAGATGCGCATGGCATGGGTGTCGAATTGGTGTTCTTCTCGAGCACCTCGGGTTAATATATGTTTACAGATAGCTAGCTTGTTTGTCACGCACTCCTGCTAAGTTTCCAAAGCAGTATTAATCAAGACGTTGGGTGCAATCCCATCTAATTAGCTTTGCTGAAACAAACTAGTCATACAAAAATCAACTAAAAACTAGAAGCTCGAGCTGGCTTTGCGCGCCCGGATGTATACCGTTTCCCAACATGTACTTCCGTCTGATGACCCACAAGTATAGGGGAGAGCAACAGTCTTTGAGTGAAGTAAAACCCAAATTTATTGATTCGACACAAGAGGAGCCAAAAAAATATTTATAAGTCTTAACAGATGAGTTATCAATTCAGCTGCACCTAGAAGTAGACTTACTCGCAACAGTTTATCAGCATTAACAGATTTATAGCAGTAGTAGTAGTAAAATAACAATAGAAATAAAATAGAAACAACGGTAGCAATTGTGGGGAACAGCAGGATTAAAATAATGTAGGCATAGCAACGGATAAACGGGCATTGCATGGATAATATAGTTCATATAGTAATCAAAACATGGGCAATTATAGATAGATAATAATAAAACATCCAAGTACTAGGTAAACCATAGGCATGTGTTCCATATTTAGTCGTACGTGCTCCCAATGAGAAACTTGCACAACATATTCTGTCCTACCAGCCCGTTTGCAGCGGGGCCTTAAGAAAAAACTACTTTTAATTAAGGTGTTCCTTTTAATAAAGCACCAGAGCAAAGCATTAACACTCTGAGAACACACTTGATCCTCGCATCACAGCTATCCCCTCCGGTTATCCCAATTGCTGTTACTTTGGGGCCTCCGATTCCAGACAACGATATGTGTAAACAACTTCCAGGTATGATCAAAAACATAATTTTCATCATGAAACAATAACATGTTTAAATCTGAGATCATGGCACTCGGGCCCTAGTGACAATCATTAACCATAACAAGTTGCAACAACGATATATAGCACTAACAACGGATGCTAGGCACCATACCCTAACAATCTCGCATTATTACATGAACGATCTCATCCAATCTCTACCATTCCTCTCAGTCTACAGAGGGGATTACTCACACATGGATGGGGGAATCATGGATGGTTGATGGAGAAGCGGTAGCGATGGTGATGGCGTTGATCTCCTCCGAATCCCCGCCCCGACAGGATGCCAGAACAGGAACTTCTCATCTCCGAATTGGGTTTCGAGGTGGCGGCGGCGCTCTGGTGTTTTTCTCTGGAATATGACGAACCCCCTCGGGCTTTGAGGTCAAGAGGTATATGTAGTCAAATAGGGATGCCGAGGGGGTGCCCAAGGCGGCCATACCATGTGGTGGAGCGGCCTAGGGGGCGCCACCAGCTGGTGTGGGCCCCTCCTGGCCCCTCTCTGTCTCGTCTTCTGGCTCCGGGTGTCTTCGGGGTAAAATAAGAGCTTCGGGATCTTTTCCGGGCATTTTCCTGAAAGTTGATTTTCTGCACAAAAACAAGACACCAGGGTAATTCTGCTGAAAACAGCGGTAGTCCATGTTAGTTGTATTCAAAACTCACAAGTTTAGATAAAATCAACAGCAAAAATGTTCGGAAAAGTAGATATGTTTTGGACGTATCACCGCCGCCCGCCGCCAAGCTTAGCTTATTGCTTGTCCTCAAGAAATTAAGTTAACAACTGAGTGCGATAAAACAACTTTTACAAACACATTTGCTTCATATGATGTAAATATTCTCACCATATGATCAAGTGATTAGGCAAATCATAATAAGAAGTATGCAAATAAAGTCACATAATAGTTATGCAAACCATGAAGAGATACCAACACACTAATAATAAGCAACATGAAATATATCAATTTGCGGGATTGCAATGTCCATAATAAGATATGATAAAGTGATATCTCGATTTACCTTAATAGTGGAGCAAAACATAAATGCCAGGGCACCTCTTAGGTTCAAGTGAAGACTAGAAGTAGAGATATCAAAGATAAAAGCATCAAAGTTATACAACAATCAACCATGTTCTGGGATAAGCACATTACATTAAGAATGATAGGTATGCTCTCGAGAAGGTGCATAAAGTTAGAAGATGAAGACTCAACATAAAGTAAAAGATTGGCCCCTCGCAGAGGGAAGTAGGGATTAACATGTGCTAGAGCTTTTTATTTTATTAAAAACAGAAGTGAAGTGATTTTGGGAGGTGATTGTTCATGTCAACGAATGGTAACAGAGTTCTTGTTATATTCCATACTAAACAAGTTAAGAGAGGTTCTGAATTATTAACATTAGATATTCATAGCATGCACTTTATATAGTATGAAACTCCTCCCCACCTTGGTTTCGCAAACCATGGCAAACTGAATCATCGGGTGCCTGCCAAGAATCTTATACCATGGAGGAGTGCCTATTTATTTGTTTAGCTTTTTGATGTTATAATGGTCTAACCATCTCTTTGCAAAATTAATGGCGAGCAGATGAAGCACGTAAGTCGAGGTACTTAATTAGTATGGAAGATAACCAACACAATTACTACTTCCTCATGAGCTAAAACAGTGTCACAAAATGAGAAGTATTTTGAAGGTTTTAAAGGTAGCACACGAAAATTTACTTGGAGTGGCGGTTAAATACTACATATAGGTAGGTATGGTGGACACATTTGGCAAACTTTGGTTTTTGGGAGTTGGATGCACGAGTAGAGGTCATACTCAGTACAAGTAAAGGCTAGCAATAGACTGGGAGCAACAATCAAGAGAGCAACAACTGTCATAATCATGCTTGCGACATAACAAAATTAATGGGGCATAAAAGTAATACAAATACTCTGAGGAAAAATGAATCATCAAGGCTTAATTGACCTTTTGTTTTGAGTCTTATGCATGCGTGAGAATGTGCCAAGCCAATTCAAGTGAAGCATTCAGAGGGAGATACCACAATGTCATACCCTTCTATAAATAAAATAATGCAAGCAAATATTTATACGACATGCTATCTACTATTAGTAAGTTGGCACTGATCATAAGAGAGCACGAACTACTAAGCATCCATTAAATAACATACACCTTATACGAACAAACTAAGCATGTCCACATGGATGAGTATATCTACAAAAAAGAAAACAAATAGAGTTCATACCAGCCTCTTACCACAACTTGAATTGTCGTAAATCGTCTTTATTGCTCTTCACTCGTGTGGATTGAATGATATAAAATGATAACCAAGCCGCAAAAGTGTGACGCCCCAAGATCGGGCCCTATGCAGATTTCAGCATTCCCGCCAAATCCGCATAATAACCGATTCCAGGTTGCCATTTATGATAACATTACAATAGTTCACGAATAATCCACAAATACAACAGAAGCAAATAGATACAAGATGACTCACACGAGCCGGGGTTACAACTGATACATTACAAAGATCCAAATAACAGCGGAAGGAACAAACGTCCGGCTACGGACAAGATCCAAATTGGACTAAGAGTCCTGAAGATAACCGAAGGCGTCCAATCCCTGCCCAGGCCAAGCCGGAGGGATTCCCAAGCTAACGTCGTCAGACTTCAAACCTGTTGACTGCAATTTGGAATTTGCAGCCACGAAAGAGATTCGTGGGTCAGTACGGTTAAGTACTGGCAAGGGGGATAAAACCCATACTCACAAGTTACCGGCGTAGCCAGTCACCACAAGATACAAATACTTTAGGATCAACGGAAAGGAAGGGGGTATTGCAAATAAGCGACAACAGGCTGCACTAACCAACTACAGAGGGAAAACTTACAACTTCCAACTAACATAAAGGGGATAAGATCGAGGATTGTAACCAACTGAAAGTAAATCCAAACAAACCCATCCTGGACCTCGCCCCTTTTAGCCAAAGAAGCAATCCGAGGATAACTCACACAGTTGTATTAAGATGAAACAAGTTATTGTGTGGATAAACCTATTACTAGTCAAGTTGTTATTCATTGGGTGTAACATGGTTAATCATTATGTTGAAGTTGTCCTGAGTACTTGTTAGCCAGTACTTTCACCAAGTAATCCATAACCGCGGAAAACACGGCTTCTCGAGAAGATTATCCCTGCAGGGTTGCACCAATTTAGCCGTACACTCATGAATATCCCGCCAGATGGAGCGGCCACTCCACCAAGCGGGGCACTCAACACAATCCAACCCTTCTTCGCATCAAGCCCAAAGCACCTTGGGCGCACGGCTAATCGAGCCCAGAAGAAAATGGACCCTCATAGCACTCTAAGAACGTGTCCCCCTATATGCCGACTACGAAAGTTCCACCCGGGTACCAAGGGCTCGCAAGATCATGCATGCAGCAAATGGAAAACCCGAACTAAATGAGGCGATTTGGACGAGATGCGAATCGGGTCAAACTGAGGGGGAGCCCATACTCCCCAAATGCGGGTAGTGCGCTCATCATGGATCAGTAGACAAGACCCTTTTCCTATTAGGGTCGACACTAGCAGGCCTCAAAACCACAAAGGGCCTCCTGCCGGTGCCTTATCATCAAATTTATTATTAATAGTAACATTAGCATGATTGATTGATTGATTAAACATCGAGCCCCCGGAACATAAGGAAGTAATAACAGAAAGTAACGGGTAACAGACTCGAGCAAAACAACCCTAAGCATGATAGTAAGACACGGGCAACAAACAATGGTTATAGGTAGGGAGGCGAGGCAATATCAAGGTTAAGGGATTCATGTGATGGGTTCGTAACAGAAACAACTACCACTACGGCTAGCAGAAAAGAATCAACGGAAAGAATCGGTAACAAGTGATGAAAGGCAGCCATATGGCAGCAAGTGAGTATAATTGCCTGAGATCCCGCAAGGTAGCAGAACTTGTCGTTGCTCACATCATCTCAACGTCCTATCCGGGAAGAAGCAACGAACCTCGAACAAACACCGGAATGCAACAATTACTACTACGGCAAAAGATCCAGCATGATCAAGATATGGATGCATGTCATGTTTAATAGATGCACCAAAGTAAACTAATGGATATGATACACAAGTTTAAATGGATTCCATATGCAAAGATTGCATATGGCAAACCCATGCCTTATAGTTGAATTAATTGTTCTACACTAGCATCATGTGTAAGTGAGTTAGAATGATGCATGCATGATGAAGAACAAGAAGGTAACAACATTAGATGCAATTGGAAGGATGGTTAACAAGTTTAGAAAACATTTATTAAGTTTGGAAATTTTGTTACTTAATGATGTTAGACAAGTAGTGATTGTTTTCAACAAGTTGAAGTGTGTAAACCAAATTACAAAGTTGATATTTGAAAAGGTTATCAAATTTTAGTTGGATTACATGTTTCACATTTTGAAATTGGACTTTGGATAATTTAATTATGAATTAAACAATATTAAACAATTTTTAATTGCATTAAACAAGATTTAAATGGTTTAGGAAATTTTAATTATTCAAAACAGAAAACAAAAATTATATTTGAATAGGTTATGCAAAATGGTATGGAAAACATATTTTATTTGCATTTATTGGATTAATAAATAATTAGTTATTGATTTTATAAACTAGCATTTGAATTACTCCAATTTGAATTTTAAATGTATTTGGAAAATTCAAAACAGTGCACAAATAAGTTATTTGGAAAGATTATTAAATTTTGAACAGAAAACATATATAACTTTTATTTATTGGAGTTTTAGATTAAAAGTTATTAAAGTTTTTATTTTAGGGATTAGTTCTGCCATTTTAAAAGAGATAGAAAATAAAACAGAAACGTGTTTGGACTTTTCTCACACAGCGTGCACTGACCCAGTGCCGCTAGCGGGTGGGTCCAGGGACACGGTGGCGCTGACTGGGATGGCTGGGGTGCTGTGGTCGATGACAGGTGGGGTCAGGGGGGTGCGAGGGGAAAATAAGCAAAAGGTTGTGGCTTAAGCGCGGCCGAGGGGATCGATCCCTCGACCTGCTGTGCGGCCTGAAGGAACAAGGCCACTGCGGTACGCTGAAACTTTGTGATGGTAACAGGTACTGACTGAAGATATAGTGTTCGATGGCGTTAACTGAATTTTGCATCTGAAACTGACGGACAGAGCACCGAAGCTGACTGAACGCGGATGCCACGGCGATCACCGGCCGGCGCCGCGGTTGACTGGGCACTGGAGTGGTGCGGGCGTGTGTGTGGGTGCCGTGCGGGAGCAGATAGAAGGAGGCAGGGGAAAGGAGCAGCGGGCGAGCTCACCTCGCTGGTTGCTGTCGACGACGACTGCCTGTCGGCAGTGGCAGAGGGCCGCTCTCCGGCGACGGCGCGGCCGCCGTGGGCGCTCCCGGCAAACGACGAGGAGACGGTGCGGTGCAGGACGACGTCGCGTTTCCATTCCCGGGGAGCGGAGCCCCTCGAGGTGGATGGTGACCGGCGATGAGGGAGGAGAGGTGGTCTACGGTGGTGGTCGGGTGCGGTTCAGAGACTCGGTGGTTCAGGCAACGAGAAAAAAGCAGAGAGGAGGGAGAACTAGAGAGGACGGCGGCGATGGTGGATGGGAATAGCTAGGGTTAGGGTTGGTGTGGTTTTATGGGGGTGAGGAGGTGTACGGCATGGCATCTGGGGGGGAAGAGCTTGATCGGAGGGCGTGGTGGTGGTTCGTACAACAGAGGAAGACGACAGAAAGGTTTGGTGGGCCAGCAGGAGAGGAAAAGGAAAGGCTTGGGGGAAAAGAAAAGAAGGGCTTTGGGCTTTAGGGAGAAAGAGGAGAAGAGGTGGGCTGGGTGGTGAAGAGAAAGAAGATGGGCTGCCTCCTCCTCTAAGCTTTCATTTTATTTTTTTCTATTAGTTGAAATTTTTGTTGTAAAGAATAAAAGAGAGAGAAAGGATAGGGGTTTTGGGGTGGTTTTTATTTTATAATGAAATTTTATTGATTTGCAAACAATGAGCAAAAGCAAGGTTGGTAATGTTTTTTCAAAATTTGTAAAATTAGTTTGGTTTTTAAATGGTTAGTTGGACTTCAACTATTAGTTTGATTGCTTTTTTTAAATTGGTTAGTTGAAATCCAAACAAGGTTTGATTTGGGAATTTTTGGGAAATAACAAATTATATTAAATAGGTTCAAGCAATTATGAAAACATTATTAGCTTTAATTGATTTGCAAGATTTTAATTTTAAAACTCCCATTTGAAATATTGCCAAGTAGGAGTTGATTTGATTTGAATGTGTTGTTTGCATTTACCATTAGGGTTTTAAAACAATTTAAATTGTTTTGAAGTTTTGAGTGGTTTGGAAAACATGATGCAATGCTTATGGGATGCAGATGATGCAAACAAAATAAAACAAACAGGTAACACCCCAGGTGTTACAGACGACACCACTAACAAGGGATTGCGCCCTCGCAATCCACCTGCTAACCCGGGAGGGGAAAGAGGTTCGACCATCGATTCTTCGTGCTTCCAGTTTGATCTCCTCGATACCACTAACAAGGGCTTCTCGACACCACTAACAAGGGATTCTTGCTCGGAGTGACGACGATGTTCTTCCACCAGGAATCTTCCGATGATCGAACCTATTAGGTTAAAGGCTCAGAAAACGTCCACCCACGTAGGATCCTAACACTTTGAAAGATTGAGTACGAGAGTAGACTCCAAAACAGATAAGATGGGATGGGAATAGAATAGAGATAAGGAGAAAAACAAGAATCCTATTGAGATGTTTTTCCAAAATAGTTTAGCAGAAATAGTCTTTGACACTCTAGAAACAAGGACCGTTAGCGAGGTTATCCTACAGGCTTTGCGGACCCGTTGCTTCGATAACCATTCGTATCGAAACAATCTCGGGAATCGGAACCTGGCTCTGATACCATTTGTGACGCCCCAAGATCGGGCCCTATGCAGATTTAGCATTCCCGCCAAATCCGCATAATAACCGATTCCAGGTTGCCATTTATGATAACATTACAATAGTTCACGAATAATCCACAAATACAACAGAAGCAAATAGATACAAGATGACTCACACGAGCCGGGGTTACAACTGATACATTACAAAGATCCAAATAACAGCGGAAGGAACAAACGTCCGGCTACGGACAAGATCCAAATTGGACTAAGAGTCCTGAAGATAACCGAAGGCGTCCAATCCCTGCCCAGGCCAAGCCGGAGGGATTCCCAAGCTAACGTCGTCAGACTTCAAACCTGTTGACTGCAATTTGGAATTTGCAGCCACGAAAGAGATTCGTGGGTCAGTACGGTTAAGTACTGGCAAGGGGGATAAAACCCATACTCACAAGTTACCGGCGTAGCCAGTCACCACAAGATACAAATACTTTAGGATCAACGGAAAGGAAGGGGGTATTGCAAATAAGCGACAACGGGCTGCACTAACCAACTACAGAGGGAAAACTTACAACTTCCAACTAATAGAAAGGGGATAAGATCGAGGATTGTAACCAACTGAAAGTAAATCCAAACAAACCCATCCTGGACCTCGCCCCTTTTAGCCAAAGAAGCAATCCGAGGATAACTCACACAGTTGTATTAAGATGAAACAAGTTATTGTGTGGATAAACCTATTACTAGTCAAGTTGTTATTCATTGGGTGTAACATGGTTAATCATTATGTTGAAGTTGTCCTGAGTACTTGTTAGCCAGTACTTTCACCAAGTAATCCATAACCGCGGAAAACACGGCTTCTCGAGAAGATTATCCCTGCAGGGTTGCACCAATTTAGCCGTACACTCATGAATATCCCGCCAGATGGAGCGGCCACTCCACCAAGCGGGGCACTCAACACAATCCAACCCTTCTTCGCATCAAGCCCAAAGCACCTTGGGCGCACGGCTAATCGAGCCCAGAAGAAAATGGACCCTCATAGCACTCTAAGAACGTGTCCCCCTATATGCCGACTACGAAAGTTCCACCCGGGTACCAAGGGCTCGCAAGATCATGCATGCAGCAAATGGAAAACCCGAACTAAATGAGGCGATTTGGACGAGATGCAAATCGGGTCAAACTGAGGGGAAGCCCATACTCCCCAAATGCGGGTAGTGCGCTCATCATGGATCAGTAGACAAGACCCTTTTCCTATTAGGGTCGACACTAGCAGGCCTCAAAACCACAAAGGGCCTCCTGCCGGTGCCTTATCATCAAATTTATTATTAATAGTAACATTAGCATGATTGATTGATTGATTAAACATCGAGCCCCCGGAACATAAGGAAGTAATAACAGAAAGTAACGGGTAACAGACTCGAGCAAAACAACCCTAAGCATGATAGTAAGACACGGGCAACAAACAATGGTTATAGGTAGGGAGGCGAGGCAATATCAAGGTTAAGGGATTCATGTGATGGGTTCGTAACAGAAACAACTACCACTACGGCTAGCAGAAAAGAATCAACGGAAAGAATCGGTAACAAGTGATGAAAGGCAGCCATATGGCAGCAAGTGAGTATACTTGCCTGAGATCCCGCAAGGTAGCAGAACTTGTCGTTGCTCACATCATCTCAACGTCCTATCCGGGAAGAAGCAACGAACCTCGAACAAACACCGGAATGCAACAATTACTACTACGGCAAAAGATCCAGCATGATCAAGATATGGATGCATGTCATGTTTAATAGATGCACCAAAGTAAACTAATGGATATGATACACAAGTTTAAATGGATTCCATATGCAAAGATTGCATATGGCAAACCCATGCCTTATAGTTGAATTAATTGTTCTACACTAGCATCATGTGTAAGTGAGTTAGAATGATGCATGCATGATGAAGAACAAGAAGGTAACAACATTAGATGCAATTGGAAGGATGGTTAACAAGTTTAGAAAACATTTATTAAGTTTGGAAATTTTGTTACTTAATGATGTTAGACAAGTAGTGATTGTTTTCAACAAGTTGAAGTGTGTAAACCAAATTACAAAGTTGATATTTGAAAAGGTTATCAAATTTTAGTTGGATTACATGTTTCACATTTTGAAATTGGACTTTGGATAATTTAATTATGAATTAAACAATATTAAACAATTTTTAATTGCATTAAACAAGATTTAAATGGTTTAGGCAATTTTAATTATTCAAAACAGAAAACAAAAATTATATTTGAATAGGTTATGCAAAATGGTATGGAAAACATATTTTATTTGCATTTATTGGATTAATAAATAATTAGTTATTGATTTTATAAACTAGCATTTGAATTACTCCAATTTGAATTTTAAATGTATTTGGAAAATTCAAAACAGTGCACAAATAAGTTATTTGGAAAGATTATTAAATTTTGAACAGAAAACATATATAACTTTTATTTATTGGAGTTTTAGATTAAAAGTTATTAAAGTTTTTATTTTAGGGATTAGTTCTGCCATTTTAAAAGAGATAGAAAATAAAACAGAAACGTGTTTGGACTTTTCTCACACAGCGTGCACTGACCCAGTGCCGCTAGCGGGTGGGTCCAGGGACACGGTGGCGCTGACTGGGATGGCTGGGGTGCTGTGGTCGATGACAGGTGGGGTCAGGGGGGTGCGAGGGGAAAATAAGCAAAAGGTTGTGGCTTAAGCGCGGCCGAGGGGATCGATCCCTCGACCTGCTGTGCGGCCTGAAGGAACAAGGCCACTGCGGTACGCTGAAACTTTGTGATGGTAACAGGTACTGACTGAAGATATAGTGTTCGATGGTGTTAACTGAATTTTGCATTTGAAACTGACGGACAGAGCACCGAAGCTGACTGAACGCGGATGCCACGGCGATCACCGGCCGGCGCCGCGGTTGACTGTGCAATGGAGTGGTGCGGGCGTGTGTGTGGGTGCCGTGCGGGAGCAGATAGAAGGAGGCAGGGGAAAGGAGCAGCGGGCGAGCTCACCTCGCTGGTTGCTGTCGACGACGACTGCCTGTCGGCAGTGGCAGAGGGCCGCTCTCCGGCGACGGCGCGGCCGCCGTGGGCGCTCCCGGCAAACGACGAGGAGACGGTGCGGTGCAGGACGACGTCGCGTTTCCATTCCCGGGGAGCGGAGCCCCTCGAGGTGGATGGTGACCGGCGATGAGGGAGGAGAGGTGGTCTACGGTGGTGGTCGGGTGCGGTTCAGAGACTCGGTGGTTCAGGCAACGAGAAAAAAGCAGAGAGGAGGGAGAACTAGAGAGGACGGCGGCGATGGTGGATGGGAATAGCTAGGGTTAGGGTTGGTGTGGTTTTATGGGGGTGAGGAGGTGTACGGCATGGCATCTGGGGGGGAAGAGCTTGATCGGAGGGCGTGGTGGTGGTTCGTACAACAGAGGAAGACGACAGAAAGGTTTGGTGGGCCAGCAGGAGAGGAAAAGGAAAGGCTTGGGGGAAAAGAAAAGAAGGGCTTTGGGCTTTAGGGAGAAAGAGGAGAAGAGGTGGGCTGGGTGGTGAAGAGAAAGAAGATGGGCTGCCTCCTCCTCTAAGCTTTCATTTTATTTTTTTCTATTAGTTGAAATTTTTGTTGTAAAGAATAAAAGAGAGAGAAAGGATAGGGGTTTTGGGGTGGTTTTTATTTTATAATGAAATTTTATTGATTTGCAAACAATGAGCAAAAGCAAGGTTGGTAATGTTTTTTCAAAATTTGTAAAATTAGTTTGGTTTTTAAATGGTTAGTTGGACTTCAACTATTAGTTTGATTGCTTTTTTTAAATTGGTTAGTTGAAATCCAAACAAGGTTTGATTTGGGAATTTTTGGGAAATAACAAATTATATTAAATAGGTTCAAGCAATTATGAAAACATTATTAGCTTTAATTGATTTGCAAGATTTTAATTTTAAAACTCCCATTTGAAATATTGCCAAGTAGGAGTTGATTTGATTTGAATGTGTTGTTTGCATTTACCATTAGGGTTTTAAAACAATTTAAATTGTTTTGAAGTTTTGAGTGGTTTGGAAAACATGATGCAATGCTTATGGGATGCAGATGATGCAAACAAAATAAAACAAACAGGTAACACCCCAGGTGTTACAAAAAGAGTCACGGAGGACTATTGAAATCTGCAGCAAACTTTACAAAACCAAACAAGAACAACAAATATTTTAGGTTTTCGAATTTAAAACAAGAACAGAAGGGAAACAAGCAAACTATTTTTGGATTTTTGAATATCAAACTGAAACTAGAAAGTAAATCAAACTAACAAAAGAAACTAAAGAAACAAATGAAAAGAAACAACCGAAATATTTTTGGTCCTTTTGTGTTTTGGAAAGCAGAAACAAAATAAGAAAAACAAAGGAAGCGAATGAAACAGAAACATGGATATATAAAGAACCGACATAAACATGATATGTAAATGAGTGTGATGTCGGCATACCTCCCCCAGGCTTAGTATTTTGGCCTAAGTGGAGATCAATCACGGAGAGGGTAGAAGCCCCATGCTGGTTGGTCGTCCCTAGAATGATCGTAGCTAGGCGCCCATGAAGAAGAAGAAGAAGCGGCAGACCCATAATCATAACTACGGTGCTGGTATGGAAATCCCGCGGTGTCGGAGGGCTGGACGAAATCATTTTCGTCCCCCTCTCCGGCGGCCTCTACATGCTGGAGGTGCTCCTCCATGTATGCATCAAATTCACTCTCTGAGAGTGACCATCCTTCCCTGGCATTAAGGTTAAGGAAAAGAGGTACATGCAAATTGACTACTCTGTCAGACTTAGTTACTCTCCATCCTGATTTCTTGAAAAGAGTTATTTCATAGGATAAATTGTTCAAGTTAGCACAGGTGGAAACAAATTTATGTTTTATCATGGAATTAAGATCAAGCATCTCTACGGGAAACTGAAAGTCTAAACGGTGCGGCTCCACACCATGCAAAGCTAGTAAACGAGAGGCAATGAGACCTCTACAAATTCCGCCCTTCTCGCGGTTAGCAGCGCAGCGAAAAGCTATTAAAGCACCAAAATTATAAGACCTATCTCGTTTCAAATCAGCTGAGATAAAAGCTAGATTATAAGCAGATAATTTATTTGTAGTATTTCTAGCAAGAACACATTTGGCAATAAAATAGGCAAAATATCGAATAGATGAGAGTTGAATATTTAGAATTTTACCACTTTCGTCTAAGAAGCTTCTCCCTTGGAAAATTTCTTTATATAGATCCATCAGTGGTTTGGGCTGCCCTCTTATCTTCTCACACGATCCCCACTGTGGCACCTTAAGGGCTGCACAAAAATCATCAAAAGATGTAACATCCCAGTGTTTGGGAGGTTATAAGGATCTAAATATAATATGTGCATTTGCAAAACATGCATCTAAAAATACGGGAAATTTTGGCGCGAAAGTTTGGACAAAGCAAAGTGACCAAAGTTTCACTTGACATGATGAAATAGGTCTAGTTCATCTAGTCAGGAGTACATTTGGAGTGATCTTTATAACAAGTATCTTGTGAACCAAATCATCTGATTACACAAACTATAGTTGGTTATGACCAAGCATAAACTCTCAACCACCTTAACCACAAGTATACAGGTGACTTGGGATAATTCACTAGGTATCTAGAACTCAAAGAGGGGTGAGTATCCAAATCTCGTAACTGATAATCATATTTCCACAAAGGAGTAATACACAATTGAACCATCTCATCAATAGAGATGTTATGGCCTATAAAACAATAACTCTTTAAGTGATCAACCATTCACACAACATCTTTCCAAATTATTTAGTAACTACTAAGTTAACCTTCACATGTAAATAACAAAGGTTCAATAGAACACAACAGATTCAAACAAGTGTTAACTCAAAACCCACAAGTGGGAAATGATATAATAATTGTATTAACATATTTATCAAATATGTACATATCTCATCAACTATAAAAGAAGTATCTAAAAGAAGAACTAAATCTTCTTAAACTACTGTTAAACCTTAATTATCACATATGATCTTTTAGAACTCTATGTCTGCATTATATTTACAAAAGAAGGATCTAAAATAAAATCATGACACCTGAGAAAACAATTATCAACTATGACATAAATCATTACACCCTAATAACCTTCACATGCTCATTGTTCCAATCATCTTATACAAGTGAGCATATGAAATCTCAACACATCAATGAATCATCTGATCAATTTACTATCTAAAGACATCATTCCACAAACACTCCATATTTCTATTCAAATCATCATTCAACAACTAAAGTATCTCTGGATACAAGTAATGAATACCAACAAGTTATAACTTCTACTAGAGGAATTGAATTGAAAGCTAAGTAAAACAAATCAGGTATGAAACAAGTATCTATCTTTTGGGAAATAAAATAAGAAGTATATGGAAGGATAATAAAAGCATGAACTAACTTTTAATCTAGATCTTGTTATGTTGCCTAGACTTTTTTATCATGTTTCCAATCTTGTCTAAGTCATTATGCAAGAGAAACAACCCACAAGACAGGAGGAACTACCAGAGGAAGATCTCCAAGAAGATTATTTAGAGGGCTCTAGAAGTGCTACTCTAATCTGCTATAAGAGTATTTGGAAACTCTTATATCTTGATATGATCTTATTAACTCTCTTGAAATAGTGTGATACTCCAATGTTAGTGTTATATAGAAGTAGTTTGATAACAAGACTAGCTACCTTGTTAACAGATCACTTTTGTATACTCAAACAATTGAGTGGCATACACAAACAAACATAAGATTGAATAACCTGGTACATCACAGCCTATGGTATATGAGTAGTAATTTGAAGGCAAGTCTGATCCACTTGTTAACAAATTCTTCTTGTATGCATATGGCAACTGGATGTTATAAAATAAACTCACATTCTTTCACAATCATCTAAGTAAAATCCTTGCTTGGAGTAGTTGGATGTTTTCACCACAATGGTGAGACAGTTGAGGATGGAAACCAAGAGAGGAACCTACCTGCAATGGACAAAGGTGATAACAGAAAATTAGTGGAAACTAGAGAGAAGAACATCAAGCAACAGAAGACCACAAGAAGCAACACTGCCTCAGTAAGGGATCATAAGAGATTGTCCAGTGTATCATTAGGATATATTAGAGAACCAGTAACCCTGTCAAACTCATCCGAGATGAGGAGCTCATAATAATATCTTAAATGGAAATAATTATCAAGTATGAAATAATAACCAACCATTGCATCCATATGTCTTTGATATGTGGAGGTTAATGGTAACAAGCTTAAACACCTTGTTTTCCATATCCTTTTCATATGTAAGACTAATAGATGATAACAAAAAATCATCTACATATAACCATGTAAATGATTATAGGTTCTAAAACAAATATGGAGAATATCCATGTTGGAACCTATGTGGAAAACAAGAAAATAAGATCCCAAAACCACACATGTTTTCCACTTAATCAAGTACTGAAAACAACAAACATAGAGTACACACACCTTAGTAAAATGTCAACCAAAATTGCTAAGAGTTGTAACTATGAAAATAACATAGTATTATAAAAAGAAAACAAGTTCCTTCACCCATTAAAATCATTTTGTGTGACATGGAATAAAATTCCATATTAATTGAATTTCATAACAGTGCATAGAACCAGTACCAAGTAGTTTTACTAAATTACTTTCTATAAGGAATTGTATCCAATATGATCCACTTATAACACACCACTTGGGAACCATATGTGTGTTGAGTGAATGTGATATTCATGCCTAAAATAAATTTTAAGACATTTAATAAATTAAATAAAGTGAAAACAATAAAATCACTTAATCTAGCACCCTAAATAAAAAAATACAAATATTGCTCTAATTCACCAAAACAAAACATGGTGAGGTTGCAAATTTGACGAGCTTTCCAAATATAATTTTTATTAATTTTTTGTTTACAAGAAGACCCTGAAAACAAGGTTTTATTCTCAGTTTTAAAGACAAAAGGACCTCTTGGTAAAATTTAATTCATCCCAGGGGGTTATGGGGAAAAGTCCCATTTTGTCTTCCTCCCGGCCGTGGGCGTGTCGACGCCGCCGCCGATGCATGGCCACCTCCTGCTCGCCGTCTTCCGCGAGGATTAGAAGCAGGAGGGAGCCTCCTACTTGCCCTATGGCTCTCCTCACTCTCTCACTCTCCCTTGTCTACTCTCTCTCTGTATCAAACCCAAACCCTAACCCTAACCGTGGGCAGTCGCCGTCTCCGCTCACCCCGCGAGCAACCGAGGCCACCTCTGGAACCGTCGTCGCCTCCCCTTCCTCCTCAACCACGCACAGGAGCTGGGAAGCCCAGGATGGACCAAATCGGGTTGTCTTCTCCGAGTTCGGCCACCACGGTGAAGACCACGCCGCCGCCGATTACCACCTCTACTCGCTTCACCGATGCCTCCACGAGCTTCACGGTGAGGAGGGGGACCTCGGAGTATTTTTTTGTTCGATTTATTGGGCCCAAAATCAAAGTGTCACCGTGCACCGCCGCCGGATGCCGCGCCGGTGGTCTCCGGGTCGCTCCGGTGACCATTTGGTCACATCACCACCACCTACACACTCGTCGTGGCCTCCTCTAGCTAGCACAACCCATGTGGTGCATCAATTTCATCCAAATTGCGCGATTGCTGATCATCTGTGAGGAATCGAGTTCGTGTGATGTCATTGTGACATCACAGTGATGTCATTAATCCTTTTCTTTTATTTTTTGAATAAAAACTGAATATGACAGGTGGAACCCACCTGTCAATTCAAAATTGGCAGAAAAACAAATAAATTTAATAAATCAATAACTCCAATTCTATTAATCTGACAAATATATCCAATATACCAAATTAATCATAAACATATAATCTATTTATTTATCTACTTTTCAAAAATGTTTGATAAAATTTAAAATTAAACATTTTCTGAATTAAATTAAAACATTTAAAAATTGAGAAAAATATTAAATAATTCATAAAATCAGAAAAATACAAGTTATATACCAAAATGCCCAAAATGAAAAATGCAACTCATCTATGATGTGTTCAAGTTCATATGACCAAGTTTTCATGTGTGCAATATTTTTCCTAGTCATTTAATTCATTTAAAATTAAGAAATTAGTAACTTATTCAAATGATTTCAAAAAACATGAAATGTTATATCAAATTAAAGAGAAAAGCATTTCCAATTCAAATATGTCAAACATAAAACATTTTTTTAACTTATAAACTTGTTTCCAAAAGTATAATAAAATTCTATAATGTTTCATTATAATCAGAAATAACTACCACACCATTATTTTCTTTATTAATAAAAACCTCATGATTTCACATCTACTAAACCTATCATCACATGGAAATAGCAAGTTATGTGATGATAGAGTTGGTTGTATTAGTTACTCGTTTTCCATTCAACTCTTTGTCATAAGCTCTACACTTTAAAATAAAAAAATGTATATGTTATCTTTTTAATAATTGTTTTCCATGTGTTGTTGTTTTGTTATCGAACCAAGTAATAAGCACTTCTACCTAAACATGATAACAATTGTTTCCTAAGTAAAAGTGAAACACATGTAAGTCTAAAAGAAGTAATAACCACAACACCAGAAGTAATGAAACATTTCACCTAAAACCCGTGTGAATAAGTTGTCGTATTAAGCGTGGCTTACACTTGTAAGCTGGGGTGTTTTCCAGGGTAATTCACGATGCATCTCATTACTATGCATGTATCATCTTGCCAATGTTTTCTGTAGTCCTTACCGGGACTACTTTGCTATCTTTCAGATGTCGGGATTTTCTACGCGACCCTCGAACCCGAAGACATGGATTATTATGGTTATTTCAATCTCAGTCAAGTTCATCACTTGCTCAGATCCTTTGCAGTACTTCATAACAAACTAATTGCAAAAAACTCTATAGTATTATCACCTACTCTCAAAAGGATGCATGATCCTATTTTTATAATAATAAGACTAATTGAATGACTACCCAAATGGTAGTGTTCTGTTTGGTGGGCGGATGGAACCATGGTAAGATGAATAGGTCAAAGGAAGGTTCCATCTGCATGGGAAAGTATTACCTAGGATTTAACAAAAACCGCCGTCAGTATTCTTGCACCGTAAATACCGCGTTAACCATGGGTCTTCTATGGGGGGAGTACGTCAGATGTGATCTTCTCTCGTTCGCATGTCAACGGACTGCTAGAGACGTAAGCTGCAGGTCTTGCGGGACTACATGCACATAGGTGGGAGCCCTTACGTCCCACGGACTCCGGGGTCTATGAGTGTCTGTCGGGGGCGCGTAGATCTCCATCGTGAGGGGTGGAATCAGGCGTTCAACCTGCTGGCAAAAATGGGTGCACATGCGTTGTGCGGAGAAGCACGGTTTGGCTTGGACCAACAATCGGGCTCCACACCAAAGTGGGAGTGGACAGGATCGTACGCCTGGTTGTGCAACATGGTCTTGGTCGCCCATGGGTAAAGTAACGCACCTCTGCAGAGTGTAAAAGGATGTGGCATGTTACCCCCTGTTCCGGGAAGGAGCTGTGAACGCCGCAGGAAAGGAAACTCCATAAAGTTCTAGTCCTGTGAAGATCTGGCGGGCATAGTTTCAGTTTGACCCCCTGCTTAGAGCTGAAGCCTTATGGAAGTCGTCATCGTGAAGTGATGGCTAGGTTGAGACTCCAAGTGCAGAGTGTCTTCCAAGAGCTAGTGGCAAGCCTTCTTCCCCACGAGGGTGACTCGAGGGTTTATATCGAACTCTTGGGGAGCCAGTATTTCAGCAGTTGTCTTCCAAGCTTCCTCCAGGATCCTGCAAACAAGTAGAGAATTTTGTGCCCTCAACCTCACCAAGTGGTGGTCAAGCACAAGGTGTGAGACTTCGAAATTGCAATCCAAAACTGAAACTAAATGAGCAATAATTAAATCTACTACTAAATGCAAATGAGAAAATAAATATGCAATGGATTGTTTATGTATTTTTGTGATGCAAGTGGTGATGGAGATAATGTAAATTCGAATTGGAGATACAAGTAAAGTAAATTGCAGCAAAGTAACTAGAGTGTTTTCTTATATTTAAAATAGGACCGGGGTTCATGGTTTCACACTTGCATTCTCTCAAATAATGTGTTAGACGGTGGACATAAAGAATTACATGTGAGATTACAATAACATGTTTAACATTGAGTACTTTCATATGGGCATCACGTCCTAGCATAGAGATCTCTACGGTCATATTGATCCCTCTTATACTCCACCAAGATGCGAAATAAATCATAACACCTCGATAATTAAGGAAAAACCAGAGTATAGCTTTAAGCAATGTGACATGAAGTTGAAGTAAGAACTTGCTAGATCTAGTCATGGAGATTGATTAGTGTCACTTCAAATCCCCGGTAACAAGGTACTCCTTTTTATCCCTAGTGAGGTAACTAAGAAAGGTTTAACAAAACCTAAGTGGATCGCTGAACTTCTGTCACTTTCACAGCACTAGCCACCCCCCGTTAATCCAACTAATGCACCCATCACCCCACACACGCTCTCAAGAACTAGATTGATCAAAGCTAGCAAATAAGAACGGGGTACATAAGATACATCTACTCAAATAACTCAAGAGAAACAATTGCAATCTCAGATTCAATAACTCATAGAAAAGATCCACCACATAGGAATTACAACGGTGCCCGTAATCATGTGAGGCAGCTCATACAGATCTAATTAGTGAAGCACATAGAGAGAGAGATACAAGTGCTACTTCCACAAACCCATAGCCCTGGGGTGGACTACTCCCTCTTCATGGAGATGTCGATGGAGATGACGTTGGAGGGGTATGAGATCACACCGGCGGCGCCCCGCCGGAGTTTTCCCCCTCCAATCTGGAACTTTTAGTCTCTGTTTTGGTGTTTCGGTGTTTCGGCGGCGCTCTTCTCCGTAAGGGTACGGGGGACCCTTTTATAGTCGGTTTTAGGTCAAGACGGAGTCGGTAAGTCGAAGATGGAAGGAATTGGGGCCACATGGGCCAAAAGGGGGCCTCTCACGTGGCCAAGGAATCTGGCCGCGTGGAGGGTCCTCTTTTGGGCCTCCTTGCCCAATTCTCGTGGATCCTTCGCCCGCAAGTCTTCTCCTTCCAAGAAAATGACCCCCGCAGATTTTCAGGTGATTTCGTGGAAGTTTGCCCCCTGAAACGTCAAAAATATAGAAAACGGGGTTTCTGACAGGCAGGGTTAATTCCATAAAAGTTGGGGGACTTTGTAATTTAACCCCAAAATACTATAAAACATTGAATTATACCCTTATATGATGCAATATGTAATAGAAAACCATGTGAAAATATGCAAAATTCATCTATGCGTTTTACATGCATCAACATCCCCAAGCTTAACCCATGCTCGTCCTCGAGTATGAAGGTGATAAAACTAAGATGGGTTTTGCATATTGAAACAATCATGGGATATCAAGGAGGATTATTCATGCTACATATAATCAAATGATTAATACTAGAAATGAGTAGCAATATACAATTCATGTTGTAAGAAATATCAAATATGCAAGCAAAGATGCTTCATGAAAGTTCACAAAGTGTATAATTAAATAAAAGCACTATGGACCAAATGCATACACAAAATGAAAAATAAAATCCTATATTGGTCAAAGAATAGCATAATGGAGAATAGAAAATATAGTGGACACTTTGGAGAAAATTGAGTAGAGGTAAAACATGATCAAGTCTTATTTAGCCTCTAAATTATTCAATTAAAATTACTAATTGAAATGTGGTATCTATTGATCTAGGACTCTCATTGCCCCTTTATCACTAGCATTTTAAAATTGTGAGTATTGAAGTAATGAGAATGACAAGGTGGTTGAAAGCCTCATGCCCCGTGAGTGTGAAAACCTACTCCATGGTTACTCAACTTAAGATTCCTAATAAGCTTTGTACAATCATAATAAGTATTAATGATATTATAGAGAACCGCAAAGAGGTACCTCTTGCCCCATGACATGGAAACAAGCCCATGTTACAATGACAAGATGAACAAACGGAGTAGACTCATCATCCTTTTTATTTTCATTCACTATTATGCATAGCTTCTTATTTTATTATAGGATGTGTTGTAGAGTCACTCAAGCTATAAGTAAATTTCCACCATGATAAAGCATGGCTTGGGTTAGCGGCCCAATGCGTTTCTCTAGTCATATAGATACTTACTCATCAAAACTTACTATTCCTCTATTTCATTTCGGCATGGCAGGAGTCCAAAAACAAAAGTACATGATATCAACCAAATGTAAATTTTTTGTGCAATGTTGAAAGCTTTCCGGTGATACACGTTTATAGATAGCTCCCAACCACACACTTGTCAAACGCAAAACTTGTGGCTCCCATTATTGGGTCATGTTTATTAGATGCATAAAAAGTAAAGTATGCCTTCAAAAGTTCGTGAGAGTCCTATCCCAAGTTCAACCCATGACAATTAATAAAGTGAATATCTTAATTTAGAACATAAATAACACAATAACATGGTGAACATACTCGGAATAGAAATTAAGCTAATGGGAAGATATGGTGGACTCACTGGAAATACTTGGCTAAGGAGTGTTGGAAACAAGTTTTTGGAATTTTTAAATTTTTGGGATAGCAAGAGGGAGATAGTTGACCAGCTAATATGCATGCATATGTCCATAGAACTACTCATTTCATGACAAACTAAATAAACCAGAAATTAACATCAAGGACATGAACAAGAGATAGCTCAAGACAACATTATTGCAAATTTCTACACATAAAAAGCCTATAAATCATGCAAACATATGTAGCTCTTCAAATCAACCATGGCATCCCTATTCCAAGTCGTAATACTAGCATCCAATACATTCCAACCCCAAACTCCAGTAGCTCAATCTCATATAAAATGATGGTGGTGGTCTTATCAAAACAAAAATAAAAACAAAAACTAGACGCTTCAAGTCTCTACGATAAATGCTTTGCTTAGAAAAACAGAAAATAGACGTGTGCTAACCAAAAGAGTGTAGCTCCAGTGGGGTGTTCATCACATCCCCAATATTATGACTTTCACCATTCTTGGATGTCTTGAGGCGCAGCTCCTCTATTCCCTGTGAAAAAACTTCACAAAACATGTTTCTCCCATTCTTTTTCTGTGGGGTGAGATTAACAAGGACAAACAAATCACATGGTTGCTGTGCAAAATTCCAAATCAAATGCTCCAGCAGATAGACAATAAGGTTCATTATGTTGTATTTTCACTCTCTTGCTTGAAAGAATCATGGAAATTCGATTCCCAAGCCCAAAGAGTGCATAAAACAAAAGAAGTCAGAATCTGTCCAGAAAAGCAGCAGCAGCAAAACGAACGTTTTTCCCTAATCTAGACTCGTCAAAAAATTAAGCCAATTTTTGTTCTTACAGAGGACGAAACGTTGCAGAACATACTAAAAAATTAGCTCAATCCGACATACCAATAAAAAACGTAAAATCATACGGTGAGAAGACTCGTGCTGAAACAGAAATTTCATGCACTAGGATAGCAACTTATAAGTCCAAATGGGTTTGACTTGACTCTTTATTGAAAAATCCAGGATTAAAACAAAAAAAACTAATATCTTGAGACAGCAAGAGGACACTAGGAAAATCCAAACAAAAACAACCGGGTTTCCTCCCGCAAAGCGCTTTCTTTATAGCCATATAGCTAGGCTTACTTACTTGATAATCAAGAGGGATAAAGATCATGAGGGAGCTTGTTCTTCAGCGTGCCCCTCTTCCTTGGGAAGTTCTCCATGCTTTTCTTGTGAGGGAACTTAAACTTTACATTCCCTTCCTTGGAGTCTATGATTGCACCTGCAGTACGAAGAAAAGGTCTACCCAAAATAATAGGACTAGGTGATTTATCCCCCATATCCATAATAATGAAATCAACGGGTACGAAAGTCATGTGCAATTCAATCATAACATCTTTTACTTGTCCTACAGCATGTTTAGTAGATTATCAGCAAGGACAAATTCACTTGAGTACTTTTCTAAATTTTCTAGTTCTAGCAATTCATATAATTTTTTAGAGAGTACCGATACACTAGAACCTAGATCTAACATAGCATGGTGAATTTTTTTTCCAATTGAAAGTAGCACCTTGGGGATCCATGCATCCCCAAGCTTAGGAGGTATCATGGCCTCATTCTTGTACCTAGCAATTTTTTCTTGCAAGACATGATTAGCAATATAAGATCCAAAGCCAGGTTGATTAACATTTATAGTGGGATTACTAGCAAATTTTTGTAGAGTAGCAATAAGTTCTTGCAAGCTACTTTTTTCTAAATCAAGCAATGGATCCTTAATTTCAGTAAGCATCATAATTTCCTCTACTTTACTCTCTAATTTAGCTAGCATGCTTGATTCATGAGGACTAATTTCATCTTTACTAGCAAGATAAGACATATATGGAAGTAAATATTCAGGGTACTTCACTATTTTATTCAAAGTTTCTTCTAAGCTAGTAGGGACATGCTCACTTGTATTCTCAGCAATATGATCAATATTTTCAACAATAGGAGCAGCAATAGTAATATAATTCATTCCTACACTAGGTTGTGCTTGTGGCTTTCCTGCTGACATGCTTAATAGAGTTGCTTGATTATCAGCTAATTTTGACAATGCTTTATCTAAATTCGAAGATTGAAGTTGCAATCCTTTAATATCACTACTAATGGATGCAATAGACTTATTTAACTCATGTATCATAGCATTGTGACTAGCAACTTGTTCCATAAGCAATTTATTAAATTCAGAAATTTCACTAGAAGGCTTCCACTTATTTTCATTAGCATTAGGATATGGAACAAAAGGTTTATTTGGCACATAAGGAGGATTACTATATGAATTGTAAGCATTACCAAAACCATTGCTACCATAATTCCTAACAAAATTAAGATCCACACTTTCAGAATTACTACCAACTAGCTCCTGCAAAGGCACATTCTCCATATTTTGTTTATTAATAAAGGCAAGAATAGTGTCCATTTTAGAAGAAAAATCATTGGTTTCTTCAATTGAGTTTATTTTCTTAGTGGGATTGGGTGCTCTTTCAGTATTCCATTGACTATAATTTTGCAATATGCTTTCTAATATGCTCTTAGCCTCTCCTACAATTTTACTCATAAAGGCACCTCCAGCAGCAGAATCAAGTATATTTCTAGACATGTAGTTTAGACCATTATAAAAAGAGTGTAGTATGGTCCATTCATTTACTCCATGTGATGGGCATGTTCTAAGCATTAATTTAATTCTATCCCATGCCATGGCTACATGTTCATTATCATTCTTCCTAAATGAGAGGATATTATTCCTATTTTGCAAAATTTTAACGGGAGGATAATATTTCTTAATGAAAGCTTCTTTTAAATCATCCTGTCGTGGGATAATCACGGCAGACGTTACCGGGGGTAACTTATCTTGGGGCAATTCGACTCTGGTGTTTGGGAGAGGGTTTAGCTCAAGGGAAAACATGATGATATGCGATCTGGTAGCCGGCAATCAAGTCGCCGAGTCTCCGATCTAGATATATTAACTCAACTCTCGTGTTACACTGGATACTCGATACCTAGCGATATTGCTCGAACTCTTGGATCTCTCTTGGTCTAACCCTAGGGGCCGGCTTATATAATATCCGGACCCCATGGCCTACTCTCCAAGGCGCACTCTGAATCCTACCCGGACACTGCTTACAAACCCTAAACTTTCTTATCGGAACCCACAATCCGGGTTACGAGGCCTACGTTCCTTGGCCTTCTAGAAACTCCTTTATCTTAAGCCGGGTCTTGCGCAGCGTCCTTTGGGCTGAGTTACTCCTTGGCGTTGGCCTACCGGGTTATCATCCCTCCATCAGTAGTCCCCAGAATAGCTTGGGCTTCATGAGATCCTCCTTGAAGCGCACGCTATTCCCTGCAAAAATAACAAACACACAAGTTCATAGAGGCCGGGTTAGGTTGCTTTGATAAACAGCTAGGCCTAACTCCATGGTGGCCATATAGTAACCCGACTTTCTCCAAGTCCAGTGTTTACTTTTCCGGGTCAACGCCCCTGATGCAAACGCCAAAGATCCGGCTTACTTTACTCGTTGATCAATCCAGGTATCGCGGAGAAGATTTGTTTCCTATCCATTCCGGATATCTCGTCCAGCACTTAAAGCATATCTCAGAAAATCCGGGCGGGTATCCCTTATCCCGAAATTTCCGATTCCCGCCCGTTGGACTAGGTTTACCCACCCGTACCTTATAAATAGGTACCTAGGGGATAACCTAACCCCAACGGTCCATTTCAACTTCTTCTTCCTCTTTAGCGCTCGCGCTTGCGCAACACCACCACGGGGACCTCGAGCTCACCGCCGGAGCAAAGCCGCCGCCGGTTACGTTCGTCCTCGAACCGTTCCGCGCCGCCGCCAAGCTCCGTCGCCGCGCCCTCATCTTGCCCGCCGGGAATCGCAAAGGGGCATTTGGATTGCGCCATCTGCCGCCGTCGTGCTCTGCTCCAATCTCCTCCGGTAAGCTTCTTGCTCCCATTGAATTAGCCTCACAATTTCTCGATTCGTTCTAAATTGGATCTAGGTCAACCGCGGGCCATTTCTTGCCCCGCGCCGGATTAAGTCGCATAGACTCACACTAGTTCATCCAATGACTTGAATATAGGCTCCACTTCATTCTCCTATTGCTTGTAGTCACTAATTTCACCACGAATTTGAAAATGAAATTTCCAATCTAGGCTCGGTCCGCCCAAAATTTCCGCACCTGCCACCAATACTCGGAAAATCCACTTCTTCCGGTTCATTTACTTGCTCTAGATACATAAGTAGTCAATCTTTTTCCACGAATGTTCGCCAACACATAAATATCCCGTATTTTCTGTACTGCTACTCGATACCCGGATAACCTGTAATTTCCGCTCCGTCCAGTGATACCCGGATAATTCATAGTCCTCATGCCTCTTACTGATAGTTGTTCGCGTTATGTTCGGATAACTCACGATTTCCGAATCTTATGTCTCATACCTTTTTGTCTTGCGTTCTGCAGTCTGAACCCATGGCTCCCAAGAAGCAAGGGAAACATCCGGCTATAACCCGGATGACCCAATCGATATCCGCCAACTGGGCGCGGTCCACAGTCACCAAAGCCAAGCTGGAGGAGCTGGCCGAGCTAGGGGTCCTCCCCCCTCAGGAAGACATCCACTGGAGGGTGCCGGGTGATGAGACCCGGCCCACGCCTGCTGCCGACGAGGTAATCTGCTTTGTCGAGCACGTGACCCGGGGGTTCCTCCCTCCGGGTCACCCCTTCTTTCGTGAAGTCTTGAGCCATTACGGCCTCCGGGTGTTCGACATAGGGCCTAACTCTATGTTGAACATAACCCATTTTATCGTCCTTTCCGAGTCATATTTGTGCATTCCGCCAAATTTGGCTCTCTTCATTGAACTTTTCTAGTGCAAACCGTGCCGGAAAAGCGGTGACGGGGCACTTCTTGCTTGCGGCGGGGTTTCCATCCAACGCCGTAAGAATTCCCCAATGCCGACTCTTAACCTGAATTCTCACGTTAAGCATTGGAAACTCTCCTTCTTCTACTGCCGAGACACCTCCCCACCCGGCGAAAGGAAACTGCCGGGTTACTCGGAGGGCCTTCTAGATATCTCCGAGTCTTTCAATGCGTTTGCCCCTGAGTTGGACAGGGAGGCCATCCAACCCCACCTATCTAAGATAGCTGTCCTCTCCGCCCAAGGTCTCCTTGGGCTCAACCTAGTCAAAACTTGGGTGAACTTTCGCATTCAACCCAATTCCATCCGCTCAAAACTGATGTGCGAGTATTCGGGGCACTCTACGGATTCCCTCCGATACTCTTCCAAGAACTACCCGGACGGTGACACCAACAAGACCATCAAGAGTTTCTTGACGGAGAAGTTGGAGGTAATCCGGAACATAGCCGGGTTGGAACCATTTACTCGCGAGAACCCAGCTCCCGAGGTAAAATCCGGTTCTCATACTTTTACTTTCATACTTTTCTCTCGATACAACTATTGATCCTTACCCTCGTGCCTTTATCTCAGGCTGATAACGTCTTTTGGAACATCGTAACGCCCCCTAACTCCGAAAGTCCAGAGGAGGAAGAGGACGTAGTTAACTCGGAGGAAGGTACATTCCAAGTCTCACTTAGATTCTGCAAGCTCATTGCTGTTCATTCTCTGTTTTTCCGACAGTATACCTTGATAACTTTCAGAGCCAGAGGACAAGGACGAAGAAGAAGAAGAACCGGAAGGCATGGTGGAAACAGCAAGTGATGAAGATGAAGCTGAGCCGACAGTCAAGGTCAGAGCAAAGAGGAAACCCCGAGGGGTCGTTTTTAAGGTGCCCTACCGCTCCCTTGCTTCTAAGCCATATTCCTTTGCTAACATGCGCGAGCTAAACCGAGAGTTGTCCAACTGGCCGTATTTGAAGGATCCACCCGTGACCAAGCGCAGACTGACTCGGAACTTTCCGGGTGAATCCGCACTTAACCCGGGCATTCCATCATCCCCTCCTCGACGCGCTGGTATTTTTCAATCCTTTCCCAAATATCGAAGTTTTTTCCTTTTCGAATCATCCTTTAATAGGGCAGTTCCATGCTTTATTCTCTTGATATTTATCAGCTTCATCCGGGTCCAGCAGCGCGTTTCCCTCGGATTTTGCGGTGAATCCCGGGTAAGGTTCTTTTCCTGATGTTCTATCACTTTTCCATAATTTTCCCCAGTTTACATGCTGACCGCTTACTTATACTGTCCACAGAGCCACGGTCACTATCAGTGACCAAGAAAATATGGAGACCGATGACCCGGGTAAGGAGAACCCGATTGATGATATGACGGCTGCAGCTGGCGGCGAAGAACAACAAGTGCCACCAACACACCCGGCTGATCAGGAAGCCGAGTACCCGATAGCCTCACATGCACGCGAGGAGGAAGAGGCCGCCGTCTTGGGCACGGGAGGAGGCGCACCGAGCTCCGATATCCGGACGACTCGGGTGTCTTCCCCTGCCAAGGAGAAAACCTCCACTCCGAGTTATCAAGACCCCGGGTCTTGCAACTTGGGCAACCATTCCTTCGACCAAATGATGAGCGCCCTCCTCGCCATGAAGGCCTCAGAGAGCAGCATTGTTAGAGCGCATGGCCGTGGAGCATCACGTACGTTAGTTGATATCTCATAGTGTCCACCTAGTCCCCAAGTTCCGAGTCTAACTTGTCAAAGTTACACTCGGTACTCCTTGCAATACTCGGCTGATTGCGATATCCGACTAATGTTTAACCTTCCATTCTTTTAGGCGCATGCGACTCGGTCCGGGGAGATTTTGGCCAAGACCAAGCAACTCCTGGACACCGAGGTAAAGCTAAGAGAAGCACTTGAGTCCGAGGTGGCAGCCTTGGAGAAAGATGTCACGAAATACAAAGAGAAATACACCACTGCTCAAGCTGCGCTAAAGAAGCTATCAGCTCAAGTTGCCGACACTTATCGTGTCCTCGTTGGTGAGATTTCGCTACTTACTGGTTCGTGTCTTGGTTTCTTGTTTTCTTGATACATGATACCCGGAATACTTTGATGTAACCTTTGTTGTTCATATTGCAGCTTCCAACATTGCGCCTTCAGAAGAAGATGATATTGAAAAGGTAAAGAAATTGAAGAATGTCCTCCGGAGGTTCTGTGCCGGCACTAAATGGATACTAGACGCCATTCAGTGGCCGACTGAACTCCATCCGGTTATGGAGACCCTAATCCATGCATGTTCTACTGTCCCTGCATGGAGTGAGCTCTAGAAACGCTCGGCATGCCGGGTTGGGATGACCCAGGGACTTATGCTGGCGAAAGCTTATTTTCCTAAGCTTGAGCCGGCAACGGTGGTGGCCGGATTTCCAGAATTCAAGGCAGATGGCTCGAGGTTTTCCCCTAAGGACTTCAAGGCCGTACAAACTGAAGTACGTCACTCGGCAACTGCTCTTGCCGACAGTATGGACTTGAGTAGGTTTATGTCTCCATACAATGCTGAGGACAAAGCTGTGAAGGAAGATACGCCCGTGCCCTTCGACATTTTAGAAAAGTGGAATGCTGACTCGGCCAGGAGGAGGGAGGAAGCTGCAAAGAGGGAAGCCGAATTGCAATCAGCACCAACTTCCTCTACGCCAGCTGTCCGTCCACCTGTTCATCCTGATGCTGAAAAACCGGATGATGATGCTGGGAACGCTTCTAAGGACCAAACCCAAGAACAAGACCCGGAGGGCAAGGGTAAGGATGTGGACCCGACTCAGGAGGCCGAGTAAATTATTACCTGATGCCATCCTAATACCTTGTTCGCTCGATGCCCTTGTAAAAACAGATATTCTTTTGATAGTGCAGATGTACACTTTTGATACTACCATCGCATCATGTAAATACATTATGCAACTTTAATAAATTTAATCTGCCTTTGAGCTTATTTACTCTTGATACTCCGACTTTCTTTATGGTTCCTTTTGTGAGACTCGGTTTCCGGGTCTCGTGGGTTTTGACAGGTGAACTTTTCTCTAAGTCCCCAAGTCCCCAAGACTCGGATGTTTGGGTTTTTGAGTTTACTAGCTAAGCAACTTTCTCCTTTTCAAAATATCCAGTCCCCAAGGCCCGAAATTCCGAGTCTGGGGTGTGAGGTTTCTCAAAGAAAACAAGTTGTTTCTGCTAAGCCCAAAACCTAGAGCCGTTTCACATAGGTTTTGAAGTTATGTTTAATAGACTTTGAGTTTCCGGTTATTAACCCTGTACTTTGCATAACTTGTGGTTTAGATGACCCTTTTGACTCTCTTGTACTGTAAGCCGGCTTTCGCGTGGATATCATGTTGTTACATCTGTACGAAAACAGGGTCAGGCAAGTCCCATTGGGCATCATGGCTGATTGTAATCGTAAGCGAGCAAAGCATGCCACTTTAGTGCGAGTCACATCGAGGTTAAGTAAGAAAAGTCAAGAAATTTGGCTCCTTTGTCCGGTTATAAGATTGCAGCCGTACTCGTTTGCGAGTAATCGGCCCTTATAACTCATAGGCATCATGGCCGGGTCTTTGAGTTTGTAACTGTGCTATTCAAGCAATCAGCCCCCAAGACCTAAATACATGCAACATACTAAAGAAACTAATGCACTAAGAAAACAATAAATAATACTTACCTGGAAGAAAAGTAAAAACATAACAGAAAAATAAAACTTGATAAAACATGTGAAAAAGATATACTGCTTAACCATCTCTTTATTGATATGAGAAAGTTAGGTCAGCAAGCCGCCTCATTAAAAACCCTCCAGTCCCCTTAGGTACCCTGGATAGGAAAAGAGTGCGTCTGAAACCTGCTGCCTGTTACATCGTGTAATTCCACTTGTGAGTCTAGTCCATACTAGGTATAGTAGGGACGCAGCTGAGCTACGTTCCATGGTCTTTCTCTCTCTTGCATAGATGAAGTGGTATGAGCGGTGTCGTTAACCGTAGCCGACTCTTCCCTTGCATCTATCAAGTAATAAGATCCATTGTGCAGATTCCGACTTATGATAAACGGTCCTTCCCATGGCGGTGATAACTTGTGTTTTCCTTCCTTTGACTGTACCAGGCGCAGAACCAGGTCTCCTTCCTGGAAGACCCGGGTTTTCACGCGCCAGCTATGATATCTGTGCAGATCCTGCTGATATATGGCTGATCTTTCCAGTGCTTGTTCCCTTTCTTCTTCTAGCATATCCACGGAGTCCTGCCGGGTCTTCTCGTTCTCCACCTCGACGTAAGCCGACACTCGAGGCGAGTCATGGATGATATCACTCGGTAACACCGCCTCTGCACCATAAACCATGAAAAACAGCGTCATCTGAGTAGATCTGTTAGGTGTTGTGTTGATACCCCAAACCACTGCAGGTAATTCTTCGACCCATGCACCAGCAGCTCTGATACATGGAACTCGCAATCGTGGCTTTAATCCACGAAGCAACTCTTGATTTGCCCTCTCCACTTGTCCATTAGCCTGTGGATGGGCCACTGAAGCTATGTCAAGCCGGATTCCATTGTTACCACAAAATTTCTCCATCTCGCCAAGGGACATATTGGTTCCATTGTCGGTAATTATGCTATGGGGATACTCGAACCGATAGATAATCCTTTTCAGGAACTTGACTGCTGTAATTGCTTCACAGTTGGTAACTGGCATAACCTCAACCCACTTGGTAAACTTATCAATGGCCACCAATAGATGTGTCTTTTTGCAAGGTGACATGTGAAAGGGGCCAACCATGTCCATACCCAAACAGCGAACGGCGAGGTTAACGGGATGGTCCGTAGTTCCATAGCCGGCACATGGGTTTGGCGAGCGTACCTTTGACATCCGTCACATCTTGCCACCAATCGCTCCGCGTCTGCTAGGGCCGTGAGCCAGAAAAAACCATGTCGATAAGCTTTGGCCACAAGGGATCTTGTGGATGCATGATGCCCACAATCACCTTCATGGATTTCCTTGAGGATCTGTCGGCCTTCTTCTGGTGCTACACAACGCAAAAAGACTCCTGCTGCACTTCTCTTGTATAACTCTCCATTGATGATAGAATATCCTTTTGCTCGCCTCAGAATTTGTCTTGCTAATACTTCCTGCTGTGGTAACTCGCCCCGTGATAGGTAGGCCAGGAACGGCTCTGTCCACTCGGGAACAACACGTACTGTGGCCACGAGCTCCAAATCCGGGTCTTGATTTGCCAGTTCTTCCTCAGACTCGGTTTTAACTGATGGTCGCCATAGTTCATCCAGGAAAACATTAGGTGGAACCGGCTCTCTGCGCGAGCCGAGTCTGGCGAGTGCATCTGCTGCCTCGTTTTTTCTTCTGTCTATGTGCTCCACCTCATACCCGGAAAAACATCCGGCAACTCTATCAACCTCTCTGCGGTATGCTGCCATAGTTGCATCTTTTCTATACCAAGTTCCTGAGACCTGCTGTACCACAAGGTCCGAATCTCCAAAGCATCGTATCCTCTTAATATTCATCTCCTTGGCTACCTTTAAGCCGTGCAATAAGGCCTCATACTCGGCCACGTTGTTGGAACAATCAAAGTGAATCTGCAGCACGTAGCTCAACTTGTCTCCTTTGGGTGATGTTAGCACCACTCTAGCTCCTGACCCCTCGTATTGCTTGGAGCCATCAAAGTGCATAACCCAAGACTCGGAGTTTGGAGCCATGGTGGGCATGCCTGTGTGTGTCCAATCGTTAATAAAATCGACTAGAGCTTGAGATTTGATTGCTGACCTTGGCTCGTAGTTGATGTGATAATCCCCCATCTCGATCGCCCACTTGGCTATTCTACCTGTTGCATCCGAGTTTCTGATGATATCCGACATTGGTATAGAACTCACCACGGTTATGGGGTGTTCCTGAAAATATGGCTTCAATTTCCGGCTGGCCATGAAGACCCCGAAAACCAGCTTTTGCCAATGTGGATAGCGCTGTTTTGCCTCTGATAATACCTCACTGACGTAGTGAACCGGCCTCTGGACCGGGTATTCTTTTCCATCTTCTTTTCGCTCGACAACAACCACTGCGCTAACCGCCCGGGGCCCTGCTGCAACGTATAGTAACATAGGCTCTTTAGGACCCGGAGCTGCTAGGACTGGTGCCTCAGATAGCTGCTTTTTTAGTGCCTCGAACGCCTCGTCCGCCTCTTGATCCCATACGAATTTATCAGATTTTTTCAAGAGCCGGTACAAGGGTATTGCCTTTTCTCCGAGTCTGGATATAAACCGGCTGAGCGTTGCTACGCACCCTGTGAGCTTCTGAACATGTTTCAAATTTTCGGGCTTTTTCAGGCTCTGGATAGCTTTGATTTTGTCCGGGTTTGCGTCAATTCCTCTCTCAGAAACGATAAAGCCGAGTAATTTCCCGGCTGGAACTCCAAAAACACACTTTGTCGGGTTGAGTTTCATCTGGTACCTTCTCAAGTTCTTGAACGTTTCCTTTAGATCGTCAATAAATGTCTCCGCCTTTCTGGTCTTGATCACCACATCGTCTACATAAGCATGTACGTTGCATCCAATTTGGTCCTCGAAGCACTTCTGAATACACCGTTGATAGGTTGCGCCAGCGTTCTTCAATCCAAATGTCATTGTCTTGTAACAAAAGGCCCCAAAAGGGGTTATGAATGATGTTTTCTCCCAATCCTCCTTCTTGAGCTTGATTTGATGATACCCGGAATATGCATCCAGGAAACATAATAGGTCGCTTCCAGCTACTGCGTCTATGATCTGATCTATCCTTGGTAGTGCAAACGGATCCTTTGGGCAATGCTTGTTGAGACTCGTGTAATCAATGCACATCCTCCACTCATTGGTCTTTTTCATCACGAGAACCGGATTTGCTAACCAGTCCGGGTGAAACACTTCCATGATAAAGCCGGCTGTCAGCAGCCGAGCGATTTCTTCCCCTATAGCTTTCCTTCTTTCCTCATTCATCTTTCTCAAACCCTGCTTCACAGGCCTGGACTTGGGATCGACGTGCAAATTGTGCTCTGCCAGCTCTGTGGGGATACCCGGCATATCGCTAGGCGTCCAGGCGAACACGTCCTGATTTGAACGAATGAACTCCACAAGTGCTTTCTCCTGCTCGCTGTCCAAGTTAGATCCTATAGCAAATTGCTTAGAGGGATCACCCTCGACAAAAGCTACCATCTTGGTGTCCTGTGTTGCCTTGAATTTCGCTCTCTCATCTTCAGTATTTGGTATTTTTAACGCTGTTCTGTCATCCGGGTCTACTTGAGACCGGTAATACTTGAGTTCCTCTTTTCTGCAAGCTTGCTCCACCATGGCTGCATCTCCTTCGTCGCACTCAGCTGCTATATCCCGGCTCCCATGTATGGTGATGGTCTGCTTGGGCCCCGGGATTTTTAGTTGTAGATACACATAACACGGCCTGGCCATGAACTTAGCATAAGCCGGCCTTCCGAATAGCGCGTGATAAGGACTGCGCAACTTAACCACCTCGAAAGTAAGCCACTCGACTCGGTAATTATCCTTCGATTCTCCAAAAGCTACCTCCAACGTGATCTTTCCCTCGGGGCACGCTGAGTGGCCCGGCACAATCCCATGAAAAACTGTTGAACTCTTCTGTAGCTGAGACTCCTTGAGGCCCGTGCGTAGAAAGGTTTCCCAATACAAGATATTGATGCTACTTCCACCGTCCATTAGGACCTTTTTCAGCTCATAACCATTAACTTGTGGTGCCACCACCAATGCTAAGACTCCCGGGTGTTCTATCCTTTCCGGGTGATCTCTTCTGCTCCACGTTACGTCCTGCTCTGACCATCTCAGGTATCTCGGAACAGCCGAAGAAACCGAGTTCACCGCTTGTTTCAGTATCTTTTTATCCTTGTTAGAAATTCCTGTGGTATGCACGTGATATTGTCCCAATTGCTTGGGGTTAGCTTGGAAACCTCCAGCTCCCCCTTGGTTGTTGCCCGGATTTCCGCCTGCCGGGTTACCGGCTGGGGGTGGGCCGTTGCCCGGGTTTCCACCCGGACCCGGTCCTCCTCCCCGACCTGCACCTCGCATAGCCTTGTTTATCTCCTCATTCTTCCATCTCTGTAGGTCCGCGCACTGCTCCAATGAGTGGTTAGCCGGCCTACCGTTCCTGCTGTGCTTTGGGCACGCCATTCTGAAGATATCCCAATTGTTACCCGGCCTTGGTGGCCCTTGATAATTTCCTCCATTGTGGTTTCCTGCATTGAAATTTCCTTCTGCCCTAGGTCTCGAAGACCCGGCTTCTGTGCTAGCGACAAACTCGGAGCCTCCCTCAAACGGGCGCTTGTTCTGGTTGTTCCCATTGTTACCTCCATTGTTACCCGGCGTTGATCCATTGCCGGTTCTTCCGCTATTATTTGTATTTGCTTTTGCTTTCTTGTCATCGACATCCTCTTCTGTAGTATCCGTTGCAGCATGTTTGTTGCATGCATCCATTAGCTCTCCCATCGTAACCTCTGAAGCATTTCGACTAGATTTCATGCGAGTTAACTTTTGCACTAAAGGTATGTACTTGCACGTCTTTGCCATAGCTTGTAGCGCATCTTTGGGCTGAATATCCGTAGATGAGTGAAGTATCTCCATAACCCGGCGCACCCAGCTGCGCGCCGATTCTCCCTTCTTTTGGACACATCGCTCTAGGTCATCAATAGTAAATAGCTTTCTGCACGTCCCATGAAAGTGCTTGATAAACGCAGTTTTCAACTCCTCCCATGACTTGATAGATCCTTCCGGTAAATTATTGAACCATAACTTTGCTGCTCCTTCTGACATCATTAAGTACATGAACTTGGCTTGAAGATTTTCGGATGCATTGCGAATCGACATAGCCATCTCATAACTTCTCAACCATGTTTCTGGATCCATAGTCGGCTCATAATTCACAACTTTACCCGGTTCCTGGAATTTATCCGGGTAAGGCTCAGCCCTGATGTTATCCGACAGACACTTAGGCCCAGCGAGATTAGTCGGAACTGGCCTCACTCGGGAAACGTGTGATCCTGCGGGAGGTGCGGCTGGACGCGGTACGGCTGGTGGCCCATGCACCGCAGACCCGGCTGTGGCCCTCCTGGCTCTGGAATTATCCACGATAGCTTGGTCTGCTGATGCTGCTGGTACTGCCTGAACGCGGGGAGGAGGCGGCATTTGCTGCTGCTCTTCCCTCCGCCGCGCTGAACTTGTCTGGATATTGCCGGTATTGCCTTGTTGCTGGCTGATATATGGTGTCCCATGCATTCCACTTCTGTGATCCGGGTAATTAACTTGCTGCGCTACCGCAGTGCGCAATAGATCTATCGCCCGCCGGGTCTCCTCTGCGTGGGGTGACTCTCTCACAGGGATTTGATTCAATGCGAGCGTTGCTGCATACACATTATCCATGGGGTTGTTGTAATGACCTGCTGGTGTGCGAAATCGCGATGGTGGTGGTGGTGGTAATGTATTGCCGGTGGTAAGTCCGGTCTGCAATGTGGGTAACCCGGCTTGTATGTTTGCCGGCTGTGCTCCTCCAGTTGCAGGTTGCTGCACAGTTCCTTGGTTTGCTGCTGGAATCGGTTGATCCTGAGGTGTGATAAATAGTGCGGTCGGGTTTATAACTCCACCCGTTGCTGGTAACATGGTCTGATGCCTTTGACGCACCCTGGTTGTCTCTTCTCGGAGCCGGGTTTCCAATGCATTCAGCTCACGTTGGCGCGTGGCCATCCCTTGCCTTTCTGCTTCTACTTGCCTTCTCTGTTGCTCCAATGCACGACGGGCTACATCCAGATCTCTAACACGTTCCGCCGTGTTTTCCGGAGTGATAACTGTGGCCAAAACGGTGGGATCTAGAATCAAGTGATTGTTGAATAGGGCCGGGTGTTGCGGGTTTGAAGGACCCGCCCCTGGCGTCCGATTTGCCAGATATCCAAACGTGTTTGCCTGCAATTCACTATCCGCCGCGTGACTGGTAACTGATGCCGATTCTCCGTCAACCCGGGTGAGAACCGGATTTCCGTCAACCGGACCTTGCTGCTGGGCCAATGCTTGTGCTGCTCCGACTGTGGCCGCGGTCACGTTCCCCTGATTGAGATTGATCGCCGGGGCCGTGTAAACCGCGACCTGGCGCGCAATGCTTGGCGCAGATTCGTACTCTTCCTCTTCGCTGCTGTTTTCCTCGTACCGGTCCTCCAGCATATGCAAGATGGACTCGGTATCATCTTCTCTCATGACCCGGCCACGCGGGGTCCATGCCGGCTCCTCCGGCTGTTCCCTCTTCGTGGGGGGCTCTTCTGTCGGATCTACCGTCCCGACCGATTCTTCCCCATCTGATTGAACGTAGGTGGCTTCCCCTGACACAGAATCAAATCCGAAATCGTCAGGGATTGAACCGGACGTACGTACCATGCCGATGAAGACGTTGATCTGGCCGATTGTCACGACAGATCCAGATTCGAGCAGATCCGACTCTGGCCCCCAGCCGGAATCGTCCACCATCTTCTCTCCTTCGGGGTTGGTGTAGATCTCGCCGATGCCAAGGTTCTCCATGTTCTTCCGAGCTTCTCCCGTGATGTAAACACCCTTGGACGTAGGCCCCGCGGTGGGCGCCAACTGTCGTGGGATAATCACGGCAGACGTTACCGGGGGTAACTTATCTTCGGGCAATTCGACTCTGGTGTTTGGGAGAGGGTTTAGCTCAAGGGAAAACATGATGATATGCGATCTGGTAGCCGGCAATCAAGTCGCCGAGTCTCCGATCTAGATATATTAACTCAACTCTCGTGTTACACTGGATACTCGATACCTAGCGATATTGCTCGAACTCTTGGATCTCTCTTGGTCTAACCCTAGGGGTCGGCTTATATAATATCCGGACCCCCTGGCCTACTCTCCAAGGCGCACTCTGAATCCTACCCGGACACTGCTTACAAACCCTAAACTTCCTTATCGGAACCCACAATCCGGGTTACGAGGCCTACGTTCCTGGGCCTTCTAGAAACTCCTTTATCTTAAGCCGGGTCTTGCGCAGCGTCCTTTGGGCCGAGTTACTCCTTGGCGTTGGCCTACCGGGTTATCATCCCTCCATCACATCCCAAGACTTTATACTAGCTGTAGGTAGTGAAAGTAACCATTCTTTAGCCTTTCCTATAAGTGAAAAAGGAAATAATTTCAGTTTTAAAACACTACTTTCCACACTTTTAAATTTTTGCATATCACATATTTCCATGAAATCATGAAGATGCATAGAGGCATCCTCCATAGCACTACCACCAAATTGCTCTCTAGTAATTAAATTCAATAAACTAGGACTTAAAGTAAAACGACCAGCTATATGGCTGACCGTTCGGCCCAGCTCCTGGTGGCCCCTATCGTCAGCCAGAGAAGCAAGGTCTCACAGTAGAAATTTTATTACCATGATGAGTGGCAAGGCCCACATGACGGTGGCAGAGCAATGGCAGATGGCCTGGGAAGGCTCGCAGCCCATGAAGATTATAGCTTGAAGTAATTTCAGGTGTAGTAATTGGCCTAGCAATGAATTGGTCATTGGGTGTATTTGTGTAGTCACTTAATTTAGTTGTATCACCCATTTTAACAGTTTTTATTTAGTTTTTAATTTTTTATGCAAAACTGAAAAGTAAAGTAACTAGGCAAATTCGAAATACTAAAATAAACTAGATAACTAAATGCAAAGCTAAAATGCAAACTAAAATAAAATATGCAAGACAAAACAAAAACAAGAACAAGAACAAGAACAAGAACAAAAACAAAAACAAAAACAAGAAACAAAACAATCTACTTGAAAGAAGGTGGAGATAGAAAGGACGGTACTCACGTAGGTGCAACCTCCCCAAGCTTAGCTGTTTGCACACCTTGTTGGTGATGAAGACTTCTTGTGAGCTCCCTTGGACAACTCCTTCACCTATGGCTCCCCGGCAACGGCGCCAGAAAAACGCTTGATGGCTAGGTTGAGACTCCAAGTGCAGAGTGTGTAGCTAGTGGCAAGCCTTCTTCCCCACGAGGGTGACTCGAGGGTTTATATCGAACTCTTGGGGAGCCAGTATTTCAACAGTTGTCTTCCAAGCTTCCTCTAGGATCCTGCAAACAAGTAGAGAATTTTGTGCCCTCAACCTCACCAAGTGGTTGTCAAGCACAAGGTGTGAGACTTCTAAATTGCAATGCAAAACTGAAACTAAATGTGCAATAATTAAATCTACTACTAAATGCAAATGAGAAAATAAATATGCAATGGATTGTTTATGTATTTTTGTGATGCAAGTGGTGATGGAGATAATGTAAATTCGAATTGGAGATGCAAGTAAAGTAAAGTGCAAGTAAAGTAAATTGCAGCAAAGTAACTAGAGTGTTTTCTTATATTTAAAATAGGACCGGGGTTCATGCTTTCACACTTGCATTCTCTCAAATAAAGTGGTAGACGGTGGACATAAAGAATTACATGTGAGATTACAATAACAAGTTTAGCATTGAGTACTTTCATATGGGCATCACGTCCTAGCATAGAGATCTCTACGGTCATATTGATCCCTCTTATACTCCACCAAGATGCGAAATAAATCATAACAGCTCGATAATTAAGGAAAAACCAGAGTATAGCTTTAAGCAATGTGACATGAAGTTGAAGTAAGAACTTGCTAGATCTAGTCATGGAGATTGATTAGTGTCACTTCAAATCCCCGGTAACAAGGTACTCCTTTTTATCCCTAGTGAGGTAACTAAGAAAGGTTTAACAAAACCTAAGTGGATCGCTGAACTTCTGTCACTTTCACAGCACTAGCCACCCCCCGTTACTCCAACTAATGCACCCATCACCCCACACACGCTCTCAAGAACTAGATTGATCAAAGCTAGCAAATAAGAACGGGGTACATAAGATACATCTACTCAAATAACTCAAGAGAAACAATTGCAATCTCATATTCAATAAGTCATAGAAAAGATCCACCACATAGGAATTACAACGGTGCCCGTAATCATGTGAGGCAGCTCATACGGATCTAATTAGTGAAGCACATAGAGAGAGAGATACAAGTGCTACTTCCACAAACCCATAGCCCTGGGGTGGACTACTCCCTATTCATGGAGATGTCGATGGAGATGACGTTGGAGGGGTAGGAGATCACACCGGCAGCGCCCCGCCGGAGTTTTCCCCCTCCAATCTGGAACTTCTGGTCTCTGTTTCGGTATTTCGGCGGCGCTCTTCTCCGTAAGGGTACGGGGGACCCTTTTTATAGTCGGTTTTAGGTCAAGACGGAGTCGGTAAGTCGAAGATGGAAGGAATTGGGGCCACAGGGGCCAAAAGGGGGCCTCTCACGCGGCCAAGGAATCTGGCCGCGTGGAGGGTCCTCTTTTGGGCCTCCTTGCCCAATTCTCGTGGATCCTTCGCCCGCAAGTCTTCTCCTTCCAAGAAAATGACCCCCGCAGATTTTCAGGTGATTTAGCGGAAGTTTGCCCCCTGAAACATCAAAAATATAGAAAACGGGGTTTCTGACAGGTAGGGTTAATTCCATAAAAGTTGGGGGACTTTGTAATTTAACCCCAAAATACTATAAAACATTGAATTATACCCTTATATGATGCAATATGTAATAGAAAACCATGTGAAAATATGCAAAATTCATCTATGCATTTTACATGCATCATGAAGCCATCGCTACCCCATGAAGCTAGGTGAAGCCATATACTACTTAGTCGGTGAAGCATCATCATCAACAACGCTGATGGAGGAGAAGCTATCAAGATGTAAGTGGAGTCCATTCTTGGATTAGCTGTTACAAGACATAGATTAGGGCTGACATCAGCCGTAGTAGATTTAGTTCTGAGCTAAAGTTCTTCTCCAGCTTGGAGCTTCGCATTGTTTCTTCTGATGTTTCATTTGCAAGATATCTTCTTGATTCATCAATGAGATTCTCAAGATTTTGTAATGAAGTTTGTATCCTATAGTTTTGCCTGGTCCTGCTATGTTTCTGTTGTACTACTCTGAGGGATGTAATATTCACAGGTAAGTCCTTCTGTGAGTATTATGTCATCGACTTGCGCACTACACATGCAGTGGTGTGTTGGGTCATCACAGAAGACAAGTTGACATTTTTATTATAAATTTTGTAATGAACCATGGGGTTAAGCGAGGACCAGCTGAAACTAAAATCCTGCACCAGAAACATAGTTAGTTTTATGTGTTGGCTAGGTTCACTGTCGCACCCGGACTTTTAGAGGATACTCACAGCCCGCTATACAGTAGATAAATGGCTTACGGAGCTTACCGGCACCCGCATCTCAATATGAGTAGGCCAACACGTAAACGTGTGACAACCATCCTCTACTATTCATCGTCTGTGAAACCATCCAATAGAAATCCGAATACTTTCGTTGACGTACTTCATAACATACACACATGGTACGTCAACGGCATTTGAACAAGTGATATCACAACAGATCTCTAAGACACAAAGAAATAGAAATAAGTGGCAAATAGCTCTCACTAGAGCAGAGATAGCAAATACAGTCATGTAGAGGACACATGTCCCAACAAGTCATCATTACATCACAGCGGAAGCATCCAAAGTGTTTGAGTACAGACAAGATCCAAATAGGCCTAAGAGGCCGGAAACGAAAAGAACGGAGCCCATCCACGAAGTCTCGGATCCTGCCCGGGTCCGCTATCTACTCGTCAACAGCTTCGTCATACTCCACGTAGTAGCCACCATGGGGATCCTCGGAAACGTAGTCTGCAGAACACGCAGCCCCAAAGGGGTCAGTACAGACGAGTACTGGCAAGCAAGACGCACAAGATACCAAAGTGTACCCGACAACACCAAGTACAGATGCTTTGGGTTCAACGGAAGATAGGTGATACAAAGGTGCGGCAGCGGGCTGCACTAACCAACTACAGAAACACGCTACAACATCCGGCCAAAAGAAAGGGATAAGATAACGTAACGGAGCCAACTACCACTAACCTCAAACAAACCCATCCTGGACCTCGCCCCTTATCCAAAGAAGCAATCCGAGGATAACTCACACAGTTGGATTAATGAAGGTTCAGGTTATTGTGTCAATAAACCTATTACTAGTCAAATTATTATTACTTAGGTGTAAGTTGTCTGAGTACTTGTTAGCCAGCACTTTCACCAAGTCGTCACATAACCGCGGACAACACGGCTTCTCGAGAAGATTCATCCCTGCAGGGTGTGCTCCAGTACCCGTACACACTCGAGCCACCAACTAAAACTCAGGTGGACTCAACACGACTCGAACCATCTCCACAACCTGTCCTAGGAGCCACGGAGCTATAAGGTCCCGGCTAGTCCGACCTAACCTAAGCGCAAGGGTGAAAACCACACCCCCGGCACCACAGGCCTCGCCCTATATTTCATCATCATAATAATAATCATCAACCATGGGCGCGACCCATTCGTGCGTATGCGCAAATGGAACACCCGAACTAAGTGTGGCTCTTCGGACAAACTGCGGATCAGGTCAAAGTCGAGGGGGTTCCATACGACCACCCGGATGCGGTGATCACGCTCATCATGGATCAGAGGACAAGACCCTTTTCCTAATTAGGGTCGACACTAGCAGGCTTCAAAACCCTAACCCGGGCCTCCTGCCGGTGCCTTATCATCAAATTATTATTATTACCCCAAACATTAACATGATATTGATTATAACAAGCCCATCTATCAAACTAAACAGGTGATAAGATAAATGACAACAAGACTCGAGCACAACACACCTAAGCATGATACTACGACACAGGCTAACAAACAACAGGGTTGTAGGTGTGGGGTGAGGCTATATTCATGGCTGCAGGATGGCATGTGATAGGATCGGAACACAAGCAACGAATCATAAGGCTAGCAGATTAGACAACGGAAAGTATCGGTATCAAGTGTGGAAAGGACACAATGGTTCATGTGAGTGAATACTTGCCTGCAAACTCAGTAGCCTGGTACTGAGCTAACTCCTCGGAAATAGTATCGTAAACCTCGTCTGTCTCAACGTCGTCGTATATTCGAGAAGAAGCAAACAAACAACAAAGATAGACAACAATCAATAACATGGCATAATGCACAAACATGGGATGATGCATGACAATTTCATTGATGCATCAAAGATAAGCTAGTTGACATGGTAACCATGTTTAACTGGGCCCATATGCAAGTTGGGTTGCATATAGAAAGGCCCAAGAATTAAGGTTGAATTAAGTGATCTACAAATAACCATCATGTGAAAGTTGATTAGAATGATGCATGGATGAGGAAAACAATAAGAAAACAACAATAGCTTCAATTTGAAATGTTGTTTACCAAGTTTGGAATTTTATTTATTAAGTTATGAGATTTGCCTTCTTAAATGAGTTACACAAACATTTATTGTTTTCACCCATTTTAATTGTTCAAAATAGATAGCAAAATTCATATTTGGAGAGAACACAAAATTTTAGATGGAAAACATATTTCATTTGTTGAAAATGGATATTCTATGCCCAAGTTATGAATTTTGCAATTTAAAAGGTGTAATTAAAGTATTGAATTATTACTCCAATTTTAATTAGGAAAAACAGTGAAAAAATTGTATTGAAAAGGTTGAAAACATGTATAAAAGGTTTCAATGAACATTTTGAGCTATTGAACATAATTTTTGGAGCATTATTGAATTTATTGTGCATTTTTTCATAACCATTTTTATTATGCCCTTTTTAGTAAACAGAACAAAACATGTTCAAATTTAATTCAATTATGACCAAATAAAATACCACTGTGTAGAGTTTGTTAAGACAAATTTTTAGAGCCCAAGTTTTCTCAATTTGGGTGAACCAAACTCAAGTTATGAATTCCCAAAGTTTCCAATTTTTATTGCATTTTCCGTATTTAATTATTTAGTGCAAAATTTATTACAGAAACATGTTGCAACTTTGTGACTAATAGAAAGAGCACAAGATTCTGAATCCACAGAAACTTGAATCATCGAAATTGGAGCAATATTCAATTTGTTATGGATTTTACAAATAAAGCCTCAGATCTGTTTTTCTGGATTTCGGGCAAAAAAAAAGAAAAAGGCCGAAAAAGGGGTGGTTTTTGCTACTCGGGGGACTCGAACTCGGGTTTCGGGTGCGCGCTGGGAGGGCGCAACCATTGGGCTGTTTCTGTGTTTGTTGATAGGTATAGGGGAGCTGGGTTTTGAGGCAAGGCCTCCGGCTAAAACTGTAACGAACGTGTCGAGGAAGATCGACGAACGGCGAGCGGCTGCCGGCGTGGGCGCGCCGGGGCGCTGGGCATGCGGAGGGAAAGGAGAAGGGGAGAGGGGAGAGGAGAGAGGAGCGACAGGGAGTGCTCACCGCGGGCTCGATCGGGAGCAGGCGACCAGAAGGAGATCGGCTCGCACGGCAATGGCCAGGAGCTCGCCGGGGAAGAAAGCTCGACGGCGCGCTCGGTACAGGCCGTCTCCGGCCGCGCCTCCTTCAGCAAAAACGGAGGTGGCAACCCCACGGTTCCATTCCCGCCGTTTGTGTGGCACGGCGGCTAGAGGAACGGCGGCGCCATGGCCGCAAAGTCTCGGCCATGGATGAGTTACAGAAGGTACAGAACAAACTTCAGAAGAAAAAGGGAGAAGGGAGGAAGAAGGGAAAGGAAGAGGGAAGGGGAGAGGCGGCGGCTGTGGAGGAGGAAGAAGGAGAGCTAGGGTTTGGAGGGGAGAGGGGAGTTAAGTAGGTGGAGGGGGAGGAGGAAAAGCTCTGCATCGTGGGGGCTCCCTCCTTTTCTCTGTCTTCGTACAGAGGAAGGAGATGACCGCATCGTGGGCGCTTGGGCCTTGGGGTTGAGGTGGGCTCAGCCCACTTGGGCTGGCCTGCCCCCCTTTAGCTGTTCTGCTTTTATTTATTTTTTTCCTGTTTATTTTTTTTTTGTAGAGAAAGCAAAGGAAAGGTTTTGAACAAGTTTTTGAGTTTCAAAAATCATGAAATTAATTTCTATTGATTAAGCACGGTAAATGCCCAGTTGCATGATGTTTTGTTTTCAAAAAATTTAAATATTTTTGGATGTTTGAATTTTAATTGAATTTGAGTGAATTTTGCAATAATTGAAAATATTGAAAATTTAGCAAGTTAATTAATTGGAAAATCAAGTTTATTGGAAACAAATAAATGGTTTGATTTGCATGTTTTATTTGAAAAAGTTGTAACAGACCAAGTGTGAAACATATTGATTTGTCATTTGATTTGAAATTCAAATTCAACACATGTGTGGATATGATGACATGATGCATTTGAAATAAAATCAAGAAACAAACATTCTAAGTTGGCTAGGTTCACAGCTGGTCGAGGAATTTTGCAAGATTTCCAAACTCTAGTCTCTAATGCAACAACAGAAAAGAGGTAGTTACAAGACGACTCAAACGAGTCAAGGATACAACTGATACAATACAAAGATCCAAATAACAGCGGAAGAAACAACATAGCGTCCGGCTACGGACAAGATACAAAGTGGACTAAGAGTCTTGAAGATAACCGATGGCGTCCAATCCCTGCCCAGGCCAAGCCGGAGGGATTCCCAAGCTAACGTCGTCAGACTTCAAACCTGTTGACTGCAATGTGGAATATGCAGCCACGAAAGGAATTCGTGGGTCAGTACGGTTAAGTACTGGCAAGTGGATAAACCATACTCACAAGATACCAGCGTAACCAATCATCACAAGATACAAATACTTTGGGTTCAACGGAAAGGAAAGGATTATTGCAAAGAAGCGGCAGCGGGCTGCACTAACTAACTACAGAGACTCGCTACAACATCCGGCTAAAAGAAAGGGATAAGATAGCGTATTAGAACCAACTACAACTACTCACCAAACAATACCCATCCAGTGTTACCCCCTACTAAGGAAGCAACCCAAGGAAACTCACACGGTTGATTAAGGTGACATTCATTTTGATGGTGGAAGTAATCTATATTACTAGTCAAGTTATCATCGTTAAGTGTAAGTTGTCTGAGTACTTGTTAGCCAGCACTTTCACCAAGTCATCCATAACCGCGGACAACACGGCTTCTCGAGAAGATTTAACCCTGCAGGGATGCACCAATTTGGCCGTACACGTAAGAATGACCCGCCAGATGGAAAGGCCCTTCCACCAAGCGAGGCACTCAACACAACCCAACTCTTCTTCGCATCAAGCCCAAAGAACCACGTGATGTGCGTGCGCGGCTAATCGAGCCCCCACGAAGAAAAGGGGGACCCTCATAGCACTGGAAGACCACGCCGCCCTAAATGCCGACTACAAAAGTTCCACCCTGGCACCAAGGGCTCGCACCTGCATATGCATGCATCAAATGTAAAGCCCGAACTAGGTGTGACGATTTGGACGAGATGCGAATCGAATCAGAATTGCGGGGGGCGCCCATACTCACTTCCCACATGCGGTTAGTGCGCTCATCATGGATCGGAGGACAAGACCCTTTTCCTAATTAAGTTCGACACTAGCAGGCCTCAAAACCACGCCGGGCCTCCTGCCGGTGCCTTATCATCAAATTATTATTACCCAAAACATTAACATGTTGTTGATTAAGACAAGCCCAACTATCAAACTAAACAGGTGATAAGACGGACAACAAGACTTGAGCGCAAACAACACTAAGCATGCAACTATGACACGAGGGCCAACAAGGTAAACAAGCAACAGGTAATAGGAAGTGGAAGGAAGACTATATCATGGCTGCAAGGTAAACATATGATAGGATCGAGACACAAGCATCGAATCATAAGGCTAGAATAAAGGCAACGGGAAGAATCGGTAACAAGTGATGAAAGGCAGCCATAGGTAGCAAGTGAGTATACTTGCCTGGAATCCAGCAAGTAGAGGTACATCCGCAGAACTTGTCGTTGCTCACATCATCTCAACGTCCTATCCGCGAAGAAGCAACGAACTAGAACAAACACCGGATGCAGCAATTACTTCTACGGCAAAAGATCCAGCATGATCAAGATATGGATGCATGACAAGTTTAAGGATGCATCAAAGATAAACTAGTTGACATGGTAAACATATTTAAATGGGCCCATACGCAATTTGGATTGCATATGGAAATGCCCATGAATTAATGTTGAATTAAATGATCTACAAATAACCATCATATGAAAGTTGATTAGAATGATGCATGGATGATGAAAACAATGGGAAAACAACAATAGCTTCAATTTGAAATGTTGTTTACCAAGTTTGGAATTTTATTTATTAAGTTATGAAATTTGGCTTCTTAAGTGAGTTACACAAACATTCATTGTTTTCACCCATTTTAATTGTTCAAAACAGATAGCAAAATTCATATTTGGAAAGAAAACCAAATTTTAGATGGAATACATATTTCATTTGTTGAATTTGGAATTAAAATGAACAAGTTATTAAATTGACAATTTTAAATGCATTAATTAAGAAACAGTTTTTTTCAGCAATTTAAATTATTCAAAACAGAAAACAAAGTTGATATTTGCAAAGTTCATGAAAAATGGGATGGAAAACATATTTTACATGTTGGAATTGGATTTGAATTGCCCAAGTTATGAATTTTGCAATTTAAAAGGTGTAATTAAAGCATTGAATTATTGCACCACTTTTAATTAGGGAAAACAGTAAACAAATTGCATTGAAAAGGTTGAAAACATGTAGCAAATGTTTCACTGAACATTTTGAGCTATTAAACATAATTTTTGGGTTATTATTGAATTTATTATGCAATTTTCCATAGTCATTTTTATTCTGCCTCTTTTAGTAAACAGAGGAAAACATGTTCAAATTTAATTCAATTGTGACCAAATAAAATACCAATGTGTAGAGTTTGTTAAGACAAATTTTTAGAGCCCAAGTTTGCTCAAATTGGATGAACAGAACGAAAGTTATGAAATTCCAAAGTTTCAACTTTTAATTGCATTTTCAGTAATTAGTTATTTAGTGCAAAAATTATTTGTAACATCCAAGTATGAAAACACCCTAGTTGTTTTATTTCTTTGTTTAATTTATGCAATGCATCATGGCATCATACTCATTTTATTTTTCTGTTGCATTGTTTTCATAATGAATCAAACCTTGTTTTCACACTTGTCTGTTACAATCTTTTCAAACAAAGAATTGCAAAACAAAACCTTTCCTTGTTTTCCAAATAGTTCAATTAATGTTCAATTCTCAAAGTGTTGGTTTTAATCAAACCAATATTCCAATCAATTAGTTCAAATCATTAACTCCTAAATCATTTTCCATCTCAAACCAATCCTTAAAAGTCAGTACCTTTTGAAACCATAAAACTCACCAAACAATTGCCCTCCTTAAATCATTCTAAAAACCCTAGGGGTAACCCTATTCAAATGCATGTTTTCTTAATGGTTTATTACTATTAAAATTCCTCTAAATTTGGGTTCAAATACCAACTATCATTTTAAAACTCAATTTTTGAAATCCATTTTTGGAATATGTTTTCTAATTACCTAACAAGCCTAAACTAATTTTTCTGTAATTTTTATTAACTAAAAACTTAACAATTTCTTCCAAAAGCAAAGTTACAAAAAAAATAAAGCAGAAAAAAATAAAATTGCAAAGGAGAGGAGAGGCAGCAGCAGCAGCAACTAAACCAGCCCAGCCCGTTTTTTTCCTTTGGCCCGATAACCCCTGCCGCTTGTCGTCTTCCTCCTGGCGTACGAACACAGGCACCACCGCACGATCTCTGTTCCTCTGCTGGATTCGCCGCCGTACATGGCCTCTACCTCCTTAAGTAGCTCCCCTCCGCTGGCTAGCCCTAGCCTCTCTCCTCTAAACCCTAGCGCCGCCGTTTTCCCCTCTCATCCTCCCCAACCGCACCTCTCTCTGAACCCCTGAAGCTCGTCGCCGCCTCTCTGAACTCCGGCAGCGGTCGCCGTCTCCGATGGCTGGCGCCGTGCACTAGCTGCGGGAATGGATAGCCCCCAGTCCCCTCTTCGTCGTCGACACCACCGTGAGGCCTGAGGAGATCCATAGCCTCGCCGCCGTCGCCGGGAACTTCCGCCGCTGCTACTGCTGCTCTCTGTCGAGTTCATCGTCGTGATCGGTCGCTGCTCCTCCTCGCTTCCCTCGCTGTGAGCCTCTTCTTTTCCCTCGCGTCTCTCCCTCCCTAGTTCCTCTGCGTTGTACACAGCGCCCGCGCGCAGCCGTCGCCGGAGGCCATGCCTTCCAGCGATCGATCCCTGTCGCTGCCAGTACCTGCACGCACAACAGAAGAGAGTTCAGAGAACTACCTGTCGAATAACACGTTAACCTGTTCGCTTCTGCTGCTAAGACACGAACTTGAGCAGGCCGCAGTGGCCAGCGCGCGCGTGCACGACCGCGGGGTTGCGGGTTCGATCCCCCCTCGCGCGTCCTTTTCCCTATTTTCCTTTCCCTCGGTGGCCAGGCCCACGGGTCAGTGACCCGCTGCGCCACATCACCATCCAACCATGCCACGCTGGGTTGGGCCCGCAGGGCAGTGGCTGTGGGTTAGACCCGTGGATGTAATAAAAGAATTAAAAAACCTGTTCTGTTTATTTTCCAATTCTTTTTAAATGGGCAGAATAAACAAATAACTTCAAAATTCCATATCTTCTAATCTGTAAGTCCTATAAATAAAACCTGAATATGTTTATTGCTCAAAATTTTATAACCTATCCAATTATTCCATTTGTGCACTGTTTTGAATTTTCCAAATACATTTAAAATTCAAATTGGATTAATTTAAATGTTAGTTTATAAAATCAATAACAAATTATTTATAAATCCAATAAATACAAATAAAATATGTTTTTCACACCTTTTTGAATATCCTATTCAAATATAAAATTTGTTTCCTGGTTTGCACAATTTAAATTGCCTAAACATTTTAAATCTTGTTTAATTCAATTAAAACTTGTTTAATATTGTCTAATTCATAATTAAATAATCCTAAGTCCAATTTCAAAATGTGAAACATGTAATTCAACTAAAATTTGATGTTCTTTTCAAATATAAAATTTGTAAATTGTTTTGCACACTCTAACTTGATGAAAACAATAATTGTTTGTGTAACATGTTTAAGTAACAAAATTTTCCAAAACTTAATAAATCAATTCCAAACTTGTTTTACTCCTTTTCCTTTGCATCTATCATTGTTATTTGTTGTTATCTTGCTATCACCATCATGCATGCATCATGATAACAACTTTCACATAATAAATAGTTGTAAATCATTTGTTCCAATTATTTCAATGGATCCTTTTCCATATGCAACCCTTGCATATGGGTCCATTTAATTTGTGCTATCATGTTAGTCAGTTTATCTAGATGCACCTATTAAATTGTCATGCATCATCTTGATTGTGCACAATGCCATGGCAATGATTGTTTACATTCCTGTTTTGTTTGTTTGCTTCTTCTCGGTTAGACGACGACTACGTTGAGACCGACGATCCTTACGACACCACTACCCAGGACCTAGCTCAGTACCCGGCTGTTGAGCTCCCAGGCAAGTTATCACTCACATGAATCATCGAGTTCCTTTCCACACTTGTTGTCGATACTATCCTTTTGTCTACTATGGCTAGCCCTATGTATCGTTGCTTGTTCTCCGAACCTATCATATGATACCCTGAACCAATGATACTGCCTCACCTCCATACCTACAACCTTTGTTTGTGCCTTAGTATTATCTAGCATGCTTAGGGTTGCTTTTACTCGAGTCTGTTATCGGTTACTGCTTTTACTATATTATTAATTGCACCGGGGGCTCGATGTTGATCAATCAATCCTGTTAATTGCTAATGGTAATAATAATTTGATGATAAGGCACCGGCAGGAGGCCCATGAGAGGTTTTGAAACCTGCTAGTGTCGACCCTAATAGGAAAAGGGTCTTGTCTACTGATCCATGATGAGCGCACTACCCGCATGTGGGAAGCGAGTATGGGCGCCCCCCTCAACTTGACCTGATTCGCATCTCGTCCAAATCATCTCATTTAGTTCGTGCTTTCTATTTGCCGCATGCATGTTTTTGCGAGCCCAGCGCAGGGTGGAACTTTCGTAGTCGGCATATAGGGGGACACGTTCTTAGAGTGCTATGAGGGTCCATTTTCTTCTGGGCTCGATTAGCCGTGCGCCCAAGGTGCTTTGGGCTTGATGCGAAGAATGGTTGGTTGTGTAGAGTACCCCGCTTGGTGGGAGGCATCCCATCTGGCGGGTTATTCTTGCGTGTACGGCCAAATTGGTGCAACCCTGCAGGGATAATCTTCTCGAGAAGCCGTGTTTTCCGCGGTTATGGATTACTTGGTGAAAGTACTGGCTAACAAGTACTCAGGACAACTTCAACTTAATGATCAATCATGTTTCACCCAATGATTAATAACTTGACTAGTAATAGGTTATTCACACAAATAACTTGATTCATCTTAATCCAACTGTGTGAGTTATCCTCGGATTGCTTCTTTGGATAAGGGGCGAGATCCAGGATGGGTTTGGTTGAAGTTATCTTTCAGTTGGTTACAATCCTCGATCTTATCTTTTCTGTTAGCCGGAACTTGTAGTTATCTTCTGTAGTTGGTTAGAGCAGCCAGCAGCAACTTTCATATCACCCCTTTCTTCCGTTGATCCCAAGCATCAATGCTTGTGTTGACGGGTAACTCTTTGATGAACTGTGAGTCTTGCTTGCCAGTACTTGGATGTACTGACCCCGTTGGGGCTGTGGTTTACGCAGAGTACGACTACGGCTACGATGACCACCAGGATGGCTACTTTGTGGAGTTCGACGAGACTGCAGACGAGTAGTTAGCCGGACCAGGGCTGGATCCAGGACCTACGTGGATGGGCTTCGTCTTCTTTATTTTCTCCGGCTTCTTAAGCCTGTTGGATTTGTCTGTACCCAGACATCTTTGATTGCTTCCGCTGTTGTAATGGATGTTATGTTGGGACATGTGTCCTCTGGATGATTGTATTTGCTATTTCTGCCTTAGTGAAGGCCAGTTGCAACTTTATTTCTATCTTTTGTGTCTTAGAGATAAGTTGTGATCATCATTCGTTCAAAGCTGTTGACGTACCGTGCGTGCTTGTTATGAAGTACGTCGACAGTAGTGCCTATGACTCCTAATGGATAGTTTACATCGACGGTGGAATAGTAGGGCTTGTGTTGTCGCGCATAAGCGCAGGCCTACCAGGAAGCTGGGACGTGGGAGCAGTTATGCCCCATAATCCAAGCACCTACTATCCAGTTCGTACGATGAGTATCCCTTAGAAGCCAGGGTGCGACAAATGGTATCAGAGCCTGTCTGCCTGTAGGATCCCTTTTTACTGGTCGCAGTTGAGTCTAGAAACTATTTTGTAGCTATATAGGAAAAATGAAACGTGAGAGTAGGAATTCTGCCATTTTTCTTCTTTCCCCACCCACCCACCCTTTTTCTGGTAAGGAAGTGCAACGTTGTTTTCTGTTCTCACCTAAACTTTCAAGTTAGGATTTCACGTGTTTTGGGTTCTCTGTAGTACCTCAGGACTTTTGGTCTCGTTTTCCCGATGTTGCTTCGATATCCTGTTCTTTTAAAGAACCTTTCGTCCGTTGAACCTTGTTGTTGTTTTCCACATCCTTGTTCATCTACCGGAGTCTAATCAAAACCGTCCCCAATCATCTGCAGATGGATCTCAGGTTCTACCCGCAGGTGGTTCGGATGACTCGCTGTGAGAGCACTGCCGGTTTTCCGGAGACGCTGAGAGACATGGTTACCTATCTGGGGTTCCGTTGGGCACCAGAGTACCAGGTTTACGAGCAGCAGCGAGAGTTTGACCAGACTTTCTACCGAGCCATCGTCTACATTCTGTCGGATGATGGCAGGAGCATTGCCCACCGCTACGAGGCAGTAGGTTCCACAGTGGATATGGCCGTGCAGCAGGCAGCGTACGTGAGTCTCACCGTCCTCCGTGCTGACTACTGGGGGTTTGATGATTCCATCTATCGTCACATCCCCCGTGGTTACATCACGGCAGCGGGAGTTCACTTCACTCTCCACCGCAACCTGGATACCTACGAGGATGATAGCTCCAGGCTGCACACCACTGCCCAGTTCGTGAGGCACAGTGACGCCGTTGCTTCCACACTTGCTCAGGAGTTGGCCTCAGTCAGGGAGCAGCTCTACCTCGCGTTGACGCGTCTGGCGACGTACACCACAGACTTCGTTGGAGACGAGCGCTTTGCGCGTTTCCAGCAGACACTGGGTTTTCCTCTGCCAGATGCTGGAGGTTACGAGCCGATCAGAGGCCCACTTCTCGACCTCGGAGCTGGTTACACAGGGATTCCCCGCTATGGAGCACAGGGACACGACGCTTTCTACTTCACCACACCGAGAGTTGCTCTCAGAGCAGTTCCTATCTACAGGGATCGTCGTCATACCTACTTCCGTGGGATTCCTCCGCACCGTATCTCTCGTCGTACTACTCACCGCCGTCCTGCGTGATGAGCATGGGAGTACCGATGTATCCATTCCTAGCTATGTTTAGTTATCCTTGTCTTTCGAACCATGTATTGGTCTGTTGGATATTCTGATGTATTTGAACATGTGATGATGTACCTGTTGGTTATCTATTCATGCGTCGGAATAATCTATCTTTCGGTTACCAAGTCTATCCTTTTCTGTTGTTGTGCTAAAATGAATTTCTGTTCAGGATGCCTCCAACCAGGAACAACCCGCCTCCGCCACCACCAATGGGGGAACTGTTAGCTCAGATGACCCAAGTGGTGACACAGATGGCCCAGATCCAGGCTAACCAGCACCACAACCAGAATGCTCCAAGGGTCACCATCAAGGACTTCCTCAGCTTGGGCCCAAAAGCTTTCGTGGCAACACGTGAGCCCCTGGATGCTGATGACTGGATCCGTGACGTAGCAAGGGCTTTGGAGATTGCTCATGTTGCGGAAGAGGATAAGGTCAAGTATGCCACCTACCTACTGAAGGGTCAGGCAGCTACTTGGTGGGAGAACTACCAGACCATGAGAGCTGGCTATCCTATCACCTGGGGATGTTTCAAGGATGCCTTCCTGAAGCACCACATCCCGGATGGTCTCATGGAAAGGATGCGTGAGGAATTCTGCTCTCTCAGACAGGGCAAGCTGGACGTTCTCGGCTACCAGAACGAGTTCAATCGTCTCGCTCGGTACGCTGGTGACGAAGTGTCCACTGAAGCCAAGAAGATGGCAAGGTTCCGCCGAGGTTTTAACCCGGAACTGAAGTACGCTCTCACCAACATCAAGTGCAAGGACTTCGTGGAGCTCGTGAACACCGCGCTCAATGAGGAGAATGGGCGCAAGGCGTTCGAAGAGTCGCGCAAGCACTCGCGTGAGGGTGGTTCCTCCTCCAACATGACCACCCCTCCGCAGAAGCGCCGCATCTGGGTGCCAAATGGTGCTGTCACTAGGGCTCCAAATGCCCAAGCTTCTCCAGGCTTTGGTCCCCGCCCACCCAACCCATCTCAGATGCAGGGTCAGAGGTTCCCGATGGGGCAGCCAAGGCCAGGTCCTTCTCGTGTCGTCACTTGCTACAAGTGCAAGGAGACTGGACACTACGCTGATAAGTGCACTCAGAAGCAGCTACCCCTACCTCCTCGCCCCAACACCAACCAGGCAATGGTTCGTGCTCCCCCGGCTAAAGCCTTCAACTCCAACAACAGGCCAGTCGGGAGGAACGCGAGGGTGAACCATATCAAGGCCGACAAAGCTGAGGAAGCTGCTGACGTCGTTCTCGGTATATTACCCGTAAACTCTATTCCAGCTAAAGTGTTGTTTGATACTGGAGCATCGCATTCATTTGTGTCAAAGATTTTTGCAAAAGCATACAACCTAGTTCTGGTTCCGCTAAGCAATCAAATGACTGTTCACTCTCCGGGACCGCAAATGTTGACTTCCCAGATAAGCATGGATAATCAGATCCTAATTGGAGGTCGCATATTCCTTGCTTCACTCATGTTGCTGGGAAATTCTGACATTGATGTCATTCTGGGTATGGATTGGTTGAAGACCCACAAAGCTAAAATTGACTTGCTCAAAAGTCAATAACTCTCTCCCACACTTCAGGCCAGATAGTCTATTCTCCATATGGATCAAGTTCTGTTCAGCTGTTCAACCTTGATGCAAAACCCCTTCCTGCAATTGAAAATGTTCCGGTGGTTTGTGAATTCCCTGACGTCTTTCCAGAAGAGTTGCCAGGGATGCCCCCGGACAGAGCAGTTGAGTTCGTGATCGAGCTTGAGCCAGGTACTGCTCCAATCTCTAAGCATCCATACAAGATAGCTCCTCCTGAACTGAAATTGTTGAAGGAGCAAATCGATATGTACATGGACAAAGGTTACATTCAGCCTAGTTCCTCCGCTTGGGGTTGCCCAACTCTGTTTGTTGCCAAGAAGGATCAAACAAAAAGACTCGTGGTTGACTATCGTCCTCTCAACGAGAAAACTATCAAGAACAAGTATCCAATTCCTCGTATCGATGATCTTTTTGATCAACTTGCTGGAGCCTCAATATTCTCAAAGTTGGACTTGAGGATGGGGTACCATCAGATAAAGATCAGAAAGGAAGATATTCCTAAGACAGCTTTCACCACTCGTTACGGTCTATATGAATACACCGTCATGTCCTTTGGTCTCACCAATGCACCGGCAACGTTCTCAAGACTCATGAATTCTGTCTTCCATGAATACCTCGACAAGTTCGTTGTGGTATATCTTGATGACATTCTAGTCTATTCCAAATCCGAGGAAGAGCATGGAGAACACCTTCGTCTCACTCTCATGAAACTTCGCGAGCATCGTCTGTATGCCAAGTTTTCCAAATGTGAGTTCTGGATTCCAGAAGTTGCATATCTTGGTCATATCATCTCTGCCAAAGGCATTGCCATTGACCCTGAAAAGGTTAAGGCAATTGTTGATTGGAAACCCCCTAAGACGGTGAAGCAAGTCAGAAGTTTTCTTGGCTTGGCTAGCTATTGCCGTCGTTTCGTCCAAAACTTCTCCAAGATTGCCAAACCTCTCACTGATCTCACAAAGAAGGACAAAAAGTTCGTTTGGACTCCACAATGTGATGAGAGTTTCAACCTCCTGAAGACTAAACTCACTTCCACACCTGTTCTAGTTGGCCCCGACACTACCAAACCTTTCCAGATATTCTGTGATGCATCTCTCCAAGGCCTAGGAGCAGTTCTTATGCAAGAACGTCAAGTTGTGGCTTATGCTTCACGTCAGTTGAATGCACATGAGCAAAACTATCCCACTCATGACCTAGAACTTGCAGCAGTTGTGTTTGCCCTCAAGAAATGGAGACAATACTTGTTGGGTAACAAAACTGAAATCTTTTCCGATCATAAGAGTCTGAAATACATCTTCACTCAGCCAGATCTGAACCTCAGGCAAAGGAGATGGATTGAGAAGATTAAAGACTTTGATCTCACCATTTCTTACACTCCAGGCAAAGCTAATGTTATGGCCGACGCTCTCAGTCGCAAATCCTATTGCAATAATCTCATGATCATGGAAAGCCAACCTCCACTTCATGAAGAATTCCAGAAGCTGAACCTTGGTCTTGTCCCTGAAGGATACCTTGCTAGCTTGACAGCCAGCCCAACTCTCGAGGACAAGATTCGTTCTGAACAACTTCGTGATAATGAAATCAAGAAGATGGTAGAGCAAATCAAAGAGGGCAGTGATAAATTCAAGTCCTTCTCAATTGATGACAAGGGAACTGTGTTCTTCGAAGGACGCATTGCAGTTCCTCAGATTCAAAGTCTCAAGGATATCATTCTCAAGGAGGCTCATGAAACTCCTCTATCCATTCACCCTGGAAGTACAAAGATGTACCAGGATCTCAAGACTCTGTATTGGTGGCCTGGCATGAAACGTGAAATTGCTCAATACGTTTCTGAATGCGACGTTTGTCAACGTGTTAAGGCAGTCCATCAGAAAACATCCGGTCTACTACAACCTCTGAAAATTCCTGAGTGGAAGTGGGACATGATTGAAATGGACTTCGTTACTGGGTTTCCAAAGTCCAAAAAGGGCAACGATGCAATCTTCGTTGTTATTGATCGTCTCACTAAGGTCGCTCACTTCTTTGCTGTCAAGGAAACTATCTCAGCTAGCCAGTTAGCAGAGCTCTACACAGCAAGGATTGTTCCTCTTCATGGTGTTCCATTGGAAATAAGCTCAGACCGTGGAAGTATCTTCACTTCTCATTTCTGGAAGAGCTTTCAAGAAGCATTGGGCACTAAACTTCTGTTCAGCACAGCTTATCACCCTCAGTCTCAAGGGCAAGTCGAAAGAGTCAATCAGATTCTCGAGGATATGCTCAGAGCATGTGGTCTCTCCTTTGGCGTGAAATGGGAGGATTGCCTTCCATATGCTGAATTCTCCTACAACAACAGCTACCAGGCAAGCCTAGGCATGGCACCGTTTGAGGCACTGTATGGTCGCAGATGCAGGAGTCCAATCAATTGGTCTGGAGCTGGTGAACGTTCACTCTTAGGCCCTGACATTGTTAAGGAAGCCGAGGAAAAGGTTCGTATCATTCGTGACAATCTCAGGATTGCTCAGTCTCGTCAGAAGAGCTATTATGATAGCAAGCACAGGGATATGGTCTATGCACCTGGTGATAAAGCATATCTCCGTGTAACTCCCCTCAGAGGAACTCATCGTTTTGGTGTGAAAGGAAAGCTTGCACCAAGATACATTGGTCCTTTCAACATCCTCTCAAGGCGCGCAGAAAATGCTTATCGTCTTGAACTTCCAGAAAAACTATCCAAGGTGCACGATGTTTTCCACGTGTCCCAGCTCAAGAAGTGCTTCAAGGATCCAGATCGTGCAGTTGATCATGATTCCATTGAACTGCAAGATGATCTATCTTATGAGGAGCACCCTATTCGTATTCTCGATGAGACCGAGCGTAAGACTCACAACAAGAGCACCAAGTTCTTGAAAGTGCAATGGTCGCATCATTCCGATAAAGAGGCAACGTGGGAGACCGAAGAGGATCTTCGCAAGAAGTATCCGGACCTTTTCATTTCTCAGTAGGGAATCTCGGGGCGCGATTCCTTCAAGGGGGGGCGTTTTGTAACATCCAAGTATGAAAACACCCTAGTTGTTTTATTTCTTTGTTTAATTTATGCAATGCATCATGGCATCATACTCATTTTATTTTTCTGTTGCATTGTTTTCATAATGAATCAAACCTTGTTTTCACACTTGTCTGTTACAATCTTTTCAAACAAAGAATTGCAAAACAAAACCTTTCCTTGTTTTCCAAATAGTTCAATTAATGTTCAATTCTCAAAGTGTTGGTTTTAATCAAACCAATATTCCAATCAATTAGTTCAAATCATTAACTCCTAAATCATTTTCCATCTCAAACCAATCCTTAAAAGTCAGTACCTTTTGAAACCATAAAACTCACCAAACAATTGCCCTCCTTAAATCATTCTAAAAACCCTAGGGGTAACCCTATTCAAATGCATGTTTTCTTAATGGTTTATTACTATTAAAATTCCTCTAAATTTGGGTTCAAATACCAACTATCATTTTAAAACTCAATTTTTGAAATCCATTTTTGGAATATGTTTTCTAATTACCTAACAAGCCTAAACTAATTTTTCTGTAATTTTTATTAACTAAAAACTTAACAATTTCTTCCAAAAGCAAAGTTACAAAAAAAAAAAAAGCAGAAAAAAATAAAATTGCAAAGGAGAGGAGAGGCAGCAGCAGCAGCAACTAAACCAGCCCAGCCCGTTTTTTTCCTTTGGCCCGATAACCCCTGCCGCTTGTCGTCTTCCTCCTGGCGTACGAACACAGGCACCACCGCACGATCTCTGTTCCTCTGCTGGATTCACCGCCGTACATGGCCTCTACCTCCTTAAGTAGCTCCCCTCCGCTGGCTAGCCCTAGCCTCTCTCCTCTAAACCCTAGCGCCGCCGTTTCCCCTCTCATCCTCCCCAACCGCACCTCTCTCTGAACCTCTGAAGCTCGTCGCCGCCTCTCTGAACTCCGGCAGCGGTCGCCGTCTCCGATGGCTGGCGCCGTGCACTAGCTGCGGGAATGGATAGCCCCCAGTCCCCTCTTCGCCGTCGACACCACCGTGAGGCCTGAGGAGATCCATAGCCTCGCCGCCGTCGCCGGGAACTTCCGCCGCTGCTACTGCTGCTCTCTGTCGAGTTCATCGTCGTGATCGGTCGCTGCTCCTCCTCGCTTCCCTCGCTGTGAGCCTCTTCTTTTCCCTCGCGTCTCTCCCTCCCTAGTTCCTCTGCGTTGTACGCAGCGCCCGCGCGCAGCCGTCGCCGGAGGCCATGCCTTCCAGCGATCGATCCCTGTCGCTGCCAGTACCTGCACGCACAACAGAAGAGAGTTCAGAGAACTACCTGTCGAATAACACGTTAACCTGTTCGCTTCTGCTGCTAAGACACGAACTTGAGCAGGCCGCAGTGGCCAGCGCGCGCGTGCACGACCGCGGGGTTGCGGGTTCGATCCCCCCTCGCGCGTCCTTTTCCCTATTTTCCTTTCCCTCGGTGGCCAGGCCCACGGGTCAGTGACCCGCTGCGCCACATCACCATCCAACCATGCCACGCTGGGTTGGGCCCGCAGGGCAGTGGCTGTGGGTTAGACCCGTGGATGTAATAAAAGAATTAAAAAACATGTTCTGTTTATTTTCCAATTCTTTTTAAATGGGCAGAATAAACAAATAACTTCAAAATTCCATATCTTCTAATCTGTAAGTCCTATAAATAAAACCTGAATATGTTTATTGCTCAAAATTTTATAACCTATCCAATTATTCCATTTGTGCACTGTTTTGAATTTTCCAAATACATTTAAAATTCAAATTGGATTAATTTAAATGTTAGTTTATAAAATCAATAACAAATTATTTATAAATCCAATAAATACAAATAAAATATGTTTTTCACACCTTTTTGAATATCCTATTCAAATATAAAATTTGTTTCCTGGTTTGCACAATTTAAATTGCCTAAACATTTTAAATCTTGTTTAATTCAATTAAAACTTGTTTAATATTGTCTAATTCATAATTAAATAATATTAAGTCCAATTTCAAAATGTGAAACATGTAATTCAACTAAAATTTGATGTTCTTTTCAAATATAAAATTTGTAAATTGTTTTGCACACTCTAACTTGATGAAAACAATAATTGTTTGTGTAACATGTTTAAGTAACAAAATTTTCCAAAACTTAATAAATCAATTCCAAACTTGTTTTTTACTCCTTTTCCTTTGCATCTATCATTGTTATTTGTTGTTATCTTGCTATCACCATCATGCATGCATCATGATAACAACTTTCACATAATAAATAGTTGTAAATCATTTGTTCCAATTATTTCAATGGATCCTTTTCCATATGCAACCCTTGCATATGGGTCCATTTAATTTGTGCTATCATGTTAGTCAGTTTATCTAGATGCACCTATTAAATTGTCATGCATCATCTTGATTGTGCACAATGCCATGGCAATGATTGTTTACATTCCTGTTTTGTTTGTTTGCTTCTTCTCGGTTAGACGACGACTACGTTGAGACCGACGATCCTTACGACACCACTACTCAGGACCTAGCCCAGTACCCGGCTACTGAGCTGCCAGGCAAGTTATCACTCACATGAACCATCGTGTTCCTTTCAACTCTGGTTACCGATACTTTCCGTTGTCTATACTTGCTAGCCTTAGTGGTAGTTGTTTCTGTTACGAACCTATCACATGAATCCCTTAACCCTGATATTGCCTCAACACCCCTCCTACAACCCTGTTGATTGAGCCAGTGTCTTATTAGCATGCTTAGGTTGTTTTGCTCGAGTCTGTTACCCGTTACTTTTCAGTTACTATATCTTTATTATGTTCTGGGGGCTCGATGTTTAATCAATCAATCAATCATGCTAATGTTATTACTGTTAATAATAATTTGATGATAAGGCACCGGCAGGAGGCCCATGAGAGGTTTTGAGGCCTGCTAGTGTCGACCCTAATAGGAAAAGGGTCTTGTCTACTGATCCATGATGAGCGCACTACCCGCATGTGGGAAGCGAGTATGGGCGCCCCCCTCAATTTGACTCGATTCGCATCTCGTCCAAATCATCTCATTTAGTTCGTGCTTTCTATTTGCCGCATGCATGTTTTTGCGAGCCCAGCGCAGGGTGGAACTTTTGTAGTCGGCATATAGGGGGACACGTTCTTAGAGTGCTATGAGGGTCCATTTTCTTCTGGGCTCGATTAGCCGTGCGCCCAAGGTGCTTTGGGCTTGATGCGGAGAAGAGTTGAATTGTGTTGAGTGCCCCGCTTGGTGGGAGGCATCCCATCTGGCGGATTATTCATACGTGTACGGCCAAATTGGTGCAACCCTGCAGGGATAATCTTCTCGAGAAGCCGTGTTTTCCGCGGTTATGGATTACTTGGTGAAAGTACTGGCTAACAAGTACTCAGGACAACTTAAACATAATGATCAAACATGTTACACCCCATGATTAATAACTTGACTAGTAATAGGTTTATTCACAAAATAACTTGATTCACCTTTAATCCACCTGTGTGAGTTATCCTCGGATTGCTTCTTTGGATAAGGGGCGAGATCCAGGATGGGTTTGTTTGCAGTTATCTTTCAGTTGGTTACAAACCTCGATCTTATCCCCTTTCTAATAGTTGGATATGATAGAATCTCTGTAGTTGGTTAGCGCAGCCAGTTGCAGCATTATATACATCCCCTTCTTTCCGTTGGACCAAGTCATCTGTGCTTGTGTTGACGGGCTATACTTTGGTGAACTGTGAGTCTTGCTTGCCAGTACTTGGATGTACTGACCCCGTTGGGGCTGTGGTTTACGCAGACTACGACTACGGCTACGATGACCACCAGGATGGCTACTTTGTGGAGTTCGACGAGACTGCAGACGAGTAGTTAGCTGGACCAGGGCTGGATCCAGGACCTACGTGGATGGGCTTCGTCTTATTTATTTTCTCCGGCTTCTTAAGCCTGTTGGATTTGTCTGTACCCAGACACCTTTGATTGCTTCCGCTGTTGTAATGAATGTTATGTTGGGACATGTGTCCTCTGGATGATTGTATTTGCTATTTCTGCCTTAGTGAAGGCCAGTTGCAACTTTATTTCTATCTTTTGTGTCTTAGAGATACGTTGTGATCATCATTCGTTCAAAGCTGTTGACGTACCGTGCGTTCTTGTTATGAAGTACGTCGACAGTAGTGCCTATGACTCCTAATGGATAGTTTACATCGACGGTGGAATAGTAGGGCTTGTGTTGTCGCGCATAAGCGCAGGCCTACCAGGAAGCTGGGACGTGGGAGCAGTTATGCCCCATAATCCAAGCACCTACTATCCAGTTCGTACGATGAGTATCCCTTAGAAGCCAGGGTGCGACATTATTACAGAAACATGTTGCAATTTTGTTACTAATGGAAAGAGCACAAGATTTTGAATCCACAGAAACTTGAATCGTTGAATTTGGAGCAATATTCAATTTGTTATTGATTTTAGAATTAATGAGTCAGATCTGTGTTTCTGAAATTCGAGAGATAAAAAGGAAAAAGAGGAAAAAGGGGGTTGCTTGCGCCTGGGGAGGGGGGGATCAAACCCTGGACCTGCTGGACGAGCGCAAGGTGTGCTACCAGTGGGGCTGCTGCTCAGTTGTGATTAGGTACAGAGGCGTGGGCTTTTGAGGCAGCTTGTGCGGGACCTAACGAACCAAGATGCAACTAACTGCACCGATCGGAACAGAGACGGACGGCGACCGGCGATCGTTGCGGCCGGCGGCGATGGGTGGTGCGGCCGCGGGGCAGAGGGGAGAGAGGGGAGAGAGGGGAGAGAGGAGAGGGCGAGGGGGAAGGACGCTCACCTCGCAGCTGGTCGAGGAAGAAGGACGAACGGCGATGAGGTACAAAAACTCGACAGGTGACGACGGCGGCGATGACGTGCTCGGCGGCGGCGGCACGGGGCGCCTCACTAATTCCTGCATTAGAGACTAGAGTTTGGAAATCTTGCAAAATTCCTGCGGCATGCATAAATTCATAGCACAGATAAATGGACGGAAATACTCCCTCTTCTCGGTGGAATTGCATGACCTCATGCACCTCCGACTCACGCTGGTCAAGTTGGTGTACATTATACTCCATTTCTGAAATTTTTAACAAGAATCAAAAAAATGAATTTGAAGCAACTATATGAATGAAACTACTATAGAGACTTGTAAGAGGGCTAAACATGCATCAAAAATAAATTTCTACACATAAATCAAGCATGCTAGCTCACATAACCTGTCACCTACAGTACCAAAATACTCAAAAAAATACTCCACTAAACAAAATTCAACTTGGATAATCGGAGCAGTCACATACCGGAGAGCAAATGCTCCAAATTTCAGCAACAAAGATGGGCTGAGCAAGGAGATCGAAAAATCGCGAGGAAGAACAGCAAGAACATCGGTTTGAGAAATGGTGTTGAGTTTGGTGGAGAGAGAGCTGTTTGGCAGGAAGGAGAATAAGTGGAGGGCCAGGGGGCCCCACACCATGTACTGGCGCGCCCAAGGGGCTGCCGCGCCACCAGTTGGTGTGGTGGTATGGTGGGTCCTCCTGGGTGACCCAGGTGCCTCTCTGCCCTATTTTCAACATAAAAATTTAATATAAATTTTTAGAGAAAATTTATTTTTGAGTAATTTCTACAACTTGATAAATAATTAAAAACTAGGAAAACGATTATAGAACGATGAAAAAAAAGTTCAAAACCAAAGTTACAAAAGTTTTAAGACACTCTAATATGCAAATAACCATAGGAAAACATAGTGAAAACATAAATGGGGATGGTGAAAACATGAGTAACAATAGTAAACAAGGTGAAAACATGATTGTGGATGGTGAAAACATAATGAAACTAAAGTAGCATGGTGAAAACATTATTAAAACATAATTAGGGAAAGTGAAAACATAGTGAAAACATTGTTTTCTTCAGTCAAAATCACTTTGTTAACAAGGTTGATCAAGTATTGTTACCAAAAAAATTTTACATGAAACAAAACTTTGCATTTCACTAAATAATTATGTTACCTCAAGTTCGGTAGACATAGTCCCAATCATGACAATTTCATATTCTTTCTGTGGCATCGGAATAGGATAATATAATTCCCCAATCTTGATGGTCTCAATATTTTCAATTGAATTTAGACCATATTTCCTATCAATCTTCCTGGGAAAATAAACTGTGTGCTCTTTATCATTAACATTAAAGGTTACTTTTCCTTGGTTGCAATCAATAATAGCCCCTGCAGTGTTAAGAAAAGGTCTCCCAAGAATAATAGACATATTATCATATTCAGCCATTTCCAACACAACAAAGTTAGTTAATATCAAACAGTTGGTAGCTACTTGAACATGAACATTCTCACATATACCAACATGAATATCAGTTGGTATCAATTTTTCTAGAAAAAGTCTCTTATAAATAGAGAAATAAATAACACTAACTCCTGCTCCTAAATCACATAAAGCAGTTCTAGCATGATTATTTTTAATGGAACTAGGAATAGTGGGTATACCAGGATCTCCCAGCTTCTTTGGAACCTTGCCATTGAAAGAGTAATTAGCAAGCATAGTGGATATTTCCTCATTAGGAAACTTCCTTTTGTTAGAGACAATATCTTTCATATATTTAGAATAAGGAGGAAGTTTAATAGCATCACTTAAAGGAATTTGCAAAAACAAAGGTTCCATCCAATCACAAAACTTTTTATAATGTTCTTGTTCCTTTGATTTATGTTTCTTATTAGGAAAAGGCATTGATTTTGTACCCAAGATTCTCTCTCATTACCATGTTTAATAGCAATGAAATCCTCTTTAGTGTACTTAGAATTTTTAGTTTGCTTTTCAGGTTCAACTTTAATTTCTTTATCAGAAGCATCATTCTTATCATTACCACTTTCAGTTTCAGCATCAGAGACAGATATACTATTAGGATCTTTAGCAGGTTCAGGAGATTCTACAACGATTTTATGTTTCTTCTTCTTTTTCTTAGAAGGAGTAGTATTGTTTTTAGCTTGCTGAGAATCTTGTTCAATTCTTTTAGGATGACCCTCGGGATACAAAGGATCCTGAGTAAAAACACCACTTCTAGTGCTTATTTAATAAACATGTTTTTCTCTAGAAGCATTAACTAGCAAATCTTTTTGCACCTTAGTGACTTGATCAATTTGAGTTTGAACCATATGGAAATGTTTAACAAGCATTTTAACATCATTAGATGTTCTCTCAATAATACCATGCAAATTATCAATATCCCTAGAATTTTCCATTAGATGAGTCTGCATTCTCATATTAAAGTTATCTTTCTTAACAAGATATTTATCAAATTCATCTAATCATTGATCAGGTGATTTAGAATAGGGAATATCTCTATTATCAAAATATTGTAGAGAGTGTACCTCAACTGTGGATGGATGAGAAATTTGCTTACATAATTCTTCTATATGTGGTAGATTCTTCACATCTTCATATTTAATACCCCTCTCGTTAAGAGATTTTTTGGCCTCCCTCATAACTTCATCACTTAATTCAATCATTCCTCTCTTCTTTGGTGTTGGTGTTGGGGTTGGTTCAGGTATAGTCCAATCATCATGATTTTTGCTTATCTTGGCCAATAATTCCTCAGCTTCTTCTGGAGTTCTTTTCCTGAAAACAAAAACAACACAACTATCAAGGTATGTCCTAGATTCAACAGTTAGTCCATTATACAATATATCTAGGAGTTCATTTTTAGGTAATTGAAGTCCAGGGCTAGCTCTTAGTAATGAACAAAATCTGTCCCAAGGTTCAAGCATTTTCTCTCCTTCAATTTGCTTAAAGTTAAAGATTCTCCGCAAAGCAGCATGTTGAGCACTAGCAGGAAAATATTTCTGAAAGAAAGCATTAACCAAACCAATAGAACTATCAATAGATCCAGTGACAAATTATTAAACCAAGTTTTAGCTTCGTCTTTTTCAATGAGAAAGGAAAATTTTTAGCAACAAAGTAACTGCGTTTCTTAATATCATCAGAAAATAACCTACTAAAAGATGGTAGCTCATTCATATGTCCCACAACACTTTCATTTTTAGTACCATAAAAAGTTTCTCCCTCAACAATAGATATGTAAGATAAATCTAGAGAGAAATCACAATCCTTATCTTTAATGTGTATGGGAGATGTAGCAAACTTAGCATCAGGAGAAGGTTTATATTTAACAACACGTCTTGCAAAAAGACTTTTAATAGCACTTGCACTAGTAGTAGCATGGTATTCTTCAATAAAGTCATCATCAAGTTTAATGTATGTTTCCTCATGATCATCACTAGGACTTTCTCTAGACTCAGGTGAATTAACAGGTGTACCGGTATTTTCATCAGGAATTTTAGTGTTTTCAATTTATTTAGATCTAGCAATGGGCACAGTAGAAGCATCATCAAAATTATCAGAAACATTTTCAGATTCAGCAGAAGTAGTAGTGTGTGTAACATGTGTATGTGGTGGTGCAAGAAGTTTACTCTTCACAGACGGTGAATCAATAGCAACTGAGATGTTCAGAGTTGTACCTCTCCTTGTAGTGGATGGCAATATAGGAGATTTCCCATCACGAGTTTTACCCATGATGAATAACTTGCTGCGAACAATATCACGCTTAAGTGAGCTTACAAATAAAGCTATGATCCTCGGCAACGGCGTCAGAAAATAGTCTTTATGACCCACAAGTATAGGGAATCGCAACAGTCTTCGAGGGAACTAAAACCCAAATTTATTGATTCGACACAAGGGAGCCAAATAATATTTTATAAGCCTTAACAGATGAGTTTTCAATTCAGCTGCACCTAGAAGTAAACTTGCTCGCAACAATTTATCAGTAGTAACAGTTTTGTAGCAATAGCAGTATTAAAATAACATCAGAAATAAAATAGAAACATCGGTAGCAATTGTGGGGAACAGCAGGATTAAAATATTGTATGCATAGGGACGGAGGAACGGGCGTTGCATGAATAAGATAGTTCATATAATAATCAAAACATGGGCAATTGTAGATAAATAATAATAAAACATCTAAGTACTAGGTAAACCATAGGCATGAGTTCCAAATTTAGTAGTACGTGCTCACAATGAGAAACTTGCACAACATCTTCTGTCCTACCAGGCCGTTTACAGCGGGACTCAAGGGAAACTACTGGTAATTAACATGATCCTATTAATAAAGCACCGGAACAAATCATTAACACTCCATGAACACACTTGATCCTCACATCACAACCATCCCCTCCGGTTATCCCAATTGCTGTCACTTTGGGGCCTCGATATGTGTAAACAACTTGCAGGTACGATAAAAAACATAATTATCCTCATGAAACAATAACATGTTCAAATATGAGATCATGACACTCGGACCCTAGTGACAAGCATTAAGCATAACAAGTTGCAACAACGATATATAGCACTAACAACGGTTACTAGGCACCATGCCCTAACAATCTGACATTATTACATGAACGATCTCATCCAATCCCTACCATCCCTCTCGGCCTACATCGGGGATTACTCACACATGGATGGGGGAATCATGGGTGTTTGATGGAGAAGTGGTGGCGATCACGATGGCGATGATCTCCTCCGAATCCCCGTCCAGGCAGGGTGCCAGAACATGAACTTTTGATCCCCAAATTGGGTTTCGAGGTGGCGGCGGTGCTCTGGTGTTTTTCTCTGGAATATGATGAACCCCCTCATTTTTTTTAGGTCAAGAGGTATATGTAGCCGAAAGGGGAGGCCGAGGGGGTGCCCGAGGCGGCCACACCATGTGGTGGCGCGGCCTAGGGGCGGGAGGCACTAGGTGGTGTGGGCCCCTCTCTGTCTCGTCTTTTGGCTCCGGGTGTCTTCGGGTAAAATAAGAACTTCGGGATTTTACCAGACATTTTCCTAAAAGTTGATTTTATGCACAAAAACGAGACATCGGGGTAATTCTGCTGAAAACAGCGTTAGTCCGTGTTAGTTGTATTCAAAACTCACAAGTTTAGAGGAAAACAACATCAAACGTGTTCAGAAAAATAGATACGTTTTGGACGTATCACCGCCGCCCGCCGTCACCATGACGGGGGCGTCCGAGGAAGCCGGTGTGGCCTCTGCGCGTCGACGGCGCACCGCTAGTCACTATGGCCTAGCCTAACGTGGCGGTGGAGGGTGCCCAGGGGACCGAGCAGTCGGCGGAGGCGCTTGCCTGCATCCTGCGAGCTATGGCCGCCGTCTCCAGCGTCTCCCGCAAGCGCGGATACGGCCTTGGCCAGCAGTCTATATTGATTGGGTAAGCAAAAATTTTGGGCAAGATGAATATGGCATGTGGGTCCTACTGTGGCGGGCCTAACTCGTCAGTGAAAGTAGCATCCTAGCCCGACCGGGATTGCGTGCGCCAAACAGATCTAGGGTCTAAACTAGACTGGGATTGACAAGTTTTCGTGTGCCAACTTTCTTGATTCGCAGTTTGGGGTTCCGTTTATCTTTGGACTATAAATTTTGGCGCACCGCTAGTCACTATAGCCTAGCCTAACGTGGCGGTGGAGGGTGCCCAGGGGACCGAGCAGCCGACGGAGGCGCTTGCCTGCATTCTGCGAGCTATGGCCGCCGTCTCTGGCGTCTCCCGCAAGCGCGGATATGGCCTTGGCCAGCAGTCTAGATTAATTGGGTAAGCAAAAAAAATTGGGCTAGGGCAACGAAAGAGTAGACAATGGTTCTGTGGCGGGCCTAAATCGTCAGTGAAAGTAGCATCCTAGCCCGACCGGGATTGCGTGCGCCAAACAGATCTAGGGTCTAAAATAGACTGGGATTGACAAGTTTTCATGCGCCAACTTTCTTGATTCGCAGTTTGGGGTTCCGTTTATCTTTGGACTATAAATTTAAGGTTTGTTTTGGACTTTTTCCCTCCATCGGCCGTAGCGCTGACCAGCTGTGACCAGCGTGCCCGCGCGACCGCTCCTCGCCAATTCAGGTATTGAAACTCTGTCCGAACATGTGCGCGCGCACATGTCCGGTTCCATTGCCCCCATCGCTTCCAGTTCCAGCCTTCCACGTGAACGGCAGCAGTGAAGCGCCCACTCGTGTACCGCTCTTTTGCATCGGCAGGCAGATACTGTAGCGCCACTACTAGCGAGTCGTGGCAACGAAGCACGCTGCGACGGGAACATGCTCACCGACGCAAAACCTGCAGGGAAAAGCATCGTGTGCTGTCCAGTTTTGCGTGTCACTAGCGCCGTCTCCAAGCTCCGGATGAGCGCTTGTCCTTAGAAGAGAAGCGAAGCAGAGCACCCTCACGCTGATGGATGCATGGTGTCGAAGCAAAGCAACTCCTTTTCGTTTCCTCTGCTCTCCACTCTCTCCCTCCCTAGACTCCCTAGACGGCCAGAGAACCGTCGGCTGGCTCGTGTCGGCCGCCAGATAAGAGAGACGCGATCAGTTCAGTTCAGCCCACGACGCAGCCCATTCCGCGTAAAGCAGTCAACCGACCACGGCCAGCCAGCTATACCGCATCTTGCTTCGCATTAATGTCCACAAGCCCTACAAATACTACCACCTTTGCCGCCACTTGAAACTCCTCAGTCCACAGCAGAGCCATCTCCGCCGGGACCGTCGCTCGCCGAAGCTACAAATCAAAAGGTGGGAGCTTGGTTTATAGCCATGGCAGCCATTCCTCCCGCGAGGATCTTCTCGCTCGCCGCTCTCCTCTTGCTCGTTTCTTCTTGCCCAGGCAGCTGCGTCGCCGTGCTGTCGACCAAGTACTACGACAAGACGTGCCCCGGCCTGCAGCCCGTCGTGCGGTCCGCGATGGCGCAGGCGGTCGCCGCGGAGCCGCGCATGGGCGCCTCCGTCCTCCGCCTCTTCTTCCACGACTGCTTCGTCAACGGCTGCGACGGCTCCGTCCTCCTGGACGACGCGCCGGGGCTCACGGCCGAGAAGGGCGCCGGCCCGAACCTCAACTCCCTGCGCGGCTTCGAGGTCGTCGACGCGGTCAAGGCGCGGGTCGAGGCGGCGTGCAACGCCACCGTGTCCTGCGCGGACCTCCTCGCTCTCGCCTCCCGTGACGCCGTGAGCCTCCTCGGAGGGCCGACCTGGACCGTGAAGCTGGGACGCAAGGACGCGCGCACGGCGAGCCAGGCCGCCGCCAACGCCAACCTCCCAGGTCCCGGAGCCAGCCTATCCTCGCAGCTCGCCTCGTTCGCGGCCAAGGGGCTCTCCGCGCGGGACATGACGGCGCTGGCCGGCGCCCACACGGTCGGGCGCGCGCGCTGCCAGACCTTCCGCGGCCGCGTCAACGGCGGGGACGCCAACGTCAACGCGACATTCGCCGCGCAGCTCCAGCAAGGGTGCCCGGCCGCCAATGGCGTCGGGGACAGCAGCCTCGCGCCCTTGGACGCGGAGACTCCCGACGCGTTCGACAATGGGTACTTCCATGGCCTCGCGCAGCAGCGCGGGTTGCTCCACTCGGACCAGGAGCTGTTCAGCGGCGGCTCGCAGGACGCCCTGGTGCGCAAGTACGCTGGCAACGCGGGTATGTTCGCAAGCGACTTCGCCAGGGCGATGGTGAAAATGGGAAGCCTCGAGCCGGCGGCCGGGACGCCGTTGGAGGTCAGGATCAACTGCCGGAAACCCAACTAGTCAGCTAGCTAGCGCGCAATTATGCATGCAAGATTAAGCATAGTACAAGGATCACACTGATACATGTCTAGCAAGAAGAGAAATGTGCAATAAGCTAATAGGTGATCATGTAAAGACAGAGTTTAGGTCAATCAAGATTGTAGTACATGTAGACATGTAGTAGTGTTTTCTAGGTTAGATAATACACATCGGACATGTAAATGCATTTCTAATGGGTATATTTTACGTGCTGCCAAAATAATTGTAGTTTTTTTTTTGTTGAGAGAAATCAAAACAAGGAATTCGCCATGTGAGGTATCATACGAGTGGTACAAAGGTTATAAGCGATAAATCTCTCTTGCCTTTTCAATTTATGGTTTTGAATTTAACACATAATAAAAATTTAAGCCCGACGAGTAGAGGAAATCAAAGTTGGTTCAAACCTTTTCAGTGATGTAGTTATGAGGGTATCCGTATCTGTATTGTATCAGAAAATCATGGTTGCAAAGGTAACCGTGGATAATTAAGACATGAAAGGCATGTGTTATCCTTTATATGTACTCCATATATGGAGGGTGGTTTTTGAATCTTGGAGGTGCTGGAGATCCGGCCGCGTAACGTGATGACATGATGGGCATGGAGACTGAACTGGAAGCATGCATGATGGCATCAGTCATCAGTGTACAACAGTACTCTGACAGCTCATAGTCGGCAACGCGGTGCATGTACTGCGAACGATGTGTTCTTCACTTCTGTTGCCTTGTTGGAAGAGGCGACATGTCGCTCCCTCCGATTTGGACGTTGGAAGAAAAACCATGTGCATTTAATGACCCACGTATACCCGCTGCCGCTGGCGGTAGAAAAATCTAAGAGCATCTCGCCGGAGACCCCAAATCTATCTCCCAAACTGTCGACAGACACGCTGAACGTGTCCGTGGAGAGTGGCCGGGCAACGTCAAATGTTGTCTCTTATAATCATGAACAAGAAAGGATGCCAAATTCATACAAACCCATGCACAACAATCATAGACACAAATTCAAATAAGTTTGATACAACCGAATAAAATTCTTGGCTACATAGCCAAATTTAACACATAATAAAATTTCGACATGTTCATGCACCGATACAAGAACGATGATCTCATGTGGAGGGGTCTTGCGGAGCCGGAGGTGGGTCAAAGTCGTGCTTTAGGATCTTCTTGTAGAAGATTCATATTGCGATAGGTTCATCCTAGCATATTGAAACATGATCCTCGAATCATCCGTCTACATTCCAAAACTCACCTTCTCTCGTTGCACCACGAGGGCATCGTGCAATCTCTTTTTTTTCTAACTCAATTTTGAGCCAAGCCTCATCACTTTACAATTTTAGCCTTTGTTCATTCAACTCAGACTTCTCCTTCATCATTTCCCCGTCAAACTCAAACTTCTCTCTTTGCAAAGCTAAGGCTGGTGCCAACCTGGGCTATAGGGGCGGGCGGTAGCGGCGCTACCGCCCGGGGCCGGGCGAGAGGGGGCGGTAGGAGGAGGCGGTAGGTGCCGGCGGGCGGCTGCGCTACCGCCCGGGCTGTAGGGGCTGCCGCCCGGCTTGCCGCCCGCATAGGCGGGGCGGTAGCGACGGGGTGGGGCGGTAGGGGGGGGCGAGAGGGGCGGTAGGCGGGGCGGTGGGATGGCAGGCCGGGGCGATAGGGCGGGGCGGCAGGGAAGAGCCGTTGGCTCCCAACGGCTAGCTGACGTGGCGCCCCCCTATTGGTCCACGTCAGCTAGCCGTTAGGGGTATCCGTTGCTGTCCAAAAAAAATGAAAAAAAAATCGAAAAATTTGAAATTTGGAGCTGATCCCTCCTATAAATACCCCCCCCATATGCTGCACTCATTCCACACCAATTTCATCCTCTCTACTCTTCATTTCCACCCTCTCGACGCCATGTCTTCGTCAAGCAGCAGCGATTCGAGCGAGGGACTGGAGGGTGAGATGATCGCCGCAATGCAGGCGGCAATGGAGGCCGAGTACGAGGCGGCGCTCCAAGCGGTGCCAAGACCGCCGCGGCGCCGTCGACAGTTCATCAGGCGTGATCGTGTTGGCGCCGCCGAGCGGCTCTACGACGACTACTTCGCCCCCAACTGCGCTTATCCTCCGAGCTTCTTCCGGCGAAGGTATCGGATGAGGCGATCCCTTTTTCTACGCATTGTGGATAGATTGGGTGAATACTCTCCGTATTTCACCCAAAGAGTTGATGCTCTGAACCGTACGGGTTTTACTCCGCTACAAAAGTGTACTACGGCGTTGCGTCTGTTAGCTTATGGATCCGGTGCTGATACCATAGATGAGTGGCTTAAGTTAGCTAGACAAACTTCGTCAGACTGTCTAGATCGATTCTGTGAGGGCATCATCGACTGTTATGGTGAAGAGTTTTGCCGTCGACCTAACGTCGAGGATACTCAGCGTCTGTTAGCGAAAGCCGAGGAGCGCGGCTTTCCGGGCATGCTAGGGAGTATAGATTGCATGCATTGGCAGTGGAGGAACTGCCCAGTTGCGCATGCCGGTCAGTTCACAAGGGGAGACATCAAACACCCTACCGTAATCTTAGAAGCCGTTGCGTCGTATGATCGTTGGATCTGGCATGCTTTTTTTGGAGTCGCCGGGTCCAACAACGACATCAATGTGCTCAATCAGTCCCCATTGTTCACGGAAGTGCTTAGAGGAGAAGCACCCACAGTGAACTTCACGGTGAATGGACACCAGTACAACTGGGGTTACTACCTTGCCGACGGCATCTACCCCTCCTGGCCGGTGTTCATGAAGGGTGTTACTCTTCCACAAAGTGACAAGCAACGTGTCTTCACTGCTGCTCAATCGTGTTGGCGCAAAGATGTGGAGTGTGCATTTGGAGTGTTGAAGTCTAGATTCAACATTTTAGCAGTTCCCGGACGCTCCTACTCCATGCGCACTCTTGGGTTGATCGTGCGTGCATGTGTCATTCTGCACAACATGATCATCGACGATGAGCGTGGTACCAATTTGGAGAACACCTATGAGACAGTTGCGAGCAACGTCGGGCCTCCAATACATACCAATGCACCACCAAGCCTAGCAGCAAGGATTCAGATGGACAACGAAATGCAGGACTCGCCGATGTATACACAGCTCCAACTGGATTTCGTTGTGTATACATCGGCGAGTCCTGCATTTCGTTGTCCATCTGAATCCTTGATGCTAGGCTTGGTGGTGCATTGGTATGTATTGGAGGGCCGACGTTGCTCGCAACTGTCTCATAGCTGTTCTCCAAATTGGTACCACGCTCATCGTCGATGATCATGTTGTGCAGAATGACACATGCACGCACGATCAACCCAAGAGTGCGCATGGAGTAGGAGCGTCCGGGAACTGCTAAAATGTTGAACCTAGACTTCAACACTCCAAATGCACACTCCACATCTTTGCGCCAACACGATTGAGCAGCAGTGAAGACACGTTGCTTGTCACTTTGTGGAAGAGTAACACCCTTCATGAACACCGGCCAGGAGGGGTAGATGCCGTCGGCAAGGTAGTAACCCCAGTTGTACTGGTGTCCATTCACCGTGAAGTTCACTATGGGTGCTTCTCCTCTAAGCACATCCGTGAACAATGGCAACTGATTGAGCACATTGATGTCGTTGTTGGACCCGGCGACTCCAAAAAAAGCATGCCAGATCCAACGATCATACGACGCAACGGCTTCTAAGATTATGGTAGGGTGTTTGATGTCTCCCCTTGTGAACTGACCGGCATGCGCAACTGGGCAGTTCCTTCACTGCCAATGCATGCAATCTATGCTCCCTAGCATTCCCGGAAAGCCGCGCTCCTCGGCTTTCGCTAACAGACGCTGAGTATCCGCGACGTTAGGTCGACGGCAAAACTCTTCCCCGTAACAGTCGATAATGCCCTCACAGAATTGATCTAGACAGTCTGACGAAGTTTGTCTAGCTAACTTAAGCCACTCATCTATCGTATCAGCACCGGATCCATAAGCTAACAGACGCAACGCCGTAGTACACTTTTGTAGCGGAGAAAAACCCGTACGGTTCAGACCATCAACTCTTTGGGTGAAATACGGAGAGTATTCACCCAATCTATCCACAATGCGTAGAAAAAGGGATCGCCTCATCCGATACCTTCGCCGGAAGAAGCTCGGAGGATAAGCGCAGTTGGGGGCGAAGTAGTCGTCGTAGAGCCGCTCGGCGGCGCCAACACGATCACGCCTGATGAACTGTCGACGGCGCCGCGGCGGTCTTGGCACCGCTTGGAGCGCCGCCTCGTACTCGGCCTCCATTGCCTCCTGCATTGCGGCCATCATCTCACCCTCCAGTCCCTCGCTCGAATCGCTGCTTGACGAAGACATGGCGTCGAGAGGGTGGAAATGAAGAGTAGAGAGGATGAAGTTGGTGTGGAATGAGTGCAGCATATGAGGGGGTATTTATAGGAGGGATCAGCTCAAAATTTCAAAATTTTCGAATTTTTTTCAGATTTTTTTGACAGCAACGGTAACCCCTAACGGCTAGCTGACGTGGACCAATAGGGGGGCGCCACGTCAGCTAGCCGTTGGCCCCCAACAGCTACCCCCTACCGCCCCGCCCTCTCGCCCGGGCCGGCCAACGCCCCGCCCCTCCCTCTCGCCCTACCGCCCCGCCCTCTCGCCCCGGGCCCGCGCTGTCGCCCCGCCTACGCGGGCGGGAAGCCGGGCGACAGCGGCCTGTCGCCGGGCGCCAGCGCCACCGCCCGCCGGCTCCTCTCGCCCCGCCTTCTCGCCTCCTCTCGCCCCGCCACGGGCGGTAAGGCCCCTACCGCCCCTCCCTACCGCCCCGGTTGGCACCAGCCTAAGAATGCATTGTACCGCTCCCACTTATCGTTCTCTTTTTTCCTTTCCCAATTTCTTAATGGTCACATCTTTATTTGAGAAGATATCCGTCCATGTGGCGGACGTCTTACTTGCCACGTCGTCACGAGCCATTATATACTTCTCCCACCTCTTCCCCACCATTCTCTTCCTATTCACTAGGCTTCCACCTTCGGACGAACCATCTTCTTCATCAAGTCTAATAGGTAAGGACAGAGCTCGATCCATCATTTCTCTGCATCTTCTTGGCCGGATTCTTGTGGTCATCATATTGAGAGACCCACTTCGGTCTTAAATTCAACTCTAGCCAATAATAGGACAAGGTGAATGGTTTACTCTCCCCTTGATGGTACAAAGCGGCTGCCAATGTGCACTAGCAAGAAAATAGAAACACAAAATCTATACTTCTTATAAAGCAAAACCCCACTAACATGCATTAATGATTTTTCTATCTCAACATGCAAGCTATCCACATCATCCATTCTTCTAGCCAATCAATTGTCCATGTCACGAATTAATGATTTATCTATCTCAACATGCAAGCTATCCACATCATCCATTCTTCTAGCCAATCAATTTTCCATGTCATCTCCATTTATATTTATTAAAAACTACATGCAAACTACACATTATCCATTTACTAAACCATCTAATTATCCACATTAATAATTTAGAATATATATGATGTAATCAATTAAACTTTGTATATTCACTTAGAAAACATAATGTATCATATCTCTTATAAATTTTGTTTACAATATAGTGTAGATTATAAAGCAATCCCCGCAGCAACGCGCGGGGTATCCTTCTAGTTCAATAAATGGTATAGACATGCATGGAATCGCATATGAAAAAAATTAACGCAATACTTACATAGCTATCGACATTTACACCGCTTTGATTCCTATTGATCACTTGTGTGTGGAAACCACAGAACTTATCTACGAACTCTTGGATGGATGCTCATCTATGTTGGAGGGAGCTTGCATTGCGGTCAGATACAATTATGACGTACATGACCGATCTAATCATTCATATGTCTCGCATATCATATGTCTCCTTTTCTATTCATTATGAATAGAGACGCCTTGTGTAAGTATTATATTTCAAAAGAAATCCTTCCCTTGTTTTGCACCAAGATCCCAACTTCGTCTTCTTTTAGTTTCATGAATGGATAATTAAAACTTGCATTCCTTTCTAGCATATTCTTGATTAAATATCTCACTTGCAATATCTTATAGACAAGTTATACAGTGCTTACTAGAACAATCCGTGTAAACATAAAACTCATGCCACGGGAGATTAAATCTCATCGTAGTCATTCCCTTGAACTTGTAAACAAGTCAAGCCTCCATGGATGTATACATCAATTTTGTTTACTTGTCCATTAACGAAAGGTAGGCTCTATGCCATTGTTAAGGAGCATAAAACTCGACACCAAGTTCCAAACTTAACTTTCATGTATTGAGTCTATCCGGATTTTATGGTATTTAGCCATATCTTTGGAGTTAGGGTCCATCACAGCTTTTCTTATATCACATTCTCATTATTACGAAACAATAATATTATGATCTCTTGAGTATTTAAACAATTTTCCGATTAAATTAATCTAAGTATAAATCATGAGTATGACGTAAACAGACTGATACTTGACCATATTATCGCATACTACATTGATGGTAGAAACATCTACGCAAACTACTAGTACTGCACATATAGAAGTAAGCATGAGAGGAATAAGCGTGTTATGCCCTCCAATCGGCCAGTTGGCCGTAGCAGTAGCAGAAGCGGCAACAGCCGCAGCAGCGGCGGCGGCCTCGTCGGCATCAGCCTTCTCAACAGCAAGTTGTTCAGCGTCGGAGGACATGGCGATGACTTAGGCGCCGCTGAAGTAGACGATGTAGAGGCGATCAGTCGCGTAGAAGACGTTCCCCAGAAACCTAATCGCCCCTCTCCCGTACAAGATCTGGAGATGCGGGGTTTTGGAGGCCTGCTCTCCTGTCAGCCCGTGTACGCGGTAGACGGGATGAGATCACCAGCGGCAACAAAAAAAAGAGGAACGATAATGGGCGCGAGGAGGCAGAATGCATGAGTCGTGTTTTCTGAGTCCGTCCGAGCCTCCAATATATAGGCACGTCTGGGTAAGAGAACGGTCTAGCACACGTTAATGACGTGTTAATTAGCAGCCGTTTTCATGCAATAATAACGGACGCCGCGCCGCGCCGCGTCATGACATGGCGAGGCGGGCGGCGGAGGAGGAGCGCGCGTGTGGAACACCTCACCTCCTTTCTCTTCATACCAACTCATATTAGTGGGAGGAGAGCTCACCCTATAAGCTGGTCCAAAACTCTCCCAGCTAGCAATGTGGGACTAAAATTCCACCACTTGCTATGGCAGCATGGTACTTTAGGGATAAAATGGAAATTGTCTAGTGGGCCTAAAGCCCACCCCAAATTTCAGCAACCCCCACCAGATACTGAATGCCCATGGTGTTGTTCTCCGTTCTAATCACTGTTTTAATATACCGAAATTTTCAGTGGTGACCCGTTAAGGTTGAACATCCACCTAGAGAAAATAACTACACTCCATGACAACTGAACAATGGCTTCAATTATCAGTTTGGCGTAATGTAGTTTCACGTCTTGTCAGTACTAGGCCACCGAAGGCTAACCCCTCGGGTGGAGCCTATAAGTCACACTCCTGGCCTATTCATGAACTTACTAGAGATCACCCAATCTTATAGATTGTGACCAACAGTCGGTCTCATATAGGTGTGTTCCTCCAAAAATCTCTTTGTAGGGTAGCATCTTGCTTATACAAGCCTTGGAACATATTAAGACAAAAGTCAACCTGCCATATAGTTTCTGAGAGTATTGCATCTTCAGCAGAGTGAGTTAGTAAAATTACTCTCCTCGGTTAATCACTAGCTTGTTTCCCAGGTCCTACTTCACGGGATCTCCGATCACATAGGTTGGTTCACTGCCGTGGTAACTCATGTGGGTCTCATACACATCTCCCTCGATGCACTTTCTATCACAACATGTGGTATCCCTTTAGTAAAGGGGTCTGCCATATTCTTAGCCGACTGGATATAATCCACCGCGATCACTCCGGAGTTTCTTAAATGTCTAACAACTTTTAATCTCATTCTTATGTATTTCGTGGACTGCGCATTGTCCTTTCAACGTTTCACCTTGATAATCACTCTTATATTGTCAAAATTCATAAGGATAGCCAGTACTGGCTTTTCAACCACATACAAGTCCATCAAAAGATCTCTAAGCCATCCTACTTCGACATAAGATGTGTCTAATGTTGTTAATTCTGCTCCCATTATCAATCCCGTTAAAATCGTTTGCTTGCAAGATTTCTAAGAAACAACACCACCTCCAAGGGTAAACACATACCCCGTTGTGCCTTTCATCTCATCAGCATCAGAGATCCAATTCGCATCAGAATACCCTTCAAGTACCAAAGGGTATCAATTATAGTGAAGTCCATGATTCACGGTACCTTTCAGATAGCACAAAATTCTTTCAACAGCTTGCTAATGCACATCACACGGATTGGAAACAAACCGGCTTAGTTTGCACACAACAAACATGATGTCAGGTCTCGTAGCACTCGCTAGATACATGAATGAACCAATTACTTGAGAGTATCTCAGATGATTCTTAGTTGTCCCTTCAAACTTTCGAATCTGCACACTAAGATCATATGGTGTTGGAGAAAATTTGCAGTCCGAATATCCAAAACGACTCAAAACCTTCTCAACATAATGGGATTGCAGAAGTGTAATCCCACCCTCATTGTCTCTCAACAGCTTGATGTTCAAAATAACATCAGCCACACCAAGGTCCTTCATCTCAAAGTTCTGAGATAGAAATGACTTAACCTCCTCGATTACTTCGAGGTTCGTCCCAAATATCAGTATGCCATCAACATACAAACACGGTATAACTCCTTCACCTCCACCATGGCGATAGTATACGCATTTGTCAGCCTCATTTACAACAAAAACAACATATGCTAAAGTTGTATTGAACTTCTCATGCCATTTCTTAGATGCTTGTTTCAGCCCATATAAAGATTTCAGTAACTTACACACCTTTTCTTCCTAGCCATCTATCACAAAGCCATCTGGCTGTTACATTAAATATCCTCGTCTAGCTCTCCATTCAGGAAAGCCTTCTTAACGTCCATCTAATGTACGAGAAGACCATGCAAGGCAGCCAACGAGAGTAATACTTGAATGGTGGTCATTCTGGCCACAGGTGAATAAGTATCAAAGAAATCTTCATCTTCTTTCTGGGAATAACCCTTGGCCACAAGGCTAGCCTTGTACTTTTCAATCGTACCATCGAGTCTAAGCTTCTTTTTGAACACCCACTTACATCCCAATGTTTTACAACCATATGGACGTTCAGTGATCTCCCATGTCCTGTTAGCCATGATGGAATCCATCTCGCTACGGACTGCTTCTTTCCAGTAGTCAGTATCTGGAGATGCATAAGCTTCTGAAATAGAAGTGGGGGTATCATCCACAAGGTACACAAGGAAGTCATCACCAAAACACTTTGTAGTCCTCTGTCTCTTGCCCCTACCAAGGGTTTCATCGTCGTCCTTCTCGGGAATTTCATCATGTGTTTGTTCATAATGTTTCATAGGAATGACTGGCTCAGGAGTCTCCTCTGATTCCAATCTAGAAGTGTTTTGCATATCTCTCATAGGAAAAATATCCTCAAAGAATGTATCATCTTTAGACTTCATAATCGTACTGCCCTGCACGTCAGGTACCTCAGATTCCACTACTAGAAATCTATAACCAACACTATTCTTAGCGTAGCCCAAATTAACGCAATCCACAGTCTTTGGTCCAGTTTACTTTTATTGGGATCGGCACATTAACTTTCGCCAAGAAGCTCCAAGTACGTAAGTACGAGAGTGTTATTTTTCTCTTCTCTTATTTCTCATAAGGAGTGATCTTATTGTCTTTTGTCAGAACTTTATTCAGGACATGACATGATGTCAATATAGCCTCCCCCACCATGCCTTGGAGAAACCCGATGTATCTAACATGGCCTTAACCAAATTTGTTAGAGTACGGTTTTTCCGTTCGGCAACTCCAGTTAATTGAGGTGAATAGGAAGATGTCCTTTCATGAATAATACCATGTTCCGCACAGAAAGAATCAAACTAATTAGAGAAATACCCTCCACCACGATCTGACTCGATTCGTTTAATTTTATTTTAAAATTGATTCTTAACTTTTGCCTTATAGATTTTAAAGTAGTGTAGAGCCTCATATTTAGTGTTTAATAGATATACATAGCAAAATCTAGTGGAATCATCTATTAACGTCATGAAGTATCTATTTCCACCTTTAGTCAACACACCACTCATTTCACAGAGATCAGAATGTATGATTTCTAACGACGTCAAGTGGCTCTTCTCCGTAGTCTTGTGGGGATTACAAGGTTGCTTTGCTTGAACACACGAACAACACTTAGAACCTTTGGCTAAAGTGAAATTTGGAATTTAATTTAATTTTACTAACTGCGTCATGCAACCGAAACCAATGTGACAAATACTTGAATGCCAACCCTCTGTTCAATCAGCACTTGAATGAATATTGTTCACGACTTTATTACAGAATTCCGCAAGAGAAAAGCGGAACAGACCTCCGCACTCATAACCTGTTCCAACAAACACTCCATATTTCGTTACAACTACTTTATTAGACTCGAAAACAACCTTAAACCATTCTCTACATAAAAGGGAGCCACTAACGAGATTCTTCTTGATGGCGGGGACATGCTGCACAAAGTATATAAGCACTTGCGCCATTCCTCGTCAGTACAGACCTGTTCCCTGTGACCTGATAAGAAGAAAACAATGAGATATCAGCACACACATGAATATTTGCACCCGTGTCAATCCATCAATCTGTAGATTGACAAACTGAAAATACAGTAAACAAATTACCGTATCTCAATTGATGTGATTGCAACCAATTGCCGAAATTCGTCAAGTGGAGCCGTGAAACAAAGGCGTTAGTCTGGCCGGGGTTTTGGGAGCGTACAATATTCTTGTGTTCCTCAATGTACGGAGCCACCAAGATGGAATTTTGTAGAACTGTGTAGTGTGCTTGAGTGAAAGAATGCCCGTCCATACATATTTTTGATTTCTTTCCAAGCGTGACTTTTCCACTAAGTCTACCCTCGTGCCGTGATTGAGAAAGACTAATCGACTTAAGGTCATGAACAAAGTCAACACAAAACTCAATGATCTCCTCTGTTCCATAGCCCTTGGCGATGCTTTCTTCTGGCCTAGCACGGTTACGAACATATTTCTTTACAACTCTCATGAACCTCTCAAAGGGGAACATATTATGTAGAAATACATGACCGAGAACGAAAATCTCTTCCACTAGATGAACCAGGAGGTGCGTCATAATATTGAAGAACGATGGTGGGAACACCAACTCGAAACTGACAAGACACTGTACCACATTATTCTGTAACCGTGGAAGATCTTCTGGATTGATTACCTTCTAAGAGATTGCATTGAGAAATGCACATAGCTTCACAATTGGTAGTCGAACATTATCCGGTAGAAGCCTCCTCAATGCAACCGGAAGCAACTGTGCCATAATCCCGTGACAATCATGAGACTTGAGGTTTTGGAACTTTTTCCCTGCCATATTTATTATTCCATTTATATTCGACGAGAAACCATACGGGACCTTGATACCGCTCAAGCATTCAAAAAAGATTTTCTTCTCTGCTTTGGTAAGAATGTAGCTGGCAGGACCTTGAAACCGTTCTAGATGCAGTCCTTATGGGTCTTTCATATGTTGCTGGTCCTCCCGTGCTTTCGATGTATCTTTTTTCTTCCCATACACGTCCAAGAAGCCTAGAAGGTTCACGCAAATATTCTTTGTTACATGCATCATGTCGATTGTAGAGCGGGCCTCTAGGAATTTCAGATAGGGTAGATCCCAAAATATAGATTTCTTCTTCCACATGGGTACGTGTCCGTAAGTGCCATTTGGAACAGATTGTCCGCCAACCCCATTTCCAAAGATTACTTTTAAATCCTTGACCATATCTAATACATCAGCACCAGTACGTTCTGGAGGTTTCGGCCGGTGGTCTGCCTCACCGTTGAAATGCTTGATTTTCTTTCTTGCGCGATGCTGTTTTGGAAGAAATCAACAATGTCCCATATACACATTCTTGTAGGTCAAATATATATACTTTAAGTCTCATCTAAATAGTGTGTGAATGCATTGTATCCCTTGTTTGACTTTCATGTAAGGTTACTAAGAGCAGGCCAATCGTTGATTGTTATGAACAACAACGCTCATAGGTCAAATGGCTCCTGTTTGTGCTCATCCAAGACACGTACACCAGGTTTGTCTCACAACTGTAAAACTTCGTCAACTAATGGCCTCAGGTACACATCAATGTCGTTGTCGGGTTGCTTCGGGCCTTTGATGAGCACTGGCGTCATAATAAACTTCCGCTTCATGCATAACTAAGGAGGAAGGTTATAGATACATAGAGTCACGGGCCGGGTGCTATGGCTGGAGCTCTGCTCACTAAAAGGATTCATGCCATCTGTACTTCGACCAAACCTTAAATTTCTTGTGTCACCAGAAAAATCTTTGAACTCCCTGTTGATATTTCTCCACTGCGACCCATCAGCGGGGTGTCTCAATATCCCGTCTGACTTACGTTCCTCTTTGTGCCATAGCAACAACTTGGCATGCTCTTTGTTTCTAAACAAATGTTTCAACCATGGTATTATAGGAGCATACCACATCACCTTGGCAAGAACCCTCTTCCGAGGGGGATCGCCCTCAACATCACCAGGGTCATCTCGTCTGATCTTATACCGCAATGAATTGCATATCGAGCATGCATTCAAATTGTACTCCGGACTGCGGTAGAGGATGCAGTCATTGATGCATGCATGTATCTTCTGCACCTATAAACCTAGAGGGAAGACAACCTTCTTTGATTCGTACGTACTGGCGGGTAATTCATTGTCCTTTGGAAGCATATTTTTCATAATTTTCAGCAACTTTTCAAAACTCTTATCAGATAAACCAGACTCTGTCTTCCATTGCAGCATTTCCAGTGTGCCAACCAGCTTTTTCAGACATTTTTCACAAGTTGTATACAACAACTTTTTGTGATCCTCTAACATGTGATCCAACTTCTCCCTCTACTTTTCACTCTCACAGTCACTCTATGCATCAGCAATGGTCTGACCAAGATCATCAACGGGCTCATCATGTGCCTCTTTTTCAGACATTTTTCACAAGTTGTATACAACAACTTTTTGTGATCCTCTAACATGTGATCCAACTTCTCCCTCTACTTTTCACTCTCACAGTCACTCTATGCATCAGCAATGGTCTGACCAAGATCATCAACGGGCTCATCATGTGCCTCTTTTTCAGACATTTTTCACAAGTTGTATACAACAACTTTTTGTGATCCTCTAACATGTGATCCAACTTCTCCCTCTACTTTTCACTCTCACAGTCACTCTATGCATCAGCAATGGTCTGACCAAGATCATCAACGGGCTCATCATGTGCCTCTTCTTCAGCTTCCCCCATGAAAGTATCATCGTATTCAGGGGGGTAGTTGTCATCATCCTCTTCTTCTTCATTATCTTCCATTATAGCCCCTCTCTCACCGTGTTTGGTCCAACAATTATAGCTGCGCATGAAACCGAACTGAGACGGGTGGATGTGAAGGATTTTTGAGTCAGAGTAATCATTCTGATTCATAGAAACACTACATGGACAGAATATAAAACCATTCTGCTTGTTCGCATTAGCCACACGGAGAAAATCATTCATGCCATTAATGAACTCGCCAGAGCACCGATCAGAACAGTACATCCATTGCCGTGGCATCTGCGTTATTGTATAAGTATATTAAATGCAATCACGATGCCAAAATTAGTACTTAGGTGAAAGTGCATGGTTCCCCCATATGTGGTTTTGGTAATTAATGACAATCCTTATGGACTAATGTTTGCATTGAGTTATCCTTGTAGATCTTGTCCATAGGAAATAATGGAGTTCATGTGTTGAACTCTATTAGCTTCCTTGATGGCCATTGTTATGTTTATGGATTTATATGAAGAATGGTCATGGTTTGAGTTGAGCTTATTGCTAGTGTGTCTTGAAGAAAAGGATTAGGTATCTTTCATTATCTTCTTCAAGACATCATCTTTATAAGTGAGAAGCAAAGATACAAGGTTGATCAAGCAAGCGATCAACACACAAAGCTACAAGTTGTACCAAGTGGGATTGTGTATCTCATGGTATGGTAAGCAATTGTCGATATAGTTTTGTGAACTAACCCATGATATGTGTGTGTAGCATCTCTATGTGTGGTTAGGTATCTTTCCATGGGCATGAACCAAAAGGAAGATTTCCTATTGCCCATGGTCTTTGTCATCGTCAAGCGGTGTTCGTCATCTAGCTTGACGTGGAAGCTCAAGTGAAGCATCTAGAAGATATCCTATGCTTGATGCTTGCCACCCTTTTGGAGATTGTGGCCTTGTGAAGATTTGCCGAAGGGTCTCTCCCATAATGGCGTATGGGGGAGCTAGTCTCTCCCATAATGGTGTATGGGGGAGCAACTTGCAAGTCTTCATGAAGCGGAGTTTGTGCTAGCAAGCGCAATCAAGAAAGAAGATCCAACTTGAGAGAGTCAAGATCGTCATCATCTAGCTCAAGTGGAATGCTCAAGGCAAAGGTATAATCTTGATAGGTTTTCTATTTTACCGGTCTCGTGTCTTTGGGAGACCGGGTTATAGGATAGATAGTCGTACTATCAAGAGGGGCTCTCAAGTGAGTAAATCGATCGAATCGTTATGGAGAGCTCAAACCTTTGCATACTTTGCATATCTTCTTTCTTGGTTCTTATTTGGCTTTTGTCTCCTTTGGGTTTTAGTGCTTGTCGTGATCTTCATGACAAGCCGTGGTTTCTCGAAAACGGATTTCGTAAGAAAAACTTGTTGCGTTTTCGGTGGTGGAAATATTCCGTTCGTCTTTGAGAATGTTCCCACACCTTCCATGTGTGGTAACTTCTCCATACTTTGAGGTATCAATATTTTCACTTTTTGTTTGGATACTCCTTGCTGTTATCTTTCCATTGCAATTGGATTTACCTCGTTCGGAGTTCATTTGCAAAAGTTATGGGGTTTCTAGTTCAGCCTCTCTGTTCTGGACTCAACCGGATTATTCTAGCCGGATTATTCCGGGCAACCGGATATTCCGGTTAGGGTAGTTTTGGTCCATATTCGGGACAGAGAGGAGCCGGATTATTTGGAACCGGATTATTCGGAGGAACCGGATATTCCGGTTGTGGAGTTTGTTGCGAAAAATGGCTAAGGACTCGAAGCTTGGAGCTACTGGAGTCAACCGGATTATTTGGTCCGGATTATTCATCCTGGACCGGATATTCCGGTTGCTGCGAAAAATGGCTAAGGACTGGAAGCTTGAACCTTCTGGAGTAAACCGGATTATTTGAACCGGATTATTCGGGGCATACCGGATATTCCGGTTTGGGCAGTTTTCAGACCAATTTGCTCACTGACATGGACCGGATTATTGGTACCGGATTTTTCCAAGGGGACCGGATATTCCGGTTAAAGTCAACAGGTTTCGAGCAGATCTTGAGACCGGATATTCCGGTCCAAACTTGGACCGGATATTCCGGTCCCAGATTCCTGCACAAACGGCTAGTTTTTGTGGGGACCTATTTAAGGGGGCTTTCTTCCCCATTGGTCCCCAAGTCTTCCAAGCACGTTTTTCCCCTTCTCTCCCACCATTGTTGACCTTGGAAAGCTTGCCCCTCTCCCAATCCCTCCTATGATTCTTGCATATCTTTGAGGGAGAAGGTAGAGGAGATCTAGATCCACATTTCCACCAATCCATCTTCCTTCTTAGTGAGGGAAACTTAGTAGATCTTGATCTTGGAGTTCTTGGTGTTTCTCCTCCATTGTTCTTCCTCTCTTATTCCCCCATAAGCATTTGTTGCTTTGTTGGAATTTGAGAGTGAAGGATTTGAGCACTTGTGCTCTTGCCATTTGCATCGGTTGCATCGGTTTGCTCTCTCCACGAGGATTCGTGGAAGTTGAAAGTTTGTGAGCTTGTTACTCTTGGGTCTTGGACCCTAGACGACTTGTGGTGTTCTTGGGAGCCTCCAATTGAGTTGTGGATGCGTGCCCCAAGATTGTGGTGACACCGAGAGCCTCCAATTGAGTTGTGGATGCGTGCCTCGGGTTTGAAGGTTGCCATATAGTGGAAGGTGAACTAGGCCTTTGTGGCGGGGTTCATCGGAGAATAGGGTGAGGCCTTTGTGGCGTTGAGTAGGCCTTCGTGGTGAGCTCACACCCCTCCAACGAGACGTACTCCCCTTTGTGGGAGGAACTCGGGAATACATCATCGTCTCCGTGTGCCTCGGTTATTTCTATACCCGAGCTTTTTACTTATGCAATTTACATTGTGATAGCCTTCGAGCTTGAAGTTATATATCTTGCTATCACCTTGTTACTTGTATTGCTTAGCATAAGTTGTTGGTGCATCTAGTTGACCATAGAATATTTAGGTTGTATGCTTGTTAATTTAAACACCTAGTTTATTTCCGCATTTAGCAAGCCTTAACCGGAAAAGTTTTAATCGCCTATTCACCCCCCCCCCTCTAGGCGACGTCGTTGTCCGTTCAATTGGTATCAGAGCCTCGTCTCTCTTTATTAGGCTTTACATCCTAGAGAGTACGATGTCGTTTAGAGAAATAGAACATGATCCCGCTTTTATATTCTATGGTAGAAATTATGATGCTTGGAAAATTCGCATTCTTAATTTTCTTGAGGACATGGGTCCAAAGTATGTTAAGAGAATTGTAGATATGGATTTTCCTCCTCCAAAGAATTCTCAAGATTTATCTTTAGAGGATGAGGAAAATTCTTATCTCGATACTCTTGTATCTAATGGTCTCTTGTGTATTTTGAGCGATGTAGTTATTCAATCAATCATGCCTTTTCGGAACGCTCATGAGCTATGGACAAAACTTCAAGATATATATGATGTGTCCAACATTATTGAGGATGATTGTTCTCCATCCACTTCCGGCCGTGATGAGTTCACGTCTTTCTCCACTCCACCTACATGTGATTTGTCACAAGGTAATGATATGGTGAGTGGTGATAGAAATTGCATTGTGGATAGTGAATTTGCTATTGACTATACTCCATCTCTATCCCATTGCAATGATCTATCTTTGGACTTAATATCTTCTAGCACTCAAAATTCCATAAATGCTAGTGATGATAGTCCTTGCATATCATGTAATAATTGTTTAACTAAATCTCATGATGATATGCTTCCTATGTCTTGTTTTCATAAAAACAATGCTTCCATTTCCTCTAGTACTTGTGTGACTAACAATGTAGAGGAATCCCATATTGTGGTGGAACAAGACATGGACCTTATTGGTGCTTCAAGTCAATCTTCATCTTCGCCATCCATTTCTCATATGTGCCTTATGGCTAGGGATTCAAAGGTATCTCCACCTTTGGAACCCACTACATCTTGTGATGATGAGGATGAGGATATATTTTATGGAGAGTTTGAGGACGAAGCCTCCTTAATGGAGAAGGGTGAGTTGGTTCTTCTTGATCTCCCTAAAGGTAGTAAAGCTATCACTCCTTTTAGTGAAATATTGGCTTTTGCTATTTATAGCGCTAAAATCATTGAAACTAAAGGTGAGATTGAAAGAAGTGATGCCGATGAAAAGGCATCCCTCACTATGTCTCTTGAGGAAGAGTATGAGCTCCGAGTTACTCTTGAGGAGAAACTTGAATCTATTGAGGAGCTCTATAATGAACAAATAGCCTATCTCACTAAAGCACGTGACCATACCCATGCTAAATATAAAGTGCTTAAAAATGAAAAGGTTGAATTTGTTGTTGGCAATGCTAATCTAATTGAAGAAAACTCTAGGTTAAATAATGAGCTTGCCAAGTTATCTTCTTCTATTTCAATTGATGCTTGTGCTACTAACTCCACGTCTTGTGAAGCATCTATTTTGAAGGAGAATGTTGAGCTAAGGGCTCAACTTGAGCTAATGACTAGCAAGTATGGGAAATTGGAAGAAAGTCATGAAAAGCTATCTAGCTCTCATGAGGATCTTCTAGAATCCCATACCAAGCTAAAATTAGCTCTTGAGGCTATCACTACAAAGGTAACATCTTGTGAGCCTCATGTGGTTACTAGCACAATATCTTCTAATAATGATATATTGACTTGTGCTCGTATTAGTAATTCATCCTCCCATAATGTTTCTACATCTTGTGATGAATTGCTTTCCTTGCCTTGTTGCTCTAACAATGAAGCATCTACTTCCTCTAGCTCTTGTGTTGATTCTAACCATGTAGAGGAAATTAAAGAGCTCAAGGCCCAAGTCACTTCTTTGAAGAAATACTTGGAAAAGTGTCATGAAGGGAGTTCCACACTTGACAAGATGTTGAGAGTGCGAAGACTTCCCAATGACAAGAGTGGACTTGGATTCAACTCCAATCTCAAGAACAAGTCCATTATTGACAAGAAGAAGGGCCAAGAACAAGAACAATATTCGGCCAAGATTATTTGCTTCAAGTGCAAGACTCAAGGGCACCATGTTAGATCTTGCCCTTTGAAGAAGAAGCCTCTTAGTGAGAAGCAACTAGGGAAGCAGCCTCTTGTTCAATCTCATGCTCAACCACGAGTTGAACAACGGCCACCTCCTAACAAGACTCAAGCCAATGCTCCTCTTGTTGAAAAGCCTATTGAGAAGAGAGAAAAGAGTCGATGTTGCTACCTTTGTCGCAAGAAGGGACATTTTGCTTCTTCATGCACTAATGGTACATTATCCAACCCTATCCTTGTTGATGATGTTTATTCTATTAGGAAGGATAATGTGGGCAATGTGTTTGCCAAGTATGTTGGTACTCCAAGTGGTTTCAAGAAAAGAAACATTTGGGTTGCCAAACCTATTGTGACTAACCTCTTAGGACCCAACTTGGTTGGGGACCAACAAGCTCAAACTTGATCAATAGGTGGTGTTGGAGGGCATTGGAGACTTGGCTATTTTTATGAAGAATTAAGGGATCTTCATCAATTATATTTCCTCATGCCAAGTCACTTGGATTATATATATCTCTTACCCAATGTTCCTCCAAGCGGTAACTTGTATTTAAATCTATATACAATTGAAAGTTGCTTGCTCCCTTGCATATGTTAGTTTTGTTTCTAGCATGTGTTTGTATATATTGTGCTTCCTACTTACCTATCTTGAGTAATCTAGTTATGTTTGTTGGTTTGCACTCCATGTACTTGTGTTCTTTGTGTTGAGCCTTCATTGCTATTGTTTCTTATCTTAGTTGGCTCTTTGGGAGATTAATGGACTATCCCATTTTGGGGGAGTAATATGCTTTGCACTTTACTATCCTAAAATGTGTGTACATGAGGAATACCACTTAGTGTTGATATATCAATATTATCTTGTCTCTATATGGTATGTCTTCCTCATGAGAAATTCAAATTCTAATGTCCATTAACTTTCTCTTGTTGGATTTATTTTTGCCTCTTGTTGATTTCAATGGATTATCACATTATGGGGGAGTAATAAGCTATGTGCATATTACAAGCCTAGAAAATGTGAACATGTGAGGTATTGCCACCTAGAGTTGGTATTCTAGTTATCTTGTTCCTAAGTGGCATGTTGCTCAAACAAGTTCCATATTTGCTTAAAATATCTTGTGTCTCTCTTCTTTGGTATCTTGTTTGTAAGAGAGTTTCTTGTTGCCTTACTTTTTCAAGTTTTATTGGAAGCCTTGAAGAATCTCTATCTAAGCATGTTTTTTTATTCCTATCTTTTACCACATGCTTATGTTTTGTGAATATGATTGTGAACAAATCTACCACCGAGAAATATCTCCATACATCTCTTGTCTTTGACAAGTTATAATAATTTGTGGTAACGTTTATTGATCATATTTACTTTGGCCTTTTCTCTAAAATTTCCTTGTTTCTTGCCAATGATTTGTTTGTTTCAAACTCATTTGTGTCTTCCTTGCTCTACTCAAAAAAAAAAATTGTTTTATGCTTTATTGAGTTAGGAAAAGCAATGATCCATTCTTGTGCACTTATGGTCAAAGTCATACTTCTTTGGGTTGCACTATTCTTGGGGAAGCTATCCTACATTGAGTAGATTACCGTTCTTTATTTTGGTATTGCATTTAATTGATTTTATTTAAACATGACTAGTGTTTGAATAGTATATATGGAGAGTAATGATTCCATTGTGTGCATTTTGTATTCAAATGCAAGATCATAAATAATGCACTATTATTGGAAGAACTATCCTATATGCGTTTGAACACTTGTTGTCTTTAAATTTGTTTGTTTTCCCAATGACTTGTCTCTTTGGAAGACAAACACTTTTCGTGTTGGTACTTTGTGTGCTATCATGAAAAGTGTAGAGGGTTTGTTCACTCTTTTATATTTTTTGGTATCCTCTCTTTGTTGGTTTCCTCAATCATGTGTTGATTTGGGTCTTGATATATTTTGGACAATTCTCTTTCTTTTTCACTCTTGTGAGTGGCTTCTTGGTTTAATTATTTCTTTGTCCAATTTGTATCTTGTTTTGGTTCTTGAAAGTTTTGTGCATGCATATTTACTATATCTTTTGGCATGCTTACTTTCGTTGATCCAATATATAGGATAAACTCCATCAAATCCTAAATGGCTAAGATGTGCATGATATTCAAATTCATATCAATATGCACATATTTATGTGGAATTTGTCCTATGTATTGTAGTTGTTCTAACTACTTTGGACCCAATGAGTTTGGGTACCATTTTGTACTTGAATTTTGTTTTTAGGTACAATGGAGATACTTTGGTTGCTTGCTCCATTCATAAGGAAGGTGTTCTCACCATGGTATTATAGGAGTCAAGCTTCGATGATTATCAAACTCGCATCCTCTTCATCACCAATGTCGTCTCGGTAACAAGTATCTATCTCATGCATACATTTCTAGCTTTAAACCTTGTGTAGGTTGCTTCTTGGCATGATTTCCTTTTGTTGCATTTCATTTGGTTCTTGCAAATGTCTTATCAAAAGCATCTTAATTGCAACTATGAGTAAGCCGAGATGATTACATACTAAGGGGATATTTATAGTCATTGTCATGATTCACCAATCCCGAGTATATTAATCTAGCAACTTCTACTTGAAGTCTCTCATATGCAATATTGATAAATTCTCAAAAACCATTTGAATCTTTTGTGATATGCGTTACCTTTATCGAAGCATTCCAACTATCACTTTTCCCTTGTGATATTTGTGATTCTTTGATGAGTTTTGTGTGTTCATCTATATCCCCTTAAGATTAAACTAAGCTTAGTGCTTTGCTTTCAAGCAAAAATCTTATTGGTATATTAATGAACCTCTCTTGGATATCATGTTCTTCACTTTTGTACCTATTTTGTGTGTGCATGTTTCTTTGTGGATATATATCTTTGTGATTGTTTTCCACTTAGAAACTTATACACACGATAATAGTTACATCTTTAATTGATATTCTATTTCTTTAGTGACCACATTTTATTACTTTATATTCCTTTGTGGTTCCTAAAAGGCACAAGCTTTGCTTTTGGTTTGGTATTCCTTTTGCATCTTAATAAGCTTGTGGACCTATGTGCTTTATCATTTGATGGTTTGTGTGTATGGGAAAGACATGATATGCACTATGTGCCTCCTATATTGAAAGACTATGTTGATGATTCTATCATCCTATTAGTCTCCTAAAAATGTTTTTCCTTGTCACACGCATCTATTTCGGTTGAGTAAGTCTTTATTTGTCACTTCTTGATCTTCATTGCTCAACTTTTGTTTGTTTGCAAGTTGCTTTGATTCATTTCCAATCCATTCGCTTGCACTTGTTTGTGTTCAAAATTATCTAGAAGGGAGTGATGATTCCATGTTGTGCACACTATATAGTAATTCAAATCTAACATTGTGCATGTACCTTGGGGAGTTCCCTATTGATTTTCTAGAACACTTGGTTGATCTTATCAAAATAATGATTCTGGTCAATCGGTTTTTCGGATCCTTTGGTTGGTTGCTTCTTTGTGAAAGTATCCTTCAATTTGATTTTTCTTGTAAATCTTTGGATCCTCAATATAGTTTGATCTCCCTCCATCTATTCATAGTTGGAGATATGCACTTGATTTCACTCATATCATGAGGAATGCATACACTATGGGGGAGCTCTTACTATATTGGCCTTCTAACCTTTTTCCCATTTCGGCAATGGATGCCAATGGGGGAGAAGTTTAGAGGGTTTAAGGGAATTGAGGTTCTATGCTTTAGTTTCGTTCTTAAGCATTTGCCTTTCCATGCTATTGCATCCTTGCTCTTGTTTAGCATGTTTGCTTTATTCATCATATAAACCCTCGTAAAAAGGGATTGTCATCAATTACCAAAATGGGGGAGATTGAAAGTGCATGGTTCCCCCATATGTGGTTTTGGTAATTAATGACAATCCTTATGGACTAATGTTTGCATTGAGTTATCCTTGTAGATCTTGTCCATAGGAAATAATGGAGTTCATGTGTTGAACTCTATTAGCTTCCTTGATGGCCATTGTTATGTTTATGGATTTATATGAAGAATGGTCATGGTTTGAGTTGAGCTTATTGCTAGTGTGTCTTGAAGAAAAGGATTAGGTATCTTTCATTATCTTCTTCAAGACATCATCTTTATAAGTGAGAAGCAAAGATACAAGGTTGATCAAGCAAGCGATCAACACACAAAGCTACAAGTTGTACCAAGTGGGATTGTGTATCTCATGGTATGGTAAGCAATTGTCGATATAGTTTTGTGAACTAACCCATGATATGTGTGTGTAGCATCTCTATGTGTGGTTAGGTATCTTTCCATGGGCATGAACCAAAAGGAAGATTTCCTATTGCCCATGGTCTTTGTCATCGTCAAGCGGTGTTCGTCATCTAGCTTGACGTGGAAGCTCAAGTGAAGCATCTAGAAGATATCCTATGCTTGATGCTTGCCACCCTTTTGGAGATTGTGGCCTTGTGAAGATTTGCCGAAGGGTCTCTCCCATAATGGCGTATGGGGGAGCTAGTCTCTCCCATAATGGTGTATGGGGGAGCAACTTGCAAGTCTTCATGAAGCGGAGTTTGTGCTAGCAAGCGCAATCAAGAAAGAAGATCCAACTTGAGAGAGTCAAGATCGTCATCATCTAGCTCAAGTGGAATGCTCAAGGCAAAGGTATAATCTTGATAGGTTTTCTATTTTACCGGTCTCGTGTCTTTGGGAGACCGGGTTATAGGATAGATAGTCGTACTATCAAGAGGGGCTCTCAAGTGAGTAAATCGATCGAATCGTTATGGAGAGCTCAAACCTTTGCATACTTTGCATATCTTCTTTCTTGGTTCTTATTTGGCTTTTGTCTCCTTTGGGTTTTAGTGCTTGTCGTGATCTTCATGACAAGCCGTGGTTTCTCGAAAACGGATTTCGTAAGAAAAACTTGTTGCGTTTTCGGTGGTGGAAATATTCCGTTCGTCTTTGAGAATGTTCCCACACCTTCCATGTGTGGTAACTTCTCCATACTTTGAGGTATCAATATTTTCACTTTTTGTTTGGATACTCCTTGCTGTTATCTTTCCATTGCAATTGGATTTACCTCGTTCGGAGTTCATTTGCAAAAGTTATGGGGTTTCTAGTTCAGCCTCTCTGTTCTGGACTCAACCGGATTATTCTAGCCGGATTATTCCGGGCAACCGGATATTCCGGTTAGGGTAGTTTTGGTCCATATTCGGGACAGAGAGGAGCCGGATTATTTGGAACCGGATTATTCGGAGGAACCGGATATTCCGGTTGTGGAGTTTGTTGCGAAAAATGGCTAAGGACTCGAAGCTTGGAGCTACTGGAGTCAACCGGATTATTTGGTCCGGATTATTCATCCTGGACCGGATATTCCGGTTGCTGCGAAAAATGGCTAAGGACTGGAAGCTTGAACCTTCTGGAGTAAACCGGATTATTTGAACCGGATTATTCGGGGCATACCGGATATTCCGGTTTGGGCAGTTTTCAGACCAATTTGCTCACTGACATGGACCGGATTATTGGTACCGGATTTTTCCAAGGGGACCGGATATTCCGGTTAAAGTCAACAGGTTTCGAGCAGATCTTGAGACCGGATATTCCGGTCCAAACTTGGACCGGATATTCCGGTCCCAGATTCCTGCACAAACGGCTAGTTTTTGTGGGGACCTATTTAAGGGGGCTTTCTTCCCCATTGGTCCCCAAGTCTTCCAAGCACGTTTTTCCCCTTCTCTCCCACCATTGTTGACCTTGGAAAGCTTGCCCCTCTCCCAATCCCTCCTATGATTCTTGCATATCTTTGAGGGAGAAGGTAGAGGAGATCTAGATCCACATTTCCACCAATCCATCTTCCTTCTTAGTGAGGGAAACTTAGTAGATCTTGATCTTGGAGTTCTTGGTGTTTCTCCTCCATTGTTCTTCCTCTCTTATTCCCCCATAAGCATTTGTTGCTTTGTTGGAATTTGAGAGTGAAGGATTTGAGCACTTGTGCTCTTGCCATTTGCATCGGTTGCATCGGTTTGCTCTCTCCACGAGGATTCGTGGAAGTTGAAAGTTTGTGAGCTTGTTACTCTTGGGTCTTGGACCCTAGACGACTTGTGGTGTTCTTGGGAGCCTCCAATTGAGTTGTGGATGCGTGCCCCAAGATTGTGGTGACACCGAGAGCCTCCAATTGAGTTGTGGATGCGTGCCTCGGGTTTGAAGGTTGCCATATAGTGGAAGGTGAACTAGGCCTTTGTGGCGGGGTTCATCGGAGAATAGGGTGAGGCCTTTGTGGCGTTGAGTAGGCCTTCGTGGTGAGCTCACACCCCTCCAACGAGACGTACTCCCCTTTGTGGGAGGAACTCGGGAATACATCATCGTCTCCGTGTGCCTCGGTTATTTCTATACCCGAGCTTTTTACTTATGCAATTTACATTGTGATAGCCTTCGAGCTTGAAGTTATATATCTTGCTATCACCTTGTTACTTGTATTGCTTAGCATAAGTTGTTGGTGCATCTAGTTGACCATAGAATATTTAGGTTGTATGCTTGTTAATTTAAACACCTAGTTTATTTCCGCATTTAGCAAGCCTTAACCGGAAAAGTTTTAATCGCCTATTCACCCCCCCCCCCCTCTAGGCGACGTCGTTGTCCGTTCATTAGGTTTAGGTGCTAACCTCTTGGAACACTCCAATAGAATGGTGACACCACCAATCATGGAGAAAATAGGGATAAAATCGAGCTCGATGGTGAAAAACAGAGTAGATCAAAGAAGCTAGCTAGCTCGAGAATTTCATCGAACACCTCTAGTGCATACAAAATGAAAAGCAAAGTAGCACACACCACCCAACTCCAATGGAAAAACAGAGTACACAGTGAAAAGGCAGGGCCGGTTATGTATGAAACAAAAGACCTCTAGTCCCGGTCCGTAAGTCCTCGCCGCTGTTATAACCGGGACGAAAACCTCTAGTCCCGGGCCGTGTTACGAGCCGAGACTAGAGGTCCCGTTCGGACCGGGACTAGCTCAACGAGACGGATATTACTATTTCGGAGCGATGGAACCGGAGCACTAGTCCCGGTTCGTAATGCAACCGAGACTAATGCTCCGGACCAAAACCCATGTTTCTACTAGTGTGTGTATCTGTGTGCGTCCTCTTCTTGTGGTCATACAAGTGATAAAGGATACTCCCTTAGAAATAGCTTAGGGCATCTCCAGCCGTGTCGCCCCCCAGGGCCCAAAACGCCGCTGTTTTGGTGCCGCCGCCGCGCCAAACGGCGCTAATCTGGAACCTAGGGGGGGCAGGGTTCCCAGTCGCCCCCCAGCCCAACACTCGGCCCAAAATAATTTGAACAAATAGTTTCGACGCAAATTTATTGATTCGACGCAAATTCATAGGTTTTGACAGAAATTTAGCTAAATACATTAAAAAAAACTTACAAACTACGGCAGGCCGAGGCTCGCCGCGATCGCCCGGCCTGGACGTCGCCCTCCTCCTAGACGTCGTCCTCCTCGTCGTCCTCCTCGCAGTCGTCGTAGGCCGGCCTGTTGGAGGGGCCAGCCTCATGGTCGTTCTCGGCGAAGGGCGGTGGGTCGCTTGTCGACGAGCCAGCGCCGCTCCGCCCTGCCCTGCATCCGCAGCCGGTGCAGCTACGCCTACTCGGAGGGATGGCGGTTGCGCCTCTCGCTCTGCAGGGCCACCTTGCGCCGGTCGCTCTCGTACCGCGCGACGAGCGCCTGCTGCTCATTCGACGCCGCGTTTGCGGTGAGCTGCCGGTAGGCCTGGCGCTCCGCCTCCTCCCTCTGGTGGGTTTCCACGGATGCCCGAACGGCGACAGCCTCGGCCGCTGCCGCCGCCTGCTCGATGCCAGCACGGACCCGGTGGAACGCCTCCTCGTTGCGCCAGGTCTCGAACGAGTGGCACAATGCGTGCTGCTCGGGCCAGATTGGCTGCCTCCTGTGCCTCCTCCTGCGCTGCGCCTCCTCCTGCGCAGGTTGCTACTCGGGCGCCGCCTCCTCCTGCGCCGGCTGCTCGTTCTCCTCGTAGTGGAACTCGCCGTCGCTGTGGTCATGCGTCGCGGCTACGGGCCGGCAGTACAACGGTGAGTTGCGGAAGCCACGGAACCGGCGAGGCATCGTGTCTAGGTGGAGTGCGGCGAGGGCGGTGAGAGCGAGTGCGGTGAGGGCGAGGAGGTGGACGTAGAGAATGGGGAGAGCGGCGAGCGGCGATGGGGTCTTTTTGTAGCCTGACGGGTCATTTACTGCGCCGCTGCCGCCAACGCCATTACTCCGGCAACCTTTGACTGGGGCGCATGCACTGGCCGCCCGCCACGCCATTACTCCGGCAGACTTTGACCGGCGCGGGCGCCGAGAAGAAGATCACGGGCGGGGGTTTCTGTTCCCGCGGTTTTCCTACGCGTCACTAACAGTGCTGGCCCGCGTTGGCTGCAGCGCCTTTTCGCCCCCAAGCCGAACCCAGCGGGCTGGGTTTCGCCTGGGTGTCGCGGCGCGAAATAGCGCCGTTTCGGCGCTATTTGGGCTTCTGGGGGGGCCGGCTGGTGCGAAAACAACCTATTCGCCGCTTTCGGCGCTAAAAAGGCCCCCTAGGGGGCTCGGGGGGGGGGGGGGAGGGGGGCGACTGGAGATGCCCTTATAAATTTGCAATATGGGACCAAATTTTAGTCCCGCTTTTAGCATGCATGAATGGGACAAGTGGGCCTTAAAAATTTATAGGAATTGTTGAAATTTACAATAGGGTAGGTCAATATAGCCAAAATTCCAACATCCTAGACGGTCGGCAAAGTGTAGTCCGTGTGAGGTTTTGTTATAATAAGGCAAGTGCTAACTGTTTTGTAGCAAGAAAATTGTTACAACCCTCGCATCATACGATCTGATTAAGTGAATCGCTCCCACGCATGTACCTTATTTTTGACATGTATGCAACATCATATGTAGCAAAAAAAATATTTCTGAAAAATGTACGTCCGATGAGTGTAGCAAAAAATATCTACGAAAACAAAAAAAAAATTATGCATGCAGCATGTGGAGCAATTTCCTGTAGATCCGTGAAATATTTGCGACGTGTAGAAAAATAATGTTGTAGTATTTTAAACATATCGATGTAGCCAAAATCAACAAAGTGTTTAACAAAATCCCCATTGGTCGCATAATTTTTTTTGTTGAAAACCTATATCACTCATGTAGCTAAAAACAAAATCCCCATTGGTCGCACAAAAAATATTGAAAACTCAATTTACCTATGCTTAAGCAACAAAAATGATGAACACATGTAGCCAATCGCAACATCGTATGTAACATTGGCAACATCACAAACCTCCACCATCACGAGTTTGTCGTCCCCTAACTTGCCGACGTCGACCTTCGCCAACAAACATGGCTGATTCTACCTCCCTGACCATGAATCCGCCAAGACAAAGGTCAATTAGAGCAAGATTGGGTTAAAATCCCTACCAATCCGCCTGTGGTCGTCATCTTCTTCGAATCTGGCGGTGTGTAACAAGCTCACTATCCATGGAAAAGCCTTCGAGCTCCTCTACCGAGTCTCTATCTCGCTATCCATGGAGATTTTGGGTGGCGCCGCATGGAGCCCATGTGCGTGAGGGGAGATGCTTGTGCTAGACTGCAAGGAGGGGCACACCTCTCCGGCTGATGGCAGCGGTAGCCACAGAGATGGAGCCCGATGGGGGCAGCGGCAGCGACCTGAGGACCATGCGGCCTCGTGATGCACATGTGAACAAAGGAGGGAGGGGGAGCTGAGATTGCTGGCTATGCTCTCTAGACGACGACGGCGAAAGATGAGTAAGAGAAAGAAGGCGGAGAGAGGCTTGGTCAACGCGCACAACCTGCCACGTGCGCGTATCCGATTGACTGTAGCTACAGCCGGTTGAGATTTAGCATTTCCTTGTTATAACGGTTTTCGTCTAGTTTTACTGTCAATTAACTAGATAATTCTCTTCTCCATAATTAATTAACGAGGAAAATCTTTATGCGGCGCTTAGGAAAAAAGAGTGTACATCAACGGTACTAGCTAGCATATACCGTGTTTAATCATCGGTCCATCAGTGGTGATGACTAAAACGCGGGCGCGGCCCATCTGTACACCTAAAGCTATCGAGGCAGCCCAGGTTATTTATACGTGGGCTATTGCCAATTTAACGAAAGCGGACCATCCCAACACGGGTATCTGCACTCATTTTTTAAATGCATTCTAAAAGTATTTTAAAATGTCAAAAAATCTAAAATAAATTTCACTCATACATCTCGTAAAGACATGTACGCGGCACAAAAGTTTCATTAGAAAAATTCTTTTTATTTTGCTTCCACAAATAAGAGAAATATCGGTGTTAGAAAAACAAAATCATGAGTTTGTCTTTTTCTGCAAAAACTAGTTGCCATGCACGTGCGCACGTCTTTACAATTAAATTAAATGAGATAATTTGCAAAAAAATGAAACTATGAGGTCTATGTGAATTGCTTATTTTGTCTAACTCAATACTGAACACTCATGTCTAAACAATGTGGTAGCGTAACTCATCAACTGCAGGAAAGTGCACCCGGCGGCACACTCTGGCCACACAACGCACCCACGCACACTGCTTTTATCGCAATGCGCATGTGCTCCTCTTGCGACACGCTCCTCCCCTTCCAGCTCCATGTCTCGCTCTGTTTCCCATTGCGCCCGGCACTACTAACAGCGCTGCTGATGATAGGCGAGAATTCCTTCCCGTCACCCTCCTTCCTCGACACCCTCGGCCTCTATCCCACTCGTCGTCTTCCTACTCACTGCCAGCTCGCGTCCGGCCGTCAGCGCCCTGACCTGATCCCCTCTTTTCCTCGCCTCTCTCTCTCCGACAACAACAGTCGGCCACCACGGACTCCTCTCTCCGCCTCTCCTCCTCACGGCCATGGCCACCGGCGACCCTCGCAGTCCGCGCATCCAACTCTTCAACCTCGAGCCCCCCACGACCAAGCTGAGCTCCTCTGTTTCCATCTTACGCGACCAGCTCCGCCACCATGGCCGCCGCATCTTGCTACCTCCACCGCCGCCTCGAGAGTATCCATGGATTTTTTGTCGGTTTGACTTGCTCAGATCTGACGGTATAGTCAAATATTTATGGCATATGAATGTTACTTCAGGTATCAAGAGTCTCTCGAATTCTAAATTCCAAATAAAAAACAAGGCATATCAGTGGATTGTGCTAGACGCTAGGACGGATAGTGTACATGAGGTTCCGGGTCTTTCCTGTTCCGGTCTGATCCAGACTCCTTAGGTGAGTTTGAAGATACCCGTGTAGGCAGATTTGATCGGTTACAGTTGAGCTTTTCCTTTCCGATCTGGAATGCAAAAAGAAACTGGCATGGCCGTTTTCCAGCTAGGAAAGAGAAGAAATGGCCGTCTCCTATCAGAATTCTCCATGTACGTGGCTGAGTGGGTTTCTTTTCTTCCTTGTTTTTCAATGGTACGTTTTGTACGGATACGCTTGGGTTGATCACAATTCTCGTTCACCACCGTGGCTGGTTGTGTTTCCTTTTCTCTCATTTTTAATCATACGTTTTTGGGTGGCCTTACAAAATCACGGATATATATCCAGATCGGTGAGCGGGACACGTGGTATTTTTAGTGTTCGGTTCAACTCAACATTGGGATGACACTAGTAGGGAATTGCCATTCTATGGAATGGATTCTGTGGCGCACCTCTAACTGGTGTGTCGTGGGATAATCACGGCAGATGTTACCGGGGGTAACTGATCTAGGGGCAAGTCGACACAGGTATTTGGGAGAGGGTTTAGCTCGAAGGAAGACATGGCGAAAAGCAATCTAAGAGCCGGAAAACAACTCGCCGGATCTCGATATGATTATACTGGATACTCGATAATAGGTGTTACAGTTATGACCTGAATCTCTCTCAGGCGAAGCCTAGGGGTTGGTTTATATAGTACTCATACCCCCTTTGGCTTGCCATACAAAGCGCTCCTTGAGTCCTGCTCGAACTCTATATACAAACCTAACTTTCCTTACCATAACCCACAATCCGGGTTACGATCCTTACAAGCCCTGGGCCTTTCTGAAGCTTCTTTGTTCTTAGCCGGATTTGGTCCATCCGCCGTTTGGGCCGGATTACACCTGGGAGTTGGCATACCGGGTTACTATCCCCTCATCAGTAGTCCCCAGGATAGCGCGGGCTTCATGAATTCATTCTTGAGGCGCTCGCTATCCCGATAGCTCGATCCTTCCTCGAACGCCTAATGGGCCTTTCCATATTTGAACCCTTGCTCCGAACGCCCACAACGCCAAATCCGCGCGGATAATTACTGTTCCGCAATTTCCGGCTTTCTGGCCGCGGGTGAGCTCACTACCTCCCTTATAAATATCATCAGAGGGTAACCCTAAACCATTCACCTCGTTTCGTCATTTCTTTCTCCTCGCTCCCTCACAGTTCCGGCCGCCGGGCTCACGCGCGCTTCCAGAGATAAGGCCACCTCCGGCCACACCCGACCTCGAGCTCTCCAGCGCCGCCATCGAGCCCCGCCGCCACGCTCTTGTTTCTTCCATCAAGGACTGTGGTGAGACACTCAAGCCGCGCCGCGCACCGGCCTCAGTTCGGACCTCAACTCCTTCGGTAAGCCCCTCTCAATCATCCAACTGAAACCGGCAATTTCATCAATTTGACCAAGATTGGATCTGAGTCAACCCGCGAATCAATTTTAGGGAACCATCAAATTAGTCCGCTTCGATAGTCCTTAGCTTCTTCAAGCACCTGATACGCAATCACCACTCATTTCCGCGCCCTTATTAACCATTAAACTTCATATAAGATTACTTGCAAGTCCTTCGATTCTAGATCCGTTCCGCCTTGTCTTTTCCGCCTGCCGCATTAACACCCGGATAATCCTTCTTTTCCAGTTAATCCCTCCTCAGTAAGGTATGGGCAACCATCCATGTTCACCCAACCCACCTCAATACGTAAGTAATTAACAATCTACTCAACTTCATCCGACACCCGGAAAATCTTCAGCACTTAGCTTCGTAGCGCATTACCCGGGTCTTGTTTTAGCCTTCAACGCCTTGACGTCTCCAAACCCGAATGATTTGATGCTCCGAATCTCACTCCATACATTTCCTGTCCCTTGCAGGTCAACTCCATGGCTCCTAAAAGACAAGGAAGACATCCGGCTTCTGCAAAGGCCCCTCAAACCACTTCTGCCAACTGGGGTCGGTCTTCAACGACAAAGGCCAAGCTAGATGGGATGGCCGAGCTAGGAATCCTTCCTTCTCAAAAGGAAATACATTGGAGGGCTCCTGGCGATGAGACCCGTCCCACTCCTATCGGGAACGAGGTAATTTGCTTTACCGAGCATGTGACCCGGGGATTCCGTCCTCCGGGTCACCCTTTTTTCCGGGAAGTCTTGAGCCACTACGGCCTCCGGGTGTTCGACATAGGGCCTAACTCTATGCTGAACATCACCCACTTCATAGTTTTGTCCGAGTCGTACTTACGCACTCCGCCAAACCTTGTTCTTTTTACCGAATTATTCCAATGCGAACCATGCTATGAGAACGGTAACGGAACGCTTCTTACCTGCGGCGGGGTGTCTATCCAGCGCCGCAAACACTCACTGATGCCACCTCTCAACCTGAACTCTGACGCCAAAAACTGGCAATTATCCTTCTTTTATTGCCACGACACTTCTCCGGACGGTGAGAGGAAACTGCCGGGTTACTCGGAGACCCCCCTCGAGCCGTCCGAGTCTTTTAGTGCTTTCGCTCCTGACTCTGATAGGGAAGCGATTCGGCCCCTTTTGGCCGAACTATCGGCCCTTTCAGCCCATGGCCTTCTCGGACTTAACCTGGTAAAGACTTGGGTGGAGTTCCGGGTTCAACCCAACTCCATCCGCTCAAAGTCGCTGCACGAATACTCGGGTCACGTCACAGATTCCCTTCGCTATTCCACCAAAAACTTCCCTGCCGGTAACACCAACAAGACTATCAAGGGCTTCCTGACGGAGAGACTAGATGTCATAAAGAACACTACCGGGTTATCCCCGTTCACTCGGGAAAACCCCGCCCCAGCGGTAAGACCTGACTCCTTTTTCTCATTTCATTACTTTCATCCCTTATAGCCTCTAACCACCACTTGTGCTTATTTGTTCACAGGATAACGACCCCTTCTGGAAAGTTGAAAATCCTCCTCCTTCTCAAGACCCTGAGGAGGAAAACGAGTCTGCTGACGATGATGAGGGTACTCTCCCATACCCTTCACACCTGCCCCTCACCTGTGTTATTTCTCTTATCTGATACCTATCCGGTTTTCAGGGTCGGGGGATGAAGAGGAGGAAGAAGAAAATGACCCAGAGGCCACCGAGTCTGACCAGGAGCCCCCTGTTGGAAACAAAAGGAAGGCTAGAGGGGTAGTTGAAAAGGTTCCCTTCTCTTCTATGTCTCGTGCGCCTTACTCCTTTGCTGCTATGCATGAACTTAACGAGCGATTATCACATTCACCCTTCTTGAAGGACCCTCTCCCGACTAAACGTAGGGTGACCCGGAATTCTCCGGGGGATGATCCCCTTAACCCGGGTATCTCCACTTCACCCACTCATCGGGCCAGTACCCCTCCAGCTCAACCTTCCCAATCTCCTCAACGTCATCCATCTCCTAATCATCCACTTGCCGGGCAATTTCGCGTGCCGCAGCCAGTGCTCCTGCCGACATCATCCGCCTCCAGCGGCGAGCTTCCCCCGGACTATGCCGTGAACACCGGGTAACTACCTTTACTTACATTTTCTCGTATTAGTTACTTTTCTTTTTTCCGTATATTCCGCCGATCCATGTCCTCCTTCTTGTCTTCAGCGCCACAGTTACGCTGAGCGACCAGGATATTCCTGAACCGGAAGGACAGGAAGAGGAGAAGCCGAGTGATGACATGGACGTTGAGATTGAAGACGAGGCCGAGGACGGAAAAGAAGAAGACCCTTTCAAGGACCCAATTCCACCGAAAACTGCATCACCCCAGCCCTCTGAAGAAGTGGACGAAGACATCATCTTGGAGACCAAGCCGGGCTCTCCTAACCCGGACGTTCAAACGACCCAGGTTTCGACCCCCAGACCCGGAACAGCTCCTCCACAAGAGGGCCAATCCTCCGGCCCTTCTCAACTTCGTCCTGAAGACATGACCTTTGCTCAGATGCTAGATGCCCTTCATACCTTGAAGGGTGACGAAGAAAACTTACTAGATGCCTTAATACTCAAGCACGAGGTAATCCCGACTAACACCAATTGACTCCATATATAGTCCCCAAGTTCCGAGTAAATTACTAGGTAACTTGCTTGGAACTTTGCATAATGTTTCTGGCTGACCCTTCTTCATGCTTCCTTACAGGACTATGTTTCACAGTTGGAGAAGAAACTGGCCAAATCCACCAAGCTTGCTGAAAAAGAAGCGGCCCTTCGTGAAGCTGCTGAGACTGAGGCTCACAGGTGCCAGAAGATGACGAAAAAGTACAAGAAGAGAGCTCGTAAGGCAAAAGGCAAACTGACAACTCTTTCTGCTCAAATTGATGGTGTTTATCGTACCGCAACTGGTAAGATTTTTGAATTTCACCTTTTGTGACTCGGATTACTTTGATTTGAACAACTGCACTTGTTTGCCTACTATCTTTGCTTCTTTTGCCTTTTTTAGCAGGCCCACGTGATGCTGCCCCCGAAGAAGATGATGCTGCCAAGCTTAAAACCATCAAGAATACTCTTCGCCAACTTTGCGGCGGAGTTAGCTGGATACTTGATGAGCTGCGACTGCCGGATGTCAAGCCAGATAATATGAAGAGATTACTGGAATTCTGCTCCACAATCCCCGAGTGGATTTGGCATTGGAAACGATCCTCCTGCCGAGTTGGGGTAACCCGGGGGCTCGCACTGGCTAAAGCATACGCCCCCAAGCTACAACTTGCCAAACTTATGAGTGGATTTCCAGAGTTCAACTTGGATGGGTCCAAGTTTGTGCCAAAGGACTTCAAGGCTATTCAGAAAGAAGTCCGCCATCCGGCTAGCGTTATTGCTGACAGCTTAGAGATTGATGAGGTTCTCCCTGCTTATGATGCTAATGACAAGGTTGTCAAGGCGAACCGCCCCCAGCCTTTTGATATGCTTGCCCGTTGGAAGGAGCAGGCGATCAAGATGAAGGAAGAAGCCGCCAAGAAGGCCGAGGCCGACTCTGCTCCTGCAACTTCTGCTGCACAACCCGGGACTGCTGCCGACCCGAGTGGCGCCGCAACTACTGGTGGCGACAAGGGCAAGGCCAAGATGGATCCTGCAGCTTGAAGTAATGCCTATCATTTCACACACGTCAGCCGGCAAAGCATCGTTAAAACAGTCTTTACTATTCGTTTAAGCAGAGCGCCTGTGCTCTTTTGATACTTTATGGTTTTTGTAACACTTTTATTTAAATTCCCAATGCACTTTGCGCCCCCTTTGGGCTTTTGATGAATGTGTCTTTGCGTTTTCTTATTCTTGATATCCACTTGCTTTATTCTCGATAACTTATACTTCTTTTTTCTTAGCAAAGCCCGTCCTCCGGGTTTCGTCTGAGACCCGGATGCGTGGCTTGTTGTAATTTAATCGGCTGGATGATGTTGTTTCCTCATTAGAGCTCATAAGTCCCCAGCCCGGGTTTCCGCGTCTAGGACACATGATTGTTTCTTTTCAAGGAAACGAATCGCCCATCGCTGGATGCCCAAAACTTCAGGACAGCTTCTATGAGGTTTGAAGTTATGCTTGATAATCGTTGAGTTTCCGGCTGTAAGCCTTATACTCTGCATAACCTGTGGTTTAGATGACCCTTTCGACTATCTTGTACTATAAGCCGGCTTTCGCGTGGATACCATGTTGTTACATCAATACGAAAACTGGGTCAAACAAGTCCCTTTTGGGTCTCATGACTGATAGTAATCGTAGGCGAACAGATCATGCCACTTTGTTGCGAGTCGCATCGAGCTTAAGTAAGAATAGACGAGAAATTTGGACTTCTTTGTCCGGTTATAAGATTGTAGCCGCACTCGTTTTTTCGAGTTGCCGGCCCCTATAACTCATTGGCATCAAGGCCGGGTCTTTTTTGAGTTTGCGGCTGTGCTTGTAGGAGCAACTAGCCCTCAAGACCTAAATATTTTACGCCGTATAAATGACAATTGTCTCTTTTCTCGATAATCCCCTTTTTATTTGATATGAAAAAATTAGGCCAGCAAGCCGCCTCATTAAAAACCCATCCAGTCCCCAAGGGTGCCCTGGATAGGAAAAGAGTGCGTCTGAAACCTGCTGCCTGTTACATCATTTTCTGCTAAGTATAGTATGGACGTAGCTGAGCCACGTTCCATGGTCTATCTCTTTCTTGCATAGGTGCAGTAGTATGAGCAGTGTCGTTGACTGTGGCCGATTCTTCTCTTGCATCTATCAAGTAATATGACCCATTATGTAGACTCCGGCTTATGATGAAAGGTCCTTCCCATGGCGGCGATAGCTTGTGTTTTCCCTCGTTTGTTTGAACCAAGCGCAGGACCAAGTCTCCCTCCTGGAAGACCCGGCTTTTTACCCGCCGGCTATGATATCTTCGCAAATCCTGCTGATATATGGCTGACCTTTCTAAGGCTTGCTCCCTTTGTTCTTCTAACATGTCCACGGCGTCTTGCCGGTTCTTCTCGTTCTCCACTTCGACGTAGGCTGTCACTCTTGGTGAATCATGAATGATGTCGCTTGGTAATACTGCTTCTGCGCCGTAAACCATGAAGAAAGGCGTCATCTGGGTGGACCGGTTAGGTGTAGTATTGATACCCCAGACCACGGAAGGGAGTTCTTCAACCCACGCTCCAGCGGCCCTGATACAAGGGACCCTTAGCCGCGGTTTCAATCCTCGAAGTAGCTCTTGGTTCGCCCTCTCTACTTGCCCGTTGGCTTGCGGATGTGCCACTGATGCCACATCAAGCCTGATTCCATTGTTGCCACAAAATTTTTCCATCTCTCCAAGGGACATGTTGGTTCCGTTGTCAGTGATTATACTGTGGGGATATCCAAACCGGTATATGATTCTTTTCAGGAATTTGACTGCTGTGGCCGCTTCACAATTGGTAACCGGCATAACCTCCACCCACTTGGTAAACTTATCGACAGCCACTAAAAGATGTGTCTTCTTGCATGGTGACATATGGAAAGGGCCAACCATGTCCATACCCCAAACAGCGAATGGCCAGGTTAGTGGTATTGTCCGTAACTCCATAGCCGGCACATGAGTTTGGCGAGCGTACCTTTGACATCCATCGCATCTTGCCACTATCCGCTCCGCGTCTGTTAAGGCCGTGAGCCAGAAGAACCCATGCCGATAGGCCTTAGCCACAAGGGATCTTGTGGACGCATGATGCCCACAATCACCTTCGTGGATCTCCTTAAGGATTTGTCGGCCTTCTTCCGGTGTCACGCAGCGCAGAAAGACTCCTGTCGCGCTTCTCTTGTACAGCTCCCCATTGATAATAGTATATCCTTTTGCCCGCCTCAAGATTTGTCTTGCTAATACTTCCTGCTCTGGCAATTCGCCCCGTGATAAATAGGCCAGATATGGCTCTGTCCACTCGGGAACAGTACGTATTGTAGCCACAAACTCCTCATCCGGGTCTCGATTTGCTAGTTCTTCCTCAGACTCGGATTTAACTGACGGTCGCCATAGCTCATCCAGGAAAACATTAGGTGGAACCGGCTCTCTACGCGAGCCGAGTCTGGCGAGTGCATCCGCTGCCTCATTTTTTCTTCTGTCTATGTGCTCTACTTCATACCCGGAGAAACACCCGGCAACCCTATCAACCTCTCTGCGATACGCTGCCATAGTGGCGTCCTTCCTATCCCAGGTTCCTGATACCTGCTGCACCACAAGATCCGAATCCCCAAAGCATCGTATCCTTCTGATGTTCATCTCCTTGGCTATCTTCAAGCCGTGCAGTAGGGCCTCATACTCGGCCACGTTATTTGAACAATCGAAGTGAATCTGTAGCACGTAACTTAGTTTGTCCCCCTTGGGCGATGTCAGCACCACTCCGGCTCCTGACCCCTCGTACTGCTTTGATCCATCGAAGTGCATGGTCCATGACTCGGAACTCGGAACTGTGGTAACCATTCCAGTGTGCGTCCAGTCGTTAACGAAATCAACCAAGGCCTGGGACTTGATTGCCGATCTGGGCTCGTAGCTGATATGATAATCTCCCATCTCTATTGCCCATTTAGCTATTCTGCCCGTTGCATCCGAGTTTCTGATGATATCTGACATTGGTATTGAACTTACCACTGTTATGGGATGTTCTTGGAAATATGGCTTCAACTTCCGGCTGGCCATAAAGACCCCAAACACCAATTTTTGCCAATGCGGGTAACGCTGCTTCGCTTCCGATAACACTTCACTGACATAGTAAACCGGCCTCTGGACCGGGTAACCTTTCCCGTCTTCTTTGCGTTCCACGACAACCACTGCACTGACGGCTCGGGGACCGGCTGCCACGTATAATAACATAGGCTCTTTAGGACCCGGCGCCGCTAGTACTGGCGCTTCAGATAACTGCTTTTTTAGTGCTTCAAACGCCTCGTCTGCCTCCTGATCCCATACAAACTTATCTGACTTCCGCAAAAGCCGGTACAAGGGTATTGCCTTTTCTCCAAGCCTGGATATGAACCGGCTCAGGGCTGCCACGCAGCCCGTGAGTTTTTGAACGTGCTTCAAATTTTCCGGTTTCTTCAAATTCTGTATGGCCTTGATTTTATCCGGGTTTGCCTCAATTCCTCTTTCGGAGACTATGAAACCAAGCAACTTCCCGGCCGGGACTCCGAATACACACTTCGTTGGGTTGAGCTTCATCTGATACCTCCTCAAGTTTTTAAACGTTTCCTTTAAATCATCAATAAATGTTTCTGCCTTCCGGGTCTTAATAACCACGTCGTCCACATACGCGTGCACGTTGCGCCCAATTTGGTCCTCGAAGCACTTCTGAATACATCGTTGGTAAGTTGCGCCCGCATTTTTCAATCCAAACGTCATGGTTTTGTAGCAGAAGGCCCCAAAAGGGGTTATGAATGCCGTTTTCTCCCAATCCTCCCTTTTGAGTTTAATCTGGTGGTACCCCGAATATGCGTCCAGGAAACACAGCAAGTCGCTTCCGGCTACCGCGTCTATGATTTGGTCTATCCTTGGTAGTGCGAACGGATCCTTTGGGCAATGCTTGTTGAGGCTCGTGAAATCGATACACATCCTCCATTCATTTGTCTTTTTCATCACAAGAACCGGGTTTGCTAACCAGTCGGGGTGAAATACTTCCATGATAAAGCCTGCGGTTAATAGTCGCGCGATTTCCTCACCTATAGCTCTTCTCCTTTCCTCATTCATCTTTCTCATACCTTGCTTCACAGGCCTGGCCTTGGGATCCACGTGCAAACTGTGCTCTGCCAACTCAGTGGGAATACCCGGCATGTCGCTGGGTGTCCAAGCAAACACATCCGCATTTGAACGGATGAATTCCACCAGAGCCTTTTCTTGCGCATCATCTAGATTGGACCCTATAGTGAATTGCTTGGTGGGATCTCCCTCCACAAAATCTACTTTCTTGGTATCTTGAGCTGCCTTGAACTTCACTCTTTCGTCTTCAGCATCTGGCCTTCTCAACGCTGTACCATCATCCGGATCCACCTGCGACCGGTAATACTGAAGCTCTTCCTTCCTGCAGGCTTGTTCGGCCATTACTGAATCTCCCTCATCGCACTCGGCTGCTATATCCCGGTTTCCATGGATAGTGATGGTCTGCTTGGGGCCCGGAATCTTTAATTGCAGATACACGTAGCACGGCCTAGCCATGAACTTAGCATAAGCCGGCCTTCCGAACAGAGCGTGGTAGGGGCTGTGCAGCTTGACTACCTCGAACGTGAGCCACTCCACCCGATAGTTATCTACCGATTCTCCAAAGGCTACTTCCAACGCAATTTTTCCTTCGGGGCGTGCCGAATGACCCGGCACGATTCCATGGAACACCGTCGAACTTTTTTGTAGCTGGGACTCCTTGAGGTTCATGCGCAAGAAGGTTTCCCAATATAGGATGTTGATACTACTCCCTCCATCCATCAAGACTTTCTTCAGCTCGTAACCATTGACCTGGGGTGCCACCACTAATGCCAAGGTTCCGGGGTGTTTTATTCCTTCCGGGTGATCCCTTCTGCTCCATGTTACCTCTTGCTCCGCCCATCTCAAGGATCCCGAAGTGGCCGAGGAGGCTGGATCCACTGTTTGCTTCAACGCCCCTTTGTCCCTGCTGGAAGTCCCTGTAACATGCACATGATATTGTCCTTTCAAATTGAGCGTACGTACCATGCCGATGAAGATATTGATTTGGCCGATTGACACCATGGATCCGGATTCGAAGTGATCCGGCTCCAACTCCCACCCGGAATTGTCCACTATCTGCTCTCCTTCGTCATTGGAGTAGATCCCGCCGACGACAAAGTTCTCCATACTCTTCCGAGCTTCTCCCGTGATGTAAACACCTTTGGACGCAGGCCCCACGGTGGGCGCCAACTGTCGTGGGATAATCACGGCAGATGTTACCGGGGGTAACTGATCTAGGGGCAAGTCGACACAGGTATTTGGGAGAGGGTTTAGCTCGAAGGAAGACATGGCGAAAAGCAATCTAAGAGCCGGAAAACAACTCGCCGGATCTCGATATGATTATACTGGATACTCGATAATAGGTGTTACAGTTATGACCTGAATCTCTCTCAGGCGAAGCCTAGGGGTTGGTTTATATAGTACTCATACCCCCTTTGGCTTGCCATACAAAGCGCTCCTTGAGTCCTGCTCGAACTCTATATACAAACCTAACTTTCCTTACCATAACCCACAATCCGGGTTACGATCCTTACAAGCCCTGGGCCTTTCTGAAGCTTCTTTGTTCTTAGCCGGATTTGGTCCATCCGCCGTTTGGGCCGGATTACACCTGGGAGTTGGCATACCGGGTTACTATCCCCTCATCATGGTGCGCCACAGAAATATTATTTTGTGGCGCACGGCCCACGGTGCGCCACAGAAATGCCCATTTTTGTGGCGCATCTGTTACACGTGCGCCACAGAAAGTGTGCGGGGCCCACACCAATCATTGGGCTGGGTGTCAGAGGGCATAATTCTGTGGCGCATCCTGACCCGTGCGCCACAGAAAGGGCAACTTCTGTGGCGCACTGTACAGGTGCGCCACAGAAACACTATGTTCTGTGGCGCATCCTACGAAATGCGCCACAGAATATTTTGTTTCTGTGGCGCACCGGCACAGTGCGCCACAGAATACCACACTGGTGCGCCATAGAATTGTGCGCACTGTGCACATAAAGATGGCCCCTCTCCCCCCCCCCCCACTCACTTCATTCCAAGTGGATGTTGCTCACTCGCCTCCCCTTCTCTCCACTCCATTTTTACACATTTAGTTCTCCTTTTTAGGTAGGTGAACCTATTTATTCGATGTATAATTGTTGGTGAAGTTTCTTGTTGTTGGGGGGGCCTAATTACTTGCATCTATATATACTCCGGTCCCTCCCTCTCTTCGCTCTTTTCGCGTGTCGGTATCGAATCTACTAGGTGAGTATAGTTGGAGGTGCATATGTCTCGTGTGGCCATCGATCGATGTGTATGGGTGTTTGTCATGCATGTGCAGGTGGACCGATCGATTGTCGCGCGTGCGGGCGCGGCATGCATGGTGCATGAATGTTTGCCGAAATGTTGATTCACTTCCATTTCGGCAAACTTTTGCACCCCATATGTCCTACTTATAGGAGAGGTCATGCCGAATTTTTCCGGCGACTATGCATGCATGTTGTGGTTCTAATTTTCTGCTCTCTATGTGTCTGTGCAGGCAACCATGGTACTAGATGTCGCACCCTGATTTCTAGGGGATACTCACCGTACGAACTGGATAGCAGATGTTTGGATTATGGGGCATAACTGCTCCCACGTCCCAGCTTCCTGGTAGGCCTGCGCTTATGCGCGACAACACAAGCCCTGCTATTCCATCGTCGATGTAAACTATCCACTAGAGATCAAAGGCACTTCCGTCGACGTACTTCAAACCATACACACATGGTACGTCAACGGCGTTTAACAACTGATATCACAACATATCTCTACGACACAAAAGATTGAAATAAGTTGCAAATGGCTCTCATTAGAGCAGAGATAGCAAATACAATCATTCAGAGGGCACATGCCCCAACAATACATCATTACAATACAGCGGAAGCATTCAACATGTCTGAGTACAGGCAAGAACCAAATAGGCCTAAGAGGCCGGAAACAAACAGACGGAGCCCATCCACGAAGTCTCGGATCCTGCCCGGGTCCGCTATCTACTCGTCAGCAGTCTCGTCATACTCCACGTAGTAGCCACCATGTGGATCTTCGGAAACATCGGTCTGCGGAAACCACAGCCCCAAAGGGGTCAGTACATAAACGTACTGGCAAGCAAGACTCACAATTCACCAAAGTGTAACCCGTCAACACCAAGCACGGATGCCTTGGGTTCAACAGAAGAGAGGGGATATAAAATATGCTGCAACTGGCTGCACTAACCAACTACAGAGATTCTACCACTTCCGGCTATCAGAAAGGAGATAAGATCGAGGATTGTAACCAACTGAAAGATAACTTCAAACAAACCCATCCTGGATCTCACCTCTTATCCAAAGAAGCAGTCCGAGGATAACTCACACTGTAGTATTAAAGATGAGTCAAGTTATTGTGTGAATAACCTATTACTAGTCAAGTTATTAAGCATTGGGTGTAACATGATTGATCATTATGTTGAAGTTGTCCTGAGTACTTGTTAGCCAGTACTTTCACCAAGTAATCCATAACCGCGGAAAACACGGCTTCTCGAGAAGATTATCCCTGCAGGGTTGCACCATAGTAACCGTACACGCATGAATATCCCGCCAGATGGGAATCAAACCCATCAAGCGGGGCACTCAACACAACCAACCATTCTTCGCATCAAGCCCAAAGAACCTAGGGCGCACGGCTAATCAAGCCCCGAAGAAAAGGGACCCTCATAGCACTCTAAGACCGTGTCCCCCTATATGCCGACTACAAAAGTTCCACCCTGGCCTGGGCTCGCAAAAACATGCATGCGGCAAATGGAAAACACGAACTAAATGAGGCGATTTGGACGAGATGCGAATCAGGTCAAGCTGAGGGGGGCGCCCATACTCGCTTCCCACATGCGGGTAGTGCGCTCATCATGGATCAGTAGACAAGACCCTTTTCCTATTAGGGTCGACACTAGCAGGCCTCAAAACCACACAGGGCCTCCTGCCGGTGCCTTATCATCAAATTTATTATTTAACAATAACATTAGCATGATTGATTGATTAAACATCGAGCCCCCACAACGTAATAGATATAGTAACAGAAAGTAACGGATAACAGACTCGAGCAAAAGCAACCTAAGCATGCTAGTAAGACACTGGCTCAACCAAGGGGGTGATAGGAGTGGAGGTGAGGCAATATCAAGGTTAAGGGATTCATGTGATGGGTTCGTAACAGAAACAACTACTACTAAGGCTAGCAGAAAAGAACAACGGAAAGTATCGGTAATCAATGTTGAAAGGAACACAGTGGTTCATGTGAGTGATAACTTGCCTGCAAACCCAGTAGCCTGGTACTGAGCTAAATCCTTAGAAGCGATGTCGTAAGTATCGTCGGTCTCAACGTCGTCGTTTATCCGAGAAGAAGCAAAAAAACAATGCAGAAAGATAAACAATCAATATCATGGCATAGGTGCACAAACATGGGATGATGCATGTCATGTTAATAGATGCATCAAAATAAACTACTTGACAAGATAACACAATTTAAATGGACCCATATGCAATGTGAATTGCATATGGATGCAAATTGTTTAGGTTGAAGCAATGATCTACATTTGATTAACAAGTGTAAGTAGTTAAACATGATGCATGCATGATGATAACAACAAAATAACAACAAATAACAATGATAGATGCAAGTGAAAAAGGATTGGAACAAGTTTTGGAAATCATTGATTAAGTTTGGAAAGTTTGGTTACTTAAAACATGTCACACAAGCAATTATTGTTTTCAACAAGTTAAAGTGTTCAAAACAAATAACAAAGTTTATATTTGAAAGGAACACACAATTTTAGGTGGATTGCAGGTTTCACTTGTTGAAAAAGGATTTCAAATAAATTATTTAGGAATTAAACAAGTTAAACAAGAATTAAATTGGAATTAATTTAAGTGTGGATGTTAATTGAATTTTATTTGATCAAAACATTAAACCAAGTTCATATTTGAAAAGGTGGTTTAATTTTGCATGGAAAACATATTTCATTTGTGGAAATTGGATTTAAAATAAGCAAGTTATTATTTTGGCAATTTTAAATGCAATAAACAAGAAACAGTTGTTTTCAGCAATTTAAATTATTCAAAACAGCAAACAAAATTTATATTTGAAAAGAACATCAAATTTTAGTTGGATTACATGTTTCAAATATTGAAATTGGAATTAGGATGAATTTATTATGAATTAAACAATATTAAAAAAGTTTTAATTGAATTTAGAACAAGTTTGGATATTATTTGAATTTTATTTGTTCAAAACATAAATTCAAGTTCACATTTGAAAAGTTCACACTTTGATGGTTTGAAAACATATTTTTCATGTTCAAAATATTTTATTTTGGGCAGGTTATGATTTTAGCAATTTTAAGTGAATTAAACAAGATTTAAATTATTTAGGCAATTTTAATTATTCAAAACAGGAAACAAAAATTATATTTGAAAAGGTGAGTTGAAATGGTGTGGAAAACATATTTTATTTGCATTTTGCATTTGAATTATTCAAATTTGAATTTTAAATGTATTTGGAAAATTCAAAACAGCGCACAAATAAGTTATTTGGAAAGATTATTAAATTTTGAACAGAAAACATATAAAGTTTTTATTTATTGGATTTATAGATTTGAAGTTATTGATTTTTGAAGTTTTATTGCTTAATCTGCTATTTAAAAAGAAATAGGAATTAAACAGATTCGTGTGAAAATCTTTTGCTACCGCCACTGGGTCTACCCACACGCTGCCAGGGGGCCCCGTGGGCACTGTGTGTGTGCGTGGCAGCGGAGGGGATGACGGATGGGCCCAACCCTCGCGCGCGGAAGAAAAACGAGAAAAGTGGGTTGCGGCCGCGGGGTCTCGAACCCGGGTCGATAGGCTGTGCGGAAGGGAACGATACCAGTGTGCTGTTCGGCTGTTTGTGATACGATCGCACACTGACGAAAGGTATGGTAAGCGACGACAGTTAACTGAACATTGAACAGATGCTTCGCTGAACCTGACGAACATGGCTTCGATCGGCAGGAACCACCGCGGTGAACTCGACCCGCGGCGATCTGCGGGCGAACGGGGCAGTGGACAAGCGACGTGTGCGTGCGGCGTTGTGCTGGTGCGGGCCACGAGGCAGAGAGGAGAGAACGATGCGGGAGGGCGAGCTCACCTGCTGCGGTCGTCGTAGACGTCCAGAGACGAAGCAGAGAGCGGCGGAGGTTCCCGGCGACGGCGCGGTCGCCGTGGTCCCTCCCGGCAAGCAACGAGGGGACGGGGCGACTCCAGGGACTGCCCCGTTTCCATTCCCGGGGAGCGGAGCCCCTCGAGGTGGATGGTGACCGGCGATGAGGGAGGCGGTGGTCTGACAGTGGAGCTCACGGTGGTGCAGGTTCAGAAACGGCGGGAGTTCCGGCAGCTAGACGAAGGGGAGAGGGGTTTTGGCGGCGCAGGAGGATGGGTCTAGGTTAGGGCTCGGGGTAGGGTAGATATAGGGCATTGGAGCTTGTACGGCAGCTCATCCAGCGGGGGAGGGGGAGATCGTCTGGTTCTGATCGTGTTCGTACAGAGCTGACCTCAGCCAGAGGTAGGTGACAACGACAGGAAGAGGTACTGGGCCCAAAAGAGGTGGGCTTGGGGGTAGGTTAGAAGAGAGATGGGCTGGGGGTTAGCTACTGCCTCCTCTTCTCTTATTTTTTTTTCTGTTTCTTTTTTTTTTTTGCTGAAAACCAATTGGAAGAAAAAGGATGCTTTGTGGGTTAGTAAAATTTTTAGAAAAATTAAATTAAGCTTATTAGGTGAGTAGCAAACAAATGCTAACTCTGGTTTTTACAAAGTTTTCAAAATTATTGCTGTTTGGAATTAAACCAAAATTAGATTATTTTGAAGATTTGAAATGATTAATGAAATCAACCTTTGAATAAAGTGACCCAAAAGAATTAATTGGAAAACAAGGGATGAGAGAAAGTTTTTGGTTATTATTTTTATAATTTCAAATTGGTTTTGTTTGAAAATATTTGATTTGAATTGGAATATTTTGTTAATTGATATAGAGACAACAATTTAATAGGGTGAACCCTATTATTAGTTGGATTAGAATTATTGGAATGGTTTGATATTTTATAATTTCCAAATGAGGTGTTGTTGAATTTGAGTTTGAGTTTGAAAACAATTTGGGAATTATTTATTTGAAATAGAAGCACCATTATATTTGTTGATCAATGTGGAAATAAAAATGAGAACAATTGGGTTGTTTTTATTTGTTATTTTTATTCCAAAAGTTGTAACTAAACAAGTATGAAAACATTGTTTGAGTAAGGTTTGAATTTGAGTTGTGAAAACTGTGGAAAAAAAATGCAACAATTTAGAAACAAAAGCAAACAACATGGAAACAATATGATGACATGATGCAATACTTAAATAAACAAGAAATCAATCATTCTAAGGGGAGTTTTCATACTTGGGATGTTACAAAACGCCCCCCCTTGAAGGAATCGCGCCCCGAGATTCCTACTGAGAAAAGAAAAGGTCCGGATACTTCTTGGGAAGATCCACTTGAGTTGTGACACGTGAAACACATCGTGCACATTGGATAGACGTCAGGGAATTTGGAAACCACCGGAATAATATTAGTAGAGGTATAGGTTTTGTATGGGTGGTGTATAGCTGAACAGAATTTGATTCATTTGGAGAATAGACTATCTGTAATAAGGGTGGAACAGAGTTATTGACATCAATGCAACACCAAGAATGACATCATTATCAGAATCAGCAACATGAGAGTAACGAGGAATATGTGGCCTCCCATTAGAATTGGATTGTTCTTACTTATCTTGGAAGTCAACATTTGAGATCCCGGGGAGTGAACAGAGTTTTGATTGCTTAGTGGAACCAGAATTGGGTTGTATGTTGTGGGAAAGATTGTTGACATAAAGGAATGTGAGGCTCCGGTATGAAATAACACTTTAGCTGGAATAGAGTTTACGAGGAAGTTTTGATTAGACGCCGGTAGAAGATTTGAAGTGGAAAACAACAACAAGATTTCAACGGACGAAAAGGATGTTGAGAAGAACAGAATATCAACATAGGGGAAAACGAGAACAAAACTCCTGAGGTACTATGGAAAAACCCATCCGGGCTTCTAAAGGATCAATATCTACTGCTTAAGGAATAGAGGATCTGCTTCCGGGGCTTACATGCCTCCGTTCTCAATCGTGAGTAGGCAACATGATAAATCATGTCACAACCACCTCCATTCCTATGGTCTAGTAGATATAACCATCCTAGAGAAACCAGAATTCGTGAAAACCTAACTTGAAAGTTTAGATGAGAAGAGAAAACAACGTTGCACTTCCTTACCAGAAAAAGGGAGGGTGGGTGGGGAAAGAAGAAAAAGAACAGAATTCCTACTCTCACGTTTCATTTTTCCTATATAGCTACAAAATAGTTTCTAGACTCAACTGCGACCAGTAAAAGGGATCCTACGGTCAGACAGGCTCTGATACCATTTGTCGCACCCTGATTTCTAGGGGATACTCACCGTACGAACTGGATAGCAGATGCTTGGATTATGGGGCATAACTGCTCCCACGTCCCAGCTTCCTGGTAGGCCTGCGCTTATGCGCGACAACACAAGCCCTGCTATTCCATCGTCGATGTAAACTATCCACTAGAGATCAAAGGCACTTCCGTCGACGTACTTCAAACCATACACACATGGTACGTCAACGGCGTTTAACAACTGATATCACAACATATATCTACGACACAAAAGATTGAAATAAGTTGCAAATGGCTCTCATTAGAGCAGAGATAGCAAATACAATCATTCAGAGGGCACATGCCCCAACAATACATCATTACAATACAGCGGAAGCATTCAACATGTCTGAGTACAGACAAGAACCAAATAGGCCTAAGAGGCCGGAAACAAACAGACGGAGCCCATCCACGAAGTCTCGGATCCTGCCCGGGTCCGCTATCTACTCGTCAGCAGTCTCGTCATACTCCACGTAGTAGCCACCATGTGGATCTTCGGAAACATCGGTCTGCGGAAACCACAGCCCCAAAGGGGTCAGTACATAAACGTACTGGCAAGCAAGACTCACAATTCACCAAAGTGTAACCCGTCAACACCAAGCACGGATGCCTTGGGTTCAACGGAAGAGAGGGGATATAAAATATGCTGCAACTGGCTGCACTAACCAACTACAGAGATTCTACCACTTCCGGCTATCAGAAAGGAGATAAGATCGAGGATTGTAACCAACTGAAAGATAACTTCAAACAAACCCATCCTGGATCTCACCTCTTATCCAAAGAAGCAGTCCGAGGATAACTCACACTGTAGTATTAAAGATGAGTCAAGTTATTGTGTGAATAACCTATTACTAGTCAAGTTATTAAGCATTGGGTGTAACATGATTGATCATTATGTTGAAGTTGTCCTGAGTACTTGTTAGCCAGTACTTTCACCAAGTAATCCATAACCGCGGAAAACACGGCTTCTCGAGAAGATTATCCCTGCAGGGTTGCACCATAGTAACCGTACACGCATGAATATCCCGCCAGATGGGAATCAAACCCACCAAGCGGGGCACTCAACACAACCAACCATTCTTCGCATCAAGCCCAAAGAACCTAGGGCGCACGGCTAATCAAGCCCCAAAGAAAAGGGACCCTCATAGCACTCTAAGACCGTGTCCCCCTATATGCCGACTACAAAAGTTCCACCCTGGCCTGGGCTCGCAAAAACATGCATGCGGCAAATGGAAAACACGAACTAAATGAGGCGATTTGGACGAGATGCGAATCAGGTCAAGCTGAGGGGGGCGCCCATACTCGCTTCCCACATGCGGGTAGTGCGCTCATCATGGATCAGTAGACAAGACCCTTTTCCTATTAGGGTCGACACTAGCAGGCCTCAAAACCACACAGGGCCTCCTGCCGGTGCCTTATCATCAAATTTATTATTTAACAATAACATTAGCATGATTGATTGATTAAACATCGAGCCCCCACAACGTAATAGATATAGTAACAGAAAGTAACGGATAACAGACTCGAGCAAAAGCAACCTAAGCATGCTAGTAAGACACTGGCTCAACCAAGGGGGTGATAGGAGTGGAGGTGAGGCAATATCAAGGTTAAGGGATTCATGTGATGGGTTCGTAACAGAAACAACTACTACTAAGGCTAGCAGAAAAGAACAACGGAAAGTATCGGTAATCAATGTTGAAAGGAACACAGTGGTTCATGTGAGTGATAACTTGCCTGCAAACCCACTAGCCTGGTACTGAGCTAAATCCTTAGAAGGGATGTCGTAAGTATCGTCGGTCTCAACGTCGTCGTTTATCCGAGAAGAAGCAAACAAACAATGCAGAAAGATAAACAATCAATATCATGGCATAGGTGCACAAACATGGGATGATGCATGTCATGTTAATAGATGCATCAAAATAAACTACTTGACAAGATAACACAATTTAAACGGACCCATATGCAATGTGAATTGCATATGGATGCAAATTGTTTAGGTTGAAGCAATGATCTACATTTGATTAACAAGTGTAAGTAGTTAAACATGATGCATGCATGATGATAACAACAAAATAACAACAAATAACAATGATAGATGCAAGTGAAAAAGGATTGGAACAAGTTTTGGAAATCATTGATTAAGTTTGGAAAGTTTGGTTACTTAAAACATGTCACACAAGCAATTATTGTTTTCAACAAGTTAAAGTGTTCAAAACAAATAACAAAGTTTATATTTGAAAGGAACACACAATTTTAGGTGGATTGCAGGTTTCACTTGTTGAAAAAGGATTTCAAATAAATTATTTAGGAATTAAACAAGTTAAACAAGAATTAAATTGGAATTAATTTAAGTGTGGATGTTAATTGAATTTTATTTGATCAAAACATTAAACCAAGTTCATATTTGAAAAGGTGGTTTAATTTTGCATGGAAAACATATTTCATTTGTGCAAATTGGATTTAAAATAAGCAAGTTATTATTTTGGCAATTTTAAATGCAATAAACAAGAAACAGTTGTTTTCAGCAATTTAAATTATTCAAAACAGCAAACACAATTTATATTTGAAAAGAACATCAAATTTTAGTTGGATTACATGTTTCAAATATTGAAATTGGAATTAGGATGAATTTATTATGAATTAAACAATATTAAACAAGTTTTAATTGAATTTAGAACAAGTTTGGATATTATTTGAATTTTATTTGTTCAAAACATAAATTCAAGTTCACATTTGAAAAGTTCACACTTTGATGGTTTGAAAACATATTTTGCATGTTCAAAATATTTTATTTTGGGCAGGTTATGATTTTAGCAATTTTAAGTGAATTAAACAAGATTTAAATTATTTAGGCAATTTTAATTATTCAAAACAGGAAACAAAAATTATATTTGAAAAGGTGAGTTGAAATGGTGTGGAAAACATATTTTATTTGCATTTATTGGATTAGTAAAGAATTAGTTATGGAATTTAAGGAATTGCATTTGAATTATTCAAATTTGAATTTTAAATGTATTTGGAAAATTCAAAACAGCGCACAAATAAGTTATTTGGAAAGATTATTAAATTTTGAACAGAAAACATATAAAGTTTTTATTTATTGGATTTATAGATTTGAAGTTATTGATTTTTGAAGTTTTATTGCTTAATCTGCTATTTAAAAAGAAATAGGAATTAAACAGATTCGTGTGAAAATCTTTTGCTACCGCCACTGGGTCTACCCACACGCTGCCAGGGGGCCCCGTGGGCACTGTGTGTGTGCGTGGCAGCGGAGGGGATGACGGATGGGCCCAACCCTCGCGCGCGGAAGAAAAACGAGAAAAGTGGGTTGCGGCCGCGGGGTCTCGAACCCGGGTCGATAGGCTGTGCGGAAGGGAACGATACCAGTGTGCTGTTCGGCTGTTTGTGATACGATCGCACACTGACGAAAGGTATGGTAAGCGACGACAGTTAACTGAACATTGAACAGATGCTTCGCTGAACCTGACGAACATGGCTTCGATCGGCAGGAACCACCGCGGTGAACTCGACCCGCGGCGATCTGCGGGCGAACGGGGCAGTGGACAAGCGACGTGTGCGTGCGGCGTTGTGCTGGTGCGGGCCACGAGGCAGAGAGGAGAGAACGATGCGGGAGGGCGAGCTCACCTGCTGCGGTCGTCGTAGACGTCCAGAGACGAAGCAGAGAGCGGCGGAGGTTCCCGGCGACGGCGCGGTCGCCGTGGTCCCTCCCGGCAAGCAACGAGGGGACGGGGCGACTCCAGGGACTGCCCCGTTTCCATTCCCGGGGAGCGGAGCCCCTCGAGGTGGATGGTGACCGGCGATGAGGGAGGCGGTGGTCTGACAGTGGAGCTCACGGTGGTGCAGGTTCAGAAACGGCGGGAGTTCCGGCAGCTAGACGAAGGGGAGAGGGGTTTTGGCGGCGCAGGAGGATGGGTCTAGGTTAGGGCTCGGGGTAGGGTAGATATAGGGCATTGGAGCTTGTACGGAAGCTCATCCAGCGGGGGAGGGGGAGATCGTCTGGTTCTGATCGTGTTCGTACAGAGCTGACCTCAGCCAGAGGTAGGTGACAGCGACAGGAAGAGGTACTGGGCCCAAAAGAGGTGGGCTTGGGCGTAGGTTAGAAGAGAGATGGGCTGGGGGTTAGCTACTGCCTCCTCTTCTCTTATTTTTTTTCTGTTTCTTTTATTTATTTTTTGCTGAAAACCAATTGGAAGAAAAAGGATGCTTTGTGGGTTAGTAAAATTTTTAGAAAAATTAAATTAAGCTTATTAGGTGAGTAGCAAACAAATGCTAACTCTGGTTTTTACAAAGTTTTCAAAATTATTGTTGTTTGGAATTAAACCAAAATTAGATTATTTTGAAGATTTGAAATGATTAATGAAATCAACCTTTGAATAAAGTGACCCAAAAGAATTAATTGGAAAACAAGGGATGAGAGAAAGTTTTTGGTTATTATTTTTATAATTTCAAATTGGTTTTGTTTGAAAATATTTGATTTGAATTGGAATATTTTGTTAATTGATATAGAGACAACAATTTAATAGGGTGAACCCTATTATTAGTTGGATTAGAATTATTGGAATGGTTTGATATTTTATAATTTCCAAATGAGGTGTTGTTGAATTTGAGTTTGAGTTTGAAAACAATTTGGGAATTATTTATTTGAAATAGAAGCACCATTATATTTGTTGATCAATGTGGAAATAAAAATGAGAACAATTGGGTTGTTTTTATTTGTTATTTTTATTCCAAAAGTTGTAACAGAACAAGTATGAAAACATTGTTTGAGTAAGGTTTGAATTTGAGTTGTGAAAACAGTGGAAAACAAATGCAACAATTTAGAAACAAAAGCAAACAACATGGAAACAATATGATGACATGATGCAATACTTAAATAAACAAGAAATCAATCATTCTAAGGGGAGTTTTCATACTTGGGATGTTACACTAGAAATGAGCTCTGCTCGAATCGCTAGATACAAAAAAGACGCGAAGGCGGACATGATTCGGTGCAACAGGCGGCAGATAAGATGCCCGTGTCGATCATGCAAACTCGTGCGCTGGATTGACCCTGATTCCGGACAATTGGAGGAGCACCTTCTCAGACGCGGTTTCTTTGACGACCGCAACCACGTGGCACCGCCGGCAGCAAAAGTTGTGCACGAAGAGGAGGGCGAGCGAGGATATGACGGCGAACAAGATCATCATGAAGAAGGATATGTCGGCGGAGAAGATCGACATGACGATGAAGGCGAGAACACGGAGACCCCGCTAATTTCGGCCTTGCGGGACTCTCATGTTCAGGATCTGCTGCTTAAGGAGACGAGCAACGACATAGCTGCAGCTAGGGAGAAAGCCAAACTGGCGCAAATGGAGATAGACGGGGTGACTCCGTTGTTTCCTGGGTGCCGCCCCGAGGATACGCGGTTGCATGTAACACTTGCTGCTCTGAAGATGAAGACGCAAAACAAATGGACCGACTCGAGCTTCAACAAGAACTTGAAATTCTGGCACGATCGCCTTCCCGAGGGGAACACATTGCCAAGCAGTATCAACGAGGCTAAGAAAGTCGTGTGCCCTCTTGACCTACCTCACGAAAAATTTCACGCCTGCATCAATGATTGTGTAATTTATCGGGGGGAGTACAAGGACACAATCACATGTCCGAAGTGCGGCCACGGACGATACAAGTGTGGAACCAACAACAAGAAAATTCCTCGAAAAGTGGTATGGTACTTTCCTATCACTCCCCGTCTTCAACAGTACTACGTGGACCCTAAGGAAGCAAAGCTCATGCAATGGCACGCAAAAAGGGAGAAGCCGGAAGAAGATCCGGAGAAGGGCTATATCATGACACATCCTGCAGACGCTGCCCAGTGGGAAGCATGGGACATAGCTTTCCCGAGTTTTGGGGGCGACGCGAGGAACGTCAGGCTGGGTATGAGCACCGATGGACTCAATCCGTTCGGCAACCAGAGTAGCACACATAGCAGCTGGCCCGTGTTTGTATGGCCTTACAACCTACCCCCGTGGCTGTGCACCAAGCAAAAGTACATACACTTGAGTATTCTCATCCAGGGGCCAAAACAACCAGGTGTCGACATGCATTTGTATCTCGGGCTGCTGAAAGACGAGTTAGACACGTTGTGGAAGACGCCACCCCGTACGTGGGACGCGTACACTAGAGATTATTTCCATATGAGAGCCGCGTTGCTGACGACGGTCACAGACTATCCTGGTTACGCGTATGTATCTGCCCAGGTCGGCCACGGATTCTGCGGCTGCGTGAAGTGCATGGACGGGACCCCGCATCTCCAGCTACCAAGGGATCCTGGGTCTTCGAAAACCGTGTACCCAGGGGCTCGAAGGTGGCTTCGCCTGGATCACCCATGGAGAAAACGCGGTGAGTTGTTCAATGGTAAAGACGAGCCCGATGGAGCCCCGCGCACGAGGAGCGGCGAAGAAATCGACGAGCTTCTGAAAAATTGGGACGAGTGCCCTTCGCCGGGAAAGAAACGACCCAAGCCAGAGCCGCTGCTGGGTGTATGGAAAGCGAGGTCTGTTTTCCACGACTTGGAGTACTGGCCGGTCCTCCACGCGCCTCATAGCCTTGATGTGATGCACATTACGAAGAACGTTACGGAGAGTCTGCTTGGCACTATTTGCAATTCGGAGAAGTCCAAGGATGGGCCGAAAGCAAGATACGATCTAAAATATTTTGGCATTAGGAAAAGGTCCCCGCCGATAGTGATGATGATGATGACGATGAGGATAAGACGGAAGGGACTCAACGTCCTCCCCGCAAAAAGGCTAAGAAGAACACCGTGGTGCTTCCCGCTGCCTGCTTCACATTGAGTCCGCCGGAGCTTGAGCAGTTTTTCAGGTGCCTCGTAGAAGTCAAAGTTCCTCACGGATACTCAGGGAGTATAAGAAGATATCTAGACTTAGCGAAGAAGAGGTTCACCGGGATGAAGTCTCACGATTGTCATGTGCTCATGACGCAGATACTTCCTGTTGCGATCCGAGGGATAATGGACGAGCATGTCCGTGATACGTTGTTTGGCCTTTGCAACTTTTTCGACGTTATCACCCGGAAATCGATCGGCGTGAGGCAGATCAAGATGCTACAGGATGAGATCGTGGTGATACTATGCGAGCTCGAGATTTACTTCCCGCCGGCATTCTGTGATATATGTGTACATCTCCTTCTCCATGTCGTTGATGACATCAGGCATCTCGGCCCGACGTTTCTGCACTACATGATTCCGATGGAAAGGCAGAATGGTGTCCTGAAAGGATACGTTCGCAATAGGGCCCGTCCAGACGCAAGCATGGCCAAAGGATTTCTAACCAACGAGTGCATCTCTTTCTGCGACAATTACCTAAGCACCAAAGACGATCAGGATGTCGGTTTGTCCACCAGGACGCACCGTGGCAGACTCAACGGAGTCGGTCACCGCGAGGGCTGCCGCGACGTCCATGTCGGCATTCAAAAACGACGCGACGACTTTGATAGGGCTCACCGGGTCGTGCTACAACACTTAAAGTTGATCGAGCCTTTCGTGGAAGAGCACAAAAGCTTAATCAATCAGAATTATATTGAAATGGGCGGGCCGAGGAAGATGGGAGACGTAACCAAAGAGCACAACTCCGGCTTCACGCGTTGGTTCAAGCAAAGTCAACTGATTGAAGCACGGAGAAAAATGCCTTCTACGGAAGATGAAAAACTCATATACATCTTATCACAGGGCCCCGGGCAGAACGTAAGGACCTATCAGGGGTACGACATCTCCGGTTACAGATTCTCCACCGAGGACAAGGACATGAGTAGCGAAAATCAAAACTCAGGAGTAACTATGCTATCATATGGCGATGCCGAGACTAATGTGGAAGAAAGATACTTTGGAAAGATCGAGGAGATATGGGAGCTCAACTACTGCGGAGAGACGGTGGTGCCAATGTTCCGTGTGAGATGGGCCAAGAATGTCAAGAAAGAAGGACGGTATTTCACCACAATGGTTATACCCGATGCTAAATCGAAGAACGCATCCGCGAAAAATGAGCCATGGGTACTCGCTAGCCAAGTTGACCAATGCTTCTTCATCACCGACCCGTCAAGGCCTAGCCGTGTTGTCGTGAGGAGGGGCAACAGGAGCATCATCGGAATGGAAGGAGACACCAACGAGGAAGACTTCGACAAAAACGGTGATCCGAAGATCGAGGAGGAGTTCGACAAGCACTTCGACATGCCTACTACTGGTAAAGTAAGAAGGAAGACATCCCTACCTACACACGGTTGTCCGTTCACGCGAAGAAATCTCAAGGTGGCCGGTATAAAGTATCCAGTCGCCAACAAAAAGGGAAAGAGACGCTAATTAAGCTAGATCGGAACCGAGACGAAGAAGAATTTTTTGTGTACATATGCTCATGTGTATGTTAGACAACCATATGTGTGTGTCATAAAAGATTGCGAAGAGACGTTATATTAAAATATATTCTAATATTAAATGTGTGTTTTATTTTTTTAATTGTAATTTACTGTTTTCTTTTTTAATTATAATTAAATAAAATATTAAAAAAACTGGGGCCATATCAAGATTCGAACCTGGGTATTAATCATTCACTCATAGCAAACCACTAGACTAGTAACACACATTTGTCACAGTACAACCGTTCGAATTTTTTATTCTATCTATCTACACAATTCTGTGGCGCATCTCCAAAGTGATGCGCCATAGAATCGCTTTCCTAGTCAATGACATGTGGCCCCGCCAATCTGCCCACACAGCACGCCCACATATTTCTGTGGCGCACCACGGTGCACAGTGCGCCACAGAATTCGCACAATTCTATGGCGCATCTCTGCCTGGATGCGCCACAGAATTCTCTTACAGCCAATGACATGTGGCCCCGCTCCCTCGTCCCCAATCCCTCCAACACTTAGCGAAAAAATCCCTCGTTCTCTCTCGCGCACGACGAACCCTAGCTAGCAGCCGGCCGTGGAGGAGCACCAGGCGTGGAGGAGCACCAGGCCGTGGAGGAGGAGCAGGCGTGGATCGAGGAGCAGGCGTGAACCAGCGCCCGTGTGGAGGAGCAGGCGTGAACCAGCGCCCGTGGTCTTCGTCTTCATCACCTCGATCGCCATCGCCACTGCATCTCGACTCGAGGAGCAGGAGAAGGTACACTGCCCTCGATCTCTCTCCCTCTAGACCGCATCACCGAACTAGCCAAGCTGCTCAACAAGTCGGAGGACTGGATCGAGAAAAGAAGGGCGTAGAAAAGGGAAAACGCAGGCATACAGGGGATGGATGGTTCAATAATACAGAAATCACCTGCAACCCACGCACACATAGATAGATAGATGATCTGCTAGATGCCTAGATATGATATTGCACTAGACCAGACCAGAGAGACTTCGCAGCTGGATTTTAAGAGGCCACGAGGGACAGCGGGTCGCTAGGGTCAGGGTCAGCGCATTCGAGTTGGCTCTGGATTAAGCACTTTACCAGTTACATCCACTAAATCAATTCATCCAGTTACATAATACATAGCATCTCAATTAGTAATTAAGTACGATCCAGTAAAAGTTGTAAAGTATTGGATCACTTCCTCAGTCTAGGATTCCTGGTATCTTTCTTCTTCATGTGGCATTTCTGTTTCAAAGGAAACAAAACAATTAGTAATTAAGTACTGGATCGATGCCCTGTGAAGATTACTGTTTTTAGCTCTGTAATTGTGTGTTCTGTCAGGTATATAGATTTATTCGACCTCTTGATCATTATTCTGTCAGGTATACTTCTACTTTGATCATTGTTCTGTCAGGTACCATTGAGAAGATCATACTGTACCTCTGTTTCATTGATCTCAACCATTGCTGTGCTTGGATTAGGAGCATTGAGAGGAATATTAAAGTGTGTATAATCTTGAGAGGAAGATTTCGACGTTTTGGGATTTTTGTGCAGGTTTTTTCTTTTTGAGATGCCAATGTTTCGCGAGGAAGTTGATTCATTTCCTTCCGAGCGAATTTCTGGCACTCCTAGACATAGGAAAAATAGCATAGGTCATGCCCAAATTTTCTATGAATTTTATACTTAGTAGTTTCATAGAAAAATGATTTTGTGTGTGTATTGGATTTGTGTTTCAATAATAGTTTCATATGAAAATTAGCTAATAGACGCTTATTATGCTACTTCTGCTCAGTACCAATTTTTTTGTCTCCAATGGTACTGATTTATTTATTTTGCCTATGTTACAACTGCCCTTAGTCTTGATAAAATTGCAATGGAGCAGTGCTCCATTGCAAGCTAGAGTAGTGCACCTGGATCCGCGGCAATGGGGGAAACAAAACAATACCTGAAACTGATAACTCTTAATATTTTTAAACCAATCCGAGAAACTCAGGAAATACATTATTTTTTGCATGCCAGAATCCTAACATCCCTGTCACGCACAATACTAAGTTGATGTGATAGTGTCATACTACATTTTATCAGTGGTGACAGGAAGATATTTCATCTCTAGCTATGTACTTCAATAAAAATTCCTTCCATCCCTGTGAACCTTAGCATGGTTTCAGAAGCATGGATATGCAATCTTTTGTATCGTCTTCCCAAAGTTCAGCCGGGTGATTTTGCAACTGTAATTGTACCAAGCTGCTAAGAAATAAACATGAACACCAGAGAGGATGTGGGGCGTGAATGCTGAAAATGTATCTTTGGAGAACTGTGTTCAAGGATCTTTAAAAATATGGCAGTAGCTAAGTACCTGAATTCTGAAACCTAATGGCATGGCTAATGACTAGATATTCACATATTCCTTTAACTAGAGCAGAAATACTACTAAACATGATAAGGATGTTTATGAAACAGCACCAAATTTTGGATTATGCGATTGATATGAAGCTACAATAACTAGCACATGAAGAAGTGTCCAACAGTCCAACCTTGATTGCCCTAGCGTGCTTGCTGGCCATCAAATGCAGATGTGGAGACTCTGCCATGTGAATATCAATTGCTGTCTTACTTTACAGCTGCAGCATATATTGAACAAGATGTGTAACGAATGAATAGGGCCAGAATCTACAACAAAACAACAGCAATATCTAACTTCTAGTCGTGTCAGAAAATCACAGTAGTTCAGTGGCAAGGCTCACATGAAAACAATCATACAAGGAAGTTTATATGGTGCAGCAGCACCCTACTGGCATGTGATTGTCAATTAAAAATAGTGTATCACTCTTTTACCATGAACTGTAGATGATAAGTGTTTAGCTTCCAACATCAGAAGCTGGTAATTGTTAAAACCTGGACTTGCTTCACCATACGTCGGCTAGGAATAACTGTGCTGTCGCACAAGCAACGCTGCAGCTTTGTCTTCCTGGTAAAAAGTCCCCCTTCGAATACTTAAAAAGGATATAATCATTCAAACCAACAAGTCTTTAAGTAGAAACCCCAAAACGTGTGTCTGAAACCATCACTGCTTCAGTTTAGTTTTTTTTAAGGGTGTGCTTCAGGCATTTCTAGTGTACAGTAAAAAAAAAGGTGTGGTAGTTTCGAGGAGATTCTGTTCCTCGGAAATCATCAAGTTTCTAGACGGAGATCATTCAAGGTCAACACCAGACCATGTTTGCAGTGAACAAAATCTTCTTCTGGTAACTGAAGAAGATAAAAGACACATTTGCATCAGACCTTTCTATTTGCCAGTTATAGGGCTTTCATTGTTGATCACCCAAGCTCATTGCTTAAGCTATTTCCTTTCTTATAGTACTAGTGGGGATCGTACTACTCCACCAGTTGCCAGAGGCCGATGTTTATTTCACACCTTTATGTCCAGCAGCAATTTCTTACGTATCCTGATGTATGTGTGTTCTTGCAAGTTGCAAGCCGCCCAAGTCGGGCATCTGACTGTTATCTTATGGCACACTCGAGATCCATGGGCCTGATACAGACCATGCAGCTACCTATATTTTCGTCAAACTGAACAATGCCAGTACTCAGGAAATCTTGAACCGATGACCCAATAGGAAACCATAAACAAACCGACCATCAGATCCACCACAAGGAACCTAGTGCAGGAAGCAACACTGATGTCTCACCCATCATCTCAACAGCACATTAGCACGTGAATCCCACACACCAAGTACAGGCACTAGCATATAGGAGCACAACAACTGTGGCTTGCCACGCTTTATTGTTCGTATGGTCCATGTGTATACAACTTTCTGCCAGATATTGCCACACTTTGGATTTTGTTAGCCACTTCTTTGTTGCAAGTCAAACTTTGCCCAAGCCTAGTTGTGGTAACTAAGCCATAAAACAAGCACGCCCTGAAAGTGCTAGTTGTTATAAATGCACAGCTAGCAGCACTGAGTGATGGAAACATTATGGGGAAAATGTCTCCATAAGGTACCTTCCATTCCTTCCCAAACCCAACCAATGCTTCGGTTAGTTGTTGCTCTGCTTTGTTCCAGGTCTCAATGTCACCTAAATACTTCTCTGGTCTCTGAAAAAAGAGCGTTTGTGAGACTATCTCGGACAGGTTGGATTACTTGTATATACGATATAAATACACTAATGGAACAAGATGCAGAGTTGTGGGCAGCCATTTTGCTCTCTTATCAATCTTTAACACTATCCACATGTCTATGTATTCTTCAATACGCCATAAGCACGTCTATATTGAATAATTTGAAATCCAACTCAAAAACTCAAATTTGAATGTTATTACAGAAACATGTCTGGCTCTTCCAAGCACGTGTCCGTGCCCGAAGCCGGTGCCGAGGAAGAGGGCTGGGATGCCCACGCTGCAACCAGAATTGAGGAAGAGGACGTTGATTGGGGGTACTTGGAGGAAGAGGACCAGGATAAGAGCACCGATGGTGGTGGCACTGACCGCACGGCGGCTGGTGGTAGCGGCGACGCCGCCCCGACGACCGATAAGAAGAATAAGAAGCCCCAGGCCCCAAGGAAGGATCGTAAGCCGCAAGTGGTCGCGAACGTCACCGATACAATCACCGAGGTCTCGCCGAGTGGCCTACCATTGGCGCCTCGATCTGTTACCTCAGGGTACGGCATGCAGCTAGGGTGCATCGTGCGGGAAAGCATGTCGATCAACACGACGGACCTTAGAAGCGACGACAACAAGGCTTTGGTCGAAATCCTCCTGAAGAAGGTTCACCAGCGATACACGTTCCCGGAGCCGTTCAACAAAATGGTGGACTCTTTAGCCATCACGAAGATGAGCACCGCGTTGAGCAGCTGGAAATCCCGGGTGAAGAAGAAGATTGAAAAAGGTAAAAGCTGGGAGGAGATCAGTTGAAAAGACCCGACGCTTCAGAAAGAAGATTTCGAGATATTTAAGGAGTACTTGAACACCGAGGAGTGTAAAAAATGGACAAAATGGGGGCAGGATATGCGGGACCAAAACATAGGGCACCAACATCTCGGAAGCGGTGGTTACCAAGGAAAACAGCCTATTTGGGAGAAGGAGGACCGCGAGATGGAACGTCTCGGAAAAGATAACCCCTGGCACAAAATCACGGATATACAAGTTAGGAACTTTGTCCGATCTCGGTACTTCTTAGACTGGAAGACGGGGGAATTCGTGACGAAAGACGAGGACGTGAAGGAATTTGAGAAACATTTGGTAAGGATACATATATCTCAAGTACATGTATATTGCATTGATCTAATAATTAGATAATGGGCTCACCTTAATTTCCTTTTGTCCGAAGGAGAGGGAGTTGCGGAAATCTGACTCGTCCGAAGGGTCGACGAGTCGGTGGGACACGCCTTTCAACAGAGCGACGAACGCATACAAGCAAAGGCCGTTGGATGCCCCGCCGACGTCAGCTGGCCGTATCTCCGGCTTTGGGCTAAACATGAAGGTAGCCGAGTACTACTCATCAGATGCCAAGTCAAAAAAGAAGAGGAAGACGACATCGACTAAGGATGATGAGGAGGTCGCGGAGCTGAAGAAGAAGATGGCGGCTCTAGAGAAGAAACTGGAGAGCAGAGAGGTGGACCCCGACACGCTCAACCGATTAGTGGATCAGAGGCTCAAGGAAGTCATCCCCGCTGGGTTGATGGAGGGGATAGCTTCTTGGAATGCGGGGGGTCAAATTGGACCGATCCATCTGCCCACCTTCGTCGGCAGCAACTCAAGCATGAACCAGCAAGTGCCGCCGCAACAGTTGACCCCCCAGACGCCGGCGCCGCTCCTTCTGGTCACATCGCCGCCCCCTTCCGCAGCAATGCCGAAGAATGATGGGCCGGCCACCGGCACCGTCGCCCTTGTCTCGACACCCGCCGAGCTTGACGCCATCACCAAGGTAACTAATTAGTTAGTCATGATCTAACTACGCCTTCTCAAGATGACTGTCATCTCATGATGCCTGGTATGTTGCCCAACAGGACGAACCTTGCGTACTCCTGCATCGTGTGGTGCCCGGCGGAGAGTTGGTGGATGTTGCTACCGGCACTATTATACAACCCATGCAACGCACTATGCACCACTCTCGAATGGACGAGAACGTGATGAAGGTGAAGTTGGCCAATGTAGTGCCGGAGTATCGCGACGTCCTCCCCCCCTTTCAACCTCCAGGCTGCGACGAGGACAACTTGGTACTTGGAGAGTGCACCACTTGGGTGATGCAATGGCCGAAGAGCCAGATTCGTCTTGGGGGGGGGGGTCTTGTGATCAAGCGCAACACCGGCGCCACATCCCCTATGGCCCCGCAGAATAAGATCGTCCGGCCCACGAAGCAAAGAGCCCTCCAGACTGCACCCAAGGCCGCCGCCCCTCAGAAGGAAACAGTACTCGTCGCCACCACCACCCAGAAGGAACCGGCGGTTGTTGCCACCACCACCCAGAAGGAACCGGCGGTTGTTGCCACCACAACAAGGCACAAAGTGTTGTTGGGAAATATGCCGCAACGACCGCCCAAAAGATCATCAAAAGCAGTTGTGCCTCAACCGCCGGCATCACAGCCGCCGTCACCACCAAAGGACGTGGACAACCAGTTTGTTGGAGCCGCCGGTGTCGAAGACTATCATTACGATGACAATGTCGACATCAATGCCTACCTCAACATGGGCTACAGCCAAGATAGGTACATGCCTGATATGAATCGTGACGACGAAGCCTTCCGCAGTCACGACGATCAACCTAGACGTACTGAAGTCACGCAGCGTCTGACCTACCCGGAGGGTACAGTATTCAGCCCTGGCACACTGCATAAGACAATCGAAGGGTCGTCCCGAGCACCCGCACCCCCAGCTCCCTCACCCCCAGCTCCCGCAGCAGATCAAGCCACCGCCAGCAAGAAGATTAGGAAGAGACCTGCTAAAAAGGTCCAGCATACTAAGATCTTGGCCGACGCCGTGATACGACCCCGTAAGGATGGCTTGACCCGCTTGCATGAAGCTGGGAAACCGATACTGGGTCCGGACGAGATACATGGGGCAACTGGACCAATGCTCACATTGCAGAACATTATCGTGATGCTAGAGGGTCTCCTTCTTCAAGACAAGTGTCCAAATTACCCTGTGTTCACGGTCAAGGTGCTAGAGGGCCCGGACTTCGTCAACGAAGACCCCGCGGGACTGTTCTTCATAGCGTATGAGGATATCTTTAGTCTGTTTCACTCGAGACGGCTGGACTATAACTTGGTCCGCCTATACGCGCTCAATGCTCAGCTGCAGATCCAGCGAGAGTTACCCCCTCACGTTATGGTAGCGGATCCCTACTACATGCGTGATAGCCAGCTGGAGGAAGGATCAAGTACACGGACCAAGGCAGTTAAGTACCTCGAGAGCTTCATGTTGAGAAACAGTGAGAACAAGAGGGACATTCTTTTGCCTGTCTTCCCCGAGTAAGTCTCGCGACCGTCGTAGCTAATGTTTTTTTTTCTAGATTATCCATTGCTTATCCTGGATTCAATTGCATGTGTTGAGCAGGGACACATACTGCACACTCGTCGTGCTTTTCCCACAGTGGTCACTTGCCCAATACTTCGACTCGTCGAATGTGACGAAGAGGAAAGACTACACCAGAATAAGGGGTGTTCTCGATGAGGCTATCAATGGCTACGCCCAAAATGGAGGCACATTCCAAAAGAAACAAGAATGTATCAGGCCGGGTACTGGCAAATACGGGTTCAGGCACGTGACCGAGTTCCCCTGCATCAAGCAGCCGTCTTGGAGCACGAAAGAGGCCTTCTATGCCCTCCATCACCTCAAAGGGATTGTCCGCGATGCAAACAATTTGAATCATCCTTCTAGACTCCGAGACTGGTCCAACAAAATGGCGGGGGAAATCTCACAGGAAGATCTTATACAAGATTTTCATCGCATCAAAGTCAAGTTGTCGGAGATAATCATTGAGGATGTCAACAAAAAGGGAGGGTCCTTGCACCAACCCATAGGGTTATGCCAGAGGGATATCCAGGAACGCCTAGAACGGCAGGCTGATCGTAGGACGTGGATGACCAAGAACCTATATAAGCCGTTTCCGGCGCCGCTCCAGTTGAGGTATCGTTGATCGAGGTGTGCGTAGCTAGCTACTATTAGTTTGTTTAACAAAATTTGCTTAACTTATATAAGCCTAGCTACTATATTAGTTTAGCTCTAAACTTAGGCATAGCTAGCTACTATTAGTTTGCTCTAAACTTAGGCCTAGCTAGCTACTATTAGTTAGCTCTAAACTCCTAGCTAGCTACTATTAGTTTGCTCTAAATTAACTTAGGCCTAGCTAGCTTTATGTTTGTATATCTTTGATGTTTATTTTTTGTTTGCTTAGTTGTTAATTTTTTGTGAACATATATGACTTAGTTGTTTTTTCTTTATACTTACTAATATGCTTTGTGTCTATCTATATAGATGACGTACTACGTGGTGTTCGAGGGTCGGGTTCCAGGAGTCTATGACGAGTGGAAGGACTGCAAAGCACAGGTCGACAAGTTCAGCGGCAACTGCTATAAAGGATACGAGACTAGACACGAGGCGGTTGCGAAGTGGAGGGACCACCAGTCGAAACAGAAGAACAAGATGAAGACCTCCATCAAGCTACCGTTCTTGCTCTCCATCGTCGCCGTGCTTGTAGTCTATTTCATCTTAGCTTAGGCATTTGTAACTTGACAACTCGAGTAACTATGTGGTGACAATTATTGTTCGATGATGTGTTTGACAACTCGAGTAACTATGTGATCACTTTGAGACAAATTCGATACTTTGCACTATGTATCACTATTGTGATTAAGTAACTTTGTAAAATATCAGTAATATGTTATATGTTGTCAAATATCACTGCTGTGAATAATTCCTGTATAATTCCTGTATATTCAAACTGTATACAGCAGAAACAATTTAAATTTCAAAATATTGCAGATATTTCTGTGGCGCACCATTGGAGAATTCTGTGGCGCACCTAATTCTGTGACGCACCATTAAGGGATGCGCCACATAATCGACTATTTCTGTGGCGCACGGGCTTGGTGCGCCACAGAATCCACCATTTCTGTGGCGCACGGGCTAGGTGCGCCACAGAATCCACTATTTCTGTGGCGCACGGGCTGGGTGCACCACAGAAATTATTTTTGTGGCGTGTGTTCTGTGGCGCACCCCTGTGGCCCCAGGGTGCGCCACAGAATAGGATTTTGGTGCGCCACAGAAGAGGGTTTCCCTACTAGTGTGATCAAGATCGTTGGTTGGAGGCTATTAATGGATAAGATTTAATGTATCCAACCATGTTTATTTTTTTTATAAGTAGTTTAGATTAGATAAAATAAAAAGACGTTATTATATATGGACTCGATTGTTGCGATCGCGCCCATGGCACGCGCAACAAACTAGCCATCCCTGTCGAGTACCCTACCTCCTCGAAACAATTACCGAAACTTAAGTTCTCCTTGCCTTTAGCTTTGAGCATATATACACAACGCAAGAAAAGAGCAGCAGGTTGCAGGTTCCAGTTGAAGAAGATAAGCTAGAAGCTACTCACTCCGTTCAACAATAGATGACTTCCACGTATCTATATATGGATGTATCTAGATACTAAAATATGTCTAAATACAAGTCAAGTATTGTTGAACGGAGGGAGTAGAAGCTAGAAGCTAGTATATTGTTAAAACTAAACCCCACGCATCAAAATAACAAATCCCAGCTAGCTATGCTCTGCCAGTCCATCTAACCACATGAAGTTCAAAAGCTCAATACTACAAGCTACACTACGTACGACTTGCAGGCCAAAGCGTATAAAATTGGTAGCTCGTTACGTATATAGACAACGGATAACAACACTGAAGTTTCAGCACACGATGCAGGCAGCAATTATTTTCGATTACACACAGACTTCAATCTACAGACGCCAAACTCGAGCGATCGTAACAGGGGCACAGAAGGACAAACAATAGTACGCATGAGTGTGTGCGTAAGGCGAAGTGTGAACTACCGGACACGATCTCCAGCTGGGAAGGAGAGCTACATCTCCGGCCACTAGCCCACAAAGAGACGAGCCGCCCGGGCGCCTGGCTAATTTCTGATAGGAAACGAGCTGACTAGCCGCCCGGCGAGCTGCTACAAGCCAAAGGTCTACTTAAATGCGGTGATGGAGAACCGGAGGAACAATACAATGCAGTTGGGACTTGGAGTAGACCTGAACTGCACATTCGTAGCATCTACGACCATTATCTCCAGGTCACCAGGTGCAATTGGCAACCGATGCCCCACGAGTGTACTTGGACAACTTCAGCACCAAGGTTATCCATATGTACTGCATGTTTCGGTTTAGTTAGGCATCAAAGTCTGAAGAGTATTTTATTTAAAAAAACGAAGTCTGAAGAGCTGACACGTGGCGGAATTTTTGCTGCATGCACATGCGCAATAGTTTAATATCGGAAAATAATTTTACGAGACCTGGTCTACAAATCCACCTCCGTGGGCCAACTCCAGCAATTGACACGTAGGCAAGAGAGAGAAAAAAGAGAATTTGATCTATAAATTATCATGTATGTCACGTGTCAATTGCTAGAGTTGGTCCACGGAGGTAAATTTGTAGACTAGGTCTCATAAAATTATTTTCCTGTAATGTCAAACTAGGCCTTGTAATCAGGGGCCGAATTTTAATCGTTTTGCTTAAAGTGTGCTCCCTCCAGAGTTCAGTGTCAAAATAGCCAGATAAGTTTACATGGAGTCTAACTAATTCGGGGTTGTTCCCAGTTAAATCGATGTATGCGGATTTAACCACTGGTCATACTCGTTTTTTCAAGGAAATTAATATCTGTGAAAACATAAGCTTCCTCTTAAAATAAAGATTTTTTCTGTGGTTACTTAATAAAAGAAGTCGCTTGCCAGACATAATTTGACAAAAAAAGAAGGTAGTGGAATGGGTGTACCAAATGCTTCTTTCTTTGTGATTCACGCATAGTTTAGTGAGTTGTTCATTTTACTTTCAATATAACTCCACCAATCACTATAACAAATATGTTTGGGAATTGGCTAAAGGGGTGGATTATAATATTAAGGCGTAAATTTGGGTGGGAGTTTGTGCTTTACTTTGGGAAATATGAAATTATCAAAATAATTTTGTTTTAACAAAAACCCACTCTGTTCCGCAATGTAAGCCTTTTTAGGATGCTAGTTTAGCTTGCTACAAAGTCTTACATTATGGCTACGACGCTAGGATGCCGGGGCGGCGGCCCCGGACTTTGTTGTGTCGTCGTGTTGAGCTAGGACGTGGCTCAACGCGAGGCAAACCTAGGCCCCGACGCCTATGTCTCACAATGGTCATGATCCGTCGGGCGCATGGGGTCGGCGGTGTTTACGTGCGGGTCTGCGATGGTGGGTTCGCCGGTCACCGTGGGAAGGGTATGCGGTTCGGGACTCCGCCAGGTGAAAGCCTTGCCCTGGTGGTCGAACGGGACATGCGACGGTGACGCCTCGGGCGTTGCCTCCTTCTTCAAGGCGTCGTTGTGGCGATGCTCCCACTCCTTCGCACATAAACTTCAAGGGGAAACCCAGACCCTTCGTGGATCGGGCGAGGGCGACGCTCTTGTGTTGCGTTATTCTTGGGGCCTCGTCTAGGATGTTTCGCGGGCCAGAGGGTCATGTGGAGGGAGTTTGGTGGGCAGAGGCGACGATTGACATAAAAATCTTGGCTACTACAGACAGTGATTCGGTCTTTGGGCTTGGTGAGCTCTGGGTGAAAACCTTGCTTCAGCCTCGGTTCGAAGCCGGGGATGGCGGCGCTCTCGTTCGCATTTCCCTCCTTGGAGGCATCTCCGTGGAGCCCCTTCACCACCATTGCCGGTTTTTCTGTCAGTGTCGGAGTGGTTGCTTTGTCTTCTCGTTTTCGGCTAAGTGGTGCGCGGCCCTAGGGTCGGCGTGGGTATCGGAGCGGCGGCTCCGGTGTTTTCCTCGGCTGCGTCATGTTGAGGTGTTGGGTGTTGGCCTTGGCCGCTTGGGCAGTTAAGCCATCCGCCCGTATGGTACGTGGCCTTGGGGCCGGTGTGGATGTCGGAGCGGCGGCTCCGGTTTTTGCGTCCTCTGTGTTGCGTTGAGGTATAGTGGTGTCGACCTTGGCCGCTGAGGCGGTTAGGCCGTCGACTTGTGTGGTGCGTGGCCTCGGGGCCAGCGTGGGGAATCGTTTTGTTGTATCTGGTTTTTAGCCAGTTTTCCTTATAAAGTGTCCAACTCACTTCTCATATATTAATGAAAAGGCGCCTCTGGTTTCAAAAACAAATTGTTTGTTGGTTATGCACATAGCTATCTACTGAATCCATATGTGGTCCTACATCCTTCCCATCATTCAAAGGAGTTTTATGAATACTCCCTCCATCTCATATTAATTGTCTCAAATTTGGCCCAAAGTGAATGTATCTAGACATATTTTAGTGTTAGATATAAGTACTTTTTTTTTAACTTTGAGAAAATTAATATGAGACAGAGGGAGTACATAATATAGCCATTCATTTCGCTTATATTCCGTCAAGGTGGCTGGCAGCACTCTAAGGCCGGTGCCAACGCGGCCGTTAGCGGGGGCGAGAGCGGGCCTTATCGCCCCGCTCGGGGCGACAGCGGGCGATAGGCGGGGCGAGAGGAGCGGGCCGGGCGGCTGCAGACTCGCCCGGCGAGAGCGGGCAAAAGCCGTCCTTATCGCCCGCGCTGGCGGGACGGTAAGAGGGGGGCGGGGCGAGAGGGGCGGGCGGCGCGTTGGCCACGTGGGGCGATAGCACGGGCGAGAGAGAGGGAGCCGTTGCGGGTAGCCGTTGGGGCAACGGCTAGCTGACGTGGCGCCCCCCGATTGGTCCACGTCAGCTAGCCGTTGGGGGGAGCCGTTGCTGGCTGGAAAAATGCCAAAAAAAAAAATCACCAAATTTTTCATCTCCAATCCTATAAATACCCCCCATATCCATCCATTCTCTTCACACCATTTCCCTCTTCTCTCAAACCATCTCCGCCATGTCGGGTTGGACTCCAGATATCACCTTGTTCACGGAGCTCTTGCAGTCCGACGGGTCACAACCTTCTCACATAGAAGATGTCTCTCCCACACATCGTCGCTCCAATGCCGGTTCTTCGCCGCATCCCCGAGTGTTATACCCATCCAACACACCACCTCCGGGGCCATATGGTCCAGCTCCGGGTCCATATGGTCCGCTTCGTGGGGGATATGGTTCATACCATGGTCCTCCGTATTCTTACCCCCCACCACCTCCACCTACAGGTAGCGGGAGTCCGCTTCCTCAGTACCCACCACCTTCGTACGGTTCGTACGCTCCACCTCCGTATCCATACGGTTCATATGCTCCACCTCCACCTCCACCTCCTCCGTACCAGCAACCACCTCCAGAAGCCAGTGCTCCAAGCGACGGGTCCGATGTCGCGGAAACAATTGTGGGAAAGCGTCCAAAGAGGCTCGAGTGGAAATGTGCGGACGAGGAAAAACTGGTACTTTTCTTACCCGTCACATATTTATTTCGGAGTTGGTTTTTGCTTGGATTTTTCACTAAGACAATATCTATTTCGTTGTAGGTCAATGCTTGGGTTATTCACTCCAAGGACTCTCGCGCCGGCAATTGCAAGACCGGCGAAAGTTTTTGGGGTCAGATAGCGAGGACCTTCAACTCTACCTCCGATCCTGCCCGCCAAAGGACCGGGAAGCAACTGAAGGATCACTGGAACGTCTACAACCGTGAGGTGTCCTTGTTCAATTCATACCACATCCAAGAAGAAGCGGTACGTCAGAGTGGAGCAGACGATGCAATGGTCATGGAGGCGGCACAGACGAGGTACGCAAATGACAGTAGAGTGACTCAGCCTTTCAAACGCTTCAAGTGGTGGGAAGCTGTTCGCAAGGAAGCGAAGTGGAAAGCACAGCATGGTCCTGGTAGTGGGACTGGTTCCAGTTCCAAGAGAACCCGTCTGGGGGTCGGAGGTGAGTACAGCTCTAGCGACGCGACGGAGGAGGAGCAGCGTCCAATTGGCCGCGATAGGGCCAAGGCCGCGTTTCGCAAGGGAAAGAAGAAGGAGAAGGAAGCGTCCAGTGAGGCATCAAGTGCAACCTTCGGAATGAAGAAAATGTGGAAAGGTTTATTGAAGGCTAAGCTACTTAAGCAATATAACAAATTGCAAGACCGATCAACCGCCGACATGAACGAAGCAGAAAAGCGCAAACATGCCAAGGCCATCCAGATAGTGAAAAAAGAGCTAGGGCTGGAAGATGATGACTACGACGAGGAGGAGGATGAGGATTAGAATTTTTTATTTTTTATGTAATTTTTACAATTTATTATGCAATTTTATTAATTAGTATGTAATCGTTAACAATTTTAGTTCAATAAAATTATTTTCTTGCATTATTTCTAATGTTTTCGTCTCAAAAATATGTGTTGACGTGGAGGAGAGAGAAAAGCTGATGTGGCAGAGAGAGAAGCTATAGCCCGGGCTATAGCCCGTGCACTGGCACCGTGCCGTGAGAGTGGCGTGAGAGTGAGGAAAAAAGGTGACGTTGCGGGGCTATAACCCGTGAGAAGCTGTGATGCATTGGCACCAGCCTAATAGATTAGAAGATGCATATAAGCTTTTTATTCAGCTTTTTTGTTGACCTACTCATGTTGAACTATGCAATAAAATAAGGATATGTGTGCATCTCTTTAATGAAGATGCCGAGGTTGTGCTCCCCTTTTTTTTTTGGATAAAATGGAACACTGTTGTTGCGATTTGATGCTAGCTATCTTTTATTCATTCTGATAAGCACTTTCAGAATTAGGGTTTACCAATATATTTCTATGATCTAGAGCTACTGTGTACTCCATATTCATCCTGATACATTGTACCACTTGCAGAATTAAGGTTTTACCTCATCAAGACTCTTAACTTGGGCACCTCACAGTGTCTTTGTGTTTGTGCTCAATCCCGCCTACGGACGTCACCGCTCGCCCTTTCGCCTCACACCTTATGTCATCTCCTATCACACTGCCGTGTAGCGCACCACGATATGAATACTAAATACAATCGGTCATTCGGCCTATATTCAACCAATCAGGGTGGCTTGCGACACTCTAATACATTACAAGATGCATCGAAGCTTTCTGCAGTCATTTTTTCATTGACTTATTCATGTTGAACTATGCAATGAAATAAGGCTATGTGCATCTCTTTGATTCCGAAGCCGAGGTTGTGCTCCTCTTTTTGGAAAAAATGGAACATTGTTGTTGCGATTTGATCCTAATCATCTTTTATTTTCCATTTATCTTTTTGTGGCTTGATTTGTTGCTATCACGAATTTATTACGTATACACATCACGGCCTACATCCATCTCAGCTGATCAGCTCCAATGTTCCCTCAAAAAATCAAATATGTAATTGTCAAAAGAAAAACAAATCAAATATGTAGGAGATACATATATCTGACCATACAGTGGACTCAAATTATCATATTAAGATAGCATTAAAAAATATTTAGATAAAGTGAAGTCAAGTATTATTGAACGGAGCGAGTAGTTCACAAAACAACCCTACCATCGCACGGGACATAACGCGATATAATTCGATAGCTTGCTGAATATGATCTTTACCTGTAAAGATCAATAAACACACACCGCCACTTGCTTATGTAATTATTTGTAATATACAGTATATATGTCCAAACCTCATTTGCTTGTGACATGTGGGCAATGTATAAGATTGATAAGTTTTTGGTATCTACGCAGAGATGCGTTGCCTTTTGTCAACCAGAGAGAGAAATCTCGTGGAATCTATCCTACTTTTCCACACATCTAGCAGCCTAACTTTGACTACTCCGCATTCTGCATGCATCTCATGCAACCTAAAGAACACTATAAATAGGCAGCTCGTGCCAGGCACAGCAAAGCAAGCTACTGAGCTAGCATCCTACAGTGAAGAACAACAGACTGAGTTTGTGCGCTTAACATAGCTAGCTGCCATGGCTTCCAGCTGCAGGACATGGCATTGCTTGCTCGCCCTCTTCCTCCTCTCCTCTGCGGCGTATGGGCAGCTCTCGCCGTCGTTCTACGCCAAGAGCTGCCCGACGCTGGAGCTCACCGTGCGCGCCACGATGATCACGGCGCTCCTCCTCGAGCGCCGCATGGGCGCCTCCCTCCTCAGGCTCCACTTCCATGACTGCTTCGTTCAAGTAATTAGCTAAACCCTTCCTTAGCCAAACAGATTTATGTGATATAGATTTATTTATTACAAACATTTGTATGCATGTATAGATGAATACTAAAATTTGGTTTACACAGGGCTGCGACGGATCGATTCTTCTTGATGATGTGGGCAGCTTCGTGGGTGAGAAGACCGCCATTCCGAACTTCAATTCTGTGCGCGGCTACGAGGTGATCGACGAGATCAAGGGACTCGTCGAGCTGCTCTGCCCGGGAGTTGTCTCCTGCGCCGACATCGTCGCCCTGGCAGCACGGGACGGCACGTTTCTGGTAGTTAGTTTACTGCACGTGCATGCATGCATACTACCAAAAGTACTACAATGGACACCGAGTTCAGTTGCATGTGTACTTAATTCTGACAACACCATTGGACCCCTCGTCGTTGCAGCTCGGTGGGCCGACCTGGGCGGTGCCACTCGGCCGGCGCGACTCCACCACGGCGAGCCTGAACCGTGCGAATACGGACCTCCCCCCGCCGACGCTAAACCTGAACCTGCTCATCCAGTCGTTCGGTAACAAGCAGCTGAACCCGCGCGACCTCACGGCGCTCTCGGGCGCGCACACCATTGGTTTCTCGCAGTGCAAAAACTTCCGCGACCACATCTACAACGACACCAACATCGCCCCGGCCTTCGCCACGCTTCGCAAGCGTAACTGCCCCGCCGCGGCCCCCGCCGGCGACAGCAACCTGGCGCCGTTCGACGTGCAGACGCAGCTCGTCTTCGACAACGCCTACTACCGCAACCTGGTCTCCAAGCGCGGCCTGCTGCACTCCGACCAGGAGCTCTTCAACGGCGCCTCGCAGGACGCGCTGGTGCAGCAGTACAGCACCAACCCCGCGCTCTTCGCCTCCGACTTCGTCACGGCCATGATAAAGATGAGCAGTATCAGCCCCCTCACCGGTACCGCCGGCCAGATCAGGCGCAACTGCAGGGTCGTCAACAGCTGATCGATCTTCGCGAGCGTTTCAGGATTCCGTATCTATACAAATCTGTAACCGTACTTCATATAAGTAGTACGTGTGCGTGGTGATGGAGATGTGCGAATTCAGTTGGCTACAAAGGTAACCAACCAGCTTGCATGCATGGAAGAAGAAGAAAAGCCGCCGCTTGGTTCACAAGAATGCATGAGAAGCAAGTATCCCCTCCAGGATTTTAAGACCTTTTTCTTCATGTAAGTTGCCAATACATGCAGTACTATATAAAACGGGAAACAGTCATGGATTTCTATATATGCAACTCTGGAATGTGTAGTTGCGCGCGACAATACTGAGGGAAAACATAGCTCTGAAGTGTGTTTCAGTAGCAACTAACTGCCCAACACTTCCGAGTGTGATCTGGTGGTGCATACGATTTGTACCTGCAAACTTGAAATTCTATGACACTTAAAAAGGGTGGAGGGAGTAAAACTTCCGCATGTCGTTGTTAGGAGCATCTCTAGCAGCCGCGCGATCGTGCGCGCTCGAAAGCGATGTTTGGCGCGCGGTGTGGATTTTTCGGGCGCGAGCGCTCGGCGACAGCAAATGCAGAAGCGCTAAAATCAAAAATTGGGCGGTATTTTTTTTTATTTAACAGACACGCAAAACAAGCGCGCCGCAAACAGACGGTACATAAATTTAAAAATAAAAAACTACTACTCTCGTCGGCGGCGGCAGCGCTGAACTCGTTGGTGACCTCCTCGTCGTTGTCGGAGGTGCACGATATCTCGTCGGAGATAGTCACCCACCTCGGATCGTCGGAGGCCCAGCGGTCGCCGGCGTGGTCGGCCTGGCGGAGCTCTCGCAGCGCCTTCAACCGCGCCTCCCGGACGGCCTGTAACTCGAGGAGTCGCTCGAGGCGGCGCTCCGCCGCTTTAGTCTGCCAGAGCTCCTCGTCGGCGCTCGAATCCCCCATATTGTCCCGGTAGTACTCGCGGACGGCACGGTCTTCAGTGTCGTCGACGAGGCCCTGAAATGTGCGGTGGCGAAGGTGGCGACGCTGACGATCTGCGGCGCCGGCGTCCCGGCCTCCGCTTCCGACAGGGTGTGGCAGCTGCTGAAGTTCATCAGCGACCGCGGGCGGTTGAGGCGCCAGGCCGCCGCGTCCCAGGCGCGGGCGGCCTCCGCCGCTGTCGCAAATGAACCGAGGGGGATGCGATTGTCCCAGAGCGGATCTCGGCGGCGAACAGTCCGTTCGTCCGCGCTCGGACGCTGGTGGTGTTGTTCCTCCTCGGAGGCATGGCGGCAGCGCGGCGGTGCGTGGAGACGAGAGGGCGCGGGAAAGGAGAGAGCGCGAGAGACGAGAGGAAGAGGAGCGGATGGCGCGGCATTTTATACTACGCGAACGCCCGCGCGCGCTACCGATTTTCCCGCGCGCCCCGTTTTACCGCGTCCGCTGGAGCTTCCCTCGCGCGCGAAATCGCCGCTTTTTCGTGCGCCCGCGCGGGATCGCGCGACTGTTAGAGATGCTCTAATAGGTCGAAACTATCACTGAACCGTTGTGTAAGAAAACCTATTGGCCGGCGGCGTCATCCATATGGAAATGAGTCCCCAGGAATCCGAGATGCCAATGGAGAGGCCAAGCAGGGTTGAACTCTCGTAATCAAGTGCCTTGGGACTACAGAGGAAGTCGACAAGGCTTCGTTTTCGATTAGATTTTAGTTGGGCACTTAGAGAAAGTACCATAAGGTGACGTAGGCGGGCTGTAAGAATTAAAATAACATATTTGATCCTAGTTGGCGAAGAAAGAAGAGAGACGGGCCGTAGATTAAGAGCCGGCTCTAACGCGTGCTCCTAGGCACTTTGTGAAAGTGATAAGTGGACCTAGCAATACATATTTTATAACTAAACTAGTACAAGTTGGCTATAGTGATGGTTATATCTCCAAGCATTATCTTTAGGCGCAATTGGCAACCGATGCCCCACGAGTGTACTTGGACAAGTTCAGCACCAAGGTTATCCATATATACGTGCATGTTTTGGTTTATTTAGGCATCGAATTCCGAAGAGTTTTCTTACGTAAAAAAACGAAGTCTGAAGAGCTGACGCGGTGGAGGAATTTTCGCTACTTGCATGTGGGCAACGGTTTAATTCAAACTAGGCCTTGTAATCAGGGGCCGAATTCTATTCGGTTTGCTTAAAGTGTGCTTTCTCTAAATTTCAATGTCATAATAAGTTAATAACCAGATAAGTTTACATCGAGTCTAACTAATTCGGGGTTGTTCTTGGTTAAATCAATGTATATGGATTTAACTTATTGTCATAGTCGTTTTTAATGAAATTAATATCTGATGTGATATTTAACAATTTGGAAGCTAGGTATTTTTTGCGGATCGTTCATCGTGGTACACATTGTATTCACTGATTCACATATGGTCATTCCTACTACCAGAAAGGCAACATTGACGTTTGGACACTAGATGTGCCTGGCTAATGACGGTCATGCGGGCTATCTTCAAGCAGGGTGGCTGGTTGCACATTAGGAGATTGCAACATGCGTAGTTGTCCTTTTCTGGTGTTTTTCCGTTGGGTAATCTTTGTAGCCACTCTTCGATGTCGTTGAACTGTAATTTGGCTACTTTTGCATTCTAATATAAAAATTTATGTGCATCTACTAGATGCAGAGGTTGGGATGTCCCATTTCAAGAAAAAAAATTCTACGGAAGCTTAAACTTCCTCTTAAGATAAAGATTTTTTTTATGGTTTCTTGATATAATTTTTTGCTTGCCAGACAAAATTTAGTAAAAAGGTAGTGGAATGGGTGTACCAAATGCGTTTTTTGTTTTGTTTTTGTCATTAGTCCGTTGTGCATTTTTTTTATCTCTTGGTCTCTTTTGCACTCCTAGTTTGGAGAATTGTTTATTTTACTTTCAATATAACTCCACCAATCACTCTAACCAATATGGTTAGTAATTGGCTAAAGTGGTAGATTATAATCTTAATGGGTAAATTCGGGTGGGAATTTGTGCTTTACATTGGGAAATATGAAATTATCAAAATGATGTTGTTTTAACAAATATTCCCTATATTCCACAATGTAAACATTTTTAGGATGCTAGTTTATCTTGCTAGAAAGTGTTACCTTACGGAATGGAGGGAGTATGAAAATACCGACTTTTTGTTGGTTATCCACAGAGCTACCTACTGAATGCATACTGAATGCATATGTGGTCCTACCTCCTTCCCATCGATCAGCGGAGTTTTATGAATACATAATATAGTCAGTTGTTTTGCTTATATTCCGCCAAGGTGGTTGGCGGCACTCTAATAGATTAGAAGATGCATATAAGCTTTTTATTCTCGTTTTTTCGTTGACTTGTTCATGTTGAACTATGGTGTGCATCTCTTTAATGTAGAGGCCGAGGTTGTGCTAATTATCTTTTATTCATCCCGATACATCGTAGCACTTGCAGAATTAGGGTTTTTACCGATACAGTTCTATGAGCTACTTTGTACTCCATATTCATCCTGATACATCGTAGCACTTGCAGAATTAGGGTTTTACCTAATCGAGACTCTTAACCTGTGTACATCGCAGTGTTTCTATGCTTGTGCTCCCGCCTACGGACGTTGTCGCTCACCCTTTTCAGACTCACACCTCTTATGTCATCTCCTATGATACTGCCGTATAGCGCACCACGGAGGATACATAATACAATCGGTCGTTCTGCCTATATTCAACCAGGGTGGTTTGCGACACTCTAATACATTACAAGGAAATAAGGATAATTGTGAGAAAAGCCCGACCCCCCGTGACGAAGACAAAGATCCTAGACCCTGCGGGTAAGGACACCCCGTCTCAGGCCCAAGGTCAAGGCCCAACAAGAGGAGCCCTTGGAGTATTCCAGAAGGCCCACGTGAAGCCCACCCGCACTGTCTTGCGGGATAAGTTAGGAAACCTGTAACCGACCTAAGGTTAGAGTTCGAGTCCTTTCCGGGTAGGGTTTGAGACCTGGCCACCTATATATGGCCAGGAGAACCACCGGAACAGGACCAAGCAACACCGCACCACCAAAGCCTTGAACTCGAGATCATACTATCGATTCGAGCAACCACCATTGTAACCGATCTACTCATTAATACAGATCGACAGAGGCAGGAGTAAGGGTTTTACCTCTACGAGGGCCCCGAACCTGGGTAAATCTCGCCCCCTGTCTAGCCGACGATTCCACCAGCGCTCATGGGTTCTCCTATTCGAAACCCGATAGGTTCACCTGAGGGATTTGTAGAGTCAGAGATTCGACAATTGGCGCCGTCTGTGGGAACAGCGGGCGCTGGATCAGCGGCATCTTCGGCTTCATCGACAACCAATTCTCGCTGGAAACCATCGACTACGGCTCCGAACAATCCTATATGGATCGGATCTGTCGTGGTCACACCTCACTCGCCGGAATCACGCCCGGTATTCGAAGATCTGGAGAAGAGCGTCACCTTAACATTCGGGAGCCTGAAGTTTGTGACCAACAGGGACGGAATCCTCCACTTCCCGGAAGAATCAGAATCTGAATCAGGAGTCGTCGATTCGCGCTTCCATCTGGAGAAAAGCGGCGAATCCGTCTGCTTCAACACGAACGATTACCATACCCTCTCGACAGAGGAACCTTATCGAGTCCGGAGAGTTTTCCGATCTACGCCTAGGACACACGAGCCACGACTGGCTCAGGTCTGCATGGCAGGATCGGAACAACCCCTGGAAACGGAGCATAGCGCGGCAGAACGCAACATAATCGGCGTCTCGCGGGAATCTTGGGACCGAGCCAAGGAGGACATGCAAACAAGCAAGCCACCCGCAGCGGGGGCGTCACATGAAGACATGGTTGCCTACCACTATCACCTAGTGAGAGCAGCCGCAACCATCAAGGACGCTCGGATAGATCTGGCCCGCCGAAGAAGAGCGGCAGATGAATCAAGCCAACGACGAGGTGAGCTGTCCCTAGCACCCTCGGTCGGAACCCAACCCACGAGGAAGGGACACGCATCTACATCCAAGAACATCGAGTCCCTAGCCGGAACAAGCAGGTCGGTCACATCTTCTCTCACGCGAGTCGACGACGACGGGAACGTTTACCCGCAAACTCCCGCCGCCGCGGTCCTAGCCGCAGCAACTTACATGCAGATGAACCAACCAATGGAAAGTGACCCTCGGCGGAGCAGTATAAACAAGTGCGCAAGGGACTAGGACTGGCAGCCGCAAGGCTCGCCTCCTACGACCGCAAGAAAGCCGCAGAGCAGCTGGAGAAGGAACAACAAGAGAAAGAGAAGGAGAAAGAAAGGGAAGCATCCCGCAGACATAGGAGCTCTTCGCCAAGAAAAGACAAGTCACCACGTCGTGGTCGAGGAAAAGAAGCCCGACGTCGCGACGACAGTCGAAGCAGCAGCGAAGGCAGCCCAAGAGACAAAAGCTCGCGACACCACAGCAGCCGCTCACGAAAACGAAGCAAGGAACCACGGAAGGACGCCGACCGCAACCGGCCAGGACATGACGCACGATCTGACATCGCCCAAAATAAGGTGGACAAGGCAAGGGCATCGCGATATCGCGAGCGCTCTTCGTCCGGCTCCTCGGATGATGAAACCTGCGGTGCGCTCTGTTTTGCCCGCAGCATCCGCGAAGCGCCTCTACCCAGAAGATTCAAGCTCAGCACAGAAGTGACAAAGTACGACGGCTCACTCGAGCCCTCTCAATGGCTAAGCGATTACCTCACGGCAGTAAAATGCCAACGTGGGAACAAGAACACAGCTATGCAATACCTCAATTTGCATCTCGTCGGCGCGGCCCGTAGCTGGCTGGAAAGAAGACCGAGATCCTGCTACGCATCATGGGACAACCTGCATCGCGACTTTTGCAAAAACTTCCAGTCGACCTACAAAAGACCAGCCACCATCGAAGAATTGCGAGGCTGCAAGCAGAAAAGTGGCGAGTCCACCCGCGAGTATATCCAGCGATGGACCACGCTCAGGAACACCGCGGGAACCATCTCAGAAGAAGTAGCGATTGAAGCCTTCGCAAAAGGCGCCCGAAGAACTGCTTTCAGAGAAGAACTAGGCAGAGCTGCACCCAAAACTATTGGGGAGCTAATGATCATAGCCGAAAAGTGGGCTAACGGAGAAGACGCAGTGCGCAATGAGAGAGCGTCATCGCCCGCGCACGAAGAAGACCGCCATGGCCGACGGAAGAGGAGGAAATACTACGATCACAAGGATCGAGAGGAGATGGTAGCAGCAGAATTCACGCGAAGTCGTGACTCCGGTCGCCGTGGAAACCGCGAGTGGAGGACCTCGATGCATACTGCTCGCTACATCTATTTACAGATAAGCGCACGGGCAAAACTAAGTCAACACACCTTCTTAAGGATTGCCGAAAGCTTATTGACATCTCGGAAGCCCTCGCAAGGAAAAGATCCGCGGCCAGTCAAAATTACCCACCGCTTCCAGGAGCAGGTCACCAAGGATTCCAGCTGCCACAACCCCTGCCTCCACCACCAAATCCAAATCCAAACATGGCGTTAGCTGCACTGCCTGCACCACCTGCGCAAAACGCCAGAGCCAACGCGTACCCGAACCCGGCAGGGCAACTAGCAATGATCCAGAAGGTATGTCCCTCTCGCAGAGCTCAAAAGACTAACACGAGGCAACTATGCATGGCTGTGCAGACACCGCCAACAAAGACCGAGTACTTCAAGATGGCAGACCAGCCGATAACATTCTCGATGAAAGACCACCCACCACGAGTCTATCGACCAGGACACGCCGCCCTCGTCATCCAAGCACAGATTGGAAACTATGACTTGGCCCGCGTATTCATGGATGGTGGCAGTGGCATCAACATTATCTACGCGGATACACTCCATCGGATGAACAGGAACCTGGACGACCTTGCGGAATCAGAAACATCCTTCCACGGGATAGTTCCGGGAAAGGCAATCCGCCCACTCAGAACAATTAACCTAGAAGTTGTGCTGAGCACTCAAAGCAACTACAGAAGAGAATTCCTCGACTTCGAAGTCGTCGACTGGCCTTCACAATACCATGCCATTCTTGGTCGAACAGCGTTCTCCAGATTCATGGCAGTACCACACTACGTGTACCTGAAGCTCAAACTACCTGGAGAATATGGTGTGATCACCATCGACGGAGATTTTCAGAAATCCAACAAGTGCGACATTGAATTCAATGAGATCGCAAAATCTTTCGGGATGCAAGAAGAACTGCAAGAGCTGGCAAAAACCACGGATCACTCCGTGATGCCCCTCACGAAGAAAAACGCGCCTGAGCTGGAGTTCAGCGCCAACAGCGACACCCGAAAGCATCAAGTGCACCCGACAGATTCTGCAAAGACAGCGATGGTCTCAACCACCCTTTCGCAAGCATAGGAAAGCGCGCTCGTCAAACTCCTCCGTGAGTACTGGGAAATTTTCGCCTGGCAGCCCTCAGATATGCCAGGAATACCCAGGGAGTTTGCCGAGCACTCACTCAAAGTCTTTCCAGATGCCAAACCCATCAAACAGACTACTCGACGATTTTCAGAACCCAAGCAGAAATCGCTTGAAGAAGAAGTAAACAGATTACTAGCGGCAAAATTCATCAGGGAAATCAAGATATCCACTTGGTTAGCAAACCCAGTACTGGTACCCAAGAAGAACACTGATATCCTTCGGGTATGCATCGACTACACGTCGTTAAATAAGCACTGCCCCAAGGATAACTTTCCCCTCCCGCGAATCGACCAGATCGTGGACTCTACGGCAGGCTGTCAACGCCTCTCCTTCCTGGACGCTTATTCGGGATATAATCAGATCCGGATGAAGCAGGAGTACAAAGAAAATACAGCATTCATCACACCACACGGTGTATACTGCTACACGACAATGCCCTTCGGGCTCAAGAACGCAGGCGCAACATATCAGCGCTGCATGCAAAAATGTCTCGCCAAGCTCATTGGCAAGAACGTACAAGTGTACGTCGACGACATCGTCATCAAGACTCGAGTTGAGGACACACTCCTCGAGGGTATTAGAGAAACATTTGACGCCCTCAACGCATACATGATCAAGCTCAACCCGACAAAATGCGTCTTCGGCGTTCCAGTAGGAAAACTTCTCAGGTACCTGGTATCCGCCAAAGGCATCAAAGCCAACCCAGAGAAAATACAAGCAATATTGACAATGAAGGATCCAACTAATCTACGCGGAGTCCAGCAGCTCGCAGGGCGATTAGCCGCCCTGAGCCGGTTCATCACACGATTAGGAGAGCAAGCGTTACCCTTCTACAAATTGTTGAAGAAAACGGACAAATTCGAGTGGACGCCAGAAGCTAAACAAGCGTTCGCAGACCTGAAGCGATCGTTACAAAGCAGGCGCGTCCTTGCAACACCGCAAGAGAGGGAGCCACTCTACTTGTACTTAGCCGCCACAAACCAGGTCATCAGCACAGCAATCATAGTCGAACGACTTGAGGAAGGCAAAGCATACGGATTCCAACGACCGATATATTACATCAGCGAAGTGCTCTCGCCATGCAAGCAACGATATCCTCATTACCAGAAGCTCGCATATGGAGTTGTTCTTACAGCTCGAAAACTCAAGCACTATTTCCAGGAACACGCCATCACAGTGGTTAATGATGCGTCACTTGGGACAATCATGAACAACCCTATGGCCTCCGGAAGAATAGCAAAATGGAGCATCGAGCTAGGCGCTTGGGACATCACCTATGCAGGACGCAATACAGTCAAATCCCAGGTACTCGTGGAATTCCTAAGCGAATGGACAGAGCTCCAAATGCCCGGACCGCCTGAGTACACGAGCAAATGGATAATGTACTTTGAGGGGTCCAAAAGAAACAAAGGAGCAGGAGCTGGAATCGTCCTCATATCGCCTAGGGGAGACAAGTTGCAATACATCCTATGATTGGACTTTCCACCCGATGATCCAGCATCGAACAACGATGCAGAATATGAAGCTCTGTTGCATGGGATGAAGATGACAGTCGCCTGTGGAGCCACCCGATTAATGATCTACGGCGACTCCAATCTCATCGTGCAGCAAACAATGAAAGAATGCGACGCAATTTCTGAAAACATGGTCGCATATCGCGACATGTACAACCTACTCGAAGGAAGCTTCAAAGGATGCGAGCTGAAGCACATTGCGAGATCCAGCAACGAAGAAGCAGATAGACTGGCAAACATGGGTTCCACAAACACACCCACACCGCCAGGAATATATTTCAAGCGGATGACCAAGCGATCAGTGAAAGTCAAAAAAGCTGCAGGAGCACCCGCAGCACCAGAAACAGAGGTCAGCCCGCAAGTTGCCATCATCGAGCTTATTCATAACATTTCACGGCAAGTTTTTCTGGTCGAGCCAGTCTGGACGCAGAAATACCTCGACTACCTGTCCAACAGACAGCTCCCGGCCGATCCTCGCGAGGCTCGACAGATAATCAGACGCAGTAAATCCTTTCGGGTAGTCAACGGAGAATTATACAAGCAAAGCATCTCGGGTATACTTCAGCGCTGCATCGCACCCGAAGATGGCAAAGAACT